>OX451739.1:27992854-28605832 GCA_948472305.1 Vicia faba
TAGGTCAAACTTCTTCAATCAACTCTTGTATCTTTGAACTATCTTTGACAACTTGAGGAATGATGATTCATAAAATAGTTTGTTAGGATATTACCTCAAAGCATATTCAATGATGAATCTTGAATATCAATGAAGCTTTGTTGAAGAAGGCATGGCAATAAACTCATGAATCTGTAGATCAAATTAATGGAATGCATTGTGCTTTCACCTATAACATCACCAATTAGGGAAAACATTTATTATATTTATTAGTTAAAAGGTTAAAAAATAAAAAATATAGATGATCACAAAAGTACAAGTCAAGGTGCTTGGTGATTCCCCATGAGCAAAGCTAAAGATAAGGAGAAGAGCTAAACCCTAGTGTGTGATCTTGTTGCATTATGATGGTATGAGATGATAGAGGAATCTTAGGGGGAAAAATTGGGGTACAACAGCTTCCCTTATTTAAGTGTCTTCTATCCGGAGATGTGAAGGTTAAAAATCTTCGTGTCGACGCGATTAAATATACTTAAATATAAAACAAGCCATATTTTTGGCCCTAAGATGTAATGCTTATGATTATGAATGATAATGAACAAATAAAAAAGAATGACGCAAGACCCCACTGAGGATGTAGCGAATAAAAACAAGGATCAAAAGAACAACCCGACCAGGAAAATAAATCATTGGTGAACAAGAGACCCAACTCTATTGGGATAAATCCCTAAAGAGGAAATAAGGCATCATCAACTCAAAGATTGAGGAGAGAAGGTGAAGGATAACAGTGATCGACAGATGACTGTGAACTATCCACTCATTGAGGAGATAGAAAAAGAGTAACGTTGATCACCGGGGAAGAAATAGTAAGATAATACCGGTAAATGCCAACATTAGGGTGGTAACAATGATCAGCACCAGTACTCACGACTAGGAACAAATGAACTTCTTCTGAGTAATGCGAATTTCAACGACGAACTATCTCCCATAATGACGAGACTACCATTCATCAGAGAAAGATCTCAACAACGAACTACCTTCCACAATGACAAGGCTACCATTCATTAGAGTGACAAATCTCAATAACGAACTACCTTCCATAATGACAAGACTACCATTCATTGGAGTAACAAATCTCAACAACGAACTCCCTTCCATAATGACAAGGCTACCATTCATTGGAGTAAAAAAATATCAACAACGAACTACCTTCCATAATGACAAGGCTACCATTCATTGGAGTAACAAATCTTAATAGCGAACTACCTTCTATAATGACAAGGCTACCATTCATTGGAGTAACAAATCTCAACAACAAACTATCCTCCATAATGACAAGGCTACCATTCATTGGAGTAACAAATCTCAACAATGAACTACCTTCCATAATGACAAGGCTACCATTCATTGGAGTAACAAATATCAGCAACAAACTACCTTCCATAATGACAAGGCTACCATTCATTTAAGTAATAAATATTAACAACGAACTACCTTCCATAATGACAAGGCTACCATTTATTAAAGTAACAAATCTCAACAAAAAACTACCTTCTATGATGACAAGGCTACCATTCGTTGGAGTAACAAATCTTAGCAACAAACTACCTTCCATAATGACATTGCTACCATTCATTAAAGTAACAAATCTGAATCTTCTCTGGGAACTGACAGATTTACTGGGGAAGTACAGGTTGCTCAAATAAAGAGACCTTCCACTTGCTGTTATGAGAAGGAAGTTCCATAATGATTTCTTGGGGAAAGTAATAGGACTTCCTGGGGAAATGCTAATATATTCCTGCTGAGGAGATAAAATCTTCACGTGCAAAATAAATACATATTCTCAAACTAGGGCTCAAAGCTTGCAGAAATCAAAATAATAATATCACCGGGGAACATAGATTTAATCCAGAAATAAACCGGAATGAATCACTCAACCAAAATAACACCTTATGAGAAATAAACTCAAGAGGGAACCACTTTCTATCCAGACAAAGAGCTGTACAGGGAGGCTAAAGCAAAAATCTTCCACGAGGGATAACTCAGTGGGGAAATTGAAATAATATACACTCTCTGCTTAAGGTTGACACTCTATTGGAGAGAGGATAACACAACTCTGTAAAACAGGGTAATACGCCAACAAAATATTAATGAATGCAAATGAGAAATGATTTGCTAAATTCAACTATGCATGATGTATGCATGAATGTATGAATGTTATTATGTATATGTTGACAAAATAGACATATAACACTGGTGATAACCAGACAAAATCAACTTGGGTACTGTCAAAACTTGGCTAAGTCACAACCAGGATGAAAACTTCATAAGAAACCAAACACCAACTGAGGAAACAAATTCCTATTTCACGACTTTACTCCACTGGGAAGGAACATAATCCAAAAATAGTCAAATCATAATAATAAATCAGCACATATATAAGGATATAACATCCTCCTCCAGGCTTCACCAGAGAATATCACACAGACTTCAATGGTGAGAACAAATGTTTCAAGTTATGTATTTCTACTGGAGAATTGCAATATTGATTTCAGCAGGGCAGATGAAAACCATATCATCGAGATATCAACTGGGGATCTCATACCAACTCAATGGGGAGTACAACACCATATCATCGAGAGAAACCTAAAATACATTCTTCAATATTGAGAGTGATGATTGCACCGACTTCTCTGGGGAGAAATTATGAAACCTCATGGGGATAACAATTTTCAGAGAGACCCGTTATCTCTACTTTACTTGGGGATTCAAGAAGTCAAACATTATAGCAAGAAATCAAACTTATGGAGATTTTAAATCAAACCTAGCACTTGGAGGGAGAAAAAACCCAAAAAGTTGACAGCTGTTTCAACATTTCTTAGAAAAGATATTGCCCTTGTCTGGTTTTCTGGGAAACAAACAACAACAATAATGCTCGCACTACTAAGGGAGATGTTTTGCAAAAGATTTCATCTCAACACACAAAGGGGAAAAGACTTTCCTCATGTGAGCGAAGACCTTACTGGGGAATCTGGGGTAGAGACTTCATACCATGTAGACCCGAAAATGCATCGAGACTTGACTGGGGAAAACAGGATCACAAACCCAACACCACGTCATACATCAATTGGCATCATCTTCAATTATCTGAGGAACACAAGAAAATCATACTCATACCAGCAAAAGTGACCTGGGAGAGCCTTCCCGGGGAGCACATATTTCCAAAATTTCAGAGTTCGTCCATCCTTGAAGTCACTATTTTTGTTCTCTTTGAGTCACAAAATCTAAAGCAAGAAGTAATTTGTAAATTCTTTTCAAAAGAATAATTTTTTCTATTTAATATGTTTGCTTTGAAAATTAATATAAATAATAAATGAAATCTTTGTAAGCTGAATAAAATAAGAATTGCCAAGAATTGGATAAAAGCTCAAACTTTATTAATAGAATGGTAGTCTGCGAATGGCGAGACTCCATAGATGATTTCAAGTTTGGAAAATGATAATACATTGGAAAAGATACATTGAAATACAATGACCACTATTCTCCCTAACAACTTTGAATTCTTGATTGTGACTTCTGTTGAAGTATAATGAGAGTCCAAGAAGTGAATTCTTGAGCTGTGACTTTAATGATCAAGTCTTGTCTGATGTAGTTACTTGCCAAGAAATCCCTAACTTTTGCCTAGATTTCCCTTGCGGGTTTTCAACCTAGCGGGAAAATTTATTCTGTTTATGTCTCTAATTTTTGCCTAGACCGCCCTTTCGAGTTTTCGGCCTACCGAGATGCTCCTTTTTGCCTAAGTCGCCCTTTCATATTTTCGACTTAGCGAGCTGTTCTTTTATTTCTTTAGGTGAAGTATTTCTTGACTGCATCAACATTCACGGGATATGGGAAATCCTCTCCATCCATAGTTCCAAGAATTAATGCACCGCCAGAGAAGGCTTTCTTGAAAACATATGGGGCTTCAAAATTGGGAGTCCACTTTCCCCTAGAATCATCCTTAAAAGACATGATCTTTCTAAGCACAAGGTCGTCTTCTCTAAATTCACGAGGCTTGACCTTTTTATCAAAAGCTTTCTTCATTCTCTTATGGTATAACTGACCATGACACAAATCCGTCACTCTCTTCTATTCAATTAAATTTAAATGGTCAAACCTATTATGGACCCATTCATCCTCTGACAAATTGGTTTCCATTATCACACGTAAAAAAGGGATCTTAACCTCAACGGGGAGAACTGATTCCATGCCATACACGAGGGAGAACAAGGTTTCCCCTGTTGAAGTGCAGACAAATATTTGATACCCATGGAAAGCAAAAGGGAGCATCTCATGCCAATCTTTATAGGTAACAACCATTTTCTGGATGATCTTCTTGGTGTTCTTATTAGCAGCTTCAACATCCCCATTCATCTTTGGCCTGTAGGGAGATGAATTGTGGTGGACAATCTTGAATTCTTGACAAAGTTATGTCATCATCTTATTATTCAGATTTGAGTCGTGTTTGGTGATAATCCTGCTTGGCACACCATACCGACATATGAGATTGTTCTTGATAAAGTGCACTACCACCTGCTTGGTAACATTAGCATATGAAGTTGCTTCCACCCATTTGGTGAAGTAGTCAATTTCCACTAAAATGAAATGATGTCCATTTGACTCCTTTGGTTCAATCACTCCAATCATGTCAATACCCCACATAGAGAAAGGCCACGGGGAAGAAATAACATTGAGAAGCATTGGAGGCATATGAATTTTGTCATCATAAATCTAGAATTTATGGCACTTCTTTGTAAATTTTTAACAGTCAGATTCCACTATCAGCCAATAATAACCTTCCCTAAGCATCTTCTTTGCCATCGAATGTCCATTGGCATGAGTATCAAGGAACCTTCATGGATTTCATGAATCAACATGTCTGGTTCGTATCTATCCACGCATCTGAGCAAGACCATGTCATAACTTATTTTGTATAACACATCTTTATTGAGGAAAAAGCTGCCTGCCAACCTTCTCAATGTCTTTCTATCTTTATTTGATGCACCAGTTAGGTATTCGTGAGTCTGGAGAAAATGCTTGATATCATAATACCAAGGTTTTTCATCTACTACTCCCTCTGCTGCAAACACATGAGCCGGTCTATCCAAACGTCACACTGTGATACGAGGCACATCATTCCAAGTATTCACTTGATACATAGAAGCCAGAGTTACCAAAGCATCTGCCATCTGATTTTCATCTCTAGGAATATGATGGAATTCAACTTTGTTAAAGAAGGGCAATAATCTTCTAGTATAGTATTTGTAAGGGATCAAGCCAGGGTGACGAGTATCCCATTCTCCTTTAATCTGATTTACTACCAAAGCTGAATTGCCATATAAATCTAGAACTTTGATTCTGAGATCAATGGCCTCCTCGAGACCCATGATACAAGCCTCATACTCTACCATATTATTAGTGCAATCAAAGGCCAGTCTTACAATGGAAGGAATATGTGATTCATGAGGAGTGATAATCACAATACCAATTCCTTTTCCATAAGCGCTCACAGCTTCATCAAATACCATACCCCGTCGGGATTCAGGATCAGGACCTTTCCCAGGAAAAGGTTCATCATAATATTTCACTTTCAGAAACATAACATCCTCATCAGGGAAATCATATATAATAGACTGATAATCATCAACCGGTTGGTGAGCCAGATAATCTGCCAACACACTGCTTTTTATAGCCTTCCGAGTACGGTATTCAATATCATATTCAGACAACAACATCTTCCAGTGGGAAATTCTTCAAGTAAGAGCAGGCTTTTCAAAAATATACTTAATTGGATCCATTTGGAAATCAACCAAGTAGTATGATTCAACATATATTGCTGCAATCGCTTTGCGGCCCAGGCTAGAGCACAACATGTCTTTTCTAGGGGTGTTCGCGGTTCGGTTTGGATCGGTTTTAAAGCAAAAACTCATCCGATCCAAAGATAAATTCACTTGCAGTTCGGTTCCGTTTTGGATGATATATTAAAAAACATCCAATCCGATCTGATCCAATTTTATGCGGTTTAATTTGGATCAGTTTTTGGATATCCAAACTACTCATTATATTTTTATTAATATTATAAAACTACTAATAAATCATAGATTTGATATAATATATAATATATAGTATATTAAAAGTTAATATTACAAAATGAGACTGATCGATTGTTGTTGAAATAATAAAAATAAATAGATTATACCAAGCTAATAAATATTATTAAAAAAATTATTATCATCTAATAATAAATTCACATAACATATCATACTAATAAAAAGTAAATAAGTATAAAAATATATGTATGTGGTTCGGTTTGGTTTGGATCAGTTTTGAAAAAATCATCCGAAATCCGATTCGAACAGACCAGTTTTCATAAAATGACATCCAAACACATCCAATAAATTTCGGTTTTTTGCAGTTTTCGGTTTTTTAGATCGGTTTTTGGTTTTTTATTTGGATTGGTTTGGATTTGAACACCCCTAGTCTTTTCCAGCATAGAATACCGTGACTCACAGTCAGTAAACTTCTTGCTGAGATAATAAATGGCATATTCCTTCTTTCCTGTTTCGTCTTGCTGTCCCAAAATACAGCCCATATAATTATCTAACACTGTCAGATACATGATCAATGGTCTTCCTTCAACAGGGGGAAGCAAGATAGTAGGTTCAAGTAGATACTCTTTAATAATTTCAAATTTCCTTTGGCAATCATTTGTCCATACATAACCTTGATCTTTCTTTAACAACTTAAAGATCGGTTCACACGTTGCAGTCATATGGGAGATAAATCTAGAAATGTAATTCAGACACCCAAGGAAGCCTCTAACTTGCTTTTTAGTTCTTGGCGCTGACATTTCTTAAATTTCTTTGACTTTATCAGGATCAACTTCAATTCCTCTTTGGTAGACAATGAAACCTAACAACTTCCTTAATCGGACATTGAAGGTGCATTTATTTGGATTCAAGCGGAGACGATATTTCCTCAAATGCTGAAACAATTTCAACAAATCTTCTATATGCCCTTCTTCAGTATGGGATTTAGAAATCATATCATCAACATACACTTCAATTTCCCTGTGCATCAGATCATGGAATAGGATTGTCATAGCCCTCTAGTACGTTGCACCATCATTCTTCAACCCGAAGGGCATCACTCTGTAACAGAATGTTCCCCAGGATGTGATAAACGTTGTTTTTTCCATGTCCTCAGGAGCCATTCTGATTTGGTTATATCCGGAAAATCCGTCCATGAATGATAATACTTTGAACTTTGCTGTAGTATTGACAAACATATCAATATATGGCAATGGAAAATCATCTTTTGGACTAGATTTATTTAAATCTCTATAATCAACGCACATGTGAACTTTTTCGTCTTTCTTTGGTACTGGGACAATATTGGAAATCCAATGAGGGTACACTGATGTCACAAGAAAACTGACACTAATCTGCTTTAAAACTTCTTTAATTTTTACTGCCATATCTGGGTGAGTTCTTTGCAATTTATGCTTGACTGGTGGGCACTCTGGCTTTAGTGGAAAATTATGTTCCACAATATCAGTATCTAAACCAGGAAGGTCTTGGTATGACCAAGCAAAGATGTCCATATACTCTTTCAATAGTTCAATCAAACTGCCCTTCACATCGGGATGCAACAACGATCCAATCTTGACTTCTCTTGGATCTTCCTCTGGACCCAAATTAATTGTCTCCAACGGATCTTTATACGGCTGAATGGCACTTTCCTCGCGCTCGAGAAACCATGAAACCTCTTCTGGAATTTCATCATATTCTTCTTCTTCGGCCCCATACACAGGATATTCAAAGTTTGGAGACGGTGCAGGGTCATTGTATTCAATAGGTTTTTTAATTAATCTGCACATATGATTTATGATTGCTTTTAGAAACTGACACATATATCAAGTGGTTATGCAGATTTATTTACAATCATTATTTACTCCAAAAGGTTTTTTCTGATTACCATTTTTCCAAGAAAAAGCAAGAAAAAAAAACACAATTTGGGAATCAAAGACAACTTTTATTAATGATTTTAATGATTAAAGAAAACAGATAATCCCATACAATATCAACTTCCACCTTGGGCAAAGTGAAAGATTTTTGCAAAGATTAACAAAAAAAATCACTTTGAGACATGGATGCAAGAGGGAACATCAATAGTGACCTAGTTCTGGACTCTGACTCCAAGTGTCACATAATTTTTCATCTTCTGCTCTTCTTCATCCTTCACAATGGCATTGATTTTGGAAACAGTTGGATGAAGGAAAACTCCACTGTGAAAGATATCCTGATATTTGCCTGAAGCATACTTCAGCTTCATGTTCTCACCTTTATCATTCTTTGCAGAAAATCCTAAACCAGCCCTATGCTTGTTCACCGGCGGATCAACAATCTTCCCCCGTACTTTACTAGGGCCATTATGCACAAGTTGTTGAGCATGTTTGAATAAAGATATATAATTCCCATTCTCCCTTACGTTATCAACAGACAAAGCTTGGAATTGAGTTCCAACAGCAGGTTCATCTGCTTCTACAACACTTAAAGAAGATAAATGAGAGATTAACAATGCTTTCTCTCCCTTTATGATAACCACTTTTCCTTCATGCACGAACTTTAGCTGTTGGTGTAGAGTTGAAGTGACAGCCCCTGCCTCATATATCCATGGCTATCCTAGTAAACAGCTGTATGCAGTCACAATATCCATGACTTGGAAAGTAATCTGGAGCAAGTGTGGGCCTATGTGAATAGGCATATCTACTTCCCCAATAATAGACTTTCTTGATCCATCAAAATCCTTTACAATAATGTCACTTGGGCGCATGGGAGCTCCTTGATACTTATGCTTCATCAGCGTGCTCCTTGGTATAACATTTAAGGCATACCCATTATCAATCGGCACATTTGATAATGAATCATTCTTACAGTTCATAGATATATGGAGAGCCAGATTTTGATTTCTTCCTTCATCAGACAATTCGTCATCACATAAGCTTAGGTTATTACAAGATATAATATTACCTATCACATTCCTGAATTGGTCTAACAACATATCACTTTCCACGAAGGCTTGATCCAACACTCTCATTAGAGAATCTCTATGAGCAGAAGAATTCATCAGTAAGGCCAGAATTGATATCTTTGAAGGTGTCTGCAATAATTGATCTACAATTCTGTAGTCGCTCATCTTGATAATCTTCAATATATCATCCACCTCTTTCTCCAGAGTAGTACCATTGGACTCCTCTACTAGTTTCTTATTTTCAACACTTTCAACAACCTTCTTACCAACACTATCATTTCCTCGAATAACAGGCACGAACATACGACCACTACGGGTCACTCTACTGGCCTCACAAATATTCTCGACACTAGACAAAGGCTGGATGGGAATTTCCACACCATCCTCTAAAATTGTAGCATTGTACTTGTACGGTACAATTTTGTCTAATTCGTAAGGAACAGGACCCAGCAAGCAAATCACTACTGGAGCAACAACTGGATTACTACAGTATTCAATATCGACAGGGGCAGAATCATTAAAAGAAGGCACAATTATGTTCAACTCTTCTTCAAAATATTTGTTCAACGTAGAATCATTACTGAAGAACACATCTTCGTCTGAGAAAAGGAATTCATCTGCAGAAGCATATTCATCATCTGACTCAATCTCAACCAAGAAATCTTCAATCACATTAACCTCGTGGTAATCATATTTTAGCCCGAAATCTTGATAGTACCATTATCTAATAACAATTGAATACCTCTTTTCACAACTAAACAACCTCGAGAATCTCTGCAGCAAACCCGACAAGATCTATAGTGGTGTCCTACCTGACCATCCATATGGCAGAAGGTAGAGTGAAACTGCACCAAGTAATCATTCATATGGTCCACATCAAAGATCCGAAACTCTCCAGCACACCCAAAGACCATGTTCACTTTTTCCTCATATTCTGCCCTAGGCCTGATTATATGGATGAGGCCTTCATCCATCATTTCCTGTAAATCAGCCTTTATCTTATCACACCCTTGTATATCAGTACTGCAGATACCACAACCAGAATGGTCATGCGTATAATAACTAAACTCACAAAGGTCTGCATGCATCCTTACCAAGTCTCCTCTGACCAAGTTGATATCATAAACCCAGAAGTCTCCTGGACAACCAGCAACCATGTTGACAACATTTTCTCTTCCATGCTTTGGCAGAGGATTATCTTTTACATTAGGGATAACATCTTTAAAGGATAAAAGGTCAGATCTTACCATTTTTTGTACCTCAGATTTCAGAGGATAACAGTTTTCCACATTGTGCCCTGGTGCTCCCTGATGAGAAGCACATATCTGACCAGCCTTATAATACCAAGGCAAAGGTGATGGTATAGTGGGGGTGGCCTGGTCTGGACCAACTTTTTCTGAATCAATGTCGTGAGTAATTCTGCATAACTCATGAGGATAGAGTCAAAAGCCTCTCTCTCTCTCTCTTCTAATTCTGCCCTTGATTTCCTTGAGGGGCTGGTCTTTGATAAGCTATTGTGGTTGGAGCTGTATTAACAATTGGAGTTCCCGAAGAAACCTATTAATGGCGCTGATGATTTCTTCTAGAAGGATTAACCATTCTCTCTTGAATAACAACATTCATCTCTCCTTTCTTTTTAGCAAACCCGTATGATGGATTTTTCACATAATCGAAATTTTCACTTCTTGTCAAGCGACCTTCTCTTACAGCTTCTTCCAAGCGAACACCCATTCCCACCATCTCGGTAAAATCACTTGGCGCACTCGCCACCATTATTTCATAATAGAATGCACCTAAATTCTTCAGAAAAATCTTCGTCATTTCTTTTTCTTCCATTGGAGGAACCACTTGGGCGGCTACTTCATGCCATCTCTGTGCATATACCTTAAATGACTCCTTGTCTTTTTGGACCAGGGCCCTGAGTTGATCACAGTCAGGCACCATGTCCATATTGTATTTGTACTGTCTAATAAATTCTTCACCCAAGTAGTTGAAATTATGAATGTAGGCACTATCAAGGCTCATGTACCATTTCAACACTGCACCAACCAGACTGTCTTGATAGAAGTGAATCAGTAGGTGTTGATCATCGGTGTAAGTAGACATCCTTCTCACATACATCACTAAGTGAGCACGAGGACAAGTATTTCCCTTGTACTTCTCGAATTCCGGTACTTTGAACTTTGTAGGTATTTTCACATTCGGAACTAAACACAAATCATTTACATTCTTCCCAAACAGTTCTTTTCCTCTAAGGGCCTTCAACTCTTTTTGCATCTTATCAAACTGATATTGAAAATAGTCCATTCGGTCATAGAAACCTAATATTTCACTTGGGGGAGGAATAGGGCGATAAGCTTCATCATTAGCAAATGGTACAACATTCACCGAAGGAGGTATAACATACTGAATCTCATTTCTAGCAGCAGGAGTAATATGCACCACAAGAGGTGTAGGAGCAACAGCAACTTGAGAAAGTGGAGCAACTTGAGCATCTTAATTATAACCTTCTGGCATAAAGTTCTCTAGCATTCCCCATGGGTAACCTAGACACATACGATTTTGAACAATAGTGGCTGGAGCAATAGAAACAGGAACTGTCGGAGCTTCAGAAGTAACCGTTGTTTGTTGAGGATGAGCAAGTGGTGGATGATTTTGAGCAACCACCAACGATTCCATCAAAGCAGTGATATTGGCCATACCGTCCTTCAGAGCATAAACTTCTTCATGCAACTCACAATTCTGTTGTTCTAAATTATTCATCTTCCTTCTGAAATTGGCCCGAGTATTATACTGGTGAGACAACATGTTGAATAAAGTAAAGAAGCTCAGTAGGACACCTGGATATGAATAGGAATACAAGAAGTATGTACAATATGATGCATGATATGCAATTCACATGATTTATTTTATTATTAATATTTCAAGGAACTTAAAGATTTATAGACAATTTGCAAATATCAAAGTACTAACACATTTGAAATACTTAAAATCTCATTATAATAACCTCAAAACGGATTTCAAATTTTTAGTACAAGTTTCAATAATCCCAAATACAATATAAGATAAGAACCTAAGATCCTAAGAAAGCAAAGATGATGAAGATCACTCCACACACTGGCGCTTCCCTGTGAGTCTTGCAATCTGAGCCTTCAACCGCTTGTTCTCTTCTGCATACCTGTTGCCTCTCCATCATCTTTACAGAGCGACTCTCGAGAATCTCGATCAGATCATCTTTCTCCTTCAAGTCTGCTCGGTAGGACACTTCTAGAGTCTAAAACTTATTCTTCCAAGCTTCCTTTTCCTACTGCATCCTGACTAGGGAAAGCTGAAGCTCTTCCACATCATCTAATAGGGTAGGAGTGGTCTTCACAAACATATCAGGCATGGTTTCTTCATGGGAATATGGCATCTTCAACTGAATAGCTCTTGCTTGTACCCACTGAAGATAAAGATCCAAAGAAACAACCCCTCTAGGTCCCAAGTCTTTCCTACTCTTCTTGTGAATGTGACGCCAAGCCTTTGCAATCTCCTCTTTAGCTTCCTTATGAACCTCTCCCTCTTTAAGGAAGAAAAAACTCAGATGAATACTATTTGGCTTATCCCTCATCAGATATCCAAGTTATCGTTATGCAAGAACGAGATTATAGTTAATTCCTCCATTTGTACCAAGAAGAGGTATATTGGGGAAACTACCACAATTGTCAGTAATCTCTACATCATGGTAAGCCTGATAATACCAAACTATATCTGAATGAGTGAGGGCCATAATCTTTGGAGTCCAACGAGGTTTCTTCCCAACATCCCAAAAAGCATCAGACTGAGGCAAGTGAGAAATAAACCACTGATACAACAAAGGCGCGCATTAAATGATCATCCCTCCATGGTAAGAATCTCGTAGATGCACAGAGTAATATGCATCACCCAATAATATAGGGACTGGATCCCCAATCATAAATATCCTAATGGCATTGGTTTCCATAAACTTGTTGACATTGGGAAATAAGAATAACCCATAAGTAAGCAGAGCAAATATGGCCTCAAAAGCAACCATACTCTTCATCCTAGCAAAATAGCGATCTTTCTCCAATAAGAACTGAGCAGGTAATCCTTTGATCCCTCCTTTGGTAGTCATGTGGGCTTCAACCTCAAACTTTACCAAATGGATCAAAGCAACAATCTAATGGGGTTTTGGCCCCCCCTTTAAACCAATAAAAGGAACCTGGTCGGTAATAGGTAAACCTAGTAGATAAGAATACTCTTCAAATGTAGGCATCAAATGATAATCATGGAAAGTAAATCATCGATACATTGGATCATAGAACTGGACCAAATTTGAGAGAGTACCTTCCTTCATCCTAAGCTTCATAAGAGAAAGGATAGACCCATACTTCCTCCGAAAATCTGTAGAACTCTCAATCTCGGGAATCAGACTCATCAACTCATCTATCTTAGGATCTTTGAAATTGTACTTCTTAGTCTTTCTTTTTCTGGAATCCATAGTCAAAAAGTACCTGAGATATTCACAAAGAGTCAACTTTTAAGTTCCTTGAAACAAAATGTTTTAAAGGATTCTCATGGGTGCATGGATGAATGATGCAACAATCACACACAAGATCAAAAACATAGGGTTCATAGGTTCAATGTCATGGGCATGAGGTCGAAGGTACTACCCACAAGGTATGGTCTAAAAGTTTATCATCTGCCGAACAAGGTTCTAAGAAGTTCCCAGAGTCTACATCCATCCTTCGGATATTACTAATGTCCCGATTGACTCAGTAATTAGTAATATTCTTAGGAAAAACTCGTTCAAGCTTAGTATCACATGACATCCATTTCCGGATTACTCCGTCATAACTTTCGCACTACACCTAAAAGGCCAAGATGGGTTAAAGGTTCTACGGTCCTCAGTTTCAGTAGGCTGCAAGGTCGAAAGCAGCACGTCTTCCTGATTACTTGGTAAACAACACTATAGTCAAAGGGGCCTCCATTGAGTGGGGGATCTCATGTCTCCTATTTTGGGATTTATCCCTCAAATTTAACATGACTATACCGCCCGTCCTATCTTAAGTTTGCCTAAGTCTAGGTAGAGGACTTATGAGAAATCACCAAGCACCCTAAAAACCAGGAAAATCCAGAAAAACATACATACAACACATAATATACAAACAAATAATAGCACATACACAAATAAGCAAAGATATGCTCAACCCACTTAGGGATGGACTAGCAATAGGTCGATCTTTCCCCAGGAGAGTCGCCATTTTTTCTGTGATGGTAGAAATGTTAAGACTAAGTCATTGGATTGACTTGACTCACAAAGATCAAATAAAAAACACCACCGCGCTTTATTGTTTCCAAAGGAATGGGAAAAGACAAATAACCAAAAAGAGGGGAAGAGAATCTAAGTTCGGGGGTTGGTTATGTAAAGGGAAGGTATTAGCACCCTAAACATCTACGGTACTCCATAGGAACCTCTTTGAAAATCTATGTATTTTGGCTATAAATGTTGTATACAAAAATAGATTGTGGGGATGAGGAAAGAAGTATATTTTTTTATGATTTTTTGCACACGCCTCGTTTGCGAACCTTTAGTACCTACATACCATCTTCTATGTAATAGGGGATCAGGGTACTCGTAGTTCACATTTAGAAATTTTAAAACACAAGTGTGTTGGTTAATTTTAAGAGACGAGACATCATCGTCTTATCCGAGTGGAAAACATACTTACTACCCACGATTATGAGAAATGAGAGTTTACATCATATCAAAGTGGAGGATATGGCTTGGATTTTAAAATCAACAAAGCCTCGCTCAACACCCATATTGAAAATATCTCACTTCACTACACATTGTAGAAGTATAGTAGCTAGCATCACTACAAAGATTGACAAGAGTATACTATTTTGAATTTTTTTTAAGATAAGAGCCAAAATGGAAAAATGATTTGAATGAGATTGATTGACTTTTAGTCTTCTCACAAAAATGTTAAAGTATTATTAAATTGATTGAAGTTTGATTAAGAAAATATTTTTGAAAATGCATGGACTAAAGTCCAAGTTTATTATGAAAGTAGTTCAAGTTTTTTAAAACAAGAAGAGTTTTCAAAAGGAGGGAGCAGATTTTTGAAATTAAAGAAGATGGGAGGAGATGAAAGGACTATCCTAAAGCATAAGATAAAAGCTAGGGAAAAGAACCATCTAACTAATAAGAAGCCAGCACTTGACACAATGTGTCAATGTAGAATTCCCATCCTTTGGATTTAAAACCAAACAAGCAAAGATAATAAACCTCTTAAGAAAACAAGCTTCAATTGAATTAAGTCTTCACAAAAATTGGGCGGAGTAACGACTGTATACAGATGAATTCCCAATCACAAACAAAGCATATAATCAAAACAACCTGCACACAAAGCAAACAAACAAACAACGCTATGTCTTGGGATAAACCCCAAGAACTCCAGACAAAATAACAGTTGAAGTCACAAGGTCTCAAGGTAGGTCAAGGTCTCTAATCCTAAGTCCAATAATTTCACAATCTCCATAATGCCAAGGATAGTAACAAAGTAGTCCAAGTAACATTAAAGCTTTTTATTGGTCAAGTTGGTTATTAGGTATCTTCAAAAAGAAAATGAAAGCTCAAGTGAGCAAAGTAAAAATGACATAAAAGTAAATGCTCAAATGAGCAAAGATGAAAATAGCATGAAATGTAAATGCTAAAGTAAATATGCTTAAAGTAAAGCGCATAAAGTAAAGGCACAAAATAAAATCAATTGTTAGGAATTAGAGGTTAGTTGAATGACCATCTTGAAACTTGCATTTGAAACTCATTAGAAGATTGATAAAGTCAAAGCCTCTCAACAACAAGTTTCATTTGCTTTTTTTCAAGTATATCACCCATTTAAAATTCTCAAGGCAACAATAAATGACCAATGATGTTTATGTGATTCACTTTGACCAAAGCTTGTGAAAATTCATTAGAGGATTGATAAGACCAAAGCCTCCTAACAATGAATCTCAAGGTTATTGGATCAAATGATTCAAATTAACATATTTGGGCTTACAAACATGGGTTTGGGCCACAATTGATCATTTCTCGAATCGGGACAAAATTTAGCGCTATGTTAAGCAATCATAAGTGGACTTATATAAAAGTCGCACCTATTTTGAGGCCGGTCAATAGCAATCTATGTACCATATGTTTTGAGAAATGATATGTAAATTATTCTCCAATAACATTTAGTATAATAAGAAGGGGATAAGATAAAGAGGGATGGGGTGAGATTCAAACCACATTTGAACCAAAAATTTAAACAAGCTATTATTAAAATCATTCATCCATTTTTTATGGAGTTCAACTCAACACCATGGATTCAATGATGTTAATAAAGCTCATGATCAAAATCTCATAGTCCAAGATCAACCAGAATATATACAAAAATAAAATTGTATTTAATAATAAAAAAAAAGGTTTTTTAAAATGATTTAAAAATGAAAATAAGTGGAGAAAATAACAACTATATTCAAAACATCCAAGAAAAATTTAGTGAGACCATAGAAAAATAAGAAATGAGCTCAAATATTTTTTTAAAATTTTTGGAAATTTTTTAAAGTCAGAAACTATTTTTAAATTTAAAAGAAATAGGAAAAATAAACCAAAAATGATGTAAAATAGTAAAATCAGAAATTAAAATAAAATGAGGTCACCAATATTTGTCAAGAGGTCATTGGATCCTTCCCTATTTTTTCAGAATTTAAAAATTAAGAAACGTATTTTTAAATATTTAAAACAATTCAAATAAAAAGAAAAATTATAAAAAATATCAGAACGCAAAATAAAATTAAGAAAAAATTATAATCAGAAAGAGAAAAATCAAAAGTATTTTTCATGATTTTTTCAGATTTTTTAAAGTTAAAATGAATTTTCTATGATTTTTTGAAACTTTAAAAAAATTAAATATAAAAATCAGAAACAAAAAATAAAGTTAAAAAAATATGGACCAATAGATGAGATTCAAAATGCGTTAGTAAGCTAATCCAACGGATCATACACACTGTGCATATCATGGTCATTAGTGAATAAAACACAAAATCATTTATTAAATCAGAATTTGAAAAAAAGTGTGGCATGCTATCATTGGTTGAGAGATGACACGTTGGTCATCTTCAACCTCCAACCATGAGATTTGCAGGTCCTTGAAACGGTAAAATTAGAACACGAGACCGGTACCATTCGCTTCGTCTCTTCAAGACGATTCTAATGGTACCTCCGTGAAAAATTTATGTAAGTTGTAGCTCAGTCGTTTTGAAAGGAAAGGTTTTAAAAGGGATTTAAAATTTCATGGTCAAAACAAACTTCCAGTTGAAAATAAATTTTACGACTAGAATCAGGATGATGAGAGCTTCATAACTATATTAAAGTTTGAGAGAATTGGTGAGGGAATCTACCTATTGAAGTTCAATTGCAGAGCTCTGAAACTTGACTTGGCTAGTATAATTTAGGAAGTCTTAGAGCTTAATTCTTCTTTTGTTAGCTTCAGTGTGGTTCAAGGAAGGTGAATTGACAAAGAAAACGGATTGAGGAAAGCTGTAAAAGAAAATTCAAAGTTGCAGAAAATCGGGTTCAAGAGGAAGTTTGGCAGGGTGATTCTGGCTCTCTAAGCTTGAGGAAATGAATGAGGTATGACCCTGTATTTGTAAGGAAGCTGATTGGATGCTCAAGCGTGTGAAATAATGAAGTTTGGAGGGAAATCGTGTGAAGTTGCAAACAAGAAAAGTGTGACTTCTATTTTGATCAAAACTCATCCAAAGCTTGCGTTTTAATGTGATAATCACTTATGGAAGTTCTTTAAACATGATTAGAAGCAAAAGCGTGCATAAAATTTGTGTTTAGAAGCCAAATCAAGGATTTCAAATTCTGACTTGAGGTGAAACTTCAGTTTCAAGGTACCATGTTCAAATCAATGGTGTGCATGATTTAGGGCATCTCAAGACTTGATTCCTGATGCATTGGAAATATGAGATCCCAAGCTTTACAATGTGCAAACAATGGAATCAAATGGATGCTTGAGCTGAAAATTATTATGAGTCAAAGTTGAGAAAAAGAGGTTGACTTTTTTACTTAGAAAAATTCTAAGTTTTTTCTTCGAAAATGACCTATAATGTCTTGCATCCAAACATGACCTTCCACTTAAAATTTTCTCTTTACCAAAAAAATATCAGGAAATAGATCTCTTGAATGACATTTTGGGACTCGAACCATTTAAAATATCCAAAAAATGAGAAAGTTATGACTTGTTGCAGTTGGTGAAAATTCATGAGATGACCTATAATCTTTTGCATCCTTAGGGTATCTTCCATCCATTTACAAGGTTAGAACATAAAAGAAGAGTTGAATTTCACATTATTAAAATCATTGTGGAAAATTAATAGACTCAAGGAGATAAAAATTCTCCAAGTTATGATCTTTTGAAGTCACATAAGGGATTTTGATGGTTTATCTAGAGGACTTGTAATCTTTCTTCATCATTAGGTATCTTCCACACAAAATTTTCTTGAAACTTTTAAAGTGATTTGTTGATAACGACTTAAATAGGATCATGTATTTGGAATCACTCAAAAATATCAAAATATGAACAAGATATAGTCCTTAGAAGTTCAAAACCCTAGCTCTTAGGGCACCAAAATGTCTTGGAAACCCTTTTCAATTTTGACAAACCTCCTTGCACAAATACTTTTGTCATGTAAATAGAAGTTGTTGAGGATGATAATGACGAACAATAGAAAACATAACCACTTCCAAATATTGAGAATTGAGGGAAATATGCACTTGTGACCAAGAAATCAAAAACTTGTCCAATTAGGTCAAACTTCTTCAATCAACTATTGTATCTTTGAACTATCTTTGACAACTTGTGGAATGATGATTCATAATAGAAATTTCCATGATATCAAATTAAAGCATCTTAAATTATGAAGCTTGAATCTCAATGAAGCTTTGTTGAAGAAGGCATGGCAATGGACTCATGAACATGTAGATCAAATTGATGGAATGCATTGTGCTTTCACGGTCAACATCGTCAATTAGGGAAAACATTTATTATATTTATTATTTAAAAGGTTAATCAATAAAAAACATAGATTATCACAAAAGTACAACTCAAGGTGTTTGGTGATTCCCCATGAGCAAAGCTAAAGATAAGGAGAAGAGCCAAACCCTAGTGTGTTTGTTGCATTGTTATTGTATGAGATGATAGAGGAATCTTAGGGGCAAAAATTGGGTACAACACTATGGTGAATGGATGAGGGTCCATGATATCTCAAGGAATCCAAACACACTGAATATGTAAGGAAAAAATGAAAAAAAAATATAAAAGGGTACCACTGGGGCTCGAACCCAGGTCCCTATAGGGTAATGCCTTACGCGCGCTTCCTCTGCCACTGGTGTGGATGTTTCATTCGTTAATAATACAACTTGCAATAAATTTAAAATAAACCTCTTCCTAATGGCACTTCATCCCTAACCTCACGCCAGCATCTCTAACACCATTTTTGAATTTTGTAACTTCCTCATTTCTCAACCATTTGCAAAAGTATAAACATGAAACTTGCTCTATTTTTCAATACGAACTCAACCATGTAAACAACTTAAACTATAAATCAAAGATGAATATTAATTCTGTTGGTACCAAATAAAACCTAATTTTTTCAGAAAGTTCAAACTCAAAATTCACATCACTCAGGCAACATAAATGAAATCTAAAGGCATGGTTAGCTTCAGAGCTATGATGTCTACATTTTTCATTCACAAAGTAACCATTAATGATGCTTGTAGAGAGAGCTCAATGTTGAGAAAAATTACCTCAAAACTGGAAATCATGTATGGAGTTTGAGAACTTATGGAGGTGTTGTGATGATCTGGATAGCGTCACTGCAGTCCTAGGAAGCTAATGTAAATCTTACTTTGTGCTGAAAGTGCCTGAATCGTGCTGGAGAAGTCAATGTGCAAAGTTCTATTTTTGAGTCTGGAAGATGAAGATGGTGATGTTATAATTGTGTAATAGGGGTGGGGATAAGTTGTTTATGATGTATAGATGCTTTGTAAATGATTAGAAGTGAAAACACACGAGGGATTTGAGTGTTTGAAGTTTTTGGTCAGAAATGCCAACAATGGAGGTTTGTGTGCAATTCTGAGTTTTAGGGAGCTTTAGTGAGTTTGAGGGATATTAAATTCGTAACTTGGCTTGAAAATAGTGCCTCTATTTATAGAGAAGATGTTTGAAATGCTCAAGTTGATCATAATTCAAAATCACATGTTAAGCTCAACATGTGATTTTCTTGAAAAATCAAGTTTCAATGCCTTGTACCTTTGATCATAGAGTGGTTAAAAAATTTAAGCACAATGCTTATGAACTTGTAGATGGAGTGTGATCAGAGGGACAAGTGAGAGGCTCAAGAATTTACTTTGTGCATAAAGTTTTCTTTTCAAAATGGCAATGTTAACTTTCTCCCCAAAATGGAAAATTAACTTGGACAATGCTTAAACCACTTAGATCATAGCTCAAAAGTTTGTGTAATCCATTTATTATGGGTAGATACACAATTTAGATGACCTGCAAGCAAGATTATGCAGCATAACATTGAGATTGGATTATGTTCTCTTCAAGATAATGACTTGTAATTCAAGAATGGATGTCCAACTTCATCTCTTCGAATCTCCTAGCTCAAAAATGATCTCTTCAAGTTATTGGACATTTTGGAAAGCTTGAAACATTGTCTACAACCTTCATGTTTACCACTTTGGCTAAATCGTCTTGGAACTAGGTGAAAATTGGTCAAGATGTTAGGTCAAAAATCTGCCTAAACTTGTTGAAAATTTCACTAAGTGTTTTTAATAAAAGGTCATATGACTTCATGAGCCTATATCTTCAAATCTAAGCATTTTTTGGAAATAAACCTTGAGGGTAAAAGTTGTAGAATTCATCAAGATCTACAACTTTCATGTTGAAAATTTTCCTTGAATCATCTTGCATTTTGGTGAAAAATTGTCATGAAGTATTGAAATTATCAAGGTTAAAAATACTTAGAGATTTTCTAAGTATTGAAAACTTTCACTTTTTGTGTACTTTCTTGACTTTCTCGATTCTTGATGATCAAGTTTGATATTTTTGAGTATCCTTATGAATCTCGATCTTTGAAATTCAATGTTGATAAAAAAAGTCAAAGTTTGACTTTTTGTGTATCAGTTGACTTTTCATCAGTTGATCCAAAATTCAACTATCAATCCATTGATCTTGAGAAATTTTCCCTTTTGATGATTTGAGTGATTTTCTTGAGGCATTGTGATCAACCCTTGGTCAATTGATAAATATCACTTAAAAATGTTGATGTTGGCCAAAAATCATGAAGTTTGACTGTATATTGACCATAATTGACTTTTTACCCAATACAACTGATTTTCAGTCATCTGAGCAATTGATTGAGCAAATTTATGATGCAAGGCTTGAAAATTGGTATGAGAAATATTGAAGACCTATAATAAACCATGAAAGTCATTTGAGGCATAAAAAGTCCAATTGTCCTTGATAAAATAAAAACCCTAATTTAGAGGCTCAATGCTTAAGAGGTGAGCTTATCTGATCAAACCCTTGAGAACCCTTAAGCATTTGATATCTTTGGTGAGAAATGTCTTGAGAAAAGAGATGGAAAATTTTGGGGTACAACAACTGCCCCTGTTCAATCTTCTTAAACTTGAAGAGTTAGATTGGCTTGTTCGCCATTCGTGACTTAAGGGTAGAAGCTGATTGAACACTCAAGTGCCCAAAAATTTGCACTCGCTTGTGCATGAAGTAAAACTGTTTGTTGATTATATCGGAAATGGTCTTAGAGATGCCATTTGGAGAAGTGATAGAAAGTTGTTGGAGATGGGCTTATAGATTCCATCCAAAGTATCTGTTGATAGAGAAATTAGACTAAGTCTACGCTCGACTTTAACTGGGAGAAGTATCAGAATAAATCTTTGGTCGATTTTAAGCCAGAAAAAGGTCTACTGAAAGAAGTATCAGAATAAATCTTTGGTCGATTTAATATGAGCCAAAAAATGTTTTTAAATCTTTGACTGAGATAAGTATCAGAATAAGTCTTTGGTACATTTAATCTAAGCCAAAAAAAGGTCTACTGAGAGAAGTATCATAATAAATCTTTGGTCGTTTTAATCTGAGCCAACAGATGTTTTTAAATCTTTAACTGAGAGAAGTATCAGAATAAATCCTTAGTCTATTTAATCTAAGCTAGAAAAAGGTCTACTGAGATAAGTATCAGAATAAATCTTTGGTTGATTTAATCTGAGCCAGCAGATGTTTTTAAATATTTAACTGAGAGAAGTATCAAAATAAATCTTTGGTCAATTTAAGCTAAGAGAGAAAAAGGTCCAGTGAGAGAAGTATCATCAAAATAAATCTTTGGTCGATTTAATCTGAGCCAGTGGATGTTTTTAAATCTTTAACTGAGAGAAGTATCAGAATAAATCTTTGGTCGATTTAATCTAATCTAGAAAAAGGTCTACTAAGAGAAGTATCAGAATAAATCTTTGGTCGATTTAATCTGAGCCAGCAGATGTTTTTAAATCTTTAATTGAGAGAAGTATCAGAATAAATATTTGGTCAATTTAATCTAAGCCAGAAAAGGTCTACTGAGAGAAGTATCAGAATAAATATTTGGTCGATTTAATCTGAGCCATTAGATGTTTTTAAGTCTTTAACTGATAGAAGTATCAGAATAAATCTTTGGTCGATTTAATCTAAGCTAGAAAAAGGTCTACTGAGATAAGTATTAGAATAAATCTTTGGTCGATTTAATCTGAGCCAGCAGATGTTTTTAAATCTTTAATTGAGAGAAGTATCAAAATAAATCTTTGGTTGATTTAATCTAAGCCAGAAAAAGGTCTACTGAGAGAAGTATCAGAATAAATCTTTGGTCGACTTAATCTGAGCCAGCAGATGTTTGAAGGGAGTGTCCATCATGTTGATATTTTCCCTTGTTTTGTTTCAGGGAGTGACTTACAATATGTTTTGAGGATTTGTTGATTATATCGGTCTGTCGATTGATTCTTTCATAAAAAAGATAAAGAGTTAGTTGTATGAAATGTCATGATATATGAAATGCATTATGTAATGATCTTCTCAAAATAAATGAGATTGTGCTATATGCATTTCGTATGCATATGCTATTATGTATGAAAGTAAAATGTATTTGTAAGCCCGTGCTGTGTTTTGTCTGGGAAAATAAATCCCTAACTATTGTTGGGGATGAAGAGTATGTGTATCTTCAATCTTGTCTAGAATGCTTCCGCTGGGAATTCCTGCTTACTTGTTCGAGGAAACTCTGCAGGAGATTCCTGCTTACTTGTTCGAGGAAACTCTACAGGGGATGTATTATTTTCTGTTTAGGGAGTAGAGTTTAGGAACCTCGGTCGTCCGTTGCTCTACTGGGGAATTTATTTCTTATATATCCTGACTGGGGATAAAAGAGGTGGTTTAACTTCCGACTTGTCTGGGGAGAATATAATTAACTGGTATTTGGTCGGGTTCCAGGCTTTGCAGCAACTTTCTGGGGATAGTGATGAATTTACTGGGGAGAAGAATTTTTTCATAGATTTGTAGTAGTTTGAGGAGTAGACTCGAGTTGGGGAAGAGAATTTCATGAAGTGTATTGATTGGAACTTTGTAGGTTGGTGATATTGCCGGGAAAGCGACTATACTTCTTTATTTGCTAGAGTGATCTGTCGGGGAGATTGCGGGGAATGTGCTCTTAATTGTGAAAACTATTCTTTGGGGGATAATATCACATAAGTGGCTATGGAGACTTCACTAGGGATAACCTTATGAAAGGGATTATGTGGGGATTCATGGACAGCTTCAGTGTCATCCCAGCTCCTAGAGTTTTGAGTAAATGTTTATTCTTGTTCTTATGTATATATTTGTTAACAATTAATCATGTTCATATGCATATGTTCATTCAATTTTAGTCATTGGATGTTTTTGCAAACAAAACAGAAAGAACAAAAAGTTTGGACTTCAAAGTATATTTGTATTGATCATTTGCCTATAAGTAGGTGATATTGTACAAAGAGACATAAATCCTAGTAAGAGGAAGTCGTTGTGAAATGAAAAAGTACAAAGTGAAAACAAATTCTGCTATTGGGTTTCAAACTCTGCTATTGCCCCTATGTCTTCGAGCATCTCGTCCCTTGCCATTGGAAAAAGTTGACTGAACCATTTGAACTGTCGACTTTGGTAATAAAGCTTGCATGTAAGTGATCCAACGGGACATAGTCATACGCTTTTAATCCCTAATTTTTTCCTGGACCGCCCTATCTATTTTTCACTCCACCAGGATACCATTTTTCGCCCAAGCCGCCTTTTCAGGTTTTCGACTTGTCGGGTGTACACTCTTTTGTATATATACCTAACTTTTTCCCGAAACTTTTTGGTTCGTCGGAATGCCCTTATTTTTGCCTTGGTATGTTAACCTAGTGTGTCATTCTCATGCGTAGTATTTTTTGACTATGTCCGCGTTTACAGAGTGCAGGAAATCTTCACCGTCCATAGTGGTTAGCATCATAACACCGCCTGAGAATACTTTCTTGACAACAAATGAACCTTTGTAGGTGGGAGTCCATTTTCCCCTGGGATCCCCTTGTGGTAGAATGATTCGCTTTATTACCAAGTTACCAACCTGGTATACCCGATGCTTGATCTTCTTGTTGAAAGCTTTGATCACGCGTTTCTGGTACATCTGACCATGACAAACAGCCGCCTGCCTCTTTTAGTTAACCAAATTCAACTGATCCAACCTAGTCTGAATCCATTCGTCTTCGTCTAAATATGCTTCTTTCATAATCCTTAGAGAAGGGATTTGAACTTTGACAAGCAAGAAAATTTCCATGCCATAAACCAAAGAGAAAGGGGTTGCCTCAGTTGATGTTCACGCCTAAGTATGATAGCCATGAAGAGAAAATGGTAGCATCTCATGCCAACCTTTGTAGGTCACCACCATATTTTTCACAATCTTCTTTACATTCTTGTTGGAAGCTTCCACTATGCCATTCATCTTAGGTCTGTATGGAGAAGAGTTGTGATGCTTTATCTTGAACTGCATGCAGAGTTTAGTGATTATGGAATTGTTAAGGTTGGTTCCATTTTCGGTGATGATCCTCCCAGGGATACCATACCGAAAGATAAGGTTATGCTTGATAAACCGGGCTACAACATCCTTGGTAACTGAGGAAAATGAAGCTGCTTCAACCCACTTGGTAAAGTAGTCAATGGCGACAAGAATGAACGATGTACATTAGAGGCAGTAGGTTTGATTTCTACAATGATATCTATTCCCCACATTGCAAATGGACAAGGGACAATCATGACATTCAAAGGTATTTGAGGCATGTGAACCTTATCAGCATAAATTTGGCACTTACGAAAAGTCCTCGAGCGATGATGAAAATCAGTTTCCATGGTCGACCAATAGTAACCAGCTCTTAGAATCTTCTTAGCCATATTATGTCCACTAGAATGAGTACCAAAGATACCTTCATGCATATCCTCCATGATCTTCTCTGCTTCCTTATTGTCCATACAACAGAGAAGAATCTAATCTTGGTTGCACTTGTATAAGATCCAATTGCTTAGGAAGAACTTGGTAGAGAACCTCCGCAGGAATTTCTTGTCATTGATTGACACCCCTTCAGGATACTCTTAAGATTTGAGATATCTCTTCAATTCGTGAAATCAAGGCTTCTCCTCTATACCATCAGTGTCAATCTCATAGCAGTGCGCGAGTTCGTCAAATCTTTCGACAGTAATTCTGGGAGCTTCATTGTCCCATCTGACCTTAAACATAGAAGACATGGTAGCTAAAACATCTGCCAACTGATTTTCTTCCCTTGGAATATGTTCAAAGGTAACCTCTTCAAAGTACGGGATCAAGGTTAGAACAAGTTCTTTGTAAGGGATAAGATTTGGATGCTTTATATCCCACCCTCCTTTAACTTGACTGGTTACTAAAGCTGAGTCTCCAAATACACTTAATAATTTGATTCTTAGGTCAATAGAAACTTTAAGACCCAAGATGCACACTTCATACTCGACCATATTGTTAGTACAGTCAAAGCAGAGTCTGGCAGTGAAAGGAGTAAGGCAACCTTTGGGGGAAATGATCACAACACCAATTTCATTACCCAATGCGTTGGAAGCTCCATCAAAAACCATAGTCCATAAGGATCCTTGTTCAGGTCCATCATATGGTCCAGGCTTTTCATAATCTATAATTAGCATGATATTCTCGTCTGAGAATTCAAAGTTCATAGATTGGTAGTCATCTACAGCTTGATGCACCAAATGATTTGCCAGTACACTTCCTTTTATCGCTTTTTGAGTAGTGTACTGAATGTCATATTTAGTCAAGATCATTTGCCATCGGGATATTCTTCTGGAGAGAGCCGGCTTCTCAAATATGTACTTGATGGGATCCATCTTAGAGATCAATAAAGTAGTATGAGTCAACATGTACTGTCTTAGTCGGCGAGCAGCCCATACCAAATCGCAACAAGTTTTCTCGAGCAGTGAATATCTTGTTTCACAGTCGGTATTTTTTCTAAGGTAGTATATTGCATGTTCTTTTCGACCAGAATTGTCATGCTGCCCCATCACATACCCCATTGAATTCTCTAACACGGTTAAGTACATGATCAAAGGTCTCCCTTCAACTGGTGGCATCAGAATCAGAGGTTCTTGTAAGTATTTTTTAATCTTGTCAAAAGCTATTTGACAGTCGTCATTCCATTTGACTACTTTATCTTTCTTCAGCAGCTTGAAGAGTGGCTCACAAGTAGCAGTTAGGTGAGAGATGAATCGGGAAATGTAGTTAAGTCGTCCTAAGAAACCTCTAACCTCCTTCTCAGTGTGGGGAGCTGGCATTTCTTGGATAGATTTGACCTTTGCGGGATCAACCTCAATACCTTTGCCACTGACGGCAAAGCCTAGGAGCTTTCCATATCTTACCCCAAAAGTGCATTTGTTGGGATTCAACCTCAGCTTGTATTTCTTCAACCTCTCAAACAGCTTGTGCAGATGATCAAGGTGCTCTTCCTCAGTTTGTGATATTGCTATCATGTCATCAACATAGACTTCTATCTCATGGTGAATCATATCATGAAATAAATCCATTATAGCCCTTTGATAAGTTGCGCCCATGTTCTTCAGCCCAAAAGGCATGACCTTATA
Source organism: Vicia faba (assembly GCA_948472305.1). Taxonomy (NCBI): domain Eukaryota; kingdom Viridiplantae; phylum Streptophyta; class Magnoliopsida; order Fabales; family Fabaceae; genus Vicia; species Vicia faba. Next base: position 28,020,184 of record OX451739.1, read on the forward strand.
ACAGAAGGTGTCCCACTATGTGACAACGGTGGTCTTATCCATGTTTTCAGGTGCCATTTTTATTTGGTTGTACCCGGAGAAGCCATCCATGAAGGAGAACACCTTGTGTTAAGCAGTGTTGTCAACAAAGACATCAATATGTGGTAGTGGAAAGTCGTCTTTGGGGCTTTCCCTATTTAAATCCCTGTAGTCTACACATATACAGACCTTACCGTCTTTCTTTGACACTGGAACAACATTTGCAACCTGTTGTACCCCAAAATTTTCCCTCCCATATTCTTCAAGATTTGTCAAGATCAATCTCCAGATGATTCAAAATCCCTCAAGGGTTGCACAGTCCAATTGCCTCCTAACACAGTCAAAATTAGGGTTTTGGTTCTTGCAAAGAAATTAAGGTTTTCAAGGGTCCAATCAAGTCCCACATACCTACATAGATTGTCAAGCATCCATATGTCAAGTTTCAAGACTCACAACATCAAATTGCACAGTCAAAAACCCTATTTGCTTCACAGTCAACTGCAGGGGCAAAATGGTCATTTGACAGTCAAAAGTCAAAATTTTTGGTCAACATCTTATTTTGAAGCCACAAACATCATTTGATCAATTCTTGATCATGATTCTCAAAGTATGGCTCAAAAAGTCTCAAGATGCAAAAGTTTCTATTTTTGGACAGCTGAAAAGTCAACTGCAAATTGACCAAGGCATAACTTCTTCATGGTTCATCAGAAAAATCCCATCCAAAGCTCATTTTGAAGGGGATGACATTTCCTACAACTCATCTTCACATTCCAAGTCCAAGAAATTCTCTCACAAAAAGTTATCAATTTCAACATTATAGGTCATTTTCAAAAGTCAACAAAAAGGCACTTTAAGTCAAAGACCATAACTTGAGATTGGTAAATCAAAATGACATGGGACCAAAGGCATTGGTTAGAGGACTTCAAGGCCTTTCCAAAATGTCCAAGAACATGATCATAGCTTCAAAATTGAGCAAGATATGCATTGGAGAAGTTGGGAAATTTTTGGGAATTTTGAAAAGTCAACTTTGCCTAAAACACTTCAAAATTGCTAATGGGCCTCAAATTCTTCTTTGAATCATTACCCAAAGCATATGCACGACCCATTGAGCTAAAAATGATTTATTTTCTTATTATTAATTAATTAATTGAATTTTTATTCTTATTAATTCATTTAATTAGATTTAAATATGAGAAAAATATCAAATAATGTTTTTCAAATCTTTTTGTGCAGCAAATTCACTCATTATATGCTAAAGATTTCGTGCATCATCCAAGGGGACAAGATCATCCACATTTGGCAAGATTTCAATGAAAAAAAGATTGAAAAAGATATGGGAAAAATCAAATATTGAAAACATAAATTCATGGATCTTTGGGCTTGTTTTTGACCTAGAATGCTTCACATACATATACACAAGGAAACCTAATGCAGGGATACACGAAAAGCTGCTGAGAAGCTCAGAACCACTTTGCAAAATTTTCACCAAAACTTGAAAACTGAAATCATAGTTGCAGGACGTTTCAAAGCATAACAAGTATTCCAACACGTTGTTGAACCTTCCAGGAGTCGATTGCAATCAAGAACAAGTCCCCATACTCCAAGAATTGGTAGAACTGAGTCACGTTTGTCACAAACATTTCCATAATCGGTTTTTAATTTTCACGCATCATTCATGTGTTTTAATTGTTGATTTATGCTGCTAACATCTTTCTGAAGCGATTGGTAACGTTTAATTGGACTAACACTGCCTGTAGTCAGATCTGCCATTGATGAAACCTAGGGTTTCAGAAGCTCCAAAATAGGGCTTTCCTTGTATGGAAAAATTGGACCTTGAGACCTATGCCATTGAATTCAGGAGCTCCAGACGAAACGAACCAACACCTCGCGCCCAATTTATTTAACCCATAGTGATATTCGCTATTATCCACTGTTCCATTTAGTGGGGGTTTAAAACCCCCGCTATTTGTTTTCTATTTGCAGGAAAAACAAGGAAGAAGATGGGCGTGGCTTGATGTTACTGGGAGGTTCAAATATTGGCGCGTTTTTCTTTGTTTCAGTATAATTGCTTTTTTTCACATATTATAAATCGTGGTTATATTATATACAAAGAAACGCAATAGCGCAGTTGGCTGGCAACGTGTCCCTCCAGCGTTGGGACCTGGGTTCGATTCCCAGGTCCCCCCATATGCTTAATAATTTTTGTTTCAATGTGTTCTAGTGAAGCGTTCAACCAAAGGCCTACCATACACGCTCATGCCTGTGCTTGCCAAGTGGCTTCAGGGTTCAATCCAAGGGCCACTGAATGAATTCCATGGTAGGGCTCAGTCAATGGACATACACTCAAGCTGGAAAGGTCAAACAGGCTTTGTGGACATGGGCCAAATTTGCTTCAAACAAACCTCCCTTTGGGGCCTGATACCCCTTGTTTGCATTTTTTTAATTTTATTTTCTTTTCAATTTTAATTCTTTTTTAACTGTTTTCTTTAATTCCATAAAATAATTTTTTTCCGTAAGAAAAACAGAAAAATCAAAATATGTCTAATTATTTATTAATTTACTCATTAATTTATTTTTGTAAATAATTTTTTTAGTTAATTTAGGTTGTAAACTTTAATCCTTTTCTTAATAAATAAAAAATATCTAGACTTAGGGTTTTTTTTGACATTTTTCATCCTTTTCTTAATTAAATTATTTTTTCTCATTTATTTATTATTATAATTACTATTTATTTTTGTAAATAAACATGTACATTAATCAATTAGTAAATTAGGTTAATCATAATATTTTCTTAATAATTAAAATAATTTAGAATTAGGGTTCCCATTCAATTTTAATTTTCTTTATTTTCATAAACACAAAAACATAAAAAAACATTTTCTTTTCTTTAATTAAACAATTAATTAGACTTTAATTTCAATTTAATTTCAAAAGGGTCAAAACCCTCGGACGTTCAATTTTTATTCTTTTCGCGCATTATTTTCTTTCGAATATTATGTAACTGCTCAAGGATTGTAATAGTAATTAGGTCTTTTTACTTTTCGCATTTTTATCAAACGGGTCTTTGTACTTTGGCGATGTATAGACCCGCGCCTTGTAATAGCGTAGCTTTTATATTTCCGCATTTAAATTTCCGCACTCTTAAACTGCTAACTTTGTATGAAAGAATGTATGGCTAATTAAAAACAAGTGTAGCTCACAATACCATGATCAAAGATAAATTTAACATGAAAACAACACACAAATTCACACACCACTCTTAGGGTACGCCTCACATGTTGCCTTCAAAACGTGGTCGTCAAGTATAGGACGTTTAGTAAGTCCTTATGTCCATGATCCAGTTGCCTCAAAACAAGTTGCCTCGAAACGGTTGCCTCGGAATAGTTGCCTCGAAACGGTTGCCTCGGATTAAAAAAAGGATCAAGGACATAAGGGTAGCTTCTAAGGTGTCCTAACTGTTACTTCGGTGACCACATTGTCCCTACACTCGAATTGACCCGAACACCTCCAACGGTGGTGCTACCTACCTCTCAATGGTGGGATGGCACTACCTTAAGGACATTTACACAGCCTAATTCCTTAGGGTAGGTAGATGACTCATAGATACTTGCTCTCTCTAAAAAACAAATCAAAAACTCTTTTCACACTGACACTTTCAAAAAGCTTTCAAAACAATTTTTCAAACACTCTTGAGGACTGATACAAGAGTCATTCTGAAATATTTAAACGAAACTTTTTCAAACTCACTCACAATTGAAAAGCAAACACTTTGAAAACACAATGAGCAAGTATCTAAGAGCCCATGGATAACCATGGATAGAAAGGGTGCTAACACCTTCCCTTTCTATAAATCTACCTCCCGAACCGAGAAACTATCTCATAAGGAATTTTGTTGTGCTTTTGTCCTGTCCATGTTGGAGAAAATAAAAGACGGTGGCGACTCTTGCTTCCGCAACATTTCGCGAACCAGCGTTAAACAGTCAGTTCTAAATCCACCGATCACAGAACTGGCGAATCTGCTGGGGAAACTTAAAGTGAAGTGTACCTTAGGATAGATCACTTGTGTTTTCAATTATCTGAATTGTTTGATTTAAATTGTGGGCCTGTTTTGGGAGTTCTATAGATCCTAACCCGGATCTGGGGGATACCTTCTTAGAAAGTAGCAACAAGACTGTGAGGGAACTGTGTGGGGTATACCGACATGGTTGAAGCAGTCTGCTACGTTGATGTGGCACTTTGGTGAGTACCGGTAACCCTTGAGTCCAGTCAAGGAGAGTACGGGGCCGCCGCGTGGTGTCGTGAAGCATCAACTGACCTTAGGAACCTTAATTGAACCATCTTGGCCTCTTTAGGGTAGTGAGATAACTGACTTTGGTGCAGTCCGAGGTTGGTTGATACTCGATACTACACTCAGTTGAGGGTTGTTTTCTTGGAATATTTCGGTCGCCAGTTCAGTGGCTAAATCGAAACGATGAACAATGAAAGCAATCCAATGATATTGGGACCCTTAGAACCCGGTTACTTCTGATAGGACAGGTTTTGAGCCCACCAACTTCAAGAGGGTAGTACCCCAGACCCCCTGCTGGCCTAAACTCTAAGGGCTGTCTTGTGTGACTTGTGTGCCTTACCATGTTTGCTTTTTGTGAATACTTGTGGTGTGTTTAATCATAGCATCATAACATCATACAGCATCATATGCATTGACTAACCATTTCAGGGGTTCGAATCTTCATCTTTGTTCTTGTTTTGAAGGACATGGAAACTATCCGCAGAAAGACAATTCAGATCAACCTTGTAAGGATTCCTCCTCAGCTTAAGTAACTTATATCCAGGATTCCCGAGAGTTCTTCTTTCAGTGAGAAACATGGAAGACTCATCAGCTTGGTCAACACCAACATTGAGGAAGATATGATAAAGGTCCTCTTCCAGTTCTTTGACCCTCTGCACCACTGTTTTACTTTCCTGGATTATCAACTGGTGCCTACATTGGAAGAGTTCTCCCGGCTTCTGAAGATCCCTATCCTTAGTTAACTACCCTACAACGGTACGAAAAAGGAACCCAAACTTGAAGAGATTGCTAAAGCATTACGCCTACAACCATCTGACATCAAGGGACATTGGGAATTTAGAAGTGGTATCAAAGGGTTCTTGGCCAGGTTTCTGTTTGAGAAGGCCCAAGAATGTTGGAACTCCCTTGACCTACAAGCCTTTGAAGAAGTTGTGGCCCTCCTTGTCTATGGGTTGGTGTTGTTCCCTAATCCAGATCAGCTTATAGATATCAATGCTGTCAAGATCTTCATGTCCAGGAATCCTATACCTACGTTGCTTGGGGACATCCTTCACTTATGTTACACTCGAACCATGAGAAAAAGAGGTGTTCTTATATGCTGCACTCCTCTCCTGGGAAGGTGGTTTATTTCGCACCTTCCACAATCAGTTCTGAAGAACAAACGGGGTTTGAGATGGTCACAACGATTGATGACTCTTACACATGCTGATATACATTGGTGTTCTCGGTCTAGAGAGGATGTCACTATCATTGATCGTTGCGGGGAGTTTCCTAATGTTCCTTTACTTGGAATCAGAGGAGGTATTACTTACAACCCATGCTTGGCTTGGAGACAGTTTGGTTATGCTCGGAGGGACGGCCCTCATGACATGTTAATTCCTGACATAGTTTTTGACTTCGACAACGATGCACAAGGACTTCGCCAGAGATTTATCAGAGCTTGGAGGATGCCCAGCAAGATAGACAGCAAGACACTGGGGCACAGGAACTCCATCCCGTTGGAACCTTATCTCAAGTGGGTACGAGCCCGCTCCCAGAAGTTAGTGATGCCATATCCTCATGTTCTCCCTGTGATCAAAGAGCCAGTTTTGGAAGGACAGGTGTCCTACACCATTCAACATCCTGACATGCCTACATCCTGGGAAGAAATGCAGAAGAGCTGGATCCAGCTTAAGGAAGAACGAAGTTCTCTTGAGTCCAGTCTACATGCTAGTGAGAAGAAGGTCTTGGAGCTCACCCGCCTACTGCACGAGGAAAAGACTCTCAACACTTACATTGCTCCGAAGAGGATGCGCAGTGTCTTTTGGGATTGATTTACTTTGTAACGTTTGCCCATGAGGCCTTGATGTACTGAACAATTATTTCTTAATGATAACGTGTGTTCCTTTTTGTCTACAACAAATTTGAATTTTCGAACCCTTGAATGCATTGCATAAACACATATCATGCATCATGTGCATAGCAGGTACTCTTCTTTTCAGGTTGCTTAATGTTCTTCGCTGTTTATTTCAGCATCATGAATCCTGAATCATCTACCGAGCAGTCCATCAAGGCCCTTCAGGCTCAGAACGCCCAGTTCCAAGAGCTGATCATGAGTTTGGCTCAAGGTCAAGAGGAGTTGAAAGCTCTGCTGGTCAAGAAGAAGAAGAAGAGAACTGTACTATTCAACACTGGCCGGAGGTTTGGTAACACACTGTAGAATGAGGTTGATCAAGCTGGTTCTTCTGTAGGGAAAGGCAGTCCCCAGGGGGGAAGGGTTCCTAGTCCGGTGGTCTCTGACAACGAGACTGATTTTAATGAGGAGCAGTATCCTCTAGCTGAAGACAAGTACAAGCAGTTAGAGGATCGTCTGAATGCCATGGAAATTCAAAAAGTGCCTGGATTGGATTTCGGAGACCTGGGTCTATCTTCTGGTGTGGTGATCCCACACAAGTTCAAAGCACCATCTTTCGCAAAGTATGACGGGGCGTCCTGCCCTAAGCTACATCTCAGATCTTATGTGCGGAAGATTCAACCATACACTGTGGACAAGAACTTGTGGATCCATTTCTTCCAGGAGAGTCTTTCAGGGACTCATCTCGAATGGTTCTATCAGCTGGATGGAACCAAGGTTCGTAACTGGGAGGAATTGGCTACTGCTTTTTACAAGCAGTATCAGTATAATGCCGACCTCGCTCCTACACGTACCCAACTCCAGGGTATGTCGCTAGGATCGGGAGAAGGTTTTAAAGAGTATGCGCAGAAGTGGAGGGACCTGGCTGGCAGGGTGCAGCCACCATTAACCGACCGTGAACTTGTGGACATGTTCTTGGGGACCCTATCCGGGCCGTTCTTCAATCATCTCATTGGCAATTCGTCTGCAGGGTTTACAGATCTTATTCTGACTGGGGAAAGGATAGAGGCTGGAATGAAATCAGGAAAGATACAGAAAGGTGCGTCCTCAAGTTCTGAGAAGAAGCCTTTCAAAAAGGAAGCCAGTGTTGTGTATGGGCCTAGAAGGCAAAATAAACCGGAATGCCGCCAAGCTATTAACGCGGTGGTAATTGCAAAGCCTGCTGCCGCTCCTCGGCAACCTAACCAACCAAGGGGTGAGAGACCCAGAAGAGAATACACCCGGCTTAGTATGACCTTGTCACAGATCTTGCCGCAACTGCTATCGACCAACCTGGTAACCGTCAGAGAAGCTCCGAAGGTGGTGAACACGACCTCTCCGAAGTATAATCCAAATGCCCGCTGTGCTTATCACTCTGATAGCCCAGGGCATTCTACTGATGATTGTTGGGCCCTGAGAAATAAGGTTCAAGACCTTATTGATGCTAAGGAGGTTCAGTTTGAGGCGCCCGAGAAGCCTAATGTGGTGACAGCTCCCCCACCTGACCATGGGGTGAATGCTATCAGGGATGGTGACAAAGTGGAAGAATCTGAGTTCAACAGCTGGATCTACCCGACGGCCGACAGTGGACCTAGAAATTGGACTGCAAAAGACAACATACCTGTTACTTTTGTTACGCAGTAATGAATTCCTTTGTTTTTTTATTTGTAATAAACAATAAATTGAGACTTTATGGCCCGATGTCTTACCCGGGGCACCGTGGCTTCATTTGTGAGGGCTTATTACTTGTCATTTCCATATATCATGAATAAAGACATTGGACGTTTTTCGCATCTCAAATCTTGTGCTCCCTTTCTTTCTTTCTTTATATATTGCAAAACAACTATATTTACACACACTCACCTATACAGGTTCCAACCCACTCTGGATCTCACTGGTAACGACTCTGCTACTGCCAGTTATGACTTCGAAAATCCGATCAACCTAGCCGAAGACGAAGGTGAAGATGATTGCGAAGTGCCTGGCGAGCTTGCAAGACTGTTACTCCAGGAAGAGAGGGCCATTCAGCCACATGAAGAGCCAGTGAAAACGGTAAATCTGGGTACTGAGACAGATAAAAAGGAAGTTAAGATTGGTGCCAATCTAGAGCTCAGCATGAAACAACGGTTGGTTCAGATGTTGCATGATTATGTGGAGATCTTTGCCTGGTCCTACGAAGATATGCCTGGGTTGGATACCGACATCGTGGTCCATCACTTGCCTACCAAGGAAGATTGCCCTCCGGTTAAACAAAAGGTCCTCCGTATGCGTCCAGAGATGTCCGAGAAGATCAAAGTCGAGGTTATGAAGCAATTCGATGCCGAGTTTCTAGCAGTGACTTCTTACCCTCAGTGGGTTGCCAACGTGGTTCCGGTGCCGAAGAAAGATGGTAAGGTCAGAATGTGTGTTGACTACAGGGATCTGAACAGGGCCAGCTCCAAGGATGACTTCCCCCTGCCTCACATAGACGTTCTGTTTGACAATACTGCTCAACACAAGGTGTTCTCCTTCATGGATGGTTTTTCAGGTTATAATCAGATCAAGATGGCTCCTGAAGATATGGAGAAGACTACCTTTGTTACTCAGTGGGGCACCTTCTGCTACAAGGTCATGCCATTCGGGTTGAAAAATGCTGGGGCAACCTATCAACGTGCCATGGTTGCTCTGTTTCATGACATGATCCCTCATGAAATCGAAGTATACGTCGACGATATTATTGCAAGGTCCCAAACTGAGGAGGAACACCTTGACCATATGCAAAAGCTGTTTGACCGTCTGAAGTTGTACAAGCTGAGGTTGAATCCGAACAAGTGCACCTTCGGGGTAAGATCTGGAAAGTTTCTAGGCTTCGTCGTAAGCCACAAGGGTGTTCAAGTGGACCCTGCCAAAGTTAAAGCCATACAAGAGATGCCAGTTCCTAAGACAGAGAAAGAAGTCAGAGGCTTTCTAGGACGTCTGAATTACATTTCCCGATTCATTTTGCACCTAACTGCTACCTGTGAACCAATCTTCAAGCTACTGAAGAAAGATCAAGTAGTATGTTGGAATGATGAATGTCAGGCTGCTTTCGACAGAATCAAAGAGTATCTCCAAGAACCACCCATTCTTATGCCACCGGTTGAAGGGAGACCTCTAATACTATACTTGACAGTACTTGACAGCTCAATGGGGTGTGTGCTGGGGCAGCATGACGAGTCTGGCCGAAAAGAGCATGCCATTTATTACCTTAGCAAAAAGTTTACCGACTGTGACACCCGATACTCACTGCTCGAGAAAACTTGTTGTGCTTTAGTATGGGCTGCTCGCCGGCTGAGACAGTATATGTTGACTCACACTACTATGTTGATTTCAAAGATGGATCCGATCAAGTACATCTTCGAAAAGCCTGCTCTGTCCGGAAGAATAGCAAGATGGCAAATGATCTTGACAGAATACGACATCCAGTACACGACTCAGAAAGCTATCAAAGAAAGTGTATTGGCAGACCATTTGGCACACCAGGCAGTGGACGACTACCAATCTATGAACTTTGAGTTTCCTGACGAGAGCATCATGGTAGTAACTGATTGTGAAGTACCTGGGCCGGATGAAGGACCTGAGGAAGGATCCCGATGGTCTATGCACTTTGACGGAGCCTCCAACGCTTTGGGTAACGGTATCGGAGCCGTGATCATATCCCCCAAAGGTACTCATACTCCACTTACTGCCCGGCTATGTTTCAACTGCACCAACAACATGGCGGAGTATGAGGCATGCATCATGGGTCTTCAAGCTGCGATTGACTTAAGGATCAAGTTTCTGAGTGTCTTCGGAGATTCCGCTCTCGAGATCAATCAGATCAAAGGCGAGTGGGATACGAAACATCCGAATCTTATTCCTTACAGAGAATGTGTGTTGACATTGATCCCCCACTTCACAGAGATAACTTTTGAACACTTCCCAAGAGAGGAGAATCAGCTGGCGGACGCGTTAGCTACGATGTCTTCCATGTTCAAAGTCAAATGGGACAATGAGGCTCCCCGGATCATCATCTGGAAACTGGACGAACCTGCATACTGTTGTGATCTTGAGGCCGAGACAGCAATTGAAAAACCCTGGTATCATGAGGTGAAGAGATACTTGGAAGCTCAAGAATACCCTGAAGGTGCATCCATCAACGACAAGAAATTTCTGAGAAGGTTCGCTGCAAAGTTCTTCCTCAGCAATGGCATTCTATACAAGCGAAACCATGATTCGACCTTACTGCGTTGTGTGGATAAAACTGAAGCAGAAAGGATCATGGAAGAGCTGCATGAAGGTACCTTCGGAACACATTTCAGTGGACACACCATGGCAAAGAAGATCCTTTGGGCAGGATATTTCTGGTCCACAATGGAAGCTGATTGTTACCAACATTCTCGGACATGTCATAAGTGCCAGATATATGCAGATAAGGTGCACGTTCCTCCAGTTCCTTTGAATGTCTTGACTGCACCTTGGCCTTTTGCAATGTGGGGCATTGATATGATCGGCGAGATTAAACCTACAGCATCCAACGGGCATCGCTTCATCCTGGTGGCGATCGACTACTTTACGAAGTGGGTTGAAGCAGCTTCTTATGCTACTGTAACCAAGAACGTCGTGGCACGGTTCATTCGGCATAATCTGATCTGTCGATACGGTGTCCCAGAAAGGATCATTACGGACAATGGTACCAATCTCAACAACAAGATGATCACTGAGCTCTGCGAGCAATTCAAGATACAGCACCACAACTCTTCTCCTTACCGACCGAAGATGAATGGGGCCGTAGAAGCAGCTAATAAGAATATTAAGAAGATTGTGCAGAAGATGACAATGACCTATAAAGATTGGCACGAGATGTTACCGTTTGCTCTTCATGGGTACCGTACCTCAACAAGAACGTCAACTGGGGAAACTCCTTTTTCCTTGGTCTACGGCATGGAGGCAGTCTTGCCGATTGAAGTCAAGATACCCTCTCTCCGGATAATGAAGGATGCAGATCTGAGCGAAGATGACTGGATCCAGACTCGACTTGATCAGTTAAATCTAATTGACGAAAAGAGACTCGCTGCTATATGTCATGGTCAAACGTATCAAAAACGGATGATCAGGGCATTTAACAAGAAAGTCAGACCACAAGAGTATCAAGTTGGGGACCTGGTAATCAAACGCATCATTCTTCCTCAAAGTGATCCCAGGGGCAAATGGACCCCCACATACGAAGGGCCATTTGTGGTTAAACATGTGTTCTCAGGAGGAGCCATGATTCTAACCACCATGGATGGTGACGACCTTCCTCACCCCGCCAATGCAGACATAGTAAAAATATGCTACGCATGAGAAAAGAACCGCTAGGCTGACATACCTAGGCAAAAATTAGGGCTTCCCGGCGAACCAAAAGGGTTCGGGCAAAAATGAGGGATGAAATAAAGAAAAAAAATCTGTACACCCGACAAGTCGAAAACCTGAAAAGGCGGCTTGGGCAAAAATGGGTATCCCGGTGGACTGAAAACCCGAAAGGGCGGTCCAGGCAAAAGTTAGGGATAAGCGTAATACTATGTCTCATTGGATCACTTTGCATCCAGAATCCGGTATCAACATCAAGTTCAAACGGCATCGATCAATCAGCTTCATCTTCAACCGAGCAGCCAAGTGATGAGACGCTCGAAGATATAAAGGCGATAGCAGAGTTGGAACCCAGTGGGATTATTCTTTTCACATAGCTGTTTTGTTTTCCCTTTTCATAAAATTGTATAAACTCTGTTATTCGGCGGCGTTCTCTTACTAGGACGTCAACCTCTTTTACATAAACGCCTATTTTCAGGCAGATTCAAAAATCAATACAAATTCACGTTTTAGCTAAATTGCCAACTGTTTTTTCCTTTTTCTGTTTTGTTTTGCGAAGAACGTCCAATGTTCGATTGTGATATATGCATTTGACACTAATTTCTAACTCATAAATATTTGCATACGAAACAGGATTAATTACAGGTAACATCAGAAACAGGGGCAATAATGAGTGGTCTAAACAATCTAATTGCTCTGTCCATCAAGGTACCAAGGTAAGTTCGGATGAAGAATGTAACCAAGATGCCTTAATTCCCCAGAGAGTAAGCCAAGATTCAACAATACTCCCCCAAGCAGAGTCGGTCCCTCGTAAGCCCTACAAGGCGCAGTATCTCCAGCAAGTCAGTATTACTTTCCCCAAGCAGAGGTAGCCCTCAGTCAGCCCTAAGGAAGTTGGATTATCCCCCGAAGATCTCAATATCCCCCAAAGGAGTATACAGACTTTCCTAACAAGCATCCCCGGCAGTCTTGATCTAAGATTGTTCCCCGGCGGAATACTGAACATTCAGTGGAGCCATTTCCCCAGTCCAATCTGAAAGGTTTCCCCAGGAAAGTGGAATCCATCTCCCCAGCAGGTCTTGAAGCTTATCCCTAGTAGATTCTGGAAGCTTACCCCTATAGAGCATGGATGCTCCCCCGGCTTTATTCAGAAGGTTATTTCCCCACCAGGATATAACTGGGTTATCCTCAGCCAATTGCAACGGAAAGATCGTCCTCAGCGAAGTTTTCCTATCCCCAGCGGAGTTCATCAAAACTTCCGACAAAGCTCAACAATGGTATCCCCAACGGAGTTATCATCAATCTCAACAAAGTACCTCTCTTTCCCCACAGAGCTCACTCCCCGCAGAGTAATCCATTCGCCAAGTTTATTCCCCAACGGAGTCATCTTCTCCTACCGGTATTCTTGCAACAATCATTCCCAGCGGAAATGAAGCTCTACTCTTCAACATCATCCCAGGATTCAACTTCCCGGCACCCGTCAAAGATTTACTTTCCTAGACAAAAATACATTCATGAACATCACATCTTCATACATTATGGCATGCATATACGCATCATAAACATACAATCTCATTTATTTTGAGAACATCACGCATGTCATACATCATGACATCGCATACAACTAACGTTTTGCCTTTTCAGGACAAAGGTCGATACAAAGATGATTACTATCAAATGTCGTGATTCCAGATCCGATTCCTGTATCTTTCCAGGGTGTATCTGTTGACAACTAATTCCTGACTCGATTCCTGTATCCTGCCAGGGCACGTCTGAAGAGTTTGAAGATCCGATTCTTGTATCTTGCCAGGGTGTATCTGTTGACGACTATATTCCAGACTCGATTCCTGTATCTTGCCAGGGCACGTCTGAAGAGTTTGAAGATTCGATTCCTGTATCTTGCCAGGGTGTATCTGTTGACGACTAATTCCAGACTCGATTCCTGTATCTTGCCAGGGCACGTCTGAAGAGTTTGAAGATCCGATTCCTGTATCTTGCCAGGCTGTATCTGTTGACGACTAATTCCAGACTCGATTCCTGTATCCTGCCAGGGCACGTTTGAAGAGTTCGAAGATCCGATTCCTGTATCTTGCCAGGGTGTATCTGTTGACGACTAATTCCAGAATCGATTCTCGTATCCTGCCAGGGCACGTCTGAAGAGTTTGAAGATCCGATTCCTGTATCTTGCCAGGGTGTATCTGTTGACGACTATATTCCAGACTCGATCCCTGTATCTTGCCAGGGCACGTCTGAAGAGTTTGAAGATCCGATTCCTGTATCTTGCCAGGGTGTATCTGTTGACGACTAATTCTAGACTCGATTCCTGTATCTTGCCAGGGCACGTCTGAAGAGTTTGAAGATCCGATTCCTGTATCTTGCCAGGGTGTATCTGTTGACAACTAATTCCAGACTCGATTCCTGTATCCGGCCAGGGCACGTCTGAAGAGTTTGAAGATCCGATTCCTGTATCTTGCCAGGGTGTATCTATTGACGACTATTTTCCAGATTCGATTCCTGTATCTAGCCAGGGCACATCTGTGAGTAACTAATTGTAGACTCGATACCTGTATCCGGCCAGGGCACATCTACATGAAGAGTTTGTAAAGATTCGATACCTGTATCCAGCCAGGGCACATCTACATAAAGAGTTTGAAGATCAACTCCTGTAACAGGCCAGGTAATTATTTTTCTTTCTCAGGTACGCAAGTTCTCGCTAAGGAATCTCTTATGCGATCGACACTTAGATGGCATCTGTAAGCCCATCCACATACCAACAGCTCCAGATGGCATCTATAAGCCCATACTCCTATCCACTACACTTCCAAATGGCATCTGTAAGCCCATTCCCGCTATCACACTGCTGATACCCTACTATGTGAGTGCAAATTTCTGGGCACTCTAGTGTTCAATCATCTTCCACCTTCGGATCACGAAAGGCACGCCAGCCAATCTACATCCTCAGGTCTAAGAAGATTGAACAGGGGCAACTGTTGTACCCCAAAATTTTCCCTCCCATATTCTTCAAGATTTGTCAAGATCAATCTCTAGATGATTCAAAATCCCTCAAGGGTTGCACAGTCCAATTGCCTCCTAACACAGTCAAAATTAGGGTTTTGGTTCTTGCAAAGAAATTGAGGTTTTCAAGGGTCCAATCAAGTCCCACATGCCTACATACATTGTCAAGCATCCATATGTCAAGTTTCAAGACTCACAGCATCAAATTGCACAGTCAAAAACCCTATTTGCTTCACAGTCAACTGCAGGGGCAAAATGGTCATTTGACAGTCAAAAGTCAAAATTTTTGGTCAACATCTTATTTTGAAGCCACAAACATCATTTGATCAATTCTTGATCATGATTCTTAAAGTATGGCTCAAAAAGTCTCAAGATGCAAAAGTTTCTATTTTTGGACAGTTGAAAAGTCAACTGTAAATTGACCAAGGCATAACTTCTTCATGGTTAATCAGCAAAATACCATCCAAATCTCATTTTGAAGGGGGTGACATTTCCTACAACTCATCTTCACATTCCAAGTCCAAGAAATGCTCTCACAAAAAGTTATCAATTTCAACATTATAGGTCATTTTCAAAAGTCAACAAAAAGGCACTTTAAGTCAAAGACCATAACTTGCGATTGGTAAATCAAAATGACATGGGACTAAAGGAATTGGTTAGGGGACTTCAAGACCTTTCCAAAATGTCCAAGAACATGATCATAGCTTCAAAATTGAGCAAGATATACATTCGAGAAGTTGGGAAATTTTTGGGAATTTTGAAAAGTCAACTTTGCCTAAAACACTTCAAAATTGCTAATGGGCCTCAAATTCTTCTTTGAATCATTACCCAAAGAATATGCACGACCCATTGAGCTAAAAATGATTTATTTTCTTATTTTTAATTAATTAATTGAATTTTTATTCTTTTTAATTCATTTAATTAGATTTAAATATGAGAAAAATATCAAATAATGCTTTTCAAATCTTTTTGTGCAGCAAATGCACTCATTATATCCTAAATATTTCGTGCATCATCCAAGGGGACAAGATCATCCACATTTGGCAAGATTTCAATGAAAAAAAGATTGAAAAAGATATGGGAAAAATCAAATATTGAAAACATAAATTCATGGATCTTTGGGCTTGTTTTTGACCTAGAATGCTTCACATACATATACACAAGGAAACCTAATGCAGGGATACACGAAAAGCTGCTGAGAAGCTCAGAACCACTTTGCAAAATTTTCACCAAAACTTGAAAACTGAAATCATAGTTGCAGGACGTTTCAAAGCATAACAAGTATTCCAACACGTTGTTGAACCTTCCAGGAGTCGATTGTAATCAAGAACAAGTCCCCATACTCCAAGAATTGGTAGAACTGAGTCACGTTTGTCACAAACATTTCCATAATCGGTTTTTAATTTTCACGCATCATTCATGTGTTTTAATTGTTGATTTATGCTGCTAACATCTTTCTGAAGCGATTGGTAACGTTTAATTGGACTAACACTGCCTGTAGTCAGATCTGCCATTGATGAAACCTAGGGTTTCAGAAGCTCCAAAATAGGGCTTTCCTTGTATGAAAAAATTGGACCTTGAGACCTATGCCATTGAATTCAGGAGCTCCAGACGAAACGAACCAACACCTCGCGCCCAATTTATTTAACCCATAGTGCTATTCGCTATTATCCACTGTTCCATTTAGTGGGGGTTTAAAACCCCCGCTATTTGTTTTCTATTTGCAGGAAAAACAAGGAAGAAGATGGGCGTGGCTTGATGTTACTGGGAGGTTCAAATATTGGCGCGTTTTTCTTTGTTTCAGTATAATTGCTTTTTTTCACATATTATAAATCGTGGTTATATTATATACAAAGAAACGCAATAGCGCAGTTGGCTGGCAACGTGTCCCTCCAGCGTTGGGACCTGGGTTCGATTCCCAGGTCCCCCCATATGCTTAATAATTTTTGTTTCAATGTGTTCTAGTGCAGCGTTCAACCAAAGGCCTACCATACACGCTCATGCCTGTGCTTGCCAAGTGGCTTCAGGGTTCAATCCAAGGGCCACTGAATGAATTCCATGGTAGGGCTCAGTCAATGGACATACACTCAAGCTGGAAAGGTCAAACAGGCTTTGTGGACATGGGCCAAATTTGCTTCAAACAAACCTCCCTTTGGGGCCTGATACCCCTAGTTTGCATTTTTTTAATTTTATTTTCTTTTCAATTTTAATTCTTTTTTAACTGTTTTCTTTAATTCCATAAAATAATTTTTTTCCGTAAGAAAAACAGAAAAATCAAAATATGTCTAATTATTTATTAATTTACTCATTAATTTATTTTTGTAAATAATTTTTTTAGTTAATTTAGGTTGTAAACTTTAATCCTTTTCTTAATAAATAAAAAATATCTAGACTTAGGGTTTTTTTTGACATTTTTCATCCTTTTCTTAATTAAATTATTTTTTCTCATTTATTTATTATTATAATTACTATTTATTTTTGTAAATAAACATGTACATTAATCAATTAGTAAATTAGGTTAATCATAATATTTTCTTAATAATTAAAATAATTTAGAATTAGGGTTCCCATTCAATTTTAATTTTCTTTATTTTCATAAACACAAAAACATAAAAAAAACATTTTCTTTTCTTTAATTAAACAATTAATTAGACTTTAATTTCAATTTAATTTCAAAAGGGTCAAAACCCTCGGACGTTCAATTTTTATTCTTTTCGCGCATTATTTTCTTTCGAATATTATGTAACTGCTCAAGGATTGTAATAGTAATTAGGTCTTTTTACTTTTCGCATTTTTATCAAACGGGTCTTTGTACTTTGGCGATGTATAGACCCGCGCCTTGTAATAGCGTAGCTTTTATATTTCCGCATTTAAATTTCCGCACTCTTAAACTGCTAACTTTGTATGAAAGAATGTATGGCTAATTAAAAACAAGTGTAGCTCACAATACCATGATCAAAGATAAATTTAACATGAAAACAACACACAAATTCACACACCACTCTTAGGGTACGCCTCACATGTTGCCTTCGAAACGTGGTCGTCAAGTATAGGACGTTTAGTAAGTCCTTATGTCCATGATCCAGTTGCCTCAAAACAAGTTGCCTCGAAACGGTTGCCTCGGAATAGTTGCCTCGAAACGGTTGCCTCGGATTAAAAAAAGGATCAAGGACATAAGGGTAGCTTCTAAGGTGTCCTAACTGTTACTTCGGTGACCACATTGTCCCTACACTCGAATTGACCCAAACACCTCCAACGGTGGTGCTACCTACCTCTCAATGGTGGGATGGCACTACCTTAAGGACATTTACACAGCCTAATTCCTTAGGGTAGGTAGATGACTCATAGATACTTGCTCTCTCTAAAAAACAAATCAAAAACTCTTTTCACACCGACACTTTCAAAAAGCTTTCAAAACAATTTTTCAAACACTCTTGAGGACTGATACAAGAGTCATTCTGAAATCTTTAAACGAAACTTTTTCAAACTCACTCACAATTGAAAAGCAAACACTTTGAAAACACAATGAGCAAGTATCTAAGAGCCCATGGATAACCATGGATAGAAAGGGTGCTAACACCTTCCCTTTCTATAAATCTACCTCCCGAACCGAGAAACTATCTCATAAGGAATTTTGTTGTGCTTTTGTCCTGTCCATGTTGGAGAAAATAAAAGACGGTGGCGACTCTTGCTTCCGCAACATTTCGCGAACCAGCGTTAAACAGTCAGTTCTAAATCCACCGAACACACAACCCATTAGGGATACAACGTCACTTCCAAGAAACTTGCATTGAACTGTTTCATTACCTCAAGCTTGATCTTCTCAGACATATCGGGACGCATGCGACGAACCTTTTGTTTGATCAGAGAACAACCTTTTTGCATTGGCAGATGATGAACCACGATATCAGTATCGAGCCCTGGAATGTCTTCGTATGACTAAGTGAATACCTCAACATAGTCGTGCAACATTTGAACCAATCTGCTCTTGAGACTGTCTTCTAGGTTGGCGCCAATCTTGACCTCTTTTTTATCTACCTCAGTACCCAAGTTTATCACTTCGACTGGTTCTTCGTGCAGTTGGATAGCCTTTTCCTCTTGTATCAGAAGTCTAGCGAGTTCTCCAGGTATCTCATAATCTTCGTCACCTTTATCTTCGACTTGATAAATTGGATTTTCGAAGTCATAAACGGAAATAGCAGAATTGTTGTCAATGAGATCCAGAGTGGGCGTGGATCTGCAAATGTGTGTGTGTGCATGTAAGGTCACATGGCTATTTTAAAAATGCAGTAAAATAAAAGAAAGACAAGAAGCGCAAAATTTGAATGCAAAATCGTCCAATGTTTTAATTAAATGAGCATATGATATATAAAATGACAAACCCTTGACAAATGGACCATTGTGCCCCGGGCAAGGCACATGGCTTAAAGTCATTGTTTTAAAGGAAATTATACAGACAAACTTCTTAAATCAATAAAAACAGGAAATAATAATTACTCCTGGCTGAAGGAGATTCAGATGAAGTCTTTGGCCTTCCAGTTGTTGAGTCCGCCACCAGTAGTTGGGAATATCTAGTCGTCCAAGTCACCGTCACTATCAGTGTCCTCCAGAGCATTGACTTCTTTGTTGTTAATACGTAGAGGTGGTCCACCAGCACGAGCACGTCGAACCTCTTTCTGAGCTTTTGAAGTGAAACCTAACCCAAATTTGTCAGATTTGTAGGGGATGTCAGGAAGTTGTCCCCAGATAGTGCAACCTCCATCTTCTATAACAACCCTAGCATCCTTCATAGAGGATATTCTTGGTGTACCCTTAAAGATTTCAGGAATAATAGCTTTAGCATCAACAATCGTCGGAGGAATTACTTCAAATGCTTGACAGGGGGTTTCAATGAATTCGCTGTCCATTTCAACATATCTGAAATAATTTAGATGACTAACCATATATTTCCTCCCCACAGAATGTGATAATATTCCCTTTTATCGGGTATTTCAGTTTTTGATGCAATGTAGAGGTAACTGCACCTGCCCTATTGATCCATGGGCGGTTGAGAAAGAAAGAGTAGGCCGGGCAGATATCCATTACATAAAATATTGAATTGAAGACTTGAGATCCCACCTTGATCGGAAAGTCAACCTCTCCATGGACCATCCTCTTGGAACCATCAAAGGCTCTTACCACAATATCGTTAGGTTTCAGCACCAACCCTTCATAGTCCAATCTGTCCAAAGGACCTTTAGGTAAAACATTGAGGGAGGACCCAGTATCTACTAACACATGCGCCAAAGTGGTGCCTTTGCATTCAACAGAGATATGTAGAGCTTTGTTATGATTCTTCCCCGTCGGAGTCAACTCTGCATCAGAAAATCCCAAGCCATTATCAATAGTTAGGCTTGCAACACAATTCTCAAATTGATCAGCAGTGGTCTCTTGTGGTACATGGGCATTCTTCAGGAATTTCAATAAAGCTTGGGCATTTGCTTCGGAGCATAACAACAAGGACAACATGGATATCTTTGAGGGTGTCTTCCCCAGTTGCTCAACTATTTTATAGTCTCTTTTTCGGATGATATTCAAAACTTATTCCATCTATTGTCTAGATGGGTCTTTAATTGTAACATCTTTTACGGGTGCCTCAGTCAGGGAAGGCTCAATAACTTTTTCTTTATCTCGGTTATCAGCAGTTGGTCTAGCAGCAGGAATAAGAACATGTGTTGTAGTAGTTGTTGGAGGAGAGATCTCCGGAGAGAAGATCCTTCTTGTCCTAGTGACCTTACTAGTTCCGAAAATGTTTGTAATTTCAAGATCTTCACTTTCATAAATCCATGGCTCTTGCTTGACACCATGATAATAAACTTCTACTCCATAGTTCCAGGGCACAACTTTGTCAGATGAATAGGGGACTGACCCCAGTGTAGTGATAATCAAGGGAGCCACTCTTGGCTCAACAGGAATCCTTATAGGGCCTTTAGAGGTGATCCTAATAGGAGTATTTGAAATGGTGATTATGGAAACATCTTCAAGTCTCAGCTCTTGAGGTAAACTTTCAGGCAAACTATTCATGGACGGAGTTTTCTCGAACATAATTTCATGACTATTAATCAGGCGTTGGATACCTTTCTTTAGCCATATACAACCATTGGTTTGGGAAGCATAATGGTAACAATATTCCAAGCAGCCAGGAAATAAACCAACTCTTAACATATTATTCTTAATGGTAATTAAGGGAGTAGTCAAACCACTAATGATGGAGACAAAGGAGACATCGTCAATGGCATTGATACCTTTGTCATACTAGGCATGGGTGCCGTAATCACATTAGGGGTTTGTGGAGGGTCAAACTCAATCACCTTGTTATCAATAAAATATTGGATCTTGCTCTTTAAGGCTCAACAATCGTTGGTATTGTGCCCAAAGCTATTGGAATGATAGGCACATTTTGCATTTGGGTTGTATTTTGAAGATGAAGTATTAGGGTTTTGAGGAGGATTCCTCAATGTTACCAAATATGCCTTCAACATATGTTGTAAAGCTTGAGACAGTGGCATGTTGATTCTAGTGAATTGCGTCATCGAGGCATATGGCCATTGCCGATTGTTTGATTATTGTGGTTGTTGAACTGGGGTTGGGTTTGAAATCAACATAGCTCCTACTGACTGATGACGATCATTATTGATACAAATCTTTTGTCCATAAACAACATTAGTCTCTTTCTTACCAACAAATGGTTTCTTTACAGCATTAGAGGTTGAGTCCACGAGGATCTTTCCGCTTTTGATTCCACTTTCAACTTGCCCACCAGTCAAAATCAACTCAGTAAACCCTGACGAAGAACTCCCAATCAGCAAATTAAAGAATGGACCAGTCAAGGTGCCCATAAACATGTCCACTAATTCTCAGTCAGTAAATGGGGGTTGAACCCTTCCAGTCAGGTCCCTCCACTTTTGAGCATACTCTTTAAAACCTTCATTTGAACCCATAGTCATATTATGCATTTGCACGTGAGTTGGTGCTATGTCAGCATTGTACCGGTATTGTTTGTAGAAGGCAGCGGCAAGATCCTCCCATGTGTGGATATTAGTCCCTTTTAGTTGATAGAACCATTCCAACTGTGTGCCATATAAGCTTTCTTGCAAGAAGTGCACCCATAACTTCTTATCGGCGGTGTGTGGTTAAATCTTGTGGACGTAAGACCTCAGATGCATCTTAGGAAAGGAGATTCCATCATACTTGGCAAAGACGGGAACCTTAATTTATGGGGAATGACCACCCCATGGACAAAACATAAGTCTCCAAAGTCCAAACCATGCACTGTTTGGATCTCTACAGCCTTAAGTCGGTCTTCCAGTTGTGTGTATTTCTCATCCACCAGTGGATACTTCTCTTCGGAATAGTCTTCATCCTCAGTAATATAGTTATTTCCACCCCCAACCCTGGTGCTTCTAACATCCTTGTCTTGATTGTATTCTTCCTTAGAAGAAGCCTCTTCTATTTTAGCTATTCGGGCGGGCCCCTTGATCCTTCTTTCCATGTTGAGAATAACAACCCGCTTCTTAGTCTTCTTCTTGGTGGAAAGGAGTGCCATCATCTCTTTTTGTCCCTTAGCCAAGTTGAGGAGAGTCTCTTGGAACTGTGCGTCTTGAGTATGCAGATCTTTGACGGCTTGCTCTAGATGCATCTTATACTGAAATAAACAGTAAAAGGATGAGGATACCTATATCGAAAAACCTGCTTATGATATGATGCATGCTATGCGGATGCAATGTTTTCAAGGACCTTTAAGGAATTTAAATTTTCTATCCAAAAATGAAACAAACACAACAATTGTATTAATAAGTTCAAATATTACAATCGCCCCTTGGGCTTACAATGAAAAATAAAAAAGGTCTCAAAGATACAACAAAATAGACTCCTAAAAAAAAGACTCAAGGCTCCCACGAGTGCTTTCTTTTTGGTGCAATGTATGCATTCAGGCTTCGCTCCTCGTGAAGTTACCTTGTGAGCTCCAA
Organism: Vicia faba; assembly: GCA_948472305.1. Classification (NCBI taxonomy): domain Eukaryota; kingdom Viridiplantae; phylum Streptophyta; class Magnoliopsida; order Fabales; family Fabaceae; genus Vicia; species Vicia faba. The sequence continues at coordinate 28,042,736 of OX451739.1, forward strand.
CACTTTCTTCTTGCTTGCATAAAATCAAGCTTCAAAGGTGTCTCGTTCCCTCTTGAGTTGAATCCACGATCTCTGCAATTCTTCGAGGTCAGTAGGCATGTTAGGATGGATAACGGTATAAGGAATGTCCCCTTTAGCAACTGGTTCCATGATCATAGGTAGAATGGATGGATATAGCATCATGAGACTTTGAGCACGAGCTCGTACCCATTTGAGACAAGGCTCAATAGGGATGGAATTCTTATGCCCCAAATTCTTGCTATCGACCTTACTTACCATGCCCCAAGCATGTACAAACCTTCGATGATAACCTTGAACATCATTCTCGTAGTCGAACACAACACCTTGAATGAGTGTGTCATGGGGACCATCTCTTTGAGCATAGCCAAATTGTCGTAAAGCTAGATAAGGGTTATAACTAATACCTCCCCTAATGACCAAGAGTTGAACATTAGGGAACTCCCCAAAACGGTCAATGATAGTAATGTCCTCTTGAGATCGAGAGCACCAATGGATATCCGAATGAGAGAGCGACATCAACCTTTGAGACAACCTCAAGCCTTGCTCATTCTTCAATACTGATCAGGGAAGGTGTGAAATAAACCACCTAGATAGCAAAGGTATGCAACACATAAGAGCCCCTCTCTTCCTCATGGTACGAGTGTGAAGAGTATGCAAAATGTCTCCAAGCAATGTAGGCACAAGGTTACGAGTAAGGAAAATTTTGACAACATTCACATCTATGAGTTGGCCAGGGTTAGGAAAAAGCACCAACCCATAAATTAGAAGAGCCAAGATCTCCTCAAAAGCTCATAAATCCATAGCATCCCAAAATAGTCGAGCCTTTTCCATCAGGAATTTAGCCAAAAATCCTTTGACCCCACTTCTTGTCTCCCAATTAGCTACAATGTCAGAACTCTTCAAATGTAAGGCCTTGGTAATAACTTCAGGTTTTGGAGTTTCCTCTAAACCGGTGAAGGGTATTTGATCAAAAATAGGTACTCCTAGTAGTTGAGATAATTCTTCCATTGTGGGTACTAGTTTATAGTCAGAAAAGGTGAAACAATGATGTACAGGGTCAAAGAAATGAAAGAGCACCCTCATCATGTCTTCTTCAAAGCTTGAGGTAACCAGATTGAGAAGTCGACCATATATTTTGGTGAACAGGGAATTTTCAGGAACCCTTGATGCTAACTCTTTGAGTTGAGGAGACACCCTTACGAAGTTGATTCATATGGTATTTCTGCGAGCGAGAGCCATATCCTACAAAATAGAACAAATATAAATCCCTAGGTCCTTGAAATGGTTAGTGAAAATGCTATGGCATGATGCTATAATGTCATGAACAAATAATCACACACAAACAAAGAACACAAGGCCTTAGGTTTAGGCTTGCATGAGGTTTATAGGTAAGTACCCTCTTGAAGTTTTAGTTGGTTCAACCTGTCCCAAAAGAAGTAACAGAGTTCTAGGAGCCTCAATATCACTGATTTTTCTTCATTGGACATTATTTTAGTTCAATCATCTAAACTGCAACCAAAATATCCCAAAAGTCCGATCTCAATGAGTGTAGTATCGAGTATCAACCAATTTTAGTCTTACACCAAAGCCAGCTATCTCACTACTTTCTAATGGCCAAGTTGTTCAATTAAGGTTCTACAGTTAGTTAGTGCTTCATGACACCACATAGCGGCCCCGTATTCTCCTTGACTGGACTCAAGGGATACCGGTAGCAAAACATGTGTCACACTAACATAGCCATCGCTTTAACCATGTCGGTATTACGCCACATAGTCCCTACGATCTATTGTTACTTACCTAATATGCCCTAGATCCGTGTATAGGATTTATACAAGAAATAAACCCAAGCATAACCCACAAATGTAAAGCAAACACGGAAAACAAGTAAAGCAAATAAAGGTGACCTAGCTCTTATGGTAACCCCACTTTTTTGTTTAATATCCCCAGCAGAGTCTCCAGTTCTGTGATACAGTGGGAGAACTAACTTGGATGTTTTGCGTTTGATTGCAAATGTTGCGGATGGCAAGAGTCGTCACCGACTTTTAGTTTATCTAATAAAGGAAAGGGTGAAAAGAACAGGAAAGACCTTTTGATAATTTTCTTGAGTTCGGGGTAGGTTATGAAAAGGGAAGGTGTTATAACCCTTTTCATCTATAGTTATTATGGGTTCTTAATTGCTTGATCACTTTAAAATTCTTTTGTGTTTTGTGTATGTTTGAAAATGTTTTGAATATGTTTTGAAAATGGTAATTTTGTAATGATTCTTGCATCGTTGAGAATGTATACAAAATGTTTGTTTTGGAAATATTTTGAAAAAAAAAAACGCCTCAGTGCGCCAATTTTGCAATGATTCTCGTATCGTTGAGAATGTATACAAAATGTTTTGTTTTGAAAATATTTGTCAAAAGGGAGTGTTTGGAAAGATGTTTGTTTTTTAAAGTGTGAGGTGTAAAAATTGTTTTAGTTTGTGAGAAAGCAATTACGAGCAATCTACCTACTTAAAAAGTTTTTATTCTTTTCCTCCTCCTTTAGGTAGTGCTTGTCTACCATTAGTTAGTAGGAAGTCTTATCATTGGATATGAGGGACATGCGTGGGTCATCGTACAATCATAAAAGGTAACTTCTAAAATGTTTTAGCAATTGTCGTAAGGGACTAATATCATTTACCATAGGCAATATTTGAAGGGTCATCGAGGGACTACGATATTTTAATCGAGGGTCTTTGCTAAAATATCTCTCGTTCGAGGGGCATGACTGTTTTTATCCGAGGCAACAAGTGTGGGTTACACTAGAGGCGCATGCGTGCAAAATGTTTTGTTTCAAGTATATTGTCTTTAAGTTAGGGTTTTTTATGGTTTGATTTTAGTCTTGTCATGCAAACCCTAATTACTAACCATAATAAGGAAAGCAATAAATTACGAAATTTAAATATCCTACGCTATTACAATGCTTTCGGAACGGGGGGTACAATTTTGTGAATGGAAGGTGTAATACGGTGGGAGAACTGACTTGGTTGTTTTGCGTTTGATCGAAATTGTTACGGATAGCAAGATTCACCACCGACTTTTCTTTTATCTAATAAAGGAAAGGGAGAAAAGAAAATGAAAGACCTTTTGAGATATCTTCTTGAGTTCGGGGGGTAGGTTATGGAAAGGGAAGGTGTTAGCACCCTTTTCATCCGTAGTTATCTACGAGCTCTTAGATGCTTGCTAGATCACTTTGAAAAATGCTTTGTTTGAAATGTGTTTGTGGTGGGTTTTTGAAAGTATTTTGAAAACTCCTTTGTTTCGGCAAACTTTGTAATGATTCTCGTCTCTATAAAAATGTATACAAAGTGTTGGTTTTGAAAATAGTTTAAAGAGATGTTTGTTTTTGAAGATGTTTTGAAATTGTAAGTGTGAAAATGGTTTTGATTTGTGAGCAAGCAACTACGAGCGTCCTACCTACTTAAAAGCTCTTTGTTCTTTTCCTCCTCCTTTAGATGTTACTATCTTACCATTTATTGGTAGAAAGCCCCATCATTGGATGTGAAGGGACAAGCACGGGTCAATCGTATAGTTATAGAAGAAAACTTATGAGACGTTTTAGCAATTTTCGTAAGAGGCTAGATCGTTTACCGAAGGCAACATCGAGGGACATCGATGGACTACGATCTTTTTTATCAAGGGTCTTTGCTAAAACGCCCATATTCGAGGGATGACTATTTTCCGAGGCAACAAGCGAGGTTACCCTAGAGGTGTACGTGTGCGGAGTGTGTTTGATTTCATGCATTTTTGTCTTTGAGATTAGGGTTTTTTATTGGTTGATTTTATCTTGTCATACACACCCTAATTACTAACAATTTATATTAAAGCGGTAAATTGCAGAAATTAAAATCCTAAGCTATTACATCATTAGGGGAGTGGGGGTATAATTTACAAATAGGGATGAGGTGGAAACTTAAATATTGCAACCATATAGAATAATAATGAAGGAAATGTAAAAATAGTGTAAAAAGAAGGAAAAATTGCATTATGAACTATTATGTGTTGACACATGCTGTTATGTATCGACACATAAATTTACTTGCCACTGCCAAACCAAGTCAACCCAGTATAAGTCAACACATAATGGGATGTGTCAACTCATTCTGCTTCCTGTTTCTGAAAAATCCCAAATCAACTCAGTATAATGGGATGTGTCGACTCATGCACCTGTTTGTGTTGACACATACACGTTTTGTATCGACTCATGCACCTTTCATCCTTCTGTTTTGGGGCCTGCATAATAGTATGAGTCGATGCATTAAGCCATGCGTCGACTCATACCCTGTTTTTTCACTAGAATGAGTCGACTCATGTGGGTATGTGTCGACTCATGCTGCAGTTTTTCGCCTCTATCATCATTCTATTGTGTGTACAGGTCATCTCATAGTATATGATTGATATAAAATGAATATTAAGAAAATGGCTAGCTCAAATGGACAATGATTACTACATTTTATCTTCAAGAATAAATCATTAGTGATGTATGAAAAATGCAAAGTCAAGAAGACTTACCTTGAGACTGCACTTAATGTTTTAAGGCTGAATACTTTTCAAGAAGTTGTGAGGGTCTTAATGAACCTCCAGGAAGTTGTTCCAAGATGTTTGAACCTTACTTTGTATTTAAAGTTGCTGAAATAACTCCGACCCGGTCAAGTTGCACAGTGCTGTCTTTTGTTTAGAAGGTGAAAATAAGGGCACTACAGAAATTGTTCTTGTGCTTGAACAATCTCTATGTGGTATGAAGTGTTTGGATGGCTGGTTTATGGGAGAGTTTGTAAGGTGAAAAATGGTTTGAGGGTTTTTTCAGTTTTGTGAATGAAGATAGAACTAAAAATGAGCAGAAGTTACAAGAAAAGTTATGTTAGATTTTTGTTCAAAACTCTTTATTCTCTTTCTAAAAGCCCCCCCCCCCCTGTATGTTGTGAGAACAGTTTGTTTTATAGATGAAGTTTAGCTGAGGTTTGGGGGGGGGGGGGGGGGGGGGGGGGAATAAATAAGATTTTGAACAGTTTGGGTATGCCGTAACATTGCCTTTTTGGGTGCAACCCTTTACATGCTAACTTGGTGCAGCCATGGGACTAATATGATGCAGATTTTCAAGGCAGCATTGCAGGTTTTGGAGCAGACTTTGACAGCATAACAGGGCTGTTTTTGTGGATTCGAGTCAAAGAGAAAAGTTCAAACAAAACAAGACTTTAGGATTTGTAACTTAACAATTATAACTTAAAAATATGCAGTCTTGTAATAACTTGAATATCTTGAATTATTTTGAATTGTAGTGGAGAAAGATGTTGTAACACGGTGGGAGAACTGACTTGGGGTTTTACGTTTGATTGCAATTGTTACAGATAGCAAGAGTCGCCATTGAATTTTCTTTTATCCAATAATAAAAGGTTGAAAAGAACAGGGAAGACCTTTCGAGATTATTTCATGAGTTTGGGGGGTAGGTTATGAAACGAGAAGGTGTTAGCACCCTTTTCATCTGTAGTTATCTACATGCTCTTAGTTGCTTGCTAGATAACTTGCTTTTGTTTGAAAATGTGCTTGTGGTGTGGGTTTTTAAAGTATTTTGAAAAACGTTTTTATAATGGTTCTCGTCTCTATAAGAACGTATATAAAAAGCTTTGTCTTTTGAAAATGTTTCAAGATGAAAGTGTTGGTGTAAAAATGTTTTGTTGTTGTGAGCAAGCAAGCAATTAGGAGAAACCTACCTACTCAAAAGGTCTTAAATGTTCTTTTCCTCTTCCTTTAGATGTTTCTATCTTACCATTGATTTGGTAAGAAGCCCCACCGTTGGATGTGAAGGGACGGGCGTGGGTCAATCGTACAGTCATAGAAGGCAACTTGTGAGACGCTTTAGCAATTTTCATAAGGGACTAGATAGTTTTACCGAAGGAAACATCGAGGGACTACGATCTTTTTATCGAAGGGTCTTTACTAAAGCGTCCCATATTCGAGGGACATGACTGTTTTTCTGAGGCAACATGCGAGGTTACCCTAGAGGTGCACGTGTGAAAGTGTGTTTGATTCAAGTTAATTTATTCTTTGATTAGGGTTATCTAGCGATTGATTTTAAATCTTGCCATACACGCCTAATTACTATACAATATAAGGAAAATAGTAAATTGTGGAAATTAAAATTCTACGCTATTATAGAGCTTTCGGGAATGGGGGTACAAATTTACAAATAGGGATGGATCAATGCGATTAAAAGTCCGAAAAGGAAATCAATACAACCAAATCGAATCGAACCAATAATTAAAACTATAACATTCTATGAAGTAAAAATTAATTCACAAAGTATGGAAATAAAATTCTTGGTATTTGTTTGAAAAGTTTGGAAAGAGAAATAAAATTCTATTCTATTAAAGAAAATAATTAACTAAAGAAAATAAATCAAATGTATGTATATGTTGTCTTTTGATATTTTTTATGAAGACAAACAAAATTAAGACTAAAGAAAAAGTTAATTAGTAAAATTATTTACAAATTTTTCCTAAATTAAAATTAGAACTAAGCTAATTAAGAAAATTATCTAACAAAACTACATGATTTATTAAATTAATAAAACAAATAAAGTCAAACTAATTATTAAAACAAAACAAAATAGAAAGGTGATGTTTTACTGAATATGGGGGTGAAATAGAGTGACTTTTGGATGGGACAGAACATAGAAAATGGTTAGAAAGGCCCAAAGTTATTTGTTAAAAATAAAGAAAAGTATGTATTTAAGAAATAATACAAAGAAAAAGAAACAAAACGCCCTCTAGGACTCGAACTCAGGATGCCACGCTTGTAAACCAACACTCCAACCACTACACTATCTGTTTCATTCGTTATTAATATAACTTAATTGAAATATAAGGTGAAAGCGGTTGAGAAAATTGGGCCAACAAGCCCAATGGGCTGTCCCCGCTAGGCAAAGGAAAAGAAGGGTTTCGTAAACCCTATAGCGCGCTGCTGCTTTACCGTATCATAGGGAAGGCAAAAGGATTTGTCATCATTTGCTGTTAATAGTAGAACAAAATAAAGGGAAGAAGGTTGAAACAAAACACAACTTTCCCTCTCTCAAAGTACCAACATCTTCTCTTCTCACGATTTTTGTTTCTATTTTCTTCAAACAATGACAAACAAGGAAAAACTATAATCAAGATAGCATAAAAGAAAAAAAGAAACTGACCTCCTGGATTTAACGGCAGTGGTGATGTCTTGACGGATGGATCGTGGGTGTTATGTTCAGCACCTCTGGGTGTTGTTTGTCACGATTTCGGATGAAGTGTGGGAATCAGAGGCAGATACGACGCGTGGAGGAGCACATCGATCGTACGGAGGTTATGGCGGTTACGTCGGATTCAGTATCAGTGTTAGGCCGAAGTCGCGGGGGCAAACAGAGTGGGAGACGACGATGATGGCTGAATCTATAGCGGATTGCACGCAGTTGTTCGAAACCGGAGCAATCAACGTGGTTGTGAATGCGGAAGGCTCATGGATAACGATGATGTCGGTGAGTTTCCCGGAATCGGAAGATGGGGTCGCGCAGAGGTTTCTATGTTTTGCTGCTCAAAATTTCCTTTCTTGCAATGATGAAGTCTTCGCTTGAAAATTATCGAGGTGAATAGTAAATTCCTCCTATCTCTTCCCGTTTACACTTCTTCTACTGTGTTTCAAATATTGGGTTGATATCTGTTGAGAAAAGGTCGTGATGCTTGTTGTTCCTTTGTGTTACTGTTGTGTTGCAGTATGCTTCTGTTGAATTGTTACAAAGCAAGTTATCGTGAAACTGTAGTCATCGTGTGATGATGTTGTTTTGAGGGTTGTGTGTGGTATCGATTAGTGTGGAAGCAGTGATGTGAGGATGAGAGTTTGAAGGTTGTTGGAGTGAGGGTTTTTTAAGTATCTTTTTTTCTGTGTGCTTTGCCTCTTGTTTCATATCCAGTAAAACTGCATTTTGGGGGGAAATTAGATAATTTTGAACACTTTTAGCTAATTTTTTTCAATGCTTTCTAATGCAGTATTTTGACCTGATTATTTCGTGCAACAATTGTGCAGGTTTTGGCTTGCTTTATGCAGGGTTGTAGCAGGATTTAGACTGGTATAGGGTCTGTTCGACGGAGCTAGCTTTGTACATTATGTGTAAGGCTTTTGGACTGTTATTGCAGGGTTGTAACAGGTTTTAGACTGGTATTATTATGCAGCAGGTTTGACAATTTGGATAGCAAGAATGCAAGTGGACATCAACTTGCACATGGTTCATGGACTGATTTCAACACATATTTTTTTTTTGGTATGGTTTTACAAGGTTTTGGAAACTTGGTCATGAGGTTTTAGGTCTAGATTTTTGATGGTTATGTACACTTGTTTAATTTTGTAATGAAATCAAGAATGGTGTAATGGTTTTGAATTTGAATGAATTGAATCATGAAATTTATGGACGAGATTTGAATTAAAGTGTATGCTTAAATACTTTGTCGTGAATGAACTTGAATTTATGATGAACTTGGAAATTTGAATGGATATTTGTATGAATGCAAAAATGGAAATTATTTGAAAATTTGAATATTCTTGTAATGATACATTCTCCAATAATATCCTTTTCTTCCCATTTTCATGTGAATTTTACTTAGTATTTCCATGTTCAATCCATAATCATGACTTTGATTATATTCTCATTATCCACTATTTGAATTCTTTGAATTAGAATTGAAATTTGAATGATATTTGAATCTTGAATTGTGATCAAGTAAAAAATATCTTGCACTTTGTTCTTGCAATCTTGAAATAATCCTCTAGAAATGCATTTTGTTCAAAATTTCAAATTCATAAATCTACTTGAATTGATATTGCAATTTAATTGACGAACATGGATATTTGATTTTATGGCATTGGGTTCTTGAAAGAAAATTTCACAACATCGAACCCGTTCTTGATTCAAATTCAAGTAATCCCGTACTTTTGCACTTGTACTTCAATTCACATGATCAAATGGCGCTTTGGAAAATCCCGTCATGACCCATAATTTTTTTCAATAAATTCCATAGCATTCAAAGCATAATTTGACTCCAATCTTTAAGGAAATTTGTAGATGACATTTCTTTAAAGCATCCGAATTTCTGATAATCTTTCGCATGTAATCGGCTCTTGACTTGTAAAGAGAAGTTAGAGATGACGCCAAGGAGAGTCATACACAAAAATAATCGCTCAAAAATATCTAATAATAAAGAAGTTACAACTGTTTGAATTTGATCTCGCAAAAGGTCGATTTTTGGGTCAATGCAGTCATTTTTAGTCATATGAACCAATGACTGATCAAACTCGCGACGCAAGGCTTGAAAAACTGATACGAACATCCTTGAGAATACATGAAGAACCATGAAGACCATTTGAAACCTCGAAAACTCAAATTTGCTTGAGAAAAAATAAACCCCAGCTGCTGACTCAATGCTTAGGAGAAGAATCTATCTGATCAAACCCTAAATCATTTTGAGTATTTGAGAAACCATAAGATAGCATCTAGAATGAAAAATGGGAGGGAAAATTTTGGGGTACAACAGCTTCCCCTGTTCAATGTTCTTAAACTTGAAAAAGTGAGATTGGCACGTTTGTCTTTCGTAGCTTGAAAGTGGAAGATGATTGAACACTAGAGTGCCCAAAAATTTGCACTCTATGATGTTTATTGTATCGGGAATTGGCTTAAAGATGACATTTAGAGAGTGAAGGGATTTTGTCTGAGATGGGCTTATGGATTCCATTTGGAGAAATGATGGATAGTTGTCAGAGATTGGATTATAGATGCCATGTAAAGGTGATTGTTGACAGAAATTAGACTAAGTCTAAACTTTACTTCAACTGGGAAAGAATCAGAATAAATCTTTGGAGTGATTTGTCTGAATCAGAGAAAGTGTCTACCGAAAAGGAATCAGGATAAACCATAGCAGTGCGCAGGTTCGTTGAATCTCTCAATTGTAATCATAGGAGCTTCTTTGTCCCATTTTACCTTGAACATATAAGACATTATGGCCAAAGCATTGGCTAACTAATTTTCTTCTCTAGGGAAGTGTTCAAAGGTGATTTATTCGAAGTAAGGAATCAGAGATAGCACAAGCTCTTTGTAAGGGATAAGATTAGGGTTCTTGGTATCCCAATCTCCCTTTAATTGGCTAATAACCAATGTGGAGTCTCCGAATACATTCAAATTCTTGATCCTTAGATCAATGGCAGCCTTCATACCCAAAATGCATGCCTCATATTCAGCCATGTTATTTGTACAATCGAAGCACAATCTAGCAGTGAAAGGGGTGTGGCAACACTCAGGAGAGACTATCACAACACCAATTCCGTTACCTAAAGCGTTAGAAGCCCCATCAAAGACCACAGTCCATCGGGATCCTTGTTCAAGTCTGTCATGCGGTCCAGGTTTTGCGCAGTCGGTTACTAACATGATATTCTCGTCCGAGAAGTCAAAGTTCATAGACTGATAATCATCAATAGCTTGATGGGATAAATGATCTGCCAATACACTTCCTTTGATGGCCTTTAGTGTTGTATATTGGATATCATACTTAGTCAAGATCATTTTCCATCTAGCTATCCGTCCGGATAGAGAGGGTTTCTCGAAGATGTACTTGATAGGGTCCATCTTAGAAATCAAAAGAGTGGTATGAGTCAACATGTACTGTCTTAGCCGGCGAGCATCCTATTCTAGAGCGCATAAAGTTTTCTCGAGTAGTGAATATCTTCTTTCAAAGTCGGTAAACTTTTTGCTCAAGTAGTAAATTGCATGCTCTTTTCGGCCAGACTCGTCATGTTGGCCCAACACACACCCCCGTAGAATTCTCTAGCACAATCAAGTACATGATCAAGGGTCTTCCTTCAACTGGAGGTATGATGATAGGAGGTTCTTGCAGATATTCCTTGATTTTTTCAAAGGAAGCTTGGCATTCGTCATTCCATCTGACCACTTGATCTTTCTTCAAGAGTTTAAAGATTGGCTCACAAGTAGCAGTTAAGTGAGATATGAAGTGGGCGATGTAGTTAAGACGACCCAAGAATCCTCTAACCACCTTTTCAGAATGGGGGAATGGCATTTCTTGAATGGATTTTACCTTTTCAGGATCAACTTCGATGCCTTTACCACTGACAAAAAAACCTAAAAGCTTTCTAGATCGTACTCCGAATATGCACTTATTAGGGTTCAACCTCAACTTGTACTTTTTCAGTCTCTCGAATAGCTTGTATAAGTGGTTGAGATGTTCTTCCTCAGTTTGTGACCTTCCAAACATATCATCCACATATACCTCTATTTCATGATGGATCATATCATGAAACAAAGCTACCATAGCCCTTTGATATGTTGCCCCTGCATTCTTTAATCCTAATGGCATGACTTTGTGACAAAAGATGCCCCGTTGCGTAACAAAGGTGGTCTTCTCCATGTCTTTGGGAGCCATCTTAATTTGATTATAGTCGGAGAAGCCATCCATGAAAGAGAATACTTTATATTGAGCGGTGTTATCGATCAAGACATCGATATGAGGTAGAGGGAAGTCATCCTTGGGGATTTCCCTATTCAGATCCCTGCAATCTACGCACATAAAAACTTTTCTATCTTTATTTGGTACCGGCACCATGTTTGTAACCCATTGGGGATAAGATGTCACTGCTAGGAATCCTGCATCGAATTGTTTCATTACTTCAACTTTTATCTTTTCATACATGTAAGGCCGCATGCGACGAACTTTTTGCTTGATAGGAGGATAATCTTCCTTTGTTGGCAGACGATGAACTACAATGTCGGTATCTAACCCTGGCATATCTTTATACGACCAAGAAAACACTTCCACATAGTCATTTAACATCTGAACCAATCTTCTTTTGACATTGCTTCCAAGGTTGGTGCCGATCTTGACCTCTTTCTTGTTTGTCTCGGTACCTAGGTTGATGAATTCAATTGATTCTTCATGCGCCTGAATAGCTTTTTCCTCTTGCATTAGAAGCCTGGCTAGTTCTCCCAGTATTTCACAATCTTCCTCGCCTTCGTCTTAGGCTTAGTTAATTGGATGTTCGAAATCATAGCTGGCAATAATAGAGTCATTGGCAATGAGATCCGGAGTGGACGAGGATATGCAAGAGTGTGTGTGTAAGATACATGGCTATTTTGAAGAATGTATTAAAGAAAAAGAAAGATAATGAGCACTAAAATTTGAATGCAAAAAAGTCCAGTGGTTTATATTGAATGATCATATGATAAAATGAACACAAATAAAACCCTTAACAAGATGGACCATAGTGCCCCGGGCCAGGCATACGGCTTAAAAGTCATTGTTTAATATTACAGATAAAAGGTCCTTGGAAAGCAATAAACAAGTAATTAATCCTTAATGAAGGAGATGGGGACGAAGTCCTTTGCGTTCCAATTGTTGATCTCTGTTGTAGTAAGGTATATCCATTCTTCGAAAGCACATTGTTGTACCCCAAAATTTTCCCTCTCATTTTATCAAGATTTCCCCTCACAAGGCTCCTTGAACTCCAGACATGATTAGGGTTTTGCACTGCCCAAGACATCTCCTTGCACTGATGACCTAAATTAGGGTTTGAGTTTGCACAGATATTTTTGGACTTTCAATACTCAAAGTGACTTTCATACTACATGTTGGACTCATAAGTTTGTCCATACCAAGTTTCAAGCCTTGAATTAAATTTTTACCCAGTCAATTGGACAGTTGACCCAGAAATCAGTTGTATTGAGGAAAAAGTCAACTGTGGTCAATTTACAGTCAAACCTCGTGATATTTTACCCACATCAACATTATAAACTCATATGAACCATTTAATCAAGTTTGGACCACAACTCCACAAGAAATTTGATCAGATTACCAAAAGGGCAAAATGGTCATTTTTAGGGTTTTGACTGCACAAGGGAAATTTCTGACTTTTGACCTAGCCAATAGAAAATTTGGATCAACCATGGACTCAAGGACTCAATGGCATCATCTTGACCTATTCAACAAGTTCAAAAGATCTCAATTGCATTGGATTGATATATGAATTTTTCAGTCAACTGATCAAAATTTGATTGTACACTGAAAAGTCAAACTTTGACTTTTTGGTCAAAATCAAGTGCCAAGGGTCATTTTTCATCAAGATGTGTCAAAACATGAAACTTGTTCATCAAGAAACCCAATTTTGTAAATTAGGGTTTAAAGTTGAAAAATTTTCATAACTTAGAATTTTTCTAAGTTATGAAATTTTCTTAATTTTTCCTAACTTTGCCCAACATTTCCACCATGATGCAATTGGATTCAAACAAAACTTAAAACATGAAAGTTGTAGTCCTCCACAAAGTCTACAACTTTTATTCACAAAGTTTTCCCAAAAGAAGCTTGGATCTCAAGTTATTAGTTTTGGAACAAGGGTCCCTAAAACTTTTAACTTAGTGAAATTTTGCCCTAGTTTAGGTAGGATGTTGACCTATCTTCATGGCCATTTTTCACATAGTTCCACATGGAATCTCAAATTGGATATCAAAGACGGATTGTAGAGCATGTTGCAAGCTTTCCAAAATGTCAAAGAAATCTCCAAACTCATTTATGGTTAGAGAGAATCGAAGGTTTGAAGTTGGCAAAAACTCATTTTTCATCCATGGCATGTTCATGTTCATACAAGTTGCAAATTCAAATCAGCTTGCTTTGCACTAGATTACAGGCCTCAAAACCCTTTCACACTCATTAATTAAATGCAAATCCATTGTTCTAAGGCATTGTTTTGTTCATTAGAACATTGCACATTAGATTAATCCCTAAGTAGAAAAAGCAATATTTCCATTTTTGCTTAAATCATGCTTTATGTCAAAACTGAATCCCTTGAGCATTGGTCCATATCTTATGCAGCAAATCAAATCCACAAATTAGAGGGGCCAAGAGTAGAGGGTGCAAGCATATGAATAGCCTGTACAGGCCTGTTTCACAACACTTCTCACACTTTGCTTCATAACCAAGAAATTTGTCCAAAACAAAAAAAAATGTAACCTCAACAAAAACCAACTTGTGCAAGCATTTGAAACATCTTTCTCACACCCCTTTGAGCCAAAAACACGATCCTTGGAGCCTTCAAACTTCCCATAGCACAAAATCACATCTCATTGGTAAAACAGGGCAGCATCTGCAACTTGAGTTCTATCTCACATTTTGCTCGTGCGTTTTTCCCCAAGTTGGTTCAAACATCTTCCACATAACCCATCTAAACTATCCCAACCCTTAAACACTAACTGTAACTCCATTTACAGGGTTTGCCATTTTCAATTTCAGCTTGTGCAAGTTGAGTTTTGTAGGCTTGTTCAAGCACCTTCAAGGCAAGCTAGACATTGGAGAAGGTCAAGTGAAGTTCAAGCAAGCTCCCAAACATCTCAGGCCTTGTTGAAAAGCTCCACATTGCCATACACGAAGTCAGCTGAAACAGGTTTTTATCAACTTCCTATCTCTCTATTTAGGAACATTTAGACTTAGGTTTGTGAATAAGAAATGTAGTATTCATAGCCATGAAGCTGTACATATGCTCAATTTTCATTTTTATTAAGCATGCTGAGAGAATTTGGTCCATGAACATCCTGAAAAAATTAGGTTAGATTTTAGGGCCAGAGAAATTCTCTCTGGTCTTTGAGAGTTAGGACAAGTTTTTTATATGGTTGAATTCGTCTTGAAAAGCTCTACAACTTTGATGTTATGTGTTTTTGCAATAGAGCTCGTATGCAGGATATTCGTGTTTAATACAGGCGCGCGCGTTTTTGAAAGTCAGAGGTTGCAGATGAAGTGTGGTGGGCTGGGCTTGGTCCTGGCTCACTATTGACACCCCCCCTTTTGCTTTTTGCACCCCCTGGCCCATTTTCTTTATATTTTATATGTTTGTATTTTATTTTCATTTATGATTTTATTTTATTATTTCCAAATATAAAAGATACTCAAAAATATTTTTATAAAATTTTCACATTTATTTTGTATTTTATTTTCATTTTTTCTAACATAAAATTAGTTTATTGATTATATACTTGTATTTTATTTATTGAAAACTTAAAAATAATATATAAATTATATTTTTATCTTATACTTTATTTTATTCACACCAAAAAATATCATTCTAAATGAATTTTTATTCTTGTATATATTTTATTTTATTTTTATACATATTTGATATAATTAATATATATATATATACACACTTTTATTTTATTTAATAGATACTTTAAAATAAATAAAAACATAGAAATATTATACTTTTTATTATTATTATTATTTATACTTAAAATAATACCTTTTCCTAAATATATTTAATTTTTTTACATACATTATTTTATTTATTGTATATAAACAATATAATTAATATATTTATTTTCTTAAAGAAAATTTAGGGTTTACCCTTAATAAAAAATAATAATTTCTTTTATTTATTTCTTTCCTTTTTGCATTAAACATTTTTACATACATGGAAAATAAACATAAACTTTTTGCATATACATATATTTTGTATATTTATTTAATCTATTTATTTAAATATTATCCATTTATTATTTATGCCTTTGATTCAATTTGGATGTAATAGTAAAATTAGGGTTTTAATTTCTTGTCAAATAATCCCCATTTAACAATTGTATCCCCGTCCCCATAATCTTGTTGTAATAATGGTAGATTTATTTTACGCATTTATGCTTTCAATTATACCATGATTAGAGACTAGGGTTTGTATGCAAAAATCCAAAATCAACAAGTAGCTTGACTAATACAGAGACAAAAATGCATGAAAATCAAACACAATGCACACTTACACCCCTAGGGTTACATCCACTTGTTGCCTTAAAAATGGGCCATGTTAAGTACTTTGGCAAAACAAAAAACAAAACAAAAGATCATAGTCCCTCGATGATGCTATCTTGGTTGCCTAAACAAAATGATCAAGTCCCTCGGAAAATTTGCTAAAAAATACTTGACACAATTGCTATCATGGTCTATACGATGACCCGTGCCTGTCCCGTTTAACATCCTAATACAAGGTTGTTTACCAAATGCAATGGTAAATCAACATTGTCAAAAGGGTTAAAAACATATAGGAAAGATCTTTGAGTAAAATAGGGTAGATAACTCTTAGTTACTTGATCAAAACTTGCAAAAACATCCTTGCTATTTTCAAACACACTTCACAACACAATTTCAAAACATTTCCCAAAACAAACTTTCAAGCTTTAACATTGAAATATATTTTCAAAAGACAAAACACATTTTGTATACATTCAAACAAGAATAATTACAAAGGTTGCCACAACGATGGCCTCTTTTCAAAACATCTTTCAAAACCACACACAAAGCACCATTTCAAACAATTGAAAAGCAAAAGCAAGTGATCTAAACAAGTAACTAAGAGCCCATAGATAACCATGGATGAAAAGGGTGCTTACACCTTCCCTTTTCATAATCTACTCCCCGAACCAAAGAAAACATCTCAAAGGTCTTTCCTGTGCTTTTTGACCTTTCCTTAGGATAAAATAAAAAGTCAATGGCGACTCTTACTAAACCGAAACATTTGCGAACACAAACGCAAAATCCCAAGTTAGTTCTCCCACTGTATCACAGAACTGGAGACTCTGCTGGGGATATGTCTAAAAGTGGAGTAACCTTAGGGTTTAGATAACCTTTTACATGCTTATACTGCTTGCTTTGAATGCTTTACATTTGGTTCTCTTGTTTGGGTTTGAATCCTCCACCCGGATTTTTGGGAAACATTCATAGGTAAATAGCAATACGTTGTGGAAATTGTGCGGGGTATACCGACGTGGTTGAAGCAATAGCTATATTAGTGCGACATATTTGTGGGTACCGGTAGCCTTTGAGTCAATCAAAGAGAATACGGGGCCGCTGAGTAATGTCATGAAGCACTAATGAACTCTTAGAACCTTTACTTAACCATCTTGGCCTTTTTTAGGGGTAGTGAGATGACCGACTTTGGTGCAGTCAGAAGTTGGTAGATACTCGATACTACACTCATTGAGGGTTGTTTTCTTGGAATATTTCGGTCGCCAGTTAACTGGCTAAACTGAAATAATGAACACAGAAAATAATCCAGTGATATTGAGCTCCTTAGAACCCAGTTACTATTTATAGGACAGGTTTAGCCAACTAACTTCAAGAGGGTACTTACCTATGAAACCTCATGCAAGCCTGAAACTAGGATCTTGTGTGACTTGCTTGTACATATGCTTGTGCATACATCATGAACATCATAAAGTATCATATGCATCCACTAACCATTTCAAGGGTTTGGATCTTCATCTTTTTTTTTGTTTTGTAGGTAATGGAATCTCTTCGCAGGAAAACAATTCAAGTTAACCTTGTGAGAATCCCTCCTCAACTCAAAGAGCTTACTTCCAAGATTCCAGAGAATTCTCTCTTTAGTGAAAGACATGGTGGACTCCTCAACTTGGTCAACTCCAATATTGAAGAAGACATGGTGAAAGTCCTCTTCCAGTTCTTTGACCCCCTACACCACTGTTTCACATTTCCTGATTACCAACTAGTACCTACTTTGGAGGAATTTTCTCAACTCCTGAGGATTCCTATTCTTCATCAACTACCCTACAACGGTACGGAAAGAGAACCAAAGCCTGAAGAGGTTGCTCAAGCCTTACACTTGCAATCATCTGATATCAAAGGTCATTGGGAAACCAGAAGTGGTGTCAAGGGTTTCTTGGCAAAGTTTCTGTTTGAGAAGGCACAAGACTGCTGAAATTCTCTAGATCTGTAAGCTTTTGAAGAGATTGTGGCACTCCTCATCTATGGATTGGTCTTGTTCCCAAACCCTGATCAACTTGTAGATGTGAATGCTGTCAAGATTTTCATATCTCGGAATCCTATGTCTACATTGCTTGGGGACATCTTACACTCATTTCACACACGAACAATGAGGAAAATAGGTGTTCTCATGTGATGTACTCCTCTTCTAGCAAGGTGGTTTATTTCTCACCTTCCCCAATCAGTTTTGAAGAATGAGTAGGGTTTAAGGTGGTCACAACGGTTAATGACCCTCACACATTATGATGTTCATTAGTGTTCTCGGTCCAGAGAAAATGTCATCATCATTGATCGTTGTGGGGAGTTCCCTAATGTCCCACTACTTAGCATTAGAGGAGGCATTACCTACAACCTCTGCTTAGCTCTGAGACAGTTTGGGTATGCCCGAAGGGATGGCCCTCATGATATGCTGATTCTTGACTTGGTTTTTGACTTCGACAACGACGCTCAAGGACTTCGAAAAAGGTTTATCCGAGCTTGAAGGATGCCCAACAAAGTGGATAGTAAGACACTGGGGCACAAGAATTCCATCCCCCTTGAGCCTTATCTCAAGTGGGTACGAACCCGCGCCCAGAGTCTTATGATGCCATACCCTCACATTCTCCCCGTGATCAAAGAGCCTGTTATGGAAGGAGAGGTTCCATACACCCTCCTACATCCAGACATGCCAACATCATTGGAAGAATTGCAAAAGAGTTGGATACAGCTCAAGGAAGAGCGGAATACTTTTGAAGCCAGCTTCTATGCCAGTGAGAAGAAGGTTTTGGAAATTACCCGCCGACTTCACGAAGAGGAGACTCTTAACACTTACATCGCGCCAAAAAGGATGCACAAAGTCTTTTTACATTAAGAAGCTTTGTAATATTCTGCCCATGGGGAATTTATGTACTAACAAATTTCTTCTTATTAATATGATGTGCGTTCTTTTTGTTTGCCACAAATTTGAATTTCTGAATCCTTGAATGCATTACATGAATAACATATCATTCATCATATGTATAAACAGGTCTTCACACCAGGTTTCCTTATCTTTCTGTTGTTTATTTCAGCAAGATGGATATAGAGCAGACGGTTAAAGACCTGCAAGCACAGAATTCTCAATTCCAACAACTCCTCATGACCTTAGCAAAGGGTCAAGAAGATCTTAAAGCACTGTTAGAGAAAGAGAAAGAAAAGGAAAAGAAGAAAAAGAAAAGAATTGGTGTGGCCACTATGGGCAGAAGATTTGAGAATCAAGCTAGGAGAGTTCTTGAATTCCCCTCGACGTCTGACGAAGGGATTGGTAAAGGAAAGGGAATTGCAATACCCTCCGAGTCTGAAGCTGAAGAAGAAGAAGAGGAAGAGGATGAAGATTACTCCGAACAACAGTACCCTCCAGCGGACGATGAATATAAGAATCTTGAGGATCGTTTGGCAGCCATGGAGGTGCAAAGGGTACCTGGGCTAGATTTCGAAGAACTAGGGTTGGTTGTTGGGATCGTCATTCCCCCCAAGTTCAAAGTACTTAAATTTGCTAAATACGACGATTTGTCCTATCCAAAGATGCATCTGAGGTCCTACGTCAGAAAGATCCAACCTCACTCTTCTGATAAGGATCTGTGGGTCCACTTTTTTCAAGATAGTTTGTCGGGTACGCAATTGGACTGGTTCTATCAACTTGAGAGATCTGACGTTCATAACTGGGAAGATTTGGCTGCTGCTTTCTACCTACAATACCAATACAACGCAGATTTAGCACCTACTCGTACTCAACTACAGAGCATGGGTATGGCTTCTAATGAGGGATTTAAGGAGTATGCCCAGAAGTGGCGAGATTTGGATGGAAGGGTGCAGCCACCATTGTTAGATAGAGAGCTGGTTGACATGTTTTTGGGGACCCTGTCAGGTCCATTCTTCAATCACTTGATCAGGAGCTCATCTATAGGGTTCACCGAATTAATTCTGACTGGTGAAAGGATCGAAGCTGGCATTAAGAGTGGTAAAATTCAGAAGGATGCCTCCGCTTCCACTGCTATCAAGAAGACCTTCCCAGCCAAGAAGGAAGTTTCTACTGTTCACACCCAGAGAAATCAAGGGAGAATGGAGCACCGACCAGTGGTGGGGGCTGTGATGATCCAGAACTCCTCAGTCGATCAACCTCGAAGCAGTCAACCTAGAGCTAATCAGCAAAGGGTAGAAAGGCCACAACGGCAATTCACCCGGATTAATATGACACCGGCTCAGGTCCTCCCTTATCTATTAAAGTTAAACCTTACCAACTTGAAAGAAGCGCCGAAAAACCCAAATACCTCTTCTCCCTATTATCATTCAAATGCAAAATGTGCATACCATTCGGAAAATGTAGGGCACGACACCAACAACTGTTGGGCCCTTAAAAACAAGATCCAAGATTTGATAGATGCCAAGGAGGTAGAGTTTGATGCCCCCGAAAAACCTAATGTGATATCTGCTCCTATGCCAAAACATGGTCATAATGTCCATGCTATTGTGGAAGATCTTCATGTTACCGCTGTTGATGAATTAATGACTCTGTTGCCAATGATCAAGATGAATCTGTTGAAATCCTGGATTTTCCCAGGCTGTGAAAAAGATTGTTACTTTTGTTCAACCTTGCAATCCGACTGTCCACTGTTGAAATCAGGCATCCAACACCTGATGGATACTCAAGAGATCCTCTTTCAGAAAACTCCTATTGATATTATTACTCATGTTACTCCTGTTACTCCTGTTACTTCAATCAATGATGTTGCTATAATCACCATTTCCGACAATCTTTCCAAGACCTGCAAAAGGCCTGTTAAGATTACACCTGATCCAAAGTTTGTACCGCTGAAGATTACCATGCCGGGGCCTATCCCATATAAGTCCAATAAGACAATACCGTGGAATTATGGAGGAGATATCTTCTATCACGGTGTGAAACAGATCGAATCAGTTGAAGGAAATTCCTATGAAGAGACTCCTAATGTGGGGAATATTGTGGGAACAAGTAAGATCACTTGTAGCGGAAGAATCTTCTCTCCGGAGATTGCTCCTCCACAGGCAGTCTTCGGACCCTCAAGTGCTCCTATACCTGTCAAGATATCTGTGCAAAGTCCCGTGATTGAAGAAATTGATGCTCCCGAAGCTATACCCTCTGTTGTTACTGCTGATAAAGGTAAGGGGATCCAAGAAGCGCCCGTCAGGACGAGGGCTCAGACTTTGGTTATCCCCAAGACCACCCAAAAGGAGATGGAGGAGATTTTAAAGATAATAAAGAAGAGCGACTATGATGTCGTAGAGCAGCTGGGGCAAACCCCTTCAAAAATCTCTATGCTGGCTCTATTACTCTGCTCCCAGGCTCATGCCAAAGCCTTGATCAAATTTTTAAAGACAACACATGTGCCTCAAGAAACTTCGACGGATCAGTTTCAAGAGTGCGTGGCTAGCCTTACAGCCGACAATGGTCTAGGCTTCTCTGATGCCGATTTGACATCTAAGGGAAGAAAGCATAATGATGTGCTGCATGTCTCAGTATAGTGTAGAGGAACTACACTTGCTCATGTTCTGGTTGATACCGGTTCATCTTTAAATGTTCTACCAAAGAAAGCATTGGACAGATTGGACTGTGAAGGTTTGACCCTAAAGCCCAGTAATATCATTGTTAGAGCCTTTGACGGTTCTAAGCGGATGGTTCACGGAGAAGTGGACATCCCAATTAAGGTGGGAACGGAAATTTTCAACTCTACATTTTATGTGATGGACATTCTTCCTTCATATTCATGCTTGTTGGGGAGGCCATGGATCCACAACACTGGGGCAGGCACTTCTTCTCTACACCAGATGCTCAAATACCCAGTCCAGGGTAAAATCATAATAGTTCATGGTGAGGAGGAGTATATGATAAGTCACCTTAACTCTTTCCGCTACGTGGAGTTAGACGGAGAATTCATAGAAACACCTTTCCAACACTTTGAAGAGGTTTCTCCTGAAGTTGCGGTAGCCAAGACAATGACTGATGTGCCCATCATTACCAAGCCTGTGTCCCGGATGTCATCCCTTAAAGATGTGGAGGATGTAATCAAGGAAGGGGAAGTACAGTGTGGGGTCAATTTCCAGATTTTCCTTACAAGACAGATAAGTTCGGATTGGGTTTCACTGCTGCTATCCAGAAAGCTGTGCATCGCTCCCGGGCTGGAGGACCACCACTGAAAATTACTCATCACGGAGTTCATGCTTTAGAGGATGATGAAGAAGGAAGCAATTTTGAAGATTGGATCTTTCCAACCAATGAAGGAGGACTGAACAACTGGGAGGCGAAAGACTTTGTTCCCATTACTTTCATCAATCAGTAATTTATCTTTTGAACATTTCCTGTTTGGTCTGTAATAATTATTAAACAATTCGTACACTCTTTTCGCCTTATGCCTTACCCGGGGCATATAGGTCCATTTGTAAGGGTTTTGATTCTTCATTTTCATATGCCATTTTTAATGAATCATAGACGTTTTCATTTATAAACTTTTGTGTTCATTTTCTTTCTTTTACATTTTATTTTGTTTAAAGATGGCTATCCCTTACACACACCCACACTCACAAAATGCAGGTACCCATCCACTCCGGATTCCATGGGTAACAATTCTGCTATGGCCTTCAGTGACTCTAAAGATCTGGTCAATCATGTTGAGTACGAAGGTGATGAAGACTATGAAGTGCCTGGAGAGTTGGCTAGACTTTTGCAACAAGAAGAAAGGGCTATTCTGCCCCATGAAGAGTTGTTAGAGACTATCAATTTGGGTACTGCTGAAGACAGAAAAGAGGTTAAAGTGGGTGCCAACCTAGAGCCAAGTGTCAAAGAGCGCTTAGTTCAGCTGTTGAATGAATATGTTGAGATCTTCACCTGGTCCTATGAAGACATGCCGGGACTGGATACAAATATCGTGGTTCACCATCTCCCCACAAGAGAAGACTGTCCACCAATCAAACAGAAAGTCTGTTGAATGAGGCCCGACATGTCCGAAAAGATCAAAGTTGAAGTAATGAAACAGTTCAATGTTGGCTTTCTGGCTGTTACTTCCTATCCACAATGGGTTGCTAACATTGTGCCCATACCTAAGAAGGACGGCAAAGTCATAATGTGTGTGGACTACAGAGATTTAAACAGGGCTAGCCCTAAAGATGATTTTCCACTACCACATATTGACATCTTGGTTGACAACACAACTCAACACAAGGTTTTCTCTTTCATGGACGGATTTTCAGGGTACAACCAGATCAAGATGGCCCCCGAAGACATGGAGAAGACTACTTTTGTTACACAGTGGGGTACCTTCTGCTATAAAGTGATGCCACTCGAACTGAAGAATGTCGGGGCAACCTATCAGCGAACCATGGTAGCTTTGTTTCATGACATGATACATCATGAGATTGAAGTCTACATAGACGACATGATAGCCCGTTCACAAACAAAAGAAGAACACCTCGACCATCTGCAAAAGCTATTTGTCAGGTTAAAGGAATATAAGCTCAGATTGAACCCTAGCAAGTGCACTTTCGGAGTTAGGTCCGGTAAACTCTTGGGATTCATCGTCAGTGACAAAGGCATCGAGGATGATCCTGCCAAAGTCAAAGCTATACAAGAAATTCCTGCCCCCCGCACTGAAAAGGAGGTCATAGGTTTCTTAGGACGCTTAAACTACATTGCAAGGTTCATCTCTCACCTAACATCTACCTGTGAGCCAATCTTTAAGCTGTTGAAGAAAGATTAGGTGGTTGAATGGAACAATGATTGTCAAGTTGATTTTGATAAGATCAAGGAGTATTTGTTGGAAACTCCTATCTTGATGCCACCCGTCGAAGGAAGGCCTTTAATCATGTATCTGACTGTTTTGGATAGCTCAATGGGGTGCGTACTGGGCCAACATGACGAGTCTAGCCAAAAAGAGCATGCCATTTATTACCTTAGCAAAAAGTTTACCGACTGTGAGACTCGCTACTCACTACTCGAGAAAACTTGTTGCGCTTTGATATGGGCTGCTCGCCGGCTAAGGCAGTATATGTTGACACATACCACTCTGCTGATTTCTAAAATGGATCCGATCAAGTACATCTTCGAGAAGCCTGCTTTATCCGAAAGAATCGCTAGATGGCAGATGATCTTGAATGAGTATGATATCCAGTACACAACCCAAAAAGATATAAAGGGGAGTGTACTAGCTGACCATCTAGCTCATCAAGCCGTTGAAGATTACCAATCTATGAGGTTCTACTTCCCTGACGAGGATATTTTGACTTTGGACAACATTAAAGGTAACAGACCGTATGACGGACCTGAACAAGGATCCCGATGGACCCTGTACTTTGATGGTGCTTCAAATGCACTTGGCAACGGTATCGGCGTGGTACTTATCTCTCCAGAAGGTTGCCATACACCTTTCACTGCTAGACTCTGCTTCAGCTGCACCAACAACATGGTCGAGTATGAAGCTTGTATCTTTGGTCTCAAGGCCGCTATTGACTTGGGAATCAAATCTTTGATCGTATTTGGGGACTCAGCTTTGGTTATCAGTCAAATCAAAGGAGAGTGGGATACTAAACACCCTAACCTCATCCCTTACAAAGAACATGTCCTGACATTGTTACCACATTTCAAGCAGATTACCTTCGAGCACTTCCCGCGAGAAGAGAATCAATTGGCAGATGCGTTAGCTACAATGTCATCCATGTTTAAACTTAACTGGGATAATGAGGCACCTCAAATCACCATCAAACAAATGGACGAACCTGCACATTGTCACGAGATTAATACCGAAGAAGTGATGGACCGACCTTGGTTTCATGACGTCAAAAAGTATCTCAAAGCACAAGAATACCCTAAAGGAGCTTTAGTCAACGACAAAAAGTTCTTAAGGAGGTTCGTTGCCAAGTTCTTTCTAAGCAATGGTATCCTATACAAGCGCAATCTTGATTGTGTCCTAATCTGTTGTGTGGACAAGGTTGAAGCTGAGCAGATCATGGCTGAACTGCATAATGGCACCTTTGGCACCCACTCGAGCGGTCATACGATGGCTAAGAAGATTCTAAGGGCAGGCTATTACTGGTCTACCATGGAAGTTGATTATCATCAACATTCCCGTACTTGTAACAAATGCCAAATCTATGCTAACAAGGTACATATTCCTCCAGTTCCTCTCAATGTCTTAACAACTCCTTGGCCATTCGTGATGTGGGGAATAGACATGATTGGAGAGATCAAGCCTACAACATCCAATGGACACCGCTTCATCTTGGTAGCCATTGATTACTTTACCAAGTGGGTCGAAGCAGCTTCCTTCGCTTCTGTCACAAAGAATGTGGTTGCCCGCTTCATCAAGCAGAACCTCATTTGCTGGTATGGTATCCCCGACAGGATCATCACTGACAACGGTACGGATTTGAACAATACTATGATCACCGCTCTGTGCGAGCAGTTCAAGATTCAACATCACAATTCATCTCCCTATCGGCCTAAGATGAACGGTGTTGTTGAAGCTGCAAACAAAAATATCAAGAAGATCATTCAAAAGATGACAGTCACCTACAAGGACTGGCATGAGATGTTACCGTTTGCTCTGCACGGGTACCGTACCATGGCACACACTTCAACTGGGGCAACACCCTTTTCTTTGGTATATGGTATGGAGGCTATTTTACCTATCGAGGTTCAGATTCCCTCCTTGAGAATCATGAAAGATGCTGGTTTGAGTGAAGACGATTGGATTCAGACCCGGCTTGATCAACTTAACTTGATTGACGAAAAGCGACTTACTGCTGTTTTCCATGGTCAGGCGTATCAAAAACGTATGATCAAGGCCTTTAACAAGAAAGTCAAGAGACAAGTATATCAAGTCGGGGACCTTGTAATCAAGCGAATCATCTTGCCGCAAAGTGATCCCAGGGGCAAATGGACTCCTACTTACGAAGGACCGTTTGTGATCAAAAACATCTTTTCTGGTGGGGCAATGATTCTAACCACCATGGACGGTGATGACTTGCCGCACCTTGCGAATGCAGACATAGTCAAAAGATACTACGCATAAACGACCCGACAAGTTGAAAACCCGAAAGGGCGACTTAGGCAAAAATGGGCATCCCGGTGAATTGAAAACCCGAAAGGGCAGTTCAGGCAAAAATTAGGGATAAAAAAAATTGTACACCCGGCAAGTTGAAATCCCAAAAGGGAGACTTGGGAAAAAAAGGGTTTCCCGGTGGATCGAAAACCCGAAAGGGCGATCCAGGCAAAAGTTAGGGAATTAAAGCGTATGACTATGTCTCGTCGGATCACTTTAAGGACCATCTCTTCACGGACAAACTCCAAGCTTCTGATCAATCCAATCATCTGCGGACGAAGCAACGAATGGACAAGATATTCAGAGTTGTGAAAGCTATAGCAGAATGGGAACCCCATGGAATTGTTACACATAGCCATCTTTCTTTGTATAAAAATTTTCTCAATTTTATGACAACATTCTCTTACTAGGGTGTCTGACTCCTTTGTATAAAAATACTTACACAAAGTTAATATAAATATACTTCAAAGTGCAGAAATTTATTTGTCTTTTCTTTCTTTTTACACTTGTGTTTTATTTGAAAACGTCCAATGATTTATTGAATGAGCATATGCATTTGAATATAATCACTGCTTACAAATAAAACGAAATAAGAAAGAATAATTACTGATAGGTTGAAAGTATGGGAAAATGTCTTTAGGCTATTCTAGAAGAAATCCCCTACAGTATGTCATTCAGATCCTCAACAGAGCTAAAATCTTGGAGTACATATCCCCAGCGGAGTTAAGTTTCAAAATCACCATCAGAGCTAAGTTTCTAAACTCCTGATCCCCCAGTGGAGCCAGAAGACTTTGAACTACAAACCCCCAGTGAAGATAAAACTTTCTCCCCACAGAGTTATTTCCCAACAGAACAAAGATTCTTGTTCTATTTTCTCCAGTTGAAGCCTCCCGAGTTTTAATTCCCCAGTAGAGATCGTCGGAGTCATCCTTATTTCCCCAGGAAAGTCATGAAGGATTCTCAATTCCCCATAAGTCACCAAGGATTTTCAATTCTCAACAGTAGTCCAAAGGACATTCTCAGTCTCAACAATAAAAGGTTTTGAATCTCCAACAGCAGTCAAGGGTTTATTTTCCCCAGCAGCAGTCAAAGATTTCATTATCTCCAGTTTTCAAGGATTTATTTTCCTCAGCAAGATAGCTAATCGGCTTACAGGCACATCCATTACATTCATATATCATAAACATGGATAGAACACATTTTATTGCATCATACATGTCATGCAACATAACTTTGTGTGTATTTTAGCTAACATTTTATCTTTTTCAGGATAAGATTAAAAGTTACCTCTAACAAATATTCAAAGATATCAGATAAAGTACGGATACACTCCAAGACATGGAAGTCATTCTACTACTCATTCAAGTCCAATGTTTCAGATACAGTATGGATACACCCCAGACACGGCGTTCATCCTATTACTCATTCAGACTTCAGCAATCAGATACAGACTAGATACGCTCCAGACATGGAAGCCATTCTATTTCTCATTCATATTCAACTATCAACTTCAGGTTCAGATACATTCCAGACACGAAAGTCATTCTGTCACTTGTCCAGATCCCAGTTACAGTGCAAATAAACTCCCAACACAGAAGTCATTCTGCTAATCATACATATCTCAACTTCAGATATAGTCTAGATACGGTCCAGACACGGTTGCCATTCTGTCACTCATTCAAACCTATTCCCCAGCCCAGATATACTCCATACACGGATGTCTTTCTGTCGCTTATTCAGATTTCAGATTTCGGATATAATACAGATACACTCCAGACACGGCAGTCATTCTTATATTCATTCAAGAATCAAATACAGTTACAGCTTGGATACGCTCTAGACACGGACGTCATTCCCTTGCTCATACATATCCAATCTCCAGATACAACTCAGATACATTCCAGATACGGATACCATTTTGACATTCACTCTCCTAATTCTCAACAAACAAGTCTTGGATGGAATCTTTAAGCCCATCTCCAGTAAGATTCTACCATCTCCAAATGGCATCTTTAAGCCCATTCCCTCAGCTACATTTTTTGCGAGTGCAAATTTATGGGCACTCTAGTGTCCAATCCTCTTTTACCTTCGAGTCACGAAAGGCGAACTCGCCAATCTAACTCTTCAGGTTCAAGAAGATTGAACAGGGGCAGTTGTTGTACCCCAAAACTTTCCCTCTCATTTTATCAAGATTTCCCCTCACAAGGCTCCTTGAACTCCAGACAGGATTAGGGTTTTGCACTGCCCAAGACATCTCCTTGCACTGATGACCTAAATTAGGGTTTGAGTTTGCACAGAGATTTTTGGACTTTCAATACTCAAAGTGACTTTCATACTGCATTTTGGACTCATAAGTTTGTCCATACCAAGTTTCAAGCTTTGAATCAAATTTTTACCCAGTCAATTGGACAGTTGACCTAGAAATCAGCTGTATTGGGGAAAAAGTCAACTGTGGTCAATTTACAGTCAAACCTCATGATTTTTTACCTACATCAACATTATAAACTTATATGAACCATTTGATCAAGTTTGGACCACAACTCCACAAGAAATTTGATCAGATTACCAAAAGGGCAAAATGGTCATTTTTAGGGTTTTGACTGCACAAGGGCAATTTCTGACTTTTGACCTAGCCAATGGCAAATTGGGCTCAACCATGGACTCAAGGAATCAATGGCATCATCTTGACATATTCAACAAGTTCAAAAGATCTCAATTGCATTGGATTGACAGATGAATTTTTCAGTCAACTGATCAAAATTTGACTGTACACTGAAAAGTCAAACTTTGACTTTTTGGTCAAAATCAAGTGCCAAGGGTCATTTTTCATCAATATATGTGAAAACATGAAACTTGTTCATCAAGAAACCCAATTTTTAAAATTAGGGTTTAAAGTTGAAAATTTTCATAACTTGGAATTTTTCTAAGTTATGAAATTTTCTTAATTTTTCCTAACTTTACCCAACATTTCCACCATGATTCAATTGGGTTCAAACAAAACTTCCAACATAAAAGTTGTAGTCCTCCACAAAGTATACAACTTTGATTCACAAAGTTTTCCCAAAAGAAGCTTTGATCTCAAGTTATTATTTTTGGAACAAGGGTCCCTAAAACTTTTAACTTAGTGAAATTTTGCCCTAGTTTAGGTAGGATTTTGACCTATCTTCATGGCCCTTTTTCACATAGTTCCACTTGGAATCTCAAATTTCATTTTAAATATGGATTGTAGATCATGTTGCAAGATTTCCAAAATTTCAAAGAAGTCTCCAAACTCATTTATGGTTAGGGAGAATCGAAGGCTTGAAGTTGGCAAAAACTCACTTTTCATCCATGGCATGTTCATGTTCATACAAGTTGCAAATTCAAATCAGCTTGCTTTGCACTAGATTACAGGCCTCAAAACCCTTTCACACTCATTAATTAAATGCAAATCCATTGGTCTAAGGCATTGTTTTAGTCATTAGAACATTGCACATTAGATTAATCCCTAAGTAGAAAAAGCAATATTTCCATTTTTGCTTAAATCATGCTTTATGTCAAAACTGAATCCCTTGAGCATTGGTCCATATCTTATGCAGAAAATCAAATCCACAAATTAGAGAGGCCAAGAGAAGAGGGTGCAAGCATATGGATAGCTTGTACAGGCCTGTTTCACAACACTTCTCACACTTTGCTTCATAACCAAGAAATTTGTCCAAAACAAAAAAATTGGAACCTCAACAAAAACCAACTTGTGCAAGCATTGAAACATCTTTCTCACACCCCTTTGAGCCAAAAACACGATCCTTGGAGCCTTCAAACTTCCCATAGCACAAAATCACATCTCATTGGCAAAACAGGACAGCATCTGCAACTTGAGTTCTATCTCACATTTTGCTCGTGCGTTTTTCCCCAAGTTGGTTCAAATATCTTCCATATAACCCATCTAAACTATCTCAACCCTTAAACACTAACTGTAACTCCATTTACAGGGTTTGCCATTTTCAATTTCAGCTTGTGCAGGTTGAGTTCTGTAGGCTTGTTCAAGCACCTTCAAGGCAAGCTAGGCATTGGAGAAGGTCAAGTGAAGTTCAAGCAAGCTCCCAAACATCTCAGGCCTTGTTGAAAAGCTCCACATTGCCATACACGAAGTCAGCTGAAACAGGTTTTTATCAACTTCCTATCTCTCTATTTAGGAACATTTAGACTTAGGTTTGTGAATAAGAAATGTAGTATTCATAGCCATGAAGTTGTACATATGCTCAGTTTTCATTTTTATTAAGCATGCTGAGAGAATTTGGTCCATGAACATCCTGAAAAAATTAGGTTAGATTTTAGGGCCAGAGAAATTCTCTCTGGTCTTTGAGAGTTAGGACAAGTTTTTTATATGGTTGAATTCGTCTTGAAAAGTTCTACAACTTTGATGTTATGTGTTTTTGCAATAGAGCTCGTATGCAGGATATTCGTGTTTGGTACAGGCGCGCGCGTTTTTGAAAGTCAGAGGTTAAAGATGAAGTGTGGTGGGCTGGGCTTGGTCCTGGCTCACTATTGACACCCCCATTTTGCTTTTTGCACCCCCTGGCCCATTTTATTTATATTTTATATTTTTGTATTTTATTTTCATTTCTGGTTTTATTTTATTATTTCCAAATATAAAAGATACTCAAAAATATTTTTATAAATTTTTCACATTTATTTTGTATTTTATTTTCATTTTTTCTAACATAAAATCAATTTATTGATTATATACTTGTATTTTATTTATTGAAAACTTAAAAATAATATATAAATTATATTTTTATCTTATACTTTATTTTATTCACACCAAAAAATATCATTTTAAATGAATTTTTATTCTTGTATATATTTTATTTTATTTTTATACAAATTTAATATAATTAATATATATATATATATATATATATATATATATATATATATATATATATATATATATATATATATATATATATATATATATATATATATATATATATATATATATATATATATATATATATATATATATATATATATATATATATATATATATATATATATATATATATATATATATATATATATATATATATATATATATATATATATATATATATATATATATATATATATATATATATATATATATATATATATATATATATATATACACTTTTATATTTAATAGATACTTTAAAATAAATAAAAACATAGAAATATTATACTTTTTATTATTATTATTATTATTTATACTTAAAATAATACCTTTTCCTAAATATATTTAATTTTTTTACATACATTATTTTATTTATTGTATATAAACAATATAATTAATATATTCATTTTCTTAAAGAAAAATTAGGGTTTACCCTTAATAAAAAATAATAATTTCTTTTATTTCTTTCTTTCCTTTTTGCATTAAACATTTTTACATACTTGGAAAATAAACATAAACTTTTTGCATATTCATATATTTTGTATATTTATTTAATCTATTTATTTAAATATTGTCCATTTATTATTTATGCCTTTGATTCAATTTGGATGTAATAGTAAAATTAGGGTTTTAATTTCTTGTCAAATAATTCCCATTTAACAATTTTATCTCCGTCCCCATAATCTTGTTGTAATAATGGTAGATTTATTTTACGCATTTATGCTTTCAATTATACCATGATTGGAGACTAGGGTTTGTATGCAAAAATCCAAAATCAACAAGTAGCTTGACTAATACAGAGACAAAAATGCATGAAAATCAAACACAATGCACACTTACACCCCTAGGGTTACATCCACTTGTTGCCTTAAAAATGGGCCATGTTATGCATGTTAAGTACTTTGGCAAAACAAAAAACAAAACAAAAGATCATAGTCCCTCGATGATGCTATCTTGGTTGCCTAAACAAAATGATAAAGTCCCTCGGAAAATTTGTTAAAAATACTTGACACAATTGCTATCATGGTCTATACGATGACCCGCACCTGTCCCGTTTAACATCCTAATACAAGGTTGTTTACCAAATGCAATGGTAAAACAACACTGTCAAAAGGGTTAAAAACATATAGGAAATATCTTTGAGTAAAATAGGGTAGATAACTCTTAGTTACTTGATCAAAACTTCCAAAAACATCCTTGCTATTTTCAAACACACTTCACAACACAATTTCAAAATATTTCCCAAAACAAACTTTCAAGCTTTCAAACATTTAAATATCTTTTCAAAAGACAAAACACCTTTTGTATACATTCAAACAAGAATCATTACAAAGGTTGCCACAAAGATGGCCTCTTTTCAAAACATCTTTCAAAACCACACACAAAGCACCATTTCAAACAATTGAAAAGAAAAAGCAAGTGATCTAAACAAATAACTAAGAGCCCATGGATAACCATGGATGAAAAGGGTGCTTACACCTTCACTTTTCATAATCTACTCCCCGAACCCAAGAAAACATCTCAAAGGTCTTTCTTGTGATTTTTGACCTTTCCTTAGGATAAAATAAAAAGTCAGTGGCGACTCTTGCTAAACCGAAACATTTGCAAACACAAACGCAAAATCCCAAGTCAGTTCTCCCACCGTATCACACACATTCATCATCGGAATCCTCCACAGCGTTTACTTCATGATATCCAATACGGAGAGGGGGCTTTCCTGCACGAGTGCGCCTAACCTCTTTCTGAGTCTTGATAGTGAAACCCAACCCATGTTTATCTGCTTTAATCGGTATCTTGGGGAGTTTCCCCCAGGTAGCACAACTTCCATTTTCGACTACGGTGCGAGCATCCTTAAATGAAATCATCCTTGGCACGACTTTATTAGTTTTGGGCGTGTCAAAAGAAATTTTGGCAGTAGCAACCAAAGGTGGAACAACCTCAAAAGCCTGGCACAGGGTTTCTATAGATTCACCATCCATCTCCACATATTTGAAAGGATTGAGATGGCTTACCATGAATTCCTCCTCACCACAAACAGTGATGATCCTTCCCTTGACTGGGTATTTTAGCTTTTGGTGAAGCGTAGATGTTACTGCCCCTGCTCCATGGATCCAAGGGCGACCCAGAAAACATGAGTAAGTAGGACGGATGTCCATGATGTAGAAAGTAGAGTTGAAAATCTGTGAGCCCACTTTGATCGGGAGATCCACCTCTCCATAAACCATCCTTTTGGACCCATCGAAGGCCCTCACAATAATATCACTCGGCTCCAACACCAGTCTAACCAGTTCAAAGCGCCCTTGGGTAGCACGTTTAAAGAAGAGTCAGTGTCAATCAGAACATGTGTTAGGGCAGTTCCCTTACATTCATCATAAACATGCAGAGCTTTGTTATGGTTCCTTCTAAATGATGTCAGATCAGCATCCGAGAAACCGAACCCGTTGTCGGCCGTCAAGCTTGCCACGCAATTTTTGAATTGGTCAGTTATGGTCTCATGAGGGACATGAGATTTCTTTAAGAAATTGATCAATGCTCGGGCATGAGCATCAGAACAAAGTAGCAAAGATAACATGGAGATCTTGGAAGGGGTTTTCCCCAGTTGTCCCACTATCTTGAAATCACTTCTCTTTATAATCTTTAGGATTTCATCCATTTCTTGAGTGGAAGGCTCCTCAGTAGCAACGTCCTTTGTGGGAATCTCTATCTTAGCAGGCTCAATCACTTTCTTCTTACCCCTAATGTCAGCACTAAGCTTAACAGCGGTAATGCGGACAAGTGCCGTTGTAGCAGTTGGGGGTGAAATGTTGGGCGAAAAGATTCTCCCAGTTCTGGTCACTTTACAAGAACCAGTAATATTCCCAATGTCATCAGCTTTATTTTCTTCAATTTGAGCATCTTCATTTATTCCATGGTAATACACTTCAGCACTGTAGTTCCATGGTACATCTTTGTTGGAAGCATATGGAATTGGCCCAGGGGCAGTGGTTATCAGAGGAGAAACAGTTGGTTCATTCGAAATCCTGATAAGACCCTTTGAGGAGATCCTAAGAGGCTTGTTTGAAATTGTTATGATGAAGAGGTCTTCAATCTTATTGATCAAACTTTTGACGGACATAATTCTCTCAAATAGGATTTCATGACTATTCATCAGGCGTTGAATGCCTTCTTTCAGCCATTTGCATCCATTAACTTGTTTGGCGCAACAATCACAATCTTTCAAACAGCCAGGGAAAACCCCTGCTCTCAACAAATTCTCTTTGACAACATTTAATGGAGTAGTTAGATCTTCGACGGAAGGAACCAAAATAGTGTCTTCAATTGCATTGACACCTTTGCCATGGTTTGGCATTGGTGCCTTTATCACATTGGGAACTATAGGCGGATCAAATTTGATTGTCTTGTTGTCAATTAGATCTTGAATTTTGTTCTTCAGCACCCAGCATTGATCGGTCTCAGGCCCGGGACTATTTGAATGATATGCACATTTGGTATTTGGATTGTATTTAGGTGAGGAAGTGTTTGGATTGGACGGAGGATCGCGCAACGTCACCAAGTTAGCCTTTAGTAGGTGTTGTAAGGCTTGGGATAGCGACATGCCTATCCTTATGAATTGTCTTCGTGGAGCCTCAAATCATTGATAATTAGAAGACTGTCTTTGAACAGGAGTAGGGTTGGAAATCAGAATAGCATTAACAGACGAACGGTTATCCTTCTTGGTACGGGCCTTTGCCCCATACACAACATTAGTTTATTTCTTCCCAATGAAGGGTTTCTTTACGGGGTTGGAGGTGGAAGCAGACTCCATAGGGATTTTCCCGCTCTTGATACCACTTTCGACCCTTTCACCAGTCAGGACCAGCTCGGTGAAACCGGATGAAGAACACCCAACTAATAAGTTGAAAAATGGACCAGATAACATGCCCATAAACATATCAATATATTCCCTATCAGTTAACGGTGGTTGGACCCTACTGGCAAGATCCCTCCACTTTTAGGCGTACTCTTTGAACCCCTCGTCTTTACCCATTGTCATGTCTTGTAGTTGAAATCTAGTCAGCGCAAGGTCAGTATTGTATTGGTATTGGTGATAGAAAGCAGTGGCCAAGTCTTCGCATGTATGGATACGGGAACCCTCCAATTGGTAAAACCACTCTAGTTGAGTCCCACCAAAGCTTTCTTGAAAGAAGTGGACCCAGAGTTTCTTGTCGGTGGTGTGTGGTTGTATTTTGCGCACATAAGACTTCAGATGAAGCTTTGGGCGGGAAAACCATCATATTTAACAAAGACTGGTATCTTGAATTTATGGGGAATGACAACCCCAGATACTAAACCCAAACAATCAAAATCCAAACCAGGGATGGCTTGAATCTCGTCGGCCTTCAATCTATCCTCTAGTTGCTTGTACTTAACATCGGCAGGAGGATACTGCTCATCAAAATAGTCTTCATCATCAGAAACTTGATCATTGATACACCCAGCCTGGGTACTCTTTTCTTCTCCAATTTTATTTTTGTCTTCCTCAGACGAATCTTCAACTATAGGTATCTGGCGAATCGGCTCTCTGAATCTTTTACCCATGTTGACTACGACTTTCCTCTTTGGTTTCTTTTTAGATGCCAGCAACGTCATCAACTCTTGTTGCCCCTTGGCCAGGGTCAGCAGGGACTCTTGAAACTGGGAGTTTTGTGCTTGCAGGTCTTTCACTATTTTCTCGATATCCATCTTACTGAAATAAACAGCAAAAAGATAAGGAGACCTATTGTGGAAAACCTGTTATGTTATGATGCATGAAAAATGCACATGCAAATGATTTCAAGGATTTATGAAATTTAAATGTGTCTTAGACAAAGAATGAACAAACGTCAAATTGCATTAATCAGTTCAAAATGGTTACAACGTGCTTCTTGGGCTTACAAAATACATTCTTAAGACAAAAAGGTTGAACGCATCCTCTTTGGTTCTAGGTAGGCGTTCAAGCTTCATTCTTCATAAAGTTGCTTTGTAAGCTCCAAAACCCTTTTCTCGCTCGCGTAGAACTGAGCTTCGAAGGTGTCTCACTCTTCCTTTAGCTGAATCCAATCCTTTTCCAAGTCTTCAAGAGAAGTAGGCATGTTGGGATAGAGAACAGTATACGGGACATCTCCTTCAGCAACAGGCTCCACGATAATAGGCATAATGGAGGGGTAAGGCATTACGAGCTTTTAAGCATGAGCTCGTACCCACCTAACGTAAGGCTCAAGGGGAATAGAATTCTTTTGTCCCAGTGTCTTACTATCCACTATGTTTACCATCCTCCAAGCTCGTACAAACCTCTGACGGTAGCCTTAATTGTTGTTGTCGTAGTTGAACACCACTCCTTGAATGAGCATATCATGAGGACCAACTCTTCGGGCAAACCCAAACTGTCGTAAATCTAATCAAGGGTTTTAAGTGATACCTCCCATAATTCCAAGCAAAGGGACATTAGGTAATCCCCCACAACAGTCGATGATAGTAATGTTCTCTAAGGATCGAGGACACCAGTGAATATCTGAATGTCTGAGTGACATCAACCTATTGGACCACCTCAAACCTTGCTCGTTCTTAACCATGTATCGGGGGAGATGCGGAACTAACCGCCTAGCCAAAAGAGGAGTACAAAACATGAGGGTTCCTCTCTTCCTCGTGGTGCGAGAGTGGAGAGAATGTAGGATATCTCCTGAAAAAGTAGGCATTAGATTGTGAGACGTGAAGATTTTGACAATATGTATATCTATAAGTTGGTCAGGATTTGGAAATAGTACCATCCCATAGATGAGAAGGTCCAAGGTTTCTTCAAAAGCTTGTAAATCCAGAGTGTTCCAACAATCTTGAGCTTTCTCAAACAAGAACTTGGCTAAGAACCCTTTGACACAACTTTTTGTTTCCCAATTAGCCGTGACGTCAGATCTTTGCAAGTGTAAAGCTCGGGCAATCTCTTCAGGGCTCGGGTCTTCTTCGATACCGTTGAAAGGTAGTTGATTAAGAATAGGAATTCCCAAGAGTTAAGACAATTATTCCATAGTAGGCACAAGATGGTAATTGGGGAAGGTAAAGCAATGGTGCAAAGGGTCGAAGAACTGGAAAAGCACCTTCATCATGTCTTCATCAATGCCCGAGGTAACCAAGTTTAGGAGTAGAACATGTCTTTTGGTGAATGAAGAACTCTTAGGAACCCTCGATGCTAACTCTTTGAGTTGAGAAGGAATTCTTACCAGATTGACTTGGATAGTATTCCTGCGGGTGGAAGCCATATCCTACAAAAAAAAACAAAGATAAATCTCAAAAAACCCTTGAAATGATTAGTGCAAAATGCAATGGTATGATGTTATGATGTTATTTACAAGTAAGCATATACACACAAAAGCAAACAAGTCCTTAGGTTTAGGCTTGCATGGAGTTTGTAGGTAAGTACCCTCTTGAAGTTTAGTTGGCTCAACCTGTCCTAGTAATAGTAACCGGGTTCTAGGGGATCTCAATATCACTGATCTTTCCTCATCGGGCATTGTTTCAGCGCAAGCCTCTTTAATGGCGACCGAAATATCTCGAGAAGTCCGATCTCAATAAGCGTAGTATCGAGTATCAACCAACTTCGGACTGCACCAAAGCCGGCTACCTCACTACTTCCTAAAGGCCAAGTTGTTCAAGTAAAGGTTCTAAAGTCAGTTTATGCTCCATGACACCACACAGCGGCTCCGTATTCTCCTTGACTACTCAAGGGCTACTGGTACCAACAAATGTGTCACACTAACGTAGCTATTTCTTAGACCATGTCGGTATACCCCACACAGTTTCCACAACTTATTGCTACTTACCTAAAAGGTATCCCAGATCCGGGTAGAGGATCAAAACAAGCCAAAACAAAGAACCATAATATAAAGCAAACAAGTCAAACAAAGAAAAGCAAGTAAAGGTGATCTAGCCCTAAGGTAACCACACTTTTAAGAACTCTCCCCAGCAGAGTCTCTAGTTCTGTAACACGGAGGGAGAACTGACTTGGGATGTTTTGCGTTTGATCGCAATTATTGTGGATAGCAAGAGTTGCCACCGACTTTTCTTTTATCCAATGAAGAAAAGGGTGAAAAGAACAGGGAAGACCTTTGAGATTATTTTCTTGTGTTCGGGGGGTAGATTATGAAACGGGAAGGTGTTAGCACCCTTTTCATCCATAGTTATCTATGGGCTCTTAGTTTGCTTGCTAGATTATTGCTTTTGTTTGAAAGTGTGCTTTGTGGTGGTTTTTGAAAGTATTTTTGAAAAGCGCCTTCGTTTAGGAAAACTTTGTAATGATTCTCGTCTCTATAAGAATGTATATGTGATATGGTGGAAGAACCGGACTGTTTTAGGAAAATGCTGGTTTGCGTTTTGCGTTTGTGTTCACAAAATGTTGCGGTAAGCAAGAGTCGCCATTGACTTTTATTTTATCCAACTGGAAAGCAAAAAAGCACAGAAAAATTCCTTTTTCGAGATTTTGAGTACGGGGGGTAGATTATAGAAAGGGAATGTATTAGCACCCTTTATATCCGTAGTTTTCTACGGGCTCTTAGGTATTTGCTCATCATTTTAAAAATTGCTTCCGTGTTTGTGTGTTTTGAAAAGTTTTTGTTTTACTTCGTTTTAACCCTTGTATCAGTCCTCAAGAGTGTTACGAAGTGTTTTTGAAAACTTTGTTTGGAAAAGTGTAAGTGTGAAAAAAGCTTGATTTTTGAGCAAGTACCTACTAGCATCTACCTACTCGAAAAAAGAATGTTTATGTTCTTGTTTCCTTTAGACAGTGCTATCCCACTATTAAAGAGTAGGTAGCACCGTCGTTGGAGTTGTAAGGGTCAATTCGAAAGGGACGTACGACCACTAAAGCAATGTTAGGACGTCTTAGTAATAACCCTAATGTCTTAAGATCATATTCGAGGCAACATTTCTGAGGCAATATTTCCGAACGGGACATTTGATCTTTGTTTAGACAAGAGGGAAACCACTAAGACACCTTATACTTAATGATCGTTTACCGAAGGCAACCGAAGTGAGAGTATACCCTAGGAGTGCGCATGTGCGAGTGATTTGATTTCAAGTTATTATCTTTGCACATTAGGGTTTGCTAGCCATTTTAAATTAACATACAGTCTTGTCATGCAATCCTATTATCATACATCTAAGAGTTAATATTCTGCGAAAATTAAAATGCGACAAAATAAAACTACGCTATTACAAGGCTTCGGGGAGGGGGATTAATTACATATCCAAAAACCCATAAAGCGATAAATAAAAGAAAACTCCTAATTAAACTATTACATACCATGAACAGTTACATTAATATTGTAAAAATGATAAACGCGCGCAATGAATCGAAACGAGAGAATTAGGGTTTTGACCCCGTCTAAACCTAATTGAAAGGAAAATCATTTTTTGTTGTTTTTGATTGTTTTTTTGAGAAAATAAGGTTTTTAATTAAATAAGTACAAACCTAATTACTAATTAATTTAAATTAAGAAAAATAATTAATTTGACCTATTTTGGTATTTTGTTTTATTGAGAAAAGTACTAAAAATTAAATCAAGAACAAACCTAATTTTCTAATTGATTTTAAATTATTTACAAAAAAAGGTTAGAATTACTCTAAAATTAAATTAAACTAATGTTAAATTAATTTTGACAAAATAAATAAATACCTAAATTCTAAATTGATGAAGTTGATTTTATGATTTTTTTGTAAAAAAAGGAATTAATTTTATGTTAGAAAATAATTAAATAAAAGAATTTAAATAAAAGGAAAAATATAAAAGGAAAAGATATGGGCCTGGTGCTTTGAGCAAAAGAGGGGGTGTCAATTGTAATTCTGGGCCCAAAACTCCTTGGCCCACGTTGACTTTCCAGATCCTGTGTTACAAGCTTGACTAGGCCTATGATGGACCTCCATGGAGAAGGCATTGGATCTGCCTTGTTGATGATCTGGTGGCTGGGCGTTGAGGGCATATGGTGGACTCACTGCATGCACTTATACCTGGTCATGTAAAAGAAAATAATATAAAGCAAGTTTGGGGACCTGGGGATCGAACCCAGGTCCTTTGGCAATTTCCCTTGTACACTGACCATCTGAGCTAGCTCGACTTGTTGTATACCTAATGACAAAATATGATTATATGGAAAAAATGAAATGATGGATTATAAAAATGCGCGCAGTTTGAATTGTCCAGTCACAAGATGCCACGCTACCCTTCTTCTTCCTCCCACCGTTGCTAAAAGTTCAGCAACTTTTACCTACAGACAAAGGGTGTAGGTATAACCCTGGGCTTCTGCAAAATCATGTACAAGCATGATAAATACACAACAATGGTACCAATCAACTCGTGACAACC
Organism: Vicia faba; assembly: GCA_948472305.1. Lineage (NCBI taxonomy): Eukaryota > Viridiplantae > Streptophyta > Magnoliopsida > Fabales > Fabaceae > Vicia > Vicia faba. The sequence continues at coordinate 28,082,987 of OX451739.1, forward strand.
TCATGAGCATCACGGTACCCTTATCCATGGCCAATTGTACCTGTAACAAAAAACCCCAAAAACGAGCCAAGAACCCTAACTATGGCATCTTTCTCTACAGTTAATAAAAATGCAATTGAATATAACCAATAGCTTGCAAATGATTCAAGGATCAAGAATATGTAAAGAAATCATGCTACAAATGCCAGAATCGTGATATTTGTTTTCAAAAAAGTATGAAGGTCGTGAGATGCTTACAGGGCATTTCTGGGCACGAAAATGCTTGCTAATGATTGGAATGGGATCCTAGAACGTCCAGAAAGTGATTTATGTGGCTGGAAAGGCTTGAGGAAGCCTGGAACTGAGAAAACAGTTTGCAACTTTCCTTGATATTTTTTAAAGTTGTTTTCACCTTTGCACGCCTCCAATGTCCTGGTTTTTGATCTGCACTTGTCCTATATGTACCCTAGAATGAATTAGGCTACAAACTTGCTTCAAATCTTTCTCAATTAAGATGATTTAATCATGATTTGATTCTTATGTAAATCTTTCCAAATCAAGCCAAATCCAATCTTTTTTGTGTTCAAATGAAGCTTGCACGATTTGATTCTCTTTCCAGCTGTATAAGAGACCTAAACATGCACAAAATCTCAAGCTTTGATTAGTTCTAATATTTTCATGATTTTATTTTGATTTAATTTAATTTAATTTAATTTAATTGAAATAAAAATCAAAATAAATGATAAAAATAAAATAAAGACAAGTGGGAAGGATCATGGCTCGTGGATCATGTTACAAACTCAATGCAAGCAAAAAAAGTTGGGCCCATTTGACAAAAATTGCAATTTTGGTCCCTTTTGACTTTTGGCAATTTTGCAAAAAGGGTCAACTTTAACTATGCATAACTCCTTCAATTTTGATCCTAGAGATATGTTCTTGGACTTTTTAGAAAGCTTAAGGTGTCCTCTAAGCAACTTGTTTAGCCTCATCTCAATTGAGTCTTCCATGTTCATGTATGAAGCTTTGACAAAAAAGGTGTTTTTGTTGACTTTCCAAAATGACCTATAATGTCCAAATTTATATCTTCTTGTGAGTGCATATTTTGAACTTGGGAGCTGAAGATGAATTGTAGGGAATTAAATCCTATTCAAAATGAGCTTTGTATGGGTCATTTTTTATAAAGTATGAGAAAGTTATGCTTGGTCAAAGTTGAGTTGACTTTTCCTACAAAACCCTAATTTAGCAACTTTTGGGTTTTGATGAATTGTGAACAATCCTTGAGGAATCATGATCAACCCTTGATAAAATGATGAATAATACTTCAAAATGAGAATGTTGACCAAAAATCTTGAAGTTTGACTGTACGTAGGACACAATTGACTTTTGCCCTAGCATAGTCGATTTTCAGCCTTTTGAGCAATTGACTGAGCAAACTTCCTCTGCAATGCTTGAAACTTGACATGGGTGATCTTGTGGACATATTAGGACAATGATGAGCATTTGGGACCCTTTGGACTCACACATCTTGATGCAAACTGAAACCCTAATTTGGGGTTGACTGCCTTAGGGGAGGGTTTGTCTGGCCAACCCTTGGACTTCCCTGAGCAATTTGAGGACCTTACTTGGAATGTACCGAGAAATATGGGAGGGCAAATTTTGGGGTACAGCAGCTTCCCCTGTTCAATCTTCTTAAACCTGAGGATGTAGATTGGCTTGTCTGCCTTTCGTGATCTGAAGGTGGAAGATGATTGAACACTAGAGTGCCCAGAAATTTGCACTCGCATGAAGTGGTACTCGTCTTGCGATGTCGAGAATGGGCTTATAGATGCCATTTGGAGGTTGATGTCGGAAGATGGGCTTAAAGATGCCATCAGAAGAAGTGTCGATCGCACAAGAGATTCCTTTGCGAGAGCCCGTATACCTATTGTTGAGGAGGACTACGTTGGGGAGTGCTAGTCTCTGTCTTGGTAAAAGTAGAATTTTAGGAGCATCAGTCGTTCGTTATTCTACTGGGGAACCACCTCTTGGTAGAAAATGTGCAAACAAACTGCTATCTGGTCGTGCTTCAGGCTTCACAGTGATTTGCTAAGGAAAATAAGACCGACTGCTATCTGGTCGTGCTCCAGGCTTCACAGCGACTTACTGGGGGGATGAGATTAAACTTGCTATCCGGTCATAATCCAGGCTTCGCAATTTCTCACTTCTTATCTGGTCGTGCTCCAGAATTCAGAAGGAGTTAAGTTATTATCTGGTCGTATCTGGGCTTCAACTTGAATTTAAGGCAATACTAATATCCGATCGATTTCGGGCTTCTTAGTAATTGGCCGGGTAAACTGTTATTCGGTCGAATTCCGAGCTTTGTAGTACCTTATACTATTATCTGGTCGTATCCCAGGCTTCAGTATCCTTTGCCGCTCTCTGGTCGTAATCCAGGCTTCACGGTGTCCTATACCATTATATGGTCGAGTCCAGGCTTCATAGTATTTGGAGAAATCAAGATATTATCTGGTCGAATCCGGGCTTCATAACTTGCATTAAAGATATACCACTATCTGGTCGATTCCAGGCTTCGTAGTATTCTTTGTTGTTATCTGGTCGTAATCCAGGCTTCACAATGTCTTATACCATTATCTGGTCGATTCCAGGCTTCATGGCTTCTGTTTATGACATACCACTATCTGTTCGCTTCCAGGCTTCATGGTATCTTGTACTGCTATCTGGTCGATTTCCAGGCTTCACAGTAACTTGTTGGGGATTCAACTATTTTTCGGTCGATTTCCGGGCTTCATAGCTTTGAATTCGGGATATACCACTATCTGGTCGATTCCAGGATTCGTATTATGTTTGGTATTGTTATCCGGTCATTCTCCGGGATTCACAGTATGAGGGAGAAATCAAGATATTATTCGGTCGGATCCGGGCTTCATAGCTTAAACTGGAACAGAAATCTTAGCACCGATTTGACTAAACCAGAGACAACTTGTGAGAATTTGATTGTATCTTTCCCTGAAAGGTAAAGAGTTAGTTGTATGTAATGTCATGATGTATGAAATGTATTGAGTAATGATGCTCTCGAAATAAATGAGATTGTGTTGTATGATGCGTATGTGTATGCCATGATGTATGGATATGCAAAAGTTCTCGTGATGGTTTCTAGTTGGGGAAAATAAATCCCGGATTGCTGTTGAAGAATACAAGGAGTTGAGTTCCTCATTCTCGCTGGGGGTAACGAGCGAAGATAATTTGAGAATAAATTGGCGAGAGAATAACTCTGTGGGGAAGAGAGATTCTCTGCTAGAAGATTTGCTGATTTGGAGAAATAACCTCGGCCGGGGATGAATTACCATTGCTGGTGATAATGAACCCTGTCGGGGATTGAATTTGTCTGTGGAAGAAATAAACTCCACTGGGGATAATCTTCTATTGCTGGTGATAGATAAACTCTGTTTGGGGAGAATTTTGCCGACTTATTTGTGATTATAAACTTCGGCTGGGGAGATCTAACACCACTGTCTTCAGACACTTCCTACTCTGCGGGGAGTATATGTGCCCTTAGTCATTTTCTCAAGCTGGCTCTATCCCTGTACCTGGTGGGTAGAGCAACTATAAGGTTTGGACACTTCTTGTTTGCCCCTGTTCCTGGAATTACGAGTAATTGTCTTTTGTTTCGCATGTAAATATTTATGAGCAGCAATTATTGTCAAATGCATATATCGAAATGAAACATTGGATGTTCTTACAAAACAAACAGAAAAACAAAACAATTGGAAATTTCTTTGTGAAAATAAATTGTATTGATCTTGAAATTGGCCTGTAATAGGCGTTTTGTACAGGAGGTTGACGTCCTAGTAAGAGAACGCCGCCGAAAGATAGAAATTATACAATTTGTGTAAAATAAAAATAGCTATGTGAAACAATCCCACTGGGTTCCAACTCTGCTATTGCCTTTATATCTTCGAGCGTCTCATCACTTTGCTACTTGATTGAAGGTAGATCAGATTGATTGGCACCGTCTGAACTTGATAGTCGATACCGAAGTTTGGTTGCAAGATGATCCAATGAGACATAGTGTTACGCTTTGATCTCTAATTTTTGCCTGGACCTCCCTTTTGGGTTTTCAGTCCACCGGGATACCCTTTTTTGCCCAAGCCTCCTTTTCAGGTTTTTGACTTGCCGGGTGTACAGTTTTTTTTTTCATTTTCATCCCTTACTTTTTCCCGAACCCTTTTGGCTCGCCGGGAAGCCCTTATTTTTGCCTAGGCCAGTCGACCTAGCGGGTCTTTGATTATGCGTAGTATTTTTTCACTATGTCTGCATTGACAGGGTGAGGAAGGTCGTCACCATCCATGGTGGTTAGAATCATAGCTCCTCCCGAGAAAATGTCCTTAACCACAAATGGCCCTTCGTACGTGGGGGTCCATTTTCTCCTGGGATCACCTTGTGGCAGTATGATGCGTTTGATCACCAGATCCCCAACTTGATACTCTTGTCGTCTGACTTTCTTGTTAAATGCCTTGATCATTCGCTTTTGATACGTCTGACCATGACAAATAGCAGTAAGTCTCTTTTCGTCGATTAGATTCAGCTGATCAAGCCGGGTCTGGATCCAGTCATCTTCGCTCAATCCTGCATCCTTCATAATCCAGAGAGAAGGTATATGGACCTCAATGGGTAAGACCGCTTCCATACCATACACCAAAGAGTAGGGTGTTGCCCCTGTCGAAGTCCGCACTGAGGTACGGTACCCATGAAGAGCGAATGGTAACATCTCGCGCCAGTCCTTGTATGTCACCGTCATCTTCTGCATAATATTTTTAATGTTCTTATTAGCTGCTTCAACATCCCCATTCATCTTCGGCCGGTAGGGAGAAGAGTTGTGATGCTTTATCTTGAACTGTTTGCAGAGCTCGGTGATTATCGTATTGTTGAGATTTGTACCATTGTCTGTAATGATTCTCTCTGGTACACCATATCGACAGATCAAATTATGTCGGATAAACCGCGCCACGGTGTTCTTGGTTACTGTAGCAAAGGAAGCTGCCTTGACCCACTTCGTAAAATAATCAATAGCTACCAGAATGAAACGATGCCCGTTGGATGCAGTAGGTCTGATATCACCAATCATGTCGATGCCCCACATTGCAAAAGGCCAAGGGGCTGTCAAAACATTCAGAGGAACTGGAGGTACATGCACCTTATCAGCATAGATTTGGCACTTGTGACAGGTCTGAGAATGTTGATAACAATCAGCTTCCATAGTGGACCAATAATATCCTGCCCATAGGATTTTCTTTGCCATGGTATGTCCACTGGAATGAGTTCCGAAAGTACCTTCATGTAACTCTGCCATGATCCGTTCTGCCTCGCTCTTGTCCACACATCACAGTAAGGTCGAATCATGGTTACGCTTATAAAGAATCCCATTACTGATGAAGAACTTCTCAGCGAACCTTCTCAAGAATTTTTTATCATTAACAGATGCACCCTCGGGGTACTCTTGAGCCTCGAGATACCTCTTTACCTCGTGAAACCAAGGTTTATCTGCTACCTCTTCAGTCTCAATGTCACAGCAATGTGTGGGTTCGCCCAACCTCTCGATGGTAATCTGGGGAGCTTCATTGTCCCACCTGACTTTGAACATAGAAGACATAGTAGCTAGCGCGTCCGCTAACGGATTCTCCTCTCTTGGAAAGTGTTCAAAGGTTATCTCCTCAAAGTGTGGGGGCAATGTCAGTACATACTCTTTGTAAGGAATAAGATTTGGGTGCTTCGTATCCCACTCGCCTTTGATTTGACTGATCACTAGAGCATAATCTCCGAATACACTCAAGAACTAAATCCTTAGGTCAATAGCAGCTCGAAGACCCAGTATACATGCTTCATACTCCGCCATGTTGTTGGTGCAGTTAAAACATAATCGGGCGGTGAATGGAGTATGACATCCCTCAGGAGATATGATCACAGCGCCAATGCCATTACCCAACGCGTTTGAGGCTCCATCAAAATACATAGACCATCGGGATCCTTCCTCAGGTCCTTCATCCGGTCCAGGTTCTTCACAGTCGGTTACCAACATGATGTTCTCATCCGGGAACTCGAAATTCATGGATTGGTAGTCATCCACGGCCTGATGTACCAAATGATCCGACAATACACTCCCCTTGATTGCTTTTTAAGTTGTGTATTGGATGTCATACTCAGTTAAGATCATCTGCCATCTTGCTATTCTTACGGATAAGGCAGGCTTTTCGAAAATATACTTGATTGGGTCCATCTTTGATATCAATAAGGTGGTGTGAGTTAGCATATACTGTCTCAACCGATGAGCAGCCCATGCCAAAGTTCAGGTTTTCTTGAGCAGTGAGTATCAGGTCTCACAGTCGGTAAACTTTTTGCTAAGGTAGTAAATAGCGTGCTCTTTTCAACCAGACTCGTCATGCTGCCCTAGCACGCACCCCATTGAATTATCCAGTATTGTCAAGTATAAGATCAAAGGTCTTCCTTCAACTGGAGGCATCAGAATTGGTGGCTCTTGGAGGTATTACTTGATCCTTTCGAAAGCGGTATGACATTCATCATTTCATTTTAACACTTGATCTTTCTTCAGCAGCTTGAAGATTGGCTCACAAGTAGCAGTCAGGTGTGAAATGAATCTGGCAATGTAATTCAGACGTCCCAAAAAGCCTGTAACTTCCTTTTCTGTGCGGGGAGCTGGCATCTCTTGTATAGCTTTTACCTTTGCAGGATCCACCTGAATACCCTTATCACTGACGATGAAACCCAGCAGCTTACCAGACCTTACCCTGAAGGTGCACTTGTTCGGGTTTAACCTCAGCTTGTACATCTTCAACCTATCAAATAGTTTCTAGAGACGGTCAAAGTGTTCTTCCTCAGTTTGGGACCTTGCAATCATGTCATTAACATTAACCTCAATCTCATGGTGAATCATGTTGTGGAACAAAGCAACCATGGCGCGCTGATACGTTGCTCCAACATTCTTCAACCCGAAAGGCATTACCTTGTAGCAAAAGGTACCCCACTGTGCAACGAAGGTTGTCTTCTCCATATCCTCGGGAGCCATCTTAATCCCATTGTAACCAGAAAAACCATCCATGAAGGAGAAGACCTTATGTTGTGCGGTGTTATCGACCAGAACATCGATATGAGGAAGTGGGAAATCATCCTTGGGGCTTGCCCTGTTCAGATCTCTATAGTCCACACACATTCGTACTTTACTGTCCTTCTTAGGCACTGGAACAACATTGGCGACCCACTGCGGGTAAGAAGTGACAGCTAGAAACCCGGCGTCAAACTGTTTCATGACCTCAACTTTAATTTTCTCAGACATCTCAGGACGCATACGGCGAACCTTCTGCTTCATCGGAGGACAGTCTTCTTTCATTGGCAGGCGGTGTACCACGATATCAGTGTCCAAACCAGGCATATCTTCATAAGACCAAGCGAAGATCTCAACATAGTCGCGTAGCATCTGTATCAATTGTTGCTTAACACTAGGCTCCAGATTCGCACCTATCTTGACCTCTTTCCTATCTTCCTCGGTACCCAAATTCACTGATTCCACTGGCTCTTCATGAGGCTGTATGGCCCTCTCTTCCTGTAGTAACAGTCTAGCAAGTTCTCCAGGTACCTCACAATCATCCTCACCTTCGTCCTCGGCTTGGTTGATCGGATTTTCGAAGTCATAACTAGCAGTAGCAGAGTTGTTATCAATGGGATCCAGAGTGGATATGGATCTTCATTATGATATGTGAGTGTGTGTGAGACAACAACTATTTTGATAAGGTGCAAAATAGAAAAGAAAAAAAACGAGGAGCGCAAAATTTGTAATGTAAGAAAACGTCCAATGCTTTATTGATGATATATGAAAATGATAAATAATAAGCCCTCACAAGTAAATCCAAGGTGCCTTGGGCAAGGCACCGGGCCGTAAAGTTTCAAACTGTTTATTACAAATCTCAAAACAAAAGTCAATTACTGTGAAATAAAGGAAACAGGTATGAAGTCTTTCGTCGTCCAGTTGTTCAATCCTCCATTGGTGGTAGGGTAGATCCAGCTGTCAATGTACGAATCTTCTTCACTGTCTTCCACCGTATTAACTTCCGGATTACTGATGTGCAGATGAGGTCTTCCAATCCGCGCACGCCTAACAGCCCTTTGAGCCTCTGCAGTAAAGCCCAAACCAAACTTGTCAGTCTTGTGTGTGAAATCAGGGAGCTGACCCCAATTTTCACACCCACCTTTTTCAATTACATCCCTAGCATCCTTGACGGAAGCCATCTTCATCGCAGGTTTGTCGACATCCACTTCAGTTGACGCCAAAGTCTGAGGGACTTCTTCAAAGTTCTGACACGGGGTTTCGATGAACTCCCCATCCATCTCTATGATCGGTGGATCTGGAACTGACTGTTTAACGTTGGTTCACGAAATGTCGCGGAAGCAAGAGTCGCCATCGTCTTTTATTTTCTCCAAATGGAAAGGACAAAAGCACAGAAAAATTCCTTATAGAGATCGCTCTCGGTTCGGGAGGTAGATTATAGAAAGGGAAGGTGTTAGCACCCTTTCTATCCATGGTTATCCATGGGCTCTTAGATACTTGCTCATTTGTGTTTTCAAAATGGTTTGTTTGCTTTTCAACTGTGGGTTTTAAAAAAGTTTCTTTGAAAATTTCAGTTCGACTCTTGTATCAGTCCTCAAGAGTGTTTGAAAAGTTGCTTTCGAAAACTTTTTGAAAAGGTGTCGGTGTGAAAAGAGTTTTTGATTTTGTTTTGAAATTAGAGCAAGTATCTAGAGTCGTCTACCTACCCTAAGGAATTCGTCTGTGTAAATGTCCTTAAAGTAGTGCCATCCCACCCTTGAGAGGTAGGTAGCACCACCATTGGAGGTGTTCGGGTCAATTCGAAGGTTCGGGACATGGTGATCACCGGAGCAATAGGAAGACACCTTAGAAGCTACCCTCATGCCAGGTTCCTGGATCATGAGGACTTACTAAAACGTCCTCTACTCGACGATCACCTTTCGAGGGGCAAGGCAACAGTGAGGCGTACCCTAGGGGTGGTGTGTGATTTGTGTGTCGTTTTCAGATATTTTGTCTTGTCATGTATTGGTGATCTACGCGTTGCTTTTATTTTGACATTCATTCTTTCATGCAATAGTTAATAGTTAAAAGTTGCGGGAATTGAAAGGTACTACGCTATTATAAAGGCGCGGGTCCACATCGCCAAATTTAATCCAGGACCCGGTTTGAAATAAAATAAAGTGCGAGAAATATAAAAACCCTAATTGATCTATTACATGGCTTTGGGAGAATTACATGAATATTTACAAAAAAAGAAATAAGAATAAAATGCGCGAAGAGAATAAAAATCGGGAATGCGAGGGCGTTGGACCCTTTTAAGGAAATTAAATTATCATTATGAAATTAATTAAATTAAATGAGAAAGGAAATTATTTTTTGAGGTTTTTTTTGTATTTATGGATTTTTAGTAAGAAAATTAAATTGGAATTAAAAAGAAAAATTAATTAACCCTAATTCTAACCTTTTTTATTTGTAAAAAAAAACAAACATGTTAAAGTTGAACCTAAAATTAACCTAATTAATTAATACAATTTTATTTACAAAAATAGTAATTAATAATTAATATGGTGGAAAAAGGAAAAAAAGGATAAAAGTGTTTAAAACCCTAATTCTACAATTTTTAAGTTTATTAAAAAAATATTAAAATTTAATCTAGAATTAAGACTAATTAATTGATACCATTTATTTACAAAATAACATTTAAATAAAATATATTTTATTTTGTAGTTTCTGATTTTTTTTATTATTTTTTATGTTAAGGAAATATTAATTTGAAGAATTAAACTAAAACTAATTAAAACAAAATAGAAAAATATAAAGAGAATGAAAAAGCAAACCAATGGGGGGTGTTGACCCCAATTTAGAGGTTAGGTTGTAGCAATCAGGCCCAATGATTTGAGGCCTTTGGTTGACTTTTCAGCGCGCGTGTGGCACATCTGACTTATGCCCATGGTACTCTTCAGATCAGGGCCCTTGGATTGAGGTTATTGGCCATGTGGCAAGCCTGGATATTGAGTGTACGCTGAACCTCTGGAAGCGAGCTACATAGGAACATGGTTAGAAAAATAATATAGAGAAAGGGAGGGGACCTGGGAATCGAACCCAGGTCCCGTTGCTTACCAATACAATGCCTCAACCAACTGTGCCATCTACTTTCTTTGTAACATTAATAGGATGCAATTATTATAAGAAGAAAAAAAGAGTTAGTGGCCTGAATCAAAACAAATTACGCGCCAACTTTGAATAGACCACTCAGAAACTTCCACGCATCATCTTCTTCATGTTGAACCTGCAAAATAAAAGAGATAGCGGGGGTTTTAAACCCCCACTAAATGGCAAGCATAAAAATAGCGATTAGCACCCTGTTGATCATAAATTGATCGCGAGCTATGGGAACGATTCACGTGAAGCTTCTGAATCCAATAGCCTTGGTCTCGTGGTCTAATTTTTCTGGACAAGGAAACCCCTAATTTTGCAACTCTGAAACCCTAGAAAGCTTCAATGGTAATTTGGCATATAGGCAATAAAAACTCAATTAAACAGTATGGTTAGCTTTAGAAGGATCATATTAGCATAAAACAACAATTAAAATGTATGAAAGATGCCCAGAAACTTAAACACGATTATGCATATTTTCATGAAAAGTGTGACATGGTTCTACCGTTTCTTGATGTTAGAGGTTATGATTTCGATTCGGGAAGATTCCTGGGGGTGTCAGGAGTGCAATGGAATTGTAGCTTTGCCTTGAAACCTACTGAAAATAGGAGAACAGTTTTGAAATTTTCTTCAAAAATACAAAGTTTGTTTATGGCTTGAGCGCAGTTTTCCAGGTTCTTTTCATTAGGTCTAGCTTCTGGCTTATGTATGTGATGGATTAGGGTTAAATCTTGAGTCAAAAGATCAATGCAATCATGAATCAAATATTGGATTTTAATGGCATATTTTTTCAACCTTTTTCCATGTGTTTTGATACCAATCATGTCAAAATCACCTTGATTCTTTCCATATCAGATAGTGCATGAAATCTTGAAGGTATTCTATGCATAAAAACATTTGAAAAGCATGGATGAGTATTTTTCCCATATTTTATTTAATTAAATGAATTAATGGTGATTAAAAATTCAAATAAATAATAAAAAATGATGAAATAACTCCCCTTGGGCCAAATGGTCATGCATATGCTTTGGATGATGATTCTTGGAAGAAAATGTGGCCCATTAGCAAATTTGAAGCATTTGAAGTAAAGTTGACTTTTCAAAATACCCAAAAATTTCCCAACTTCCACAAGGCATATCTTGCTCAATTTTTAAGCTTTGATCATGTTCTTGGACATTTTGGAAAGGTATTGAAGTCCTCTAACCAATTCCTTTGGTCCCATGTCATTTTGATTTACCAATATCAAGTTATGGCCTTTGACTTAAAGTCCCTTTTTGTTGACTTTTGAAAATGACCTATAATGTTGAAATTGATAACTTTTTGTGAGAGCATTTCTTGGACTTGAAGTGTGAAGAGGAGTTGTAGGAAATGTCTTTATATTCAAAATGAGCTTTGGATGGAATTTTTCTGATAAACCATGTGGAAGTTATGCCTTGGTCAAGTTACAGTTGACTTTTTTAACTGTCCAAATATGGAAACTTTTGCATCTTGAGACTTTTTGAGCCATGCTTTGAGAATCATGATAAAGAATTGATCAAATGATGTTTGTGGCTTCAAAATGAGATGTTGACCAAAAATTTGAACTTTTGACTGTCAAATGACCATTTTGCCCCTGCAGTTGACTGTAGGGCAATTAGGGTTTTTGACTGTGCAATTTTGTGCTGTAAGTCTTGAAACTTGACATGAGGATGCTTGACCATGTTTGTAGGCATGTGGGACTTGCTTGGACCCTTGAAAACTTCATTTTCTTTGTCAGAACCAAAACCCTAGTTTTTTTACTGTTAGGAGGCCCTTGAACTGTGCAACCCTTGGGGAGATTTTGAAGCATGTTCTTTGCCAATCTTGAAGAATATGGGAGGGCAAATTTTGGGGTACAACAGTTGCCCCTGTTCAATCTTCTTAGACCTGAGGATGTAGATTGGCTGACGTGCCTTTCGTAATCCGAAGGTGGAAGATGATTGGACACTAGAGTGCCCAGAAATTTGCGCTCACATAGTAGTGTGATGTGGGGAATGGGCTTATAGATGCCATTTGGAGATTGATGGATAGGATGATGGGCTTATAGATGCCATGCTGAGAGATGATGGGTAGGCTGATGGGCTTATAGATGCCATCTGGATGTCGATCGCGTAAGAGATTCCTTAGCGAGAACTTGCGTACCTGCAAAAGAAAATGATTACCTGGCCTGTTACAGGAGCTGGTCTTTAAACTCTTTGTATGGACGCGTCCTGACTGGTTACAGGAATTGAATCTGGAGCTTCAGAAAGGTGATGAATAAACCGGGGATAGTTACTACCTCAACGGGACGGTGAGAGAACCTGGGCGATTATTACCTCAACGATAACGCTGAGAGAATCTTGGGACGATTACTACCTCCACAGTAACGGGGAGAGAACCATAGGCGACTTCAACCTCAACAGTAACGCTGAGAGAATCTTGGGCGACTTCAACCTCAACAGTAACGCTGAGAGAATCTTGGGCGACTTCAACCTCAACGATAACGCTGAGAGAATCTTGGGACGATTACTACCTCCACAGTAACGGGGAGAGAACCTTGGATATCTTCTACTGAGTCTTCATCAGGAAAATCTTTTAGGGATCGATTTAACTGGACTAGAGAAGGCCTTTGACTGGATAAGAAACAGGAAAATCTTAGGGTCGATTTAACTGAACCGGTCTAGGTCTTGAGATCTTCAACTGGATAAGAATCAGGGAGATCTTAGGGTCGATCTGACTGAACCAGAGAAGGCCTTTGACTGGATAAGAAATAGAAAAATCTTAGGGTCAATTTAACTGAACCGGTCTAGGTCTTGAAATCTTCAACTGGATAAGAATCAGGGAGATCTTAGGGTCGATCTGACTGAACCAGAGAAGGCCTTTGACTGGATAAGAAACAGAAAAATCTTAGGGTCGATTTAACTGAACCGGTCTAGGTCTTGAAATCTTCAACTGGATAAGAATCAGGGAGATCTTAGGGTCGATCTGACTGAACCAGAGAAGGCCTTTAACTGGATAAGAAACAGAAAAATCTTAGGGTCGATTTAACTGAACCGGTCTAGGTCTTGAAATCTTCAACTGGATAAGAATCAGGGAGATCTTAGGGTCGATCTGACTGAACCAGAGAAGGCCTTTGACCGGATAAGAATCAGGAAAATCTTAGGGTCGATTTAACTGAACCAGACTAGGTCTTGAAATCTTCAACTGGATAAGAATCAGGGAGATCTTAGGGTCGATCTGACTGAACCAGAGAAGGCCTTTGACTGGATAAGAAACAGAAAAGTCTTAGGGTCGATTTAACTGAACCGGTCTAGGTCTTGAAATCTTCAACTGGATAAGAATCAGGGAGATCTTAGGGTCGATCTGACTGAACCAGAGAAGGCCTTTGACTGGATAAGAATCAGGAAAATCTTAGGGTCGATTTAACTGAACCGGTCTAGGTCTTGAAATATAGCTGAGAACTTAACTGGATCTTTCCTGAAAGGCAAAGGTCAGTCATATGCAATGCATGATATGGATCAAGCAATGATGTTCTCGACATGAATGAGATTTGTAAGATATGATGCATATATGCATGCTATAATGTATGGAAGTGCGATGTTTATGAATGTGTGCTTTCGTCTTAGGAAAATAAATCCTTGACGGGTGCCGGGAAGTCACTCCTGGGCTGATGTTTGAAGAATAGATCTTTGCTTCCGTTGGGGATGATAGTTGCAAGAATACCGGTAGGAGAAGATAACTTTGTTGGGGAATAAACTTGGCGAATGGAATATTCTGCGGGGAATGCTCTGTGGGAAGAGAGGTACTTTGCTGAAATGTTGATGGTAACTTCGCTGGGGATACCATTGTTGTGTTGGAAGTATTAATAGACTTCACTGGGGATAAGAAGACTTTGCCGAGAACGATCTTTCTGTGGCTTTTGGCTGAGGATAACCCAGTTATATCCTGGTAGGGAAATAACTCTTTGAATAAAGCCGGGGGAGAGCGTTCGTACTCTGCAGGTGATAAGCTTCCAGAATCTACTGGGGATAAGCTTCCTACTGGGGAGATTGATTCAACTTTCCTGGGGAGGCTTTTGAGACTGTATTGGGGAAGTGGCTCCACTGGATGTGCGGTATTCCGCCGGGGAACAATCTTAGATCAAGATTGCTGGGGATGCTTGTTAGGAATGTTTGTACACTCCGCTGGGGAATGTTAAGATCTTATGGGGATATCCAACTTCCTTAGGGCTGACAGTAGCCTAACTCTGCTTGGGGAGAGTGTTGCCGACTTGCTGGAGGTATGGGCCTTCTCAGGGCTGATTGGAGACCCACTCTGCTTGGGGAGAATTGTTGGATCTTGTCTCACTCTCTGGGGAATTAAGGTATCTTGGTTACGTTCTTCAGCTGACCTTACCTTGGTGCCTGGAGGACAGAGCAGCTTGATCGTTCAGACCATTCTTATTGCCCCAGTTTCTGCGGGAGAGGAAGGCCTGTGAGGTGTTTGATACCTGCCGATTTACGAATCTTCTTCTGGTAGACAAGGGACGAGATGACGGAACATAGTCGTACGCTGTGATCCCTAACTTTTGCTTGGACCGCCCTTTCGGGTTTTCAGTCCACCGGGATACCCATTTTTGCCCAGGCCGCCTTTTCAGGTTTTCGACTTGCCGGGTGTACAGATTTTTTCGTTTCATCCCTTATTTTTGCCCGAACCCTTTTGGTTCGCCGGGAAGCCCTTTATTTTTGCCTAGGTGTGTCAACCTAGCGGGTCTTTGATTATGCGTATTTTTTTTCCGACTATGTCCGTGCTTTCAGAATGTAGGGAATTGCCCCTGTTATAAGTGTTTTGTCATGCCACCAGAAGACGTTTGATCAGGCAAGATTCGTTGCTGGAATACCCCAAGTGATTCAGGCAGAGATTTGCCCCAGGCTATTTGGTCTTTGAGAGATTCTCCGAATCTTGATTGGATTGCCCCAGATGATGGACCATGATCATGTCATGCTCCTTGATTGGAAGTGCCTTTGTTCACTAGGCATTCGTCGTGCGGATTTCTATGCTGTTCAAACAAAAAGTCATATGCAAACAAAGTTATGTTAAAAATGCAAAGCTTATGTCTGTCTTGAAGATTTTGAAAATGCATTCTTTTTCATAAAACAAGTGAATGTTTGTAAAACGTGATGTCAACTCCGTATTTACCGTAAGCCTTAAGGAGTCAGGATACCTTTGTAACAGTATGCTTTCGAAGCCTTAAGGAGTTAGTGGCCTGAATCAAAACAAATTACGCGCCAACTTTGAATAGACCACTCAGAAACTTCCACGCATCATCTTCTTCATGTTGAACCTGCAAAATAAAAGAGATAGCGGGGGTTTTAAACCCCCACTAAATGGCAAGCATAAAAATAGCGATTAGCACTCTGTTGATCATAAATTGATCGCGAGCTATGGGAACGATTCACGTGAAGCTTCTGAATCCAATAGCCTTGGTCTCGTGGTCTAATTTTTCTGGACAAGGAAACCCCTAATTTTGCAATTCTGAAACCCTAGAAAGCTTCAATGGTAATTTGGCATATAGGCAATAAAAACTCAATTAAACAGTATGGTTAGCTTTAGAAGGATCATATTAGCATAAAACAACAATTAAAATGTATGAAAGATGCCCAGAAACTTAAACACGATTATGCATATTTTCATGAAAAGTGTGACATGGTTCTACCGTTTCTTGATGTTAGAGGTTATGATTTCGATTCAGGAAGATTCCTGGGGGTGTCAGGAGTGCAATGGAATTGTTGCTTTGCCTTGAAACCTACTTGTGATACGGTGGGAGAACTGACTAGGGATTTGCGTTCGTATTCGCACTTGTGCGGTTGAGCAAGAGTCGCCACCGACTTTTTATTTTATCCTAAAGGAAAGGTTAAAAAAAGCACAGCAAAAACCTTTTGAGATATTTCGTGGGTTCGGGGGTAGATTATGAAAAGGGAAGGTATTAGCACCCTTTTCATCCATGGTTATCCATGGGCTCTTAGTTACTTGGTTTTTTTAGATCACTTGCCTTGATCGTGATTGCTTTGAAAATGGTGTGTGTGTGAGTGTTTTTGAAAATGTTTTGGAAGAAGATGCCTTGTCTTAGGCTAACCTTGTAACAATTCTTTACTCGAATATTTTACAAAGGCGTGTATCTTTTCGAAAAGATGTTTCAAAAATGTTTTGAGAGTTTGTTTGAAAGTGTTTGTGGATTGTGGTTTTTGAAAAGAAGGCAAGTGTTTTTGCAAGTTGATCTCAAGTAACTAAGAGTTTTGTCTACCCTATTGTACTCAAAGGTTTTCTCCATGATTTCAACCCTTTTTAACAATTTTGTTCCACCATGGAATTTGGTGGACAATCTTGCGTTTAGGATGTTTATTCGGGACGGGCGCGGGTCATCGTATGGACCATGAATGCAATGGTGCCAAGTGTCTTTGGCAATTTGCTTTGAAGGGACTATGATCATTCCGTTTTAGGCAACATTCGAAAGCGTCATCGAGGGACTTATGATCATTTGAATTTGTTTTGCCAAAGAAACTCGACGTGCAAGCATGGCCCATTTTGGAAGGCAACATGTGGGGTTACCTTAGAGGGTGCAAGTGTGATTGTGTATTGATTTCATGTATTTGTCTTGTATTAAGTTATCTAGCGTTTGATTTTATGTACATGCAAACCCTAGGTCTAACCATGGTATAATTGGAAAACTGTAAATTGCGGAAATGTAAAGTCTACGCTATTACAAAATAAGTATCCGGGAGTGGGGGTACATGTGTATGAATGGGGATGAGACTTATGGTATCCAATAAGTTACAACCAAATCGAATTTGCGATCAAATGTAAATGACGAATATCAATGTATAAGATAAACAAGTGTGTATAGGAGCAATGTATGTATTGTGTAAGTGTACAAGTATATGCGTGTGTAATTATTTACAGGTGCGACAATGTGAAATTAAATGTGTATTAAGTATTGTTTAACTTAAAGAAAAATTAAATGTCTATTTAATTAATTAGTCTTGTAATCTTGTATTTTGATATGTATGAAAAGAAAGTTTTAATGAAAAGAAAATGTTTTCAATTATATTATGTATCAAAATGTATCTTTATTTATTATAAAAAGTATATTTAAATAAATATCAAGAAACAAAGTGGAAAAAAGTATTTTTATTTATTAGTAAGAATATTCGAATTTAAAGAAAAAAGTGTTTTCAATTTTAATTATGTGATGTAAAAAAAATGTATTTTTGTCATTATATACAAAAGTATTTTTAAATAAAAATCAAGGATTAAATTATGTATACTAGAAAAAGGGGTATTTTTATTTGTTATATACAAATTAAATAAAAGAAAGGTATTATCTTTAAGGAAAATTTAATGTTCTATGCATGAAAAAAAAAGAGAAAATATAAGTTATTTATGGATCAAAATATGTAAAAATATTGTTAGTAAAAAAAAAGGGTTATGTTAGTTAATTATATAAAAAGTGATTAAGCTAATTAATAAATAAAAAAAAGACAACGTGTGTTTTATGAAAAGGGGTTTGTTTTACATAAGAGGGTTAGAGCTTTTAATGGGCTTTAGAGAGGTCAAAACGGATTAGGCCCATTGTTCTGAAGCAAACGTTTTAGGGTTAGATGGTTTTGTTTTCAGTCTTAGGGTTTGTACAGCGGCGCGTTCATGGAGGTTTCGTTCACGTATTCTTCTTCGTCTTCCTGAGCGATACCCTCCACCACAGAGCCACCAGCATCAACATACCTTCCTCCCTCTAACGGCAGTATTAGGGCACTCGATCTAAGGTACCATTCGCTTTCTTATTTTGTTGGGGTTTCTTTTAGTTCTTGCATGCTTGTGATTTTCTGTTTATTTGATTAAGTTTTTTGACTTGGTTTATGTAACGAGGATGAAGAGGGAGATGTTTTACCTTGACTGAGAAGAGGGAGAAAATGGAGGTGCTTAGGAGGCTCGACGGTGGAGGAAGATTTGTGCGATGAGGGCTTTATCTGGTATCTTGTATATTTCTTTAAGCTTTATGATGTTTATGGCTGAAAGCTTCTTGTGCAATTTCACTTCTCTTTTCTTCGTTGCCTTTAATGCTTATGTGGTTACCTCTTGATTGTTGAGCTTGATAGTTTTACGCCCAATGATGTGTTTACTGAGGCTTGCCTGTGTATCTTCTTTGCCTTCTTGTGTTGCCTATTGCTTTTCCTCTTCTTCTGACTTGTGTTGCCTTGATAACTCCGTATGCTTGCCTTGAATGATTTGCCTTTGGATTGTTGAGCTTGCCCAATGATGTTTTTTACTGAGGGCTTTATGTTGCCTTTGTTCTGCTTGCTTAGGTTGCTTATTTTGATTGCCCAATGATGTATTTTACTGAGGGCTCGAGGGTTTGGGTTTGGAAATTGTGTTTTTATGGTTCATATGCAGTAGGCTATGAGGTTTGGACATAAGGTTGTGATTTTTTGGTTCATGCCCTATGATGAGTGTTCTGAGGGCTGGAGGTTTTGACTGGTTATTTGCTTCAGGTTAGGCTTGCTTCAAAGCTTAGGCAGGTTTAGTGTTTGACAGGGGTTTGTATGCTGGTATGGTTTATTGCAGGTTATTGGTTTTGACTTGCTTCAAGTCAGGACTTGGTAGATGCAATAGCAGGTTTTTGTATATCAGTTTGTAGCAGGTTTGAGTTTGATAGTAGGTAATGGTTTGGCTTCAGCAGGGTTTTTAACTCTTTGCAGGTTTCGGCTAATGCAGGTTATTTGAGGCTGAGGCAGGTTATGCTTGCAGTCAGGTTGGGGTGCTTGAGGTTTCTTGCTTAAGGTTCATGTCTTTATGGTTGGTTTTCAAATTGTGCTGAGCTTTAGCAGGTTCTGAGTTTGGTGTGTTTTCTTTTTGTTCTGGACAGCAGGTTGAATGCTTGGCAGTTTTGTATATCTGTTTGTATCTTTTCTTTTTGTGTTGGTTTTTAGTTCTGTCCCCTGAACTGTGTTCAGTTCTTGTGTGTTATATGTTTCTTCCTGCCTAAAAGCCTAAAAATCTGCTTACTTTTATCTCTCCATTCTCTCTCTCAGTACAGTTGGATATGTTAAAATATGTTTCTTTTCTGTACTTTTTCTGAAAGGGCTAATCTGATGGGAAATGATGATAAGAAAGTGTCTTGCTTGCATAATGGATTTCCTCTGCATTCTTTATCTTTTCTTGACAACTTTGAGTAGACTTTGTATCTTTTGAACTTTCCATATCTTTGCCAAATCTTCTTTTGACAGTTTGGGCACCTTTGGTATTTTTGACAGCAAGTAGTACTTTGATTTTGACAGAAAGTAGGAAATTGGATTTTTCAGTTTGGTTTGAACTTTCTTCTGAACTATGCAGTTTGACATTTTGAACTTATGCATTTTTGACACTTTGCATTTTTTTCCCAACTTTGCATTCATGATTTAAATAAAATTCTTCCCTCTTTGTGAACCGGGAGAAATCCCGTGATTTGCAGAGAGGGTTAACTGATCCCAATCAGTGGCCCTTAATGATGAATTTCTTCTGTCGTTTATTATTTTATCTGCTTTTTGACTTTTCTCCTTTTCTTTTGCAGATGAATAAAATGGATGGAGGGGTACTAAATGAAGACTGAAGAATTAAAAAAAATAGGATAGTTTTCTTTTTATTTAATACTTAAATTAATGTAAAACCATTGTTTGTAATTAAATTATAAACAATAATTGTACAAATAATTCAAGAATCAATAAAAGTCTTTATTATCCAATCAGTTCTTATTTCCTCTTTCTTTATTGTTTATCTATTATTTAAAATTCTTTGAATTAAAATAATTGAAAAATAAATTTCAATCACTTAATTTAGAATAATAAATAATTTAAATAAACAATACTTTAGCACATTGATCAGTTAAACCTGGTATCTTCAAAGCGAATCAATAGTTAATCAAAACACTGATCAGGCGCGTTCTCTCTTTTCACTGATTTTCAACAAACACTGTAATTCCAAACTGCGCATATCTTTTGACTGGTGAATTCAAACCAACTGCCTCCTTTTATTGATTAAATTAAAAACAATGCGAATTCGACCCGAATCTCGGAATAACTTGCAAAGTGCTGTGGAATTTTAACTTTCTGAGAATATGCCCACAAAAAAACCTTAATTCCTGATTAAATGCCAAATAACGTTTGCCTGATCAAAATTGAGTCAAAGTCGACCAAAACCCTAAGCCAACTGTGTGAACTGTTCTAGAGCCCTGAAGAATCAGTAAAATCCTAATTTTGTCTGACTGACGAGAAAGGTCCGTTTGACCGATTCTTGAGCCAGTTTAAAAAAATCAGGAAACGCCTGAAGCTGAGATTTCTTGTGGTAAAATGCGAGGGCAAATTTTGGGGTACAACAGTTGCCCCTGTTCAATCTTCTTGAACCTGAAGAGTTAGATTGGCAAGTTTGCCTTTCGCGACTTGAAGGTAAAAGAAGATTGGACACTAAAGTGCCCAGAAAATTTGCACTCGGCGATGTGATGGTAGAGGTGAATGGGCTTAAAGATGCCATTTGGTGATGGGCTTAAAGATACCATCTGGTAACTGCTGATAGGAGGATGGGCTTATAGATGCCATCTGGACATGTTGAACTGTATGTCAATGGTGAGTGGGCAAGTATCAGAAAGCCACTCGTGTTTTGGAACATCTCTGAATTGGGGGTCCGAATAAGCAATAGATTGACATCCGTTGTTGGGAGGAATCCGTAAACTATTTTCGGGAGCCTTGAAGTTGAATAAACAATATAGCAGCATCCGTTGTTGGGAAGCGTTCGTAAACTATTTTCAAAAGTTGGCATCTGAACAAGTCAGTAGATTGACATCCGTTGTTGGGAAGAATCCGTAAACTGTTTTCAGACGTCTTGAAGAGGAACCGGTGTAGGGTTTCCTGATAATGATCTCGTGCAAAGCTGCATCCGGATGAATCTTGGAATAAGTATCAGAACGTCGCCGTGTCCGGGTCACATCTGAACTATTTCTGGATGAATCTCGGAAGATGATCTGTGTCTGTCGACTGATCTTACCTGAAAAGGTATAGGGTTAGTCGTATGCAATGTCATGATGCATGATGCAACGTATGTGACACTAATGTTTATGATATGAATGTAATGAATGCGCATGTAAGCTGATGAGCTAATGCTGAGGATAAATGAATCCTGGATAGCTGAAGATAAAAGAATCTTGATTGCTGCCGGGGAAAATAAATCCTTGGCTGCTGCTGGGGGAAGAGAATTCCTGATGACCTCTACTGGGGAGTTCCAAACTAGTAGACTCATGCTGGTGAGGTAAGATTGGGAATCTTCAGCTCGGTGGGAAGTAACTCTGGCTACTTCACTGGGGGACTTAAGATTTGCCCTCCCAAAACTCTGTGGGGAGAAGGTTCAATGGTCTGGCTCCGCTGGGGATTGATAATTTGAAGTTATAGCTTTGCTGGGGATCATGAAGCTTGACTCTGAGTGGAGTTAGCTTGAGAAGAATCTGAACAAGCGATAGGTTAACATCCGTTACTTGGAGAACCCGTGAACTGTTTTCAGAAATCTTGAGATTGAATAAGCAATAGAGCAGCATCCGTTGTTGGGAAGCGTCCGTAAACTGTTTTCAAAGGTTGCATCTGAACAAGTAATAGATTGACATCCGTTGTTGGGAAGAATCCATAAACTGTTTTCAGAAGTCTTGAAGAAGAATCTGAACAAGTGACAGGTTAACATCCGTTTACTTGGAGAACCCGTGAACTATTTTCAGAAATCTTGAAGTTGAATCAGCAATAGAGCAGCATCCGTTGTTGGGAAGCGTCCGTGAACTGTTTTCAAAGATTGGGAGGAGTCTGAACAAGTTGGTAGATTAACATCCGTTGTTGGGAAGAATCCGTAAACTGTTTTCAGAAATCTTGAGATTGAATAAGCAATAGAGCAACATCCGTTGTTGGGAAGCGTCCGTAAACTGTTTTCAAAGGTTGCATCTGAACAAGTAATAGATTGACATCCGTTGTTGGGAAGAATCCATAAACTGTTTTCAGAAGTCTTGAAGAAGAATCTGAACAAGTGACAGGTTAACATTCGTTTACTTGGAGAACCCGTGAACTATTTTCAGAAATCTTGAAGTTGAATCAGCAATAGAGCAGCATCCGTTGTTGGGAAGCGTCCGTGAATTGTTTTCAAAGATTGGGAGGAGTCTGAACAAGTTGGTAGATTAACATTCGTTGTTGGGAAGAATCCGTAAACTGTTTTCAGAAATCTTGAAGAGGACCCGGTGTAGGGTTTCTTGATGATGAGCTCGTGTAAAGCTGCATCGGTTTTTTGAACACTTTTGACATTCGAATGCCCCAAGTGGTGATGTAGATAATTTCCTAGCTTGTTACAGGTGTTGATCTGGAATTCTTCAGACGTGCCCTGGCTGGATACAGGAATCGAGTCTGGAAATATGGTCAACAGATATGCCCTGGCTGGATGCAGGAATCGAATCTGGAATTGTGATAGTTGATTTGTTGAACACTTTTGACATTCGAATGCCCCAAGTGGTGAAAAGGAATCTTGAATCAGATTACTCTGCATATTGAGAGATTTCTTGAAATCTTGACTGGACTGCCCCAGGTTAACTGAACTTTGAAAGATCTGTTGGACCTTGACTGGACTGCCCCAGGTTAATTGAATTACGACATGTCATGCCCCTTGTTGATAGGAGATTTGTAATGGAAGTGTTATCCTCTTGAAGTGATTTTTACTTACTGAGAGAGTTTTCGTTCCTCTGAACATTCGCCGTATGAATTTCTTCGCTGTCAAACAAAAAGCCAAATGCAGACAGTGATATTCAAGCAATTCAAAGTTTATGTTTGTCTCGAAGTTTTGAAAAATGCGTTTTTAGCAGAAAACTTTTTATAAGACAGATCAACACAAGATTTAGAGCAACGCCCTACAGGAGTCAGGATACCTTTTGTAACAGTATGCTTTCGAACTAACCCATGCTTCAATTAGGACTTTTGAAGGGTTGTAACGTGGCCTGGTTCACGGTTTAAGAAACAAAGGATAAAGGTTCAAAGTATATTTGTACCCACCCGCTCTTCGTGATGTCCTTCAACCTAAGCTCAGTTAATTGTGTGTCACACTTTGTTTTGAGTTTGGAACGACTTTTGGGCGATGGTTCACCAGTTGAATTTGGGGAGACAGTCATCATCTCCTTTTTCTTTTTCAACATTTTTCATGTTGTTGAGGATTTTGTAATGACCTCACTATTTTGATTTTGATTTGTTATCCCTAACTTTTGCCTGACTGTTACCGTTTTCCGGGATTACTGTCAGCGGGATGCCCCAGCTTTCTTAAGCCTCCTTTATAGGTTTTGGCTCGGTGGGCCTTTCTCTTTTGAGAGATTGACTGTCTATGTGATAGGGAACCACCCCTGTCTTTTGATTCCGAAGGAATGCTTTCTTTTTTGACATCGTTCGTTGTACTACGAACTGAGAGTTTGCGACTTCAATGCGCGTCTTCTCTTGAATTAACTGAGATACTACCCTACCCCAGGTTTATATCAAAGGTTTTGATTGTTTAGAACAGAAAACTCCTACTTCTTTGGCTCGAAGGGGTTGACTAGGGATTATCTTCCTTATAACTCCAGTGTTTGGGATTTGAAAGAAATGCCTGTGCATCATCAGCAAGGTCCATTCAAAAGCATACTGCATGAGATTATGGTATTGTTTCGTCATCCTCCCTCTAAAGGCTTACAGCTTTTTATCAAGAGTCAAATATCATAAAGAAAAGCATAAGAGTAGTGAAACGAATGGATGAATTCAAGACAAACATATGCAACGCATTAATGAAAATAGAGTTTAACATCAACAGATAATTGTTTGACAGCAAAAGAAATTACAACTTTGAAATTTCAAAAAGAAGCAAAAGTCTTTCAGCTTGAGCTTCGCCACTTCAAGCGGAGAACCCTTTAACGGAAGATTTTCATCTCGCCGTCTGGCATGAATTCCAGCACCCCAATGTCGATCAGATCTTGAATCTTGTTCTTCAAGGCCCAACAGTCGTTGGTGTCGTGTCCCGGGCTGTAGGAATGGTAAACACAAAATGCGTCGGGATGATAGTGAGGAGAGGAGATATTGGGCTTCTGAGGAGGGTCCTTTAAGGTAAGCAAGTTGACCTCCATCAGACGCTTCAATATGAAAAATGATGGTATTTCAGTCTCCGTGATCTGTCTTCCCGACGTTTCTTGCTTACGCCGATTACCCCTTTGACGCTGGCGAGGTTGTTGATGGGTTTGTGACCCTGAAGCGAGCAAAGGAGCTTTCCCCTTGTCTTCTTGAGCGGATGGAGGTGGAGCGGTGACTTGCTC
Organism: Vicia faba; assembly: GCA_948472305.1. NCBI lineage: Eukaryota > Viridiplantae > Streptophyta > Magnoliopsida > Fabales > Fabaceae > Vicia > Vicia faba. Next base: position 28,107,568 of record OX451739.1, read on the forward strand.
TCCAACCTCAGATGTTTGCCCCAGTTGGTTGTTTGGAAGCAGTTGGCGGACAAGAACTCTGAGTTCCTCTTGTCTTTGAGATAGGTCTTGGATGAGAGCCATCTGGCCCACCAACTGTCCCATCACTTGGGTCCTCAAGGTTGTCAGATCAAACTGCAGCTCCGCAAGCTGGTCATTCCTGGCATTGTTGGAATTCTCCAAACCCTTTGTGAGGAGAGCTTTCATCTCTTCTTGCCCCAGAGACAAGTTCAGGAACATCTCCTGCAGCTGAGCAGTCTGGTCTTGGATGTCTTTGACAGACCTTTCTAGAGCCATCTCTTGCTGAAATAAACAGCAGGAGAGTAAGGAAACCTGAAAAAGGAAAGACTGTCAAAATGCAATGCATGATATGTGGATGCATGCTTTCAAGGATCTCTTGGGGTAAACACAAGAAAATGTTAGAGGTTGAACTTTGCTCTTGGATTGGAGATCCCTGCACCGGTGGACGTCTTTCCACGAGAATCAAGCTCACCATGTCGAGTGGGTCATAGCCACTGATTCAAGTTGCTGTTCTTGAACTTTGATTGGAGAGCTTTGTATCGGTGGATGCCTTTCCACGAGAATCAAGCTCACCATGTCAAGTGGGTCATAGCCACTGATTCAAGTTGTTGTTCTTGAACTTTGATTGGAGAACTTTGTTTAGAGGAGAAACCTCCTGCCCCTTGGTAGACGTCTGGTTCAACGTGACCCTGCATCAAAAGAACCCTAGAGATCCTTGAAATGGTTATTGAAAATGCTATGGTATGATGTCATGATGTTATGTACATGTACGCGAAAAAGCAAGTGAGTGTATATACAGGCAAACATATTCACACAAAGCAAACAAGTCCGTAGGTTCAGGCTTGCATGGGGTTCAGGTACTACCCTCTTTCAGTTCGTTGGTTAAAACCTGTCCTATCAAAAGTAACCGGGTTCTAGAGGATCTCAAATCATTGGCTACCCTCGATCGGTCATAACTCCAACATCGCTATCTTTTCTTGCAGCCGGAACCATCGCGAGAGTTTAGCCTCAATGAGTGTAGCATACTGCTACTGTTCTAATGGCCAAGTTGGGTCAATTTAGGGTTCTAAGGTCGGTTGGTGCTTAACGACTCCTTGGAAGACCCATATTCTCCCCGTTTCAACACGAGGGATATCGGTACAAACCAAGGCGCCACACCAACGTAGCCACTGCTTCACCCATGTCGGTATACCCCGGACAGGTCCCTCGCAGATTATGCTACCTAAAAAAAGGTTTCCCCCAGATCCGGGTTAGGATCTATGAAACTCCGATACAAAGCCCACAAATGTAAAAGCAAGCAAAGCAATCAATTGAAAATAAAGGTGATCTAAACCCTAAGGTAACCCCACAAAAAATAGTCCCCAGCAGAGTCGCCAGTTCTGTGATACGGTGGGAGAACTGACTAGGGATTTACGTTCGTATTCGCACTTGTGCGGTTGAGCAAGAGTCGCCACCGACTTTTTATTTTATCCTAAAGGAAAGGTTAAAAAAAGCACAGCAAAAACCTTTTGAGATATTTCGTGGGTTCGGGGGGTAGATTATGAAAAGGGAAGGTATTAGCACCCTTTTCATCCATGGTTATCCATGGGCTCTTAGTTACTTGGTTTTTTTAGATCACTTGCCTTGATCTTGATTGCTTTGAAAATGGTGTGTGTGTGAGTGTTTTTGAAAATGTTTTGGAAGAAGATGCCTTGTCTTAGGCTAACCTTGTAACAATTCTTTACTCGAATATTTTACAAAGGCGTGTATCTTTTCGAAAAGATGTTTCAAAAATGTTTTGAGATTTTGTTTGAAAGTGTTTGTGGATTGTGGTTTTTGAAAAGAAGGCAAGTGTTTTTGCAAGTTGATCTCAAGTAACTAAGAGTTTTGTCTACCCTATTGTACTCAAAGGTTTTCTCCATGATTTCAACCCCTTTTAACAATTTTGTTCCACCATGGAATTTGGTGGACAATCTTGCGTTTAGGATGTTTATTCGGGACGGGCGCGGGTCATCGTATGGACCATGAATGCAATGGTGCCAAGTGTCTTTGGCAATTTGCTTTGAAGGGACTATGATCATTCCGTTTTAGGCAACATTCGAAAGCGTCATCGAGGGACTTATGATCATTTGAATTTGTTTTGCCAAAGAAACTCGACGTGCAAGAATGGCCCATTTTGGAAGGCAACATGTGGGGTTACCTTAGAGGGTGCAAGTGTGATTGTGTATTGATTTCATGTATTTGTCTTGTATTAAGTTATCTAGCGTTTGATTTTATGTACATGCAAACCCTAGGTCTAACCATGGTATAATTGGAAAACTGTAAATTGCAGAAATGTAAAGTCTACGCTATTACAAAATAAGTATCCGGGAGTGGGGGTACATGTGTATGAATGGGGATGAGACTTATAGTATCCAATAAGTTACAACCAAATCGAATTTGCGATCAAATGTAAATGACGAATATCAATGTATAAGATAAACAAGTGTGTATAGGAGCAATGTATGTATTGTGTAAGTGTACAAGTATATGCGTGTGTAATTATTTACAGGTGCGACAATGTGAAATTAAATGTGTATTAAGTATTGTTTAACTTAAAGAAAAATTAAATGTCTATTTAATTAATTAGTCTTGTAATCTTGTATTTTGATATGTATGAAAAGAAAGTTTTAATGAAAAGAAAATGTTTTCAATTATATTATGTATCAAAATGTATCTTTATTTATTATAAAAAGTATATTTAAATAAATATCAAGAAACAAAGTGGAAAAAAGTATTTTTATTTATTAGTAAGAATATTTGAATTTAAAGAAAAAAGTGTTTTCAATTTTAATTATGTGATGTAAAAAAAATGTATTTTTGTCATTATATACAAAAGTATTTTTAAATAAAAATCAAAGATTAAATTATGTATACTAGAAAAAGGGGTATTTTTATTTGTTATATACAAATTAAATAAAAGAAAGGTATTATCTTTAAGGAAAATTTAATGTTCTATGCATGAAAAAAAAAGAGAAAATATAAGTTATTTATGGATCAAAATATGTAAAAATATTGTTAGTAAAAAAAAAGGGTTATGTTAGTTAATTATATAAAAAGTGGTTAAGCTAATTAATAAAAAAAAAGAAGACAACGTGTGTTTTATGAAAAGGGGTTTGTTTTACATAAGAGGGTTAGAGCTTTTAATGGGCTTTAGAGAGGTCAAAACGGATTAGGCCCATTGTTCTGAAGCAAACGTTTTAGGGTTAGATGGTTTTGTCTTCAGTCTTAGGGTTTGTACAGCGGCGCGTTCATGGAGGTTTCGTTCACGTATTCTTCTTCGTCTTCCTGAGCGATACCCTCCACCACAGAGCCACCAGCATCAACATACCTTCCTCCCTCTAACGGCAGTATTAGGGCACTCGATCTAAGGTACCATTCGCTTTCTTATTTTGTTGGGGTTTCTTTTAGTTCTTGCATGCTTGTGATTTTCTGTTTATTTGATTAAGTTTTTTGACTTGGTTTATGTAACGAGGATGAAGAGGGAGATGTTTTACCTTGACTGAGAAGAGGGAGAAAATGGAGGTGCTTAGGAGGCTCGACGGTGGAGGAAGATTTGCGCGATGAGGGCTTTATCTGGTATCTTGTATATTTCTTTAAGCTTTATGATGTTTATGGCTGAAAGTTTCTTGTGCAATTTCACTTCTCTTTTCTTCGTTGCCTTTAATGCTTATGTGGTTACCTCTTGATTGTTGAGCTTGATAGTTTTACGCCCAATGATGTGTTTACTGAGGCTTGCCTGTGTATCTTCTTTGCCTTCTTGTGTTGCCTATTGCTTTTCCTCTTCTTCTGACTTGTGTTGCCTTGATAACTCTGTATGCTTGCCTTGAATGATTTGCCTTTGGATTGTTGAGCTTGCCCAATGATGTTTTTTACTGAGGACTTTATGTTGCCTTTGTTCTGCTTGCTTAGGTTGCTTATTTTGATTGCCCAATGATGTATTTTACTGAGGGCTCAAGGGTTTGGGTTTGGAAATTGTGTTTTTATGGTTCATATGCAGTAGGCTATGAGGTTTGGACATAAGGTTGTGATTTTTTGGTTCATGCCCTATGATGAGTGTTCTGAGGGCTGGAGGTTTTGACTGGTTATTTGCTTCAGGTTAGGCTTGCTTCAAAGCTTAGGCAGGTTTAGTGTTTGACAGGGGTTTGTATGCTGGTATGGTTTATTGCAGGTTATTGGTTTTGATTTGCTTCAAGTCAGGACTTGGTAGATGCAATAGCAGGTTTTTGTATATCAGTTTGTAGCAGGTTTGAGTTTGATAGTAGGTAATGGTTTGGCTTCAGCAGGGTTTTTAACTCTTTGTAGGTTTCGGCTAATGCAGGTTATTTGAGGCTGAGGCAGGTTATGCTTGCAGTCAGGTTGGGGTGCTTGAGGTTTCTTGCTTAAGGTTCATGGCTTTATGGTTGGTTTTCAAATTGTGCTGAGCTTTAGCAGGTTCTGAGTTTGGTGTGTTTTCTTTTTGTTCTGGACAGCAGGTTGAATGCTTGGCAGTTTTGTATATCTGTTTGTATCTTTTCTTTTTGTGTTGCTTTTTAGTTCTGCCCCCTGAACTGTGTTCAGTTCTTGTGTGTTATATGTTTCTTCCTGCCTAAAAGCCTAAAAACCTGCTTACTTTTATCTCTCCATTCTCTCTCTCAGTACAGTTGGATATGTTAAAATATGTTTCTTTTCTGTACTTTTTCTGAAAGGGCTAATCTGATGGGAAATGATGATAAGAAAGTGTCTTGCTTGCATAATGGATTTCCTCTGCATTATTTATCTTTTCTTGACAGCTTTGAGTAGACTTTGTATCTTTTGAACTTTCCATATCTTTGCCAAATCTTCTTTTGACAGTTTGGGCACCTTTGGTATTTTTGACAGCAAGTAGTACTTTGATTTTGACAGAAAGTAGGAAATTGGATTTTTCAGTTTGGTTTGAACTTTCTTCTGAACTATGCAGTTTGACATTTTGAACTTATGCATTTTTGACACTTTGCATTTTTTTCTCAACTTTGCATTCATGATTTAAATAAAATTCTTCCCTCTTTGTGAACCGGGAGAAATCCCGTGATTTGCAGAGAGGGTTAACTGATCCCAATCAGTGGCCCTTAATGATGAATTTCTTCTGTCGTTTATTATTTTATCTGCTTTTTGACTTTTCTCCTTTTCTTTTGCAGATGAATAAAATGGATGGAGGGGTAATAAATGAAGACTAAAGAATTAAAAAAAATAGGATAGTTTTCTTTTTATTTAATACTTAAATTAATGTAAAACCATTGTTTGTAATTAAATTATAAACAATAATTGTACAAATAATTCAAGAATCAATAAAAGTCTTTATTATCCAATCAGTTCTTATTTCCTCTTTCTTTATTGTTTATCTATTATTTAAAATTCTTTGAATTAAAATAATTGAAAAATAAATTTCAATCACTTAATTTAGAATAATAAATAATTTAAATAAACAATACTTTAGCACATTGATCAGTTAAACCTGGTATCTTCAAAGCGAATCAATAGTTAATCAAAACACTGATCAGGCGCGTTCTCTCTTTTCACTGATTTTCAACAAACACTGTAATTCCAAACTGCGCATATCTTTTGACTGGTGAATTCAAACCAACTGCCTCCTTTTACTGATTAAATTAAAAACAATGCGAATTCGACCCGAATCTCGGAATAACTTGCAAAGTGCTGTAGAATTTTAACCTTCTGAGAATATGCCCACAAAAAAACCTTAATTCCTGATTAAATGCCAAATAACGTTTGCCTGATCAAAATTGAGTCAAAGTCGACCAAAACCCTAAGCCAACTGTGTGAACTGTTCTAGAGCCCTGAAGAATCAGTAAAATCCTAGTTTTGTCTGACTGACGAGAAAGGTCCGTTTGACCGATTCTTGAGCCAGTTTAAAAAAATCAGGAAACGCCTGAAGCTGAGATTTCTTGTGGTAAAATGCGAGGGCAAATTTTGGGGTACAACACTACTGAAAATAGGAGAACAGTTTTGAAATTTTCTTCAAAAATACAAAGTTTGTTTATGGCTTGAGCGCAGTTTTCCAGGTTCTTTTCATTAGGTCTAGCTTCTGGCTTATGTATGTGATGGATTAGGGTTAAATCTTGAGTCAAAAGATCAATGCAATCATGAATCAAATATTGGATTTTAATGGCATATTTTTTCAACCTTTTTCCATGTGTTTTGATACCAATCATGTCCAAATCACCTTGATTCTTTCCATATCATATAGTGCACGAAATCTTGAAGGTATTCTATGCATAAAAAGATTTGAAAAGCATGGATGAGTATTTTTCCCATATTTTATTTAATTAAATGAATTAATGGTGATTAAAAATTCAAATAAATAATAAAAAATGATGAAATAACTCCCCTTGGGCCAAATGGTCGTGCATATGCTTTGGATGATGATTCTTGGAAGAAAATGTGGCCCATTAGCAAATTTGAAGCATTTGAAGTAAAATTGACTTTTCAAAATACCCAAAAATTTCCCAACTTCCACAAGGCATATCTTGCTCAATTTTTAAGCTTTGATCATGTTCTTGGACATTTTGGAAAGGTCTTGAAGTCCTCTAATCAATGCCTTTGGTCCCATGTCATTTTGATTTACAAATCTCAAGTTATGGCCTTTGACTTAAAGTCCCTTTTTGTTGACTTTTGAAAATGACCTATAATGTTGAAATTGATAACTTTTTGTGAGAGCATTTCTTGGACTTGAAGTGTGAACAGGAGTTGTAGGAAATGTCTTTATATTCAAAATGAGCTTTGGATGGAATTTTTCTGATAAACCATGTGGAAGTTATGCCTTGGTCAAGTTACAGTTGACTTTTTCAACTGTCCAAATATGGAAACTTTTGCATCTTGAGACTTTTTGAGCCATGCTTTGAGAATCATGATCAATAATTGATCAAATGATGTTTGTGGCTTCAAAATGATATGTTGACCAAAAATTTGAACTTTTGACTGTCAAATGACCATTTTGCCCCTGCAGTTGACTGTAGGGCAATTAGGGTTTTTGACTGTGCAATTTTGTGCTGTAAGTCTTGAAACTTGACATGAGGATGCTTGACCATGTTTGTAGGCATGTGGGACTTGCTTGGACCCTTGAAAACTTCATTTTCTTTGTCAGAACCAAAACCCTAGTTTTTTGAATGTTAGGAGGCCCTTGAACTGTGCAACCCTTGGGGAGATTTTGAAGCATGTTCTTTGCCAATCTTGAAGAATATGGGAGGGAAAATTTTGGGGTACAACAATCTCCACATAGCGAAAGGAATTAAGATGACTCACCATATACTCCTCTTCACCTTGTACCGTGACAATCTTCCCTTTTGCCGAATATTTCAACATTTGATAGAGCGTAGAAGTCACCGCCACGGCCTTATGAATCCTAGGACGACCCAACAAGCAAGATTATGAGGGTTGGATATCCATCACATAGAAAGTAGATGCAAAAGTTTGAGAGCCAACTTTAACCGGGACGTCCACCTCCCCGTGCACCATCCTTTTTGACCCGTCGAAAGCCCTGACCACAATATTGCTCGGCTTTAGAATCAAACCTTCACAATCCAGACGGTCTAATGCTTTCTTTGGCAAAAAATTCAACGAGGACCCGATATCCACCAGTACATGGGCCATAGTAGTGCCCCTGCACTTGATTGAGACGTGCAGAGCATCATTGTTATTTCTTCCTTTAGTAGTCAGATCTGCGTCTGAGAAACCCAACCCATTATCGGCAGTCAAGCTAGCTACGCAATCCTTGAATTGATCGGCAGAAGTCTCTTGCGGCACATGCGTAGTTTTGAGGAAAGCAATTAAAGCCTTTGCATGGGCTTCAGAGCATAATAACAAGGACAACATGGAGATTTTAGACTGGGTCTGCCCCAGCTGCTCGACTATGTTGTAGTCACTCTTCTTGATAATCTTCAGAATTTCCTCTATCTCCTGCTAGAGGTTTCTACAATGATCTTCTTAGGTGCCTCCGTCCGGGAAGGCTCACCTGTGATTTATTTGCCCCGAGTTCCAGATGGCTCGGCGACAGGGGTGATAACTGGAATAGGCACTAGGATGGTAGCTGATGTACTAGCAGATAGGATGACAATAGGTTTGTGAACAGTAAGAGGGGAAATCTCGGGAGAAAAGAGTCTTCCACTTCTGGTGACCTTGCTAGTCCCGACAATATTGCTGACATCAGCATCAACTTCCTCATTCTTCAAGTCTTGTTTAACTCCATGGTAATACACATCTGCACTGTAGTGGCAAGGGACAACCTTATCTGAAGTGTATGGGATAGGACCAGGGACAGTAATTATTAATGGAGCAATTCTTGGAACGGATGTAATCCTAACAGGATTTCTCGAGGAAGCCTTGGAAGGATTGGAGGATATGGTTATGATGGCAACATCTTCAATTGGAACTTTTGTACCCCAAATTTTTCCCTCCCATATTTCTCAAAACATTTCAAGAAAGATCCTTAAGTTGCTCAAGGAAGTCCAAGGGTTGACCGGACAAGCTCTCTCTTAAGGCAGTCTACCTCAAATTAGGGTTTCATGTTGCATCAATATACATGAGTCCAAGGGATCCCAAATGCTCACCATTGTCCTAATATGTTCTTAATATCATCCATGTCAAGTTTCAATCCTTGTAGAGCAAGTTTGCTCAGTCAATTGCTCAAAGGCCTGGAAATCGACTGTGCTAGGGCAAAAGTCAACTGTGGTCCCCATACAGTCAAACTTCAAGATTTTTGGTCAACGTCCTCATTTTGAAGTATTATTCATCATTTGATCAAGGGTTGATCATGATTCATCAAGGATTGCTCACAATTCACCAAAACCCAAAAGTTGCTAAATTAGGGTTTTGCAGGAAAAGTCAACTTAACTTTGAACAAGCATAACTTTCTCATACTTTATTATAAATGACCCATCCAAATCTCATTCTGAATATAATGCAATTCCCTACAATCCATCTTCATCTCCAAAGTTCAAAATATGCACTCACAAGAAGTTATGGATTTGGACATTATAGGTCATTTTGAAAAGTCAACAAAAACACTTTTTTGTCAAAGCTTCATACATGAACAAGGAAGACTAAATTGATATGAGACCAAAAGGGTTCCTTATAGTAAATCTCAAGCTTTATAAAAAGTCCAAGAACACCTTCAAAGAGTCAAAATTGAGGAAGTTATGCATTGGTGAAGTTGACCTTTTTTGCAAAATTGTCAAAAGTCAACTATGCCTCAAATTGCAATTTTTGTTAAATGGGCCCAATCTTTTGCACTTGTTTTGAGTTGGTAGCATGGTCCACGAGCCCTAGCTCTTTCCACTTGTCTTTATCTTATTTTTACTATTTATTTTGATATTTTATTCCAATTAAATCAATTTAAATCTAATTAAATCATGAAAATATCTAAATCATTCAAACCTCAAGATTTTGTGCACATTTCAGGTCCCATATCCAGCTAGCAAGTGAATCAATTCGTGCAAGGCATAAGTGGGCACAAAAATATTGACTTTGGCCTATTTTGGAAGGAATTTCATGGAAATCAAATCAAGATCACAAATCATAATGGACAAAGATTGAGATCACAATTGCAACCCTAATTCAATCAGTGGTATATAGTGTACAATTGCAGCCAAAAACAACAGGGTTTTAGAGGCGCACAGAGGGAGAACCAAACTTGAAAAAATTCAAATAAAGTGGTGATCTGATTTCACACTTCCAGACGTTTTCAAGACTCATAAGCCATCCCATTCACTTCCTGGGATTGCAAGGCAGTTGTACCAATCAAGAACAAGCATTTTCCAGCGCTAGAACTCACTATAAGTGATCCACGACCATGGCTTTTTCTTGAAATCGAATCACATGATTTTGGCACTTGTAGCATGAGTTACCTACATATTCTTGTTCCTTGAAGCATTTGCAAGATATTCATAATAATTAATTGCATTTTTTCTAACCCTATAGAGATTTGCCATTATTAGGGTTTTGTATCTCGTTTTAGGATCTTTTCATACAGGCAAAATTGGTCCACAAGAAGGGCACCATAATGCTCAGCAGGCCAAGGCGATTCGATTCATGGCATTATATTTTGTTTATCATGCTTGTGTTTGATTTTGAGATATGCAGGGGTTATAGTTACGGACATTTGTCCGTAGGTAAAAGTCATTGATCTTTTACCAACGGAGAGAGGACAGGGACGATGGCGTGGCAAGCTTGGATTGCTCCGTTTGAATTTCGCGCGCTGAGAGTTAATATATTATGTTTTTTTAATATAATGTTTGTTTTGTCTACTATGTACAACACGCGCGCCCAGCTCAGTTGGTAATAAGGCAGTGGAAAAGGCCACAGGACCTGGGTTCGAATCCCAGGTCCCCCATATTCTTCAATAATATTTTGCCTTACGTAATCATGTGCTTGTACAGGCCAAGACCCCATCGTGTGCCATCAGCTTGCAGCCACTAGATCTGAAGCAGATTCAATCCAAAGGTCATCATGTGATGATCCACCAAAAGCCTTGGTCAACATGCAGCAGGGGATCTTGAGGCTCAAGAGTACCCCGAGGGTGCATCTGTTAATGTAAGAAGTTTCTGAGGAGATTCGCTGCAAAGTTCTTCATCAGCAATGGTGTCCTTTACAAGCGTAACCATGAATCAACCTTACTGCGATGTGTGGAAAAGAACGAGGCAGAAAGGATTATGGTAGAGTTACATGAAGGTACCTTCGGAACTTATTCCAGTGGACATACCATGGCAAAGAAAATCCTACGGGCGAGATACTTTTGGTCTACTATGGAAGCCGATTGTTATCAGCATTCTCGGACTTGTCATAAGTGCCAAGTCTATGCTGATAAGGTGAATATACCTCTAGTTCCTCTGAACGTCTTGACAGCTCCTTGGCCTTTTGCAATGTGGGGCATCGATATGATCGGCGAGATCAAACCTACTGCGTCCAACAGGCATCGTTTCATCCTGGTAGCTATTGATTATTTCACGAAGTGGGTTGAGGCAGCTTCCTTTGCTACAGTAACCAAGAACGTCGTGGCGCGGTTTATTTGGCACAATTTGATCTGTCGATATGGTGTACTGGAGAGGATCATTACGAATAATGGTACAAATCTCAACAATATGATGATTACCGAGCTCTGCAAACAATTCAAGGTACAGCATCACAATTCTTCTTGCTGGCCGAAGATGAATGGAGTTGTTGAAGTGGCTAATAAAAATATCAAGAAGATTGTGCAGAAGATGACGGTGACATACAAAGATTGGCACGAGATGTTACCGTTTGCTCTTAATGGGTACCGAACCTCAGTTCGAACTTCAACAGGGGCAACACCCTACTCTTTGGTGTACGGCATGGAGGCAGTTTTACCCATTGAGGTCCAGATACCCTCTCTTCGGATTATGATGGATGCAGGTTTAAGCGAGGACGACTGGATCCAGACCCGGCATGATCAGCTGAACTTAATCGATGAAAAGAGACTTACTGCTATTTGTCATGGTCAGACGTATCAAAAGTGAATGATCAAGGCATTTTACAAGAAAGTCCGATGACAAGAGTATCAAGTTGGGGATCTGGTGATCAAACGCATCATACTGCCGCAAGGTGATCCTAGGGGCAAATGGACCCCTACGTATGAAGGGCCATTTGTGGTTAAGAACATTTTCTCAGGAGGAGCTATGATTCTAACCATCATGGGTGGTGACGACCTTCCTCACCCCATCAATGCAGACATAGTGAAAAAATACTATGCATAATCAAAGACCCGCTAGGTTGACTGGCCTAGGCAAAAATAAGGGCTTCCCGGTGAACCAAAAGGGTTCGGGCAAAAATAAGGAATGAAAATAAAAAAATTTGTACACCCGGCAAGTCGAAAACCTGAAAAGGCGGCTTGGGCAAAATAGGGTATCCCGGTGGACTGAAAACCCGAAAGGGCGGTCCAGGCAAAATTAGGGATTGAAGCGTAACACTATGTCTCATTGGATCACTTTGCAACCAGACTTCAGTATCAACTATCAAGCTCGGACGGCATTAATCAATCTGATCTACCTTCAGACAAGTAGCAAAGTGATGAGACGCTCAAATATATAAAGGCAATAGCAGAGTTGGAACCCAGTGGGATTGTTCACATAGCTGTTTTTCTTTGTTTTACACAAATTGTATAATTTCTATAATTCGGCGGCGTTCTCTTACTAGGACGTCAGCCTCTTGTACAAAAGTGCTTATTTACAGGCCAACTTCAAAATCAATACAATTCATTTCCACAAAGAAATTTCAAATTATTTTTTTCCTTTTTTGTTTTGTTTTGCAAAGAACGTCCAATGGTTCGTTTTTGATATATGCATTTGAAAATAATTTCTGCTCATGAATATTTACATGCGAAACAAAAGACGATTACTCGTAATATCAGGAACAGGGGCAAACAAGAAATGTCCAAACCTTACAGTTGCTCTATTCACCTGGTACAGGGATAGACCCAGCTCGAGAATATGACTAAAGGTACATTCACTCCCCGCAGAGAAAAAGGTATCTAAAAACATTGATTCTCCTCAAGCAGAGTTTATCTGTCACCAGCACTAGAAGATTATCCCCAGTGGAGTTTATTTCTTCCACAAGCAGAAACTCAATCCCCAACAGGTTTCATTATCGCCAGCAACGGTAATTCATCCCCAACTAAGGTTATTTCTCCAAATCAACGGATCTTCAGACAGAGCATCTCTTCCCCGCCGAGTCATTTCCTCGCCAGTTTATTCTCCAGCAGAGTTATTCTCTCGCCAGTTTATTCTCAGATCAGCTTCGATCGTTATTTCCAGCGAGAATGAAGAATTCAACTCTTTTCTCCAGCAGCAATCCGGGATTTATTTTCCCCAGCTAGAGAGCATCATAAAAACATTGCATGACCATACATCATGACATGTGCATACGCCTCATACAGCACAATCTCATTTATTTTGAGAACATCATTGCTTGATACATGTCATGCATTACATACGACTAACCCTTTACCTTTCAGGAAAGATACAATCAAATTCTCACCAAGTTCAAGCTATGAAGCCCGGATCCGACCGGATAGTATCTTGAGTTCTACATCATATTCTGAAGCCCGGAGAACGACCGGATAACAGTATCAAACACCACGAAGCCTGGATTCGACCAGATAGTGGTTTATCTCTAAGCTATAAAGCCTGGATTCGACCGGATAATAGTTTAATCCCCAGTAAGCTGTGAAGCCCGGATTATGACCGGATAACAGCTTAGCAAGTATTGTGAAGCCTGGATTACGACCAGATAGCAATACAAGTACCATGAAGCCTAGATTCGACCAGATAGTGGTATGTCATAAACACAAGCCATGAAGCCCGGATTACGACCAGATAACAGCTCAGTAAGTTATTGTGAAGCCTAGATTACGACCAGATAGCAATACAAGTTTCTATGAAGCCTGGATTACGACCAGATAGTAGCCAAAGACACCGTGAAGCCTGGATTACGACCAGATAGTGGTACATCTTTAATACAAGTTATGAAGCCCGGATTCGACCGAATAGTATCTTGATTTCTCCGAACACCATGAAGCCTGGATTCGACCAGATAATGGTATGAGACATCGTGAAGCCTGGATTACGACCAGATAGTGATAAAAGACACTGAAGCCTGGATTACGACCAGATAACAGTGAGGGACACTGTGAAGCTTGGATTACGACAAAATAGCATTTTACCTGGCCAATTACTATGAAGCCCGAATTTGACCAGATATTAGTAGGCCTAAAAATCAAATGGAAGCCCGGAGGCGACCGGATAACCACTTGATTTCTTCTGAAGCCTGGATTACGACCAGATAAGAAGTAGGGTATTGTGAAGCCTGGATTACTACCAGATAGCAGTACAGAACACCATGAAGCCTAGATTCGACCAGATAATGGTATAAAGCATCGTGAAGCCTGGATTATGACCAGATAACGATAAAAGGACTAAAGCCTGGATTACAACCAGATAACAGTACAAAACACTACGAATCTTGGATTTCGACCAAATAGCAGTTTACCTGGACAATTACTAAGAAGCCCGGAGTCGACCAGATATTAGTGTGCCCTAAGTTCAAGTTGAAGCCCGGATGCGACCGGATAACAACTTAATTCCTTCTGAAGCCTGGATTACGACCGGATAAGAATCGAGAAATTGCAAAGCCTGGATCACGACTGGATAGCAAGTTTAATCTCATTTCCCCATTAAGTCACTGTAAAGCCTGGATTACGACCAAATAGTAGTTCATTTTCATCTCTTCGACCAATAGACGATTCCCCAGTAGAATAACGGATGACCGAAGCTCCTAAAATTCTATTTCTCCTAAGACAGAGATCAGTATCCCCCAGCGCAGTCTTCCTTAACAACAGGTATACTGACTCTCGCTAAGGAATCTCTTAGGCGATCGACATTACTTCGGATGGCATCTTTAAGCCCATCTTCCGTCATCAATCTCCAAATGGAATCTGTAAGCCCATTCCCGACATCACAAGGCAAATACCACTTCATGCGAGTGCAAATTTTTGGGCACTCTAGTGTTCAATCATCTTCCACCTTTGGATCACGAAAAGCAAGCAAGCCAATCTACATCCCCAGGTTTAAGAAGATTGAACAGGGGAAGCTGTTGTACCCCAAAATTTTACCTCCCATATTTCTCAAAACATTTCAAGAAAGATCCTCAAGTTGCTCAAGGAAGTCCAAGGGTTGACCGGACAAGCTCTCTCTTAAGACAGTCTACCTCAAATTAGGGTTTCAAGTTGTATCAAGATACTTGATTCCAAGGGATCCAAAATGCTCACCATTGTCCTAATATGTTATTAAGATCATCCATGTCAAGTTTCAAGCCTTGCAGAGGAAGTTTGCTCAGTCAATTGCTCAAAGGCCTGAAAATCGACTATGCTAGGGCAAAAGTCAATTGTGGTCCCCATACAGTGAAACCTCAAGATTTTTGGTCAACATCCTCATTTTGAAGTATTATTCATCATTTGATCAAGGGATGATCCTTATTCATCAAGGATTGCTCACAATTCATCAAAACCCAAAAGTTGCTAAAATAGGGTTTTGTAGGAAAAGTCAACTCAACTTTGACCAAGCATACCTTTCTCATACTTTATGATAAATGACCCATCCCAAGCTCATTTTGAATAGGATGCAATTACCTACAATCCAGCATCATCTCCCAAGTTCAAAATATGCACTCACAAGAAGTTATGGATTTGGACATTATAGGTCATTTTGAAAAGTCAACAAAAACACTTTTTTTGTCAAAGCTTCATAAATGAACACGGAAGACTAAATTGAGATGAGACCAAAATGGTTGCTTATAGGACATCTCAGGCTTTCTAAAAAGTCAAAGAACACCTTCAAAGAGTCAAAATTTAGGAAGTTATGCATTGGTGAAGCTGACCTTTTTTGCAAAATTGTCAAAAGTCAACTATGCCTCAAATTGCAATTTTTGTTAAATAGGCCCAATCTTTTGCACTTGTTTTGAGTTGGTAGCATGTTCCACGAGCCCTATCTCTTTCCACTTGTCTTTATCTTATTTTTACTATTTATTTTGATTTTTTTTATTCCAATTAAATCAATTTAAATCTAATTAAATCATGAAAATATCCAAATCATTCAAACCTCAAGATTTTGTGCACGTTTTAGGTCCCATATCCAGCTAGCAAGTGAATCAATTCGTGCAAGGCATAGGTGGGCACAAAAATATTGACTTTGGCCTATTTTGGAAGGAATTTCATGGAAATCAAATCAAGATCACAAATCATAATGGACAAAGATTGAGATCACAATTGCAACCCTAATTCAATCAGTGGTATATAGTGTACAATTGCAGCCAAAAACAACAGGTTTTGGAGGTGCACAGAGGGAGAACCAAACTTGAAAAAATTCAAAGAAAGTGGTGATCTGATTTCACACTTCCATACGTTTTCAAGACTCATAAGCCATCCCATTCACTTCTTGGGATTGCAAGGAAGTTGTACCAATCAAGAACAAGCATTTTCCAGCGCTAGAACTCACTATAAATGATCCACGACCATGGCTTTTTCTTGAAATCGAATCACATGATTTTGGCACTTGTAGCATGAGTTACCTACATATTCTTGTTCCTTGAAGTATTTGCAAGCTATTCATAATAATTAATTGCATTTTTTCTAACCCTATAGAGATTTTCCATTATTAGGGTTTTGTATCTCGTTTTAGGATCTTTTCATACAGGCAAAATTGGTCCACAAGAAGGGCACCATAATGCTCATCGGGCCAAGGTGATTCGATTCATGGCATTAGATTTTGTTTATCATGCTTGTGTTTGATTTTGAGATATGCAGGGGTTATAGCTACGGACATTTGTCCGTAGGTAAAAGTCATTGATCTTTTACCAACGGAGAGAGGACAGAGACGATGGCGTGGCAAGCTTGGATTGCTCCGTTTGAATTTCGCACGCTGGGAGTTAATATATTATGTTTTTTTAATATAATGTTTGTTTTGTCTACTATGCACAACACGCGCGCCCAGCTCAGTTGGTAATAAGGCAGTGGAAAAGGCCACAGGACCTGGGTTCGAATCCCAGGTCCCCTATATTCTTCAATAATATTTTGCCTTGCGTAATCATGTGCTTGTACAGGCCAAGACCCCATCGTGTGCCATCAGCTTGCAGCCACTAGATCTGAAGCAGATTCAATCCAAAGGTCATCATGTGATGATCCACCAAAAGCCTTGGTCAACATGCAGCAGGGGATCCAGGAAGTCAAACGTGGGTCAAATGGTTTGGGCCCAGAATTTGCTTTTCACACCCTCCAAATTACTGATTTCAGGCCCATTTTCTTTTACTTTTCTTTTTATATTTTCTTTATTAATTCATTTAATTTATTTTTACTAACACAAAATTAATTCTTTTTATCAAAAAAATCATAAAAAATAATTTTTCATCAAATTAGATTTAGTTTATTTTTTATCAAAAAATTAATTTAATTAGTTCATTTAATTTATTAGATAACGTTAATTCCTTTTGTAAATAAATTAAAAAACAATTAGAAAATTAGGGTTTTAGTTTAATTTAATTTCTATTTTCTTTTTCTTAAAAATAACCAAAAACACAAAAATAGGTCAAAAATTAATTAATTATTTTATTTTATTTAATTTAATTAGTAATTAGGTTTGTATTTAATTTAAAATCTTATTCCTTTTTCTTAAAATAATCAAAAACAATCAAAAATAAGTTTTTTTTTTCTTTTAATTAGGTTAGATGGGGTCAAAACCCTAACTTTTCTCGTTCTTAATTCGTCGCGTGCGTTTTATTATTTTTACCATATTGATGTAACTGCTCACAGGATGTAATAGATTAATTAGGACTTTTTCCGTTTATTTATCGTTTTAGTGGGTTCTTTGGCTATGTAAATTAATACCCGAAGCCTTGTAATAGCGTAGCTTTATTTTCCGCACTTTAATTTCCGCAAAATATTAATTGTTAGATGTATGATAATAGGGTTGCATGGCAAGAATGTATGTTAAATTTAAAACGGTTAGCAAACCCTAAATATGCAAAGATAGTAACTTGAAATTGAATCACTCGCACATGCGCACTCCAAGGGTACACTCCCACTTCGGTTGCCTTCGGTAAATGATCATTAAGTATAGAGTATTTTAGTGGTCGCTCTCTTGTCTAAACAAAGATCAAATGTCCTGTTCGGAAATGTTGCCTCAAAAATGTTGCCTCGGATATGTTACCTCGAATATTGATCTTAAGACATTAGAGTTATCACTAAGACGTCTTAACATTGCTTTAGTGATCGTACGTCCCTTTTGAATTGACCCTTAAAGCTCCAACGACGGTGCTATCTACTCACTAATAGTAGGATAGCACTGTCTAAAGGAAACAAGAACAGAAACATTCTCTTTTTTCGAGTAGATAGATTAGTTCTTAAGTACTTGCTCAAACAAACTTTTCACACTTACACTCTTTTCAAACAAAGTTTTCAAAACAACTTCGTACCACTCTTGAAGACAGAAGCAAGGGTTAAATCGAAGTAAAACAAAAACTTTTCAAATCAAACACACACAAGCAATTTTGAAAATGATGAGCAAGTACCTAAGAGCCCGTGGAAAACCACGGATAGAAAGGGTGCTAATACCTTCCCTTTCTATAATCTACCCCCCGTACTCAGAAATCTCGAAAAGGGAATTTTTCTGTGCTTTTTTCCTTTCCGGTTGGATAAAATAAAAGTCGGTGGCGACTCTTGCTTACCGCGACATTTTGCAAACACAAACGCAAAACGCAAACCAGCATTTTCTCAAAACAGTCCGGTTCTGCCACCGTATCATAGGAACCAACTGAATCGTAGTCTTTTCGAACAGGATCTCTTTGTTATCCATCAGGCGCTGAACACCTGATTTTAATAAATGGCAACCAGCAAGCAGAATTGAACACATGTGGCAACTTTCGCCACAGCCCGGAAATAAACTGGCCAACAATAGATTCTTCTTAACTGTCATCAAAGGAGTAGAAATTTCTTCCACGGAGGTCATAAATAAATCATCGTCCACAGCATTCACTCCATGACCATGCTTGAGCATGGGAGCAGTTATGTCATTTGGCTTCTCCGGAGCGTCAAACTCAATCTCTTTGGCTTCGATCAAGTCTTGCACTTTGTTCTTTAAAGTCCAACAGTTGTTTGTATCATGACCTGGGCTGTTGGAGTGATAGGTGCAGCGGGCGTTCGGGTTATATAGCAGAGATGTGGTGCTGGGATTCTTCGGGGCTTCCCTCGGAGTTACCAGGTTGGTCTTCAATAATTATGGTAGAATTTGAGACAAGGTCATATTGAGCCGAGTGTACTGTCTCTGCGGTATCTCCATTCTTTGTTTATTGTTGCATTATGGGGCAACTGTGGGTCTTGATATCACTACCGCATTTACTGCTTTATGGTGTTCAGGTCTTCTTTGGCTCCTCGAGTTGTAGACTGCACTAGCTTCTTTCTTACCGGTGAAAGGCTTCTTCACTGCACTTGATGAAGTATCCTTCTGTATCTTACCACTTAGGATACCAGCATCTACTCTCTCCCCAGTCAAAATCAATTCAGTAAACCCAGATGACGAACTGCCGATCAAATTATTGAAAAATAGACTCGATAGCGTCCCCAGAAACATGTCAACCAACTCCCTATAAGACAAAGGGGGTTGGACTCTTCCAGCCAAATCTCTCCACATTTGAGCATATTCCTTAAAACCTTCACTTGCACCCATAGACATACCCTGAAGCTGAGTACGAGCAGGATCAAGGTCGGCGTTATATTGATACTGCTTGTAAAACGCAACAGCAAGGTCCTCCCAATTTCGGACATTGGCTCCTTCCAACTGATAAAACCATTCAAGCTGAGTCCCTTACAGACTATCTTGAAAGAAATGTACCCACAAATTTCTATCAGCAGTGTGGGGTTGAACTTTCCGGACATATGAGCGGAGATGGAGTTTAGGACAGGACACTCCATCGTACTTAGCAAAAACTGGAGCTTTGAACTTATGAGGAATCACCACTCCTGATACCAATCCTAGCTCTCCAAAATCTAGACCTGGGATCCTCTGAATCTCCATAGCACTTAGACGGTCTTCTAGTTGTTTGTACTTATCCTCAGCAGGGGGATATTGTTCCTCATCATAATCTGTATCATTATCAGAAACTGCAGGACTGGGGCTCTTTTCTTCTTCTTGGTTCTCCCCTTCCTTGGATGAAAGGGACAGATCAACTTGCTGTTTCAACCTATCCCCAAACCTTTTACCCATACTCAGAAGAACGACCTTCTTCTTCTTCTTCTTCTATTTCTCTTTCAGCATGAGAGCTTTCAGATCCTCTTGCCCTTTAGCTAAGCTCAAGAACATCTCTTGGAATTGGGCATTTTGTGCCTGAAGATCTTTGATAGCTTGATCAGAAGACATAACTACTGAAATAAACAGCGAAGAAGATGAGAAACCTGTAATGGTACCTGTAATGGTGTGCATGATAATGGGATGCGTATGTAATGATTTTAAAGACTTTGGGAGATTTAAATTTGCGAAACAAAAATAAAACAAACTTTATTAGATTAACTTGTAAAAATGTTTAACAATGCCTTTGAGGCGTTACAAAGAAATAAGCGGAAAATAAATCTAAACTAGAAAAAAGCAAAATCAGAAATCCCATAGACGCTCCCCCTTCGTGCTGACGTAGTCATTGATCGTTCTTTCATTCTCGAGTTGCCTAGAGAGCTTCAAGATCTTCTTTTCTTGCTCATGGTACTTTTCCCGGTAGGTATCCTTCTTATCTTTCAGTTGGATCCAGGATCTCTTCAATGCCCCAAGATCAGTGGGTATGTAGGGATAAAGGACTGTATAAGGAATGCCCTCTTCATTGGTGGGAGATATGATCACATCACTGATGTCATTGCCAAGTGCGTTGGAAGCTCCGTCAAAAACCATAGTCCATCAAGAACTTTTTTCAGGTCCTTTATCCAGTCCAGGTTCTTCACAATCAGTCACTAACATGATGTTCTCGTCCGGGAACTCAAAATTCATGGATTGATAATCATCCACAGTCTGATAAGCCCAATGATCAGCTAGTATACTTCCTTTTATTGCTTTTTGGGTAATGTATTGAATGTCGTATTCGGTCAGGACCATTTGCCATCTTGCTATTCTTCCAGAGAGAGTGGGCTTCTTGAATATGTATTTGAAAGGATGCATTTTAGATATCAATAAAGTGGTGTGGGTCAACATATATTGTCTTAGTCGGCGAGCAGCCCATGCCAAAGCGCAACAAGTTTTCTCGAGCAGTGAGTATCTTATTTCACAGTCGGTAAACTTTTTTATGAGGTAGTATATTGCATGCTCTTTTTTACCAGACTCTTCATGTTGCCCCAGCACACACCCCATTGAATTTTCTAATACTGTTAAGTACATAATCAGAGGTCTTCCTTCCACCGGCTACATCAAAATTGGAGGTTCTTAAAGATACTCCTTGATTCTGTCAAAGGCAATCTGGCAGTCGTTATTCCACTTCACTACTTGACCTTTATTTAGCAATTTGAAGATTGGCTCACAAGTAGCGGTTAGGTGAGAAATGAATCTGGCAATGTAGTTTAGACATCCCAAGAATCCCATAACCTTCTTCTCGGTGCAGGGAGTTGGCATCTCTTGAATAGCTTTAACCTTCGCAGGGTCTACTTCGATACCTTTTTCGCCGACAACGAAATCTAAGAGCTTACCAGATCTTACTCTAAAGGTTCACTTGTTCAGATTCAGTCTTAACTTGTACTTCCTAAGTCTTTCAAACAGTTTCTGCAAGTGATCCAAGTGCTCTTCTTTAGTCTGAGACCTGAATATCATATCATCGACGTAAACCTCTATCTCGTGATGGATCATATCATGGAAAAAGCTACCATAGCACGCTGATAGGTTGCCCTAGCATTCTTCAACCCAAATGGAATAACTTTGTAGCAGAAGGTGCCCCACTACGTGATGAAAGTCATTTTCTCCATATCTTCAGGTGCCATTTTAATCTGATTATACCCAGAGAAACCGTCCATGAAGGAGAATATCTTATGTTATGCAGTGTTATCAACCAGAGCATCAATATGGGGAAGCAGAAAGTCATCCTTGGGGCTCTCCCTATTCAAACCTCTGTAATCCACACACATACCCACCTTGTCGTCCTTTTTAGGTACCAGTACCACATTTGTAACCCATTATGGATAAGAAGTAACAACTAAGAACCCATCATTAAAATGTTTCATAACTTCAGCCTTGATATTTTCTGACATCTCAGAACGCATACAATGAACCTTTTGCTTCACTGGAGGATAGTCCTCTTTTGTTGGTAGACGATGAACCATAATATCAGTGTCCAACCCTTGCATGTCTTCGTATGACCAGGCAAAGATCTCAATGTAGTCATGTAACATCTGGATTAACCGCTCTTTGACATTATGCTCCAAGTTGGCACCTATCTTGACTTCCTTTTTATCCTCTTCAGTTCCCAAGTTTATCGTCTCGACTGGTTCTTCATGAGGTTGTATTGCTCTTTCCTCCTGTTGTAATAGTCTAGCAAGTTCTCCTGGTACTTCGTAGTCTTCCTCACCTTCATCCTCAACTTGATAGATCGGATTTTCAAAGTCATAACTGGAAATAACATAACCGTTATCAATGGGATCCAGAGTGGATGTGGATCTGCAGTTTGATATATGGGTGTGTGTAAGAGAGCATAGATATTTTGATAAAGTAAAAGCAGAAAAGAAAGAAAAATATCACAAAATTTGTATGCAAAACATCCAATGATTTATTTATGGCATATGAAAGTGAAATGATAACCCTCACAAATAAACTATTGTGCCTCGGGTAAGACACGAGGCTTTAAAGTTTAAATTGTTCAAATATTACATATCCCAAAAAACAAAAAGACAATTACTCCTGGATGAAAGTAATGGGAACAAAATCTCTAGCCGTCCAATTGTTGAGTCCACCGTTGGTAGCAGTGAAGATCCAATTTTCCAGGTCACAGACACTGTCAGCATCTTCTACAGCATTGACTCTATGTTTGCTGATGCGTAATGGTGGTCCTCTGGTGCGAGCACGGCGAATAGATTTTTGAGCTCCTTCTTCAATTACAGCCCTATTATCCTTTAGAGAATCCATCTTCGGTGGAGGTATGGTAATCTCTGGAACAGTGGTAGCAGCTTTGGTAACAGTAATTGTCTGAGGAACCTCTTCAAAATTCTGGCAGGGGGTCTCGATGAACTCGCTGTCCATCTCGACATATCGGAAAGAGTTCAGATGGCTCACCATATAATCTTCTTTTCCATGGACTGTAACAATCTTTCCATTAATTGGATACTTTAAGATCTGATGCAAGGTGGAAGTGACAGCGCCGACCCCATGAATCCAAGGGCGTCCCAACAAAGAGTAAGACAGGCGAATGTCCATCACATAGAAAGTGGAGCCAAAAGTATTGGAACCGACTTTAATAGGAATGTCCACCTCCCTTTGTACCATTCTCTTAGAACCATCAAAAGCCCTCACCACAATATTAATGGGCTTCAAAGTCAGACCTTCACAGTCCAATCTGTCTAAAGCACCCTTGGGTAGAATATTTAACGATGAACCTGCATCAACTAGAACATGAGTCAGGGTCGTGCCCATGCACTCAATAGAGACATGTAGGGCATCATTATGTTTTCTTCCTTTAGACGTCAAATCAGCATCTGAGAAATCAAGTCCATTGTCAGCAGTCAGACTAGCAACACAGTTCTCGAATTGGTTGGCAGAAGTCTCTTACGGCATATGAGCCGACTTTAGGAACTTCACCAAAGCCTTAGCATGGGCTTCAGAGCATAATAATAAGGCCAACATTGAAATCTTTGAGGGTGTCTTCCCCAATTGCTCCACAACATTGTAATCACTCTTCCGTATGATTTTCAAAATTTCCTCCATTTCTTTTTTAGAGGCTTCAGGAATGGTTTCCTTAGGTGCCTCCGTCCAGGCAGGCTTGACCAATACTTCTTTGCCCCGAGTCTCATTCGACTCAGTAGCAGGGATAATAACAGGAGAAACAGGTGTTTTAGCAAGAATAACCAAAGGAGTGGCAATAGTCTTTGGATAGATTTCAGGAGAGAAAACCCTTCTGCTTCTGGTAATTTTACTGGTCCCAACAATGTTGTCGATGTTAGGATCAGTATCTTCATTAACTTCATTCTTAATGGCCAGGAGGTACTGCTTGACGCCATG
Organism: Vicia faba; assembly: GCA_948472305.1. Lineage (NCBI taxonomy): Eukaryota > Viridiplantae > Streptophyta > Magnoliopsida > Fabales > Fabaceae > Vicia > Vicia faba. The sequence goes on from OX451739.1 coordinate 28,131,393, forward strand.
ATAATAAACGCCAGCTCCATAATTCCAAGGAATAGCTTTGTCAGAGGAATATGGTATGGGTCCTGGAAAGGTGATAATTAAAGGAGCAACCTTAGGAGTGGATGTAATCCTGACAGGTCTTTTGGAGGAGACCCTAGAAGGATTGTCATAAATGGTAATAATTGACACATCTTCATATCTTGCATCTTCACATATACCTTTCATAGAGGGAGTCTTCTCAAACGGAATTTCCTTGTTGTTCATCAGGCATTGGACACCTATCTTCAACAACAAACAACCATTGGGAAGAGATACACACAGGTGGCAACCTTCACCACAGCCCGGAAATAAACCGGCTTGTAAGAGATTCTTCTTAACAGTTGGCAGGGGGTAGTTAAATCATCCATAAAAGAAACAAATAGAACATCATCAACAACATTAATACCCTGGCCATGCTTGGGCATTGGTGCAGTTATCACATTGGGGGTTTCAGGAGGGTTAAATTCAATCTCCTTTGCCTCAATAAGATTCTAAACTTTATTCTTCAGTGCCCAACACTCATTTGTATCATGCCCCAGACTGTTGGAGTGGTAGGCACATCAAGGATTTGGATTATAACGGGGAGATGTAGTGTTTAGATTTTGAGGAGGCTCTCTCAGAGTGACCAAGCTAGCCTTCATTAGATGTTGCAATACTTGAGATAAGGGCATGTTGAGTCTGGTGAATTGTCTTCTAGGCGCATCCTATATGCGCTAATTATTTTGTCGTTGAGTCGGTACAGGGTTGGAGATCATTACAGCTCCTACCGTTGGATGGCGTTCAGCTTTACCCTGATTTCTCTGGCCATAGGCAGCACTAACTTCCTTCTTCCCAATGAAAGGCTTCTTCACTACACTTGAAGATGCATCCCTTTGAATCTTACTGCTCTTGATACCAGCTCCTACTCTTTCACCTGTCAATATCAGCTCGGTGAACCCAGCTGAAGAGCTTCCGATCAGATGGTTAAAAAATGGGCCTAACAAAGTACCCAAGAACATATCTACCAGCTCTCTATCAGACAGAGGAGGATGGACTCTTCGTGCAAGATCTCTCCACTTATGGGCATAATCTTTGAAGCCCTCACTAGAACCCATAAACATGCTTTGAAGTTTTGTACGGGTTGGATCAAGGTCAGCATTGTATTGGTACTGCCTGTAGAAATCAGCAGCCAGATCCTCCCAGTTGCGGATGTTGGTTCCCTCCAGCTGATAGAACCATTCCAATTGAGTCCCCGGTAAAATTTCCTAGAAGAAATGCACCCACAAATTCCTATTAGCGGTGTGAGGTTGGATCTTCCTGACATAAGACCTCAGATGCAGCTTAGGACATGAAACTCCATCATATTTAGCAAACGTGGGAACCTTGAACTTATGTGGAATGACCACTCCAGAAACCATTCCTTATTCTTCAAAACCCAGACCAGGTACCCTCTGAATTTCCATGGTGTTGAGACGATCCTCTAGCTTCTTGTATTTATCATCAGCAGAAGGATATTGTTCTTCAGTGTAGTCAGCCTCTTCTTCATCAGACCCTGGATTGTGTTCCTCTTATTTTGTCTTCTCTTGATTTTCCCCCTCATTTGACGGAGTTGCGAATTCTAGAGCTCGCTTTGCTGGTCCTCTGAACCTCCTTCCCATATTCAGGACACCCACTAGTTTCTTTGTCTTTTTCTTCTTGTCTTTGAGGATGAGTGCCTTCAAGTCCTCTTGTCCCTTATCCAGAGCCAGGAACATATGCTAGAATTAGCATTATGTGCTTGAAGATCCTTAATATTTTGTTTGAGAGCCATTTCTTTTTGCTGAAATAAACAACGAAGAGATAAGAAACCGGTCCTGAAACCTGTTTATGTGATTATATGCATGATATGCTTATGCAATGTTTCCAAGGACTTTTAAGATTTTAAATTTTCTTAGACAAAGAGAGAACAAACATTTTGCATTAATAAGTTAAAACGGTTACAAAAATGCCTCTTAGGCTTACAATGGAATAAAAAATAATAATACAAAATAAACTTCCTAAAACAAAAAGAAATCAAGCTTCCCATGAGCGCATCCTCTTTGGGGCAATGTAGGCGTTCAAACTTCGCTCTTCATAAAGTTGCCTCGTAAGCTCCAAAACCTTATTCCCGCTTGCGTAGAATTGAGTTTTGAAGGTATATCGCTTCCCTTTTAGTTGAATCCAAGCTGTTTGCAACTCCTCGAGAGTAGTCAGCATGTCAGGATGGAGAATAGTGTAAGGAACATCTCCCTCAACAATAGGCTCCATGATGATAGGTAGGATGGCTTCATAAGGCATTATAAGGCTTTGAGCGCAATCTCGCATCCACTTGAGATAAGGCTCCAAAGGAATGGAGTTCTTACGCCCCAACGTCTTGCTATCAACCTTGTTAACCATGACCTAAGCTTGCATGAATCTATGATGATAACCTTGGACATTGTTCTTGTAGTCGAATGCAATTCATTGGAAAAGTGAATCATAAGGGCCATACCTCCTAGCATATCCAAACTGTCGCAAAGCCAAACAAGGGTTATAGGTGATTCCTCCCCTAATTCCTAGGAGAGGGATATTAGGGAATTCCCCATAGAGATCAATAATGGTAATGTTCTCTAAAGATCGAGGACACCAATGAATATCTAAATGTGTGAGGGACATCAACCTATTAGACCATCTCAGGCCTTGCTCATTCTTCATGGTGCGATTGTGAAGAGAGTGCAAAATGTCTCCAAGTAAGGTAGGCACCGGGTTACGAGACAAAAAATTTGACTGCATTCACGTCTATGAGTTGGTCCGGATTAGGAAATAGTACCATCCCATAGATGAGAAGGGCCAACACTTCTTCAAAGGCCTGTAAATCCAAAGTATCCCAAAAATATTGAGCCTTCTCAAACAAAAACTTGGCTACAAACCCCTTGACACCACTTCTTATTTCCCAATTTGCCACAACGTCGGACTGTTGTAAATGTAGAGCTCGAGCAATATCCTCAGGTTTTGGGTCTCTTTCAATACCGTTGAAGGGTAGTTGATCAAGAATATGAATTCCTAAGAGTTAAGAGAATTCTTCCATAGTAGGCACAAATTGGTAATCAGGAAAGGTAAAGCAATGGTGTTTAGGGTCAAAGAATTGGAATAACACTTTCACCATATCCTCTTTAAAGCTTGTTGGAACCAAGTTGATGAGACGGCCGTATTTCTTGGTGAAGGGAGAATCATTGAGCACCCTTGATTCCAATTCCTTAAGTTGAGGAGGCATTTTCATGAGGTTGATTTGGACAGTATTCCTGCGAGTGGGAGCTATGTCCTACAAAACAAGACAAAGATAAATCTCTAGGTCCTTGAAATGGTTAGTGCAAAATGCCATGGTATGATTTCATGATGTTATGTACAAACAAACATATACACACAAAGCAAACAAGTTCTTAGGTTTTGGCTTGCATGAGGTTCATAGGTAAGTACCCTCTTGAAGTTTAGTTGGTTCAACCTATCCTAGAAAATAATCGGGTTCTAGGGAATCTCAATATCACTGATCTTTCTTCATCAGGCATTATTTCAGTGCAAGCCTCTTTATTGGCGACCGAAATATCCCGAAAGTCCGATCTCAATGAGCGTGGTATCGAATATCAACCAACTTTGGACTGCATCAAAGCTAGATATCTCACTAAGTTTGTGTATCTTCTTCCTAATACAAGCACAATCTTCACTGACACACTCTTCTTCTCCCCCTTTGACCATATCAAAAAGAGAATAAGCAACAGTTTCAAGAAACTCAGCACATAGGAAAATTTATATACAATTTCAGCCGTTAATGGACTTGGCATTCACACAGAATGTCAGGCATAAAGTTATCAATAAGTGAGTAAATAGCAGAGTAAACATAAAGTAATCATGTTAAAAGTAATGCATTGGCAGATAAAAAGTTAGATTACATAAGCACGATAAAATGTTTGAAAGAGACATTTATACAAGCACTTGAAAGAAACAAAATGAGTGAGTCAAGGGAATATGGATTTTGACAGATTTTGCAGTTTTTACACAGTTTCTTGCTAGCAAGGGAATATGGTATCATACCAAAAAAATGACTTATCTGAAGTGTGTTATGCATGCCTAATGATATGATGTAAATTGCATATGTCAAATTCAAACAATTTATGTAAAAGAGATATACGAAGACATTTTCAGTGAACATTTAGATCAACTTATAGGTGATTGAGGGTGAAGATAGGAAGGATATTACCTCGTTTGGTTAGATAAGTGAACGCACGTACTAAAGCTGAAAAAGCACATCTTAACAGTATGGTGTGACATATATATATTTCAATTACATATATGTTTAGGACATCACGTATGAGAGATCTAAAATCCCTAGCTTACGGCGGATGTTGAAGAAGAGGTTCGTTGCAAGTGGTTTTGTAAAGATGTCAGCAAGTTGATTTTTAGTATCAACATGCTCAAACGTAACATCCTCCTTTTCAACATGATCGCGTAGAAAGTGATGTCTAATTTCTATGTGTTTAGTGCGTGAGTGTAAAACTGGATTCTTAGTGAGGTTTATAGCACTTGTATTGTCACATTTGATTGGAATATATTTTAATTGAATATCATAGTCTTGTAATTTTTGCTTTATGCCATAAGATCTGAGCACAACAGCTACCGGCTGCAACGTATTCAGCTTCAGTAGTTGACAAAGCAACCGAAACTTGCTTTTTGCTATGCCAACTTATTAAAGAGTTTGAAAACAAGTGACATGTTCCACTAGTGCTTTTCCTATCTGATTTGCAGCTAGCAAAATCAGAATCAAAGTAACCTACTAAACTGTAATCGCTTCCCTTGGAATACCATAGCCCATACTTAGGTGTATTATTGAGATACCTAAGTATACGCTTGACAGCTTTCAAGTGGGATTCCTTAGGATTCGATTGATATCGTGCACACATGCAAACACTAAACATGATGCCAGGCCTAGATGTTGTAAGATACAAGAGTGATTCGATCATACCTCTATATTTCTTGACATCGACACTCTTACCGTGTTCATCCTTGTCTAAATTTCTGTTGGTAGACATGGGAGTATCAATTGGTTTAGAGTTGTTCATCCCAAATCATTTAAGCAACTCTTGGCAATATTTTGTTTGACATATAATTGTGCCTTCATTGAGCAGCTTTATTTGGAGACCGAGAAAGTAGTTTATCTCCCCCATGAGGCTCATCTCAAATTCACCCTGCATGACTTTGGAAAATTCCTCGACCAAGTGTAGATTAGTTGAACCAAAAATAATGTCATTTACGTATATTTGAACTAAAAGGATGTGCTTTCCTTTACGTTTAATGAAAAGAGTAGTGTCCACTTGACCTCTTGAATAGCCATGATCAAGTAGAAATTTACTAAGTCTTTCATACTAGACCCGAGGAGCCTGTTTAAGACCATATAAAGCTCGTTTTAATTTAAATACATGATCTGGATATTCGTTATTTTCAAAACCGGGAGGTTGTGAGACATACACTTCTTCATTTATGACTCCGTTAAGAAAGGCACTCTTTACATCTATTTGATAAAGCTTAAAATCTTTTGCACACGCATAAGCGAGCAAAAGACGTATAGCCTCAAGGTGAGCAACTGGAGCATAAGTCTCCTCATAATCAATGCCCTCCTCTTGGTTATACCCTTGTGCTACCAAGTGTGCTTTATTGCGGGTTATCATTCTGTTTTCATCAAGTTTATTTCTAAAAACCCATTTAGTGCCTATGATATGATGGTCTCGTGGACGAGGGACAAGTTCCCAAACGTCATTTCTTTTAAACTGATTTAGCTCATCTTGCATTGCCATTAGCCAAAATTCATCAATCAAGGCCTCTTTGGCATTGTTAGGTTCTACTTGTGAAACGAAAGAAAAATGATAACAAAAATTACATATCTTGGAGCGAGTCATTACTCCTTTTGAGATGTCTCCCAATATGTTTCAATGGGATGGTCTTTAGAGGACTTCCAAGCTAGTGGAAGATCATTTGCTTCCATTTGCTCTTCTTCCTCATCTTTTGAAGGGCTTGTATCTTTTTCTTCCTTATCATCAATTGTTTTGGATTGAACATTTTCTTCAACAGTTTCTTTGAGTATATTTTTAGTAGATACACCTGCACCATCAAGAGAAATACCTTTTCCGACACATTTTGGATAAGATTCATCAAAAGAGACATGAACTGACTCCTCAACTGTAAGTAGACGTTTATTGTATACCCTATATGTTTTGCTTGATTGTGAGTATCCAAGAAAGATACCTTCATCTGCTTTTGCATCAAATTTTCCAAGATTTTCTTTTCCATTATTTAAGACAAAACATTTGCAACCGAATACATGAAGATGTGACAGGTTTGGCTTTCTTCCTTTCAAGATTTCATAAGGTGTTTTATCCAAAATTGGATGAATTAGTATTCTGTTTAAAACATAGCAGGCTGTGCTAATTTCATCAGCCCAGAAATATTTTGGAAATCCACCTTCATTGAGCATAGTTCTTGCTAGCTCCTCTAAGACGCGATTTTTGCGCTCCACAACTCCATTCTGCTGTGGAGTTCGAGGTGCTGAAAAATTATGCTCAATATCATGCTTGTCACAGTACTTATCAAAGAGATGGTTTTGAAATTCACCTCCATGATCGCTTCGAATTGCAATTATTTTCAATTCCATTCTATTTTGAGATAGTTTTGCAAAACTCTTAAAAGCAGAAAAAGTTTCATTTTTGCTATGAAGGAATATAGTCCAAGTAAATTTAGAGTAGTCGTCAACAATAACAAAACCATAATAATTTCCTCCTAAACTTTTTGTTCTAGAGGGTCCAAAAAGGTCCATGTGGAGAAGCTCAAGGGGTCGTGAAGTGGAAATCATGTTTTTAGATTTAAAAGAGACCCTTGTTTGCTTTCCCATTTGGCATGCATCACATAGGTGATCCTTTGTAAATTTTATCTTTGGAAGACCTACTACTAGATCCTTGGATACAACCTTATTAAGCAAATCAAAGTTAACATGCGCTAAGCGTCTATGCCAAAGCCATGAATCATCATTCAAGGTGACTAGACACTTAGTGCTTGTTAAGGATACATCAAAAAGGTCAAGAATATAGACATTGTTTACTCTAATACCCTTAAACACAATATCTTTTTCAGTATTTTCAATTATGCAGCAAGTATTTATGAAGGTAACTTTATAACCTTTGTCACATAATTGACTAATACTGAGCAAATTGTGTTTAAGCCCCTCTACTAAATGGACATTAGAAATAGTAGTGATAGAGGGATTACCTACACTATCTTTACCGAGTATAGCTCCTTTGTTATTGTCTCCATAGGTAACAAATTCTTTCTTCTTTTCCTTGAAGCCAATGAAGAGCGATATGTCACCAGTCATATGCCTTGAACACCCGCTGTCTAAAAACCATCTTCTATCCATGGGTGTGAGGCATTTTTCCTGCAATATCAAAAGAGAGAGGTAGGTACCCAATTTTTATTGGGTCCATGTGGGTAAGTGGTAACATGGTTGCCTTTAGGCCTCCATTGGTAAATGCCTTTAGTAACAAGGAACCTCCTAAACTTTCATTTTTCAATGGTATGTCCAAAGTGACAACAATAATGGCACAAACCATGATGATGATGTATTGTTTTACTTCTGCTCATTGTATCCTTTGGTAATTTTTTAACAAAAGAGTATTTTGAATACGGTGGATTTAATGTTTTCTTAAAAATTTTAGGATCGATTGTAAAAGTAATTTTGGGCTGTAAAGCTTTTTCTAATTTGGAATTAAGAGTCCTAACCTCTTGCTGCCAAATATGACAAACTTCACATTCCCTTCTGGGAATACATCCTGTAACATCCTTATCTTTTGAACTTTCTGCAATACTAGCTTTTAGACTTTTTAAGTCTTTTTCAGCTTTATAGACTTTACTCTCGAGAAATGAAAATATTTGTTTATCGGAGGATAATCTCTTAAAGGCATCTTCAGCTTTGTATTGCAGTTTTTCAAAAGCTAACTTTAGTTCATAAGAGGTCATAGAAGCAAAGTTGTTAGGATATGATTGTCTTACTTGTTTGTTGTGGTTGTCTTTCTTGTTGTAGAATTGATTTTTTGTATGTGCCATCAGACATAAATTTGCACTTCCATCACTACAACTTGAACTGTCATCGTCTGATGAATCGCTATCGCTTTCCCACGCAATATAAGCTCTTCTTTGTTTGTTGAACTTCTTTGGTGAAGCTTTTTCCTTATCCTTTTTCATCTTTGGACAGTCTGGTTTGTAGTGTCCAACTTTACCACAATTGTAACAAGGTCCTTTACCTCTTTGCTTTTTATTTTCTTCTTGCCTTGGTTCTTTGGATTGTTTTCGAAAGCTTATGAGATTCTTATCAGAGTGCTTGATTCCATTCTTTCGGATAAATCTATTGTATCTCCGAACAAAAAGTCCCATTTCTTTATCATCAGAATCTTCATCACTAGTTGAGCCATTTTCATCTTACTCTTTGGTTGAGGACTTAGTGCTAGAAGTCATTAGAGCTATTCACTTCTTCTCACCCTCCCTGTCTTTGTTCCTTTCTTTCTTACTCTTATTTTCATATTTTTCAAGACTTTGCAATTCTTGTTGATGTTCTTCCAGTTTTCCAAACAGAGTTGTAATGGTAAGCGTAGTGAGGTTATTTTCTTCCTTGATAGCTGTTACTTTAGGTTGCCATTCCCTGCTAAGACATCTCAGAATTTTATTAGTAGCAATTTCATTGTAAACAGGTTTTCCAAGTGCATTTAAACGACTCACAAGATGTATGAATCTCTTCTGCATGTTAGAGACAGATTCTCCTTGCTTCATGTGAAAGAGCTCGAACTCTTGATTGAGTGTATTAATGCGGGATTGTTTAACTTCAGTTGTGCCTTCATGGGCAATTTCTAAAGCGTCCCACACTTCTTTAGTGGATGTGCAGTGAGACACCCTATAATACTCATCAACACCAAGTGCTGAGATCATCATATTTTTGCCTCTCCAATCGCACGACCATTTATTTTCATCCATTTCATTCCATTGATCCTCAGGTTTAGGTACTATTGCACCTGCATCATTCCTCATGGTTATTTGAAAAGGACCATTTTGAATGGCAGTCCATACATTCCTGTCAATGGAATTTATGTGTACTCGCATGCAGTCTTTCCAGTAGCCATAGTTTTCACCATTGAAAATAAGAGCTCTATTATACGCCCCATTTGGTTCAAAGGTCATAGCGTTACGAGTAGATACAAAGCACCAGCTAACCGGTGCTCTGATACCACTTGTTAGACGGTGTGGCAAGTGATCAAGATGGGGGTGAATAGATTACCTCTTAGTTTTTCAAGGATTTAAAATTGTTTTATCAAAGCGAGTTGAAAGCAGCGAGAATCAATGTCCTGAATCAATTTCGTCTACTTTGAACCGACTACTAGAAAATTTGACATGTGAAAACTTTGCTGGATTTTTATTAAATGAAATGGATGAATGTACAACTCAGAAATCTTGACGTTTCAATGCACTTATCATAAAACAGAATTTCCAATGAATTTAGAAATATGATAGGAATTTTGTCAAACAATTGGCGTATGCTTGTATAATGACTTAATAGTGGTGGTTTGGTGAAAATGTTTGAGCCACTATGTTTATCATTAGACTGTAAAACTTAGCACGCCAATTGAATTACAAAATTATAGAATATGTAAAATTGTAAAGAGAAAGAAAGAGAGAATGATACGCAAGCAGTTTGGTAAGGAAGTTCCCCACTGTCGTCCTCGCGTGTGGGTATGTCTCCCTCTCAATTTCACAATCGAAACTGAGAACTTTTATATCAATATGCTGAATGTTTGATAGCAAGGTTACACTACACAGAAAGAAAGAAATCCATATCATCTTCTTCTTCTTGTAAGAACCAGCACTTGATATGAGTTGTATCAAGATTTCTTGCAAAGTCACCGAATGATCCTCCGCTTCCACGACCTGTTTGTTCAAAATCCTTCTGATTTCCAAACCCCTCGCTATGGCTGAATCTGACTCGCGCGACCGTGGCTGACAAAACCCTCAAGAACACACCCGTTCTTGAAGGACAAACCCTCTGGTTTATTTCTTGAAGCTTCCTCTTCAACCTTCAACTCAGCTAGACTTCTTCAATACACAGCTGAACGTTATCTCAAACCGCTTGATTCAATTCAACAAGGATGTTTGATTTTCTTTGTTGTTGTTGAATGTAAGATGGTTGAGAAGATGATGAAGATGAAGGAATGAAAAGCTTCTGGTTGCTCACAATTGTTTTGCACACAATCTTCTATGTTGCTATGTTACTTCTGAAGAAATGCTTGCTTATATTTATAACAGAAAACGGTTAGTCAAAAAGAAAGTGATATGAGTCGATGCATATTGGTCATGTGTCGACTCATGTTAGTTATATGTAACAGGAAGATTCGATACATTATGTTTTGAGTCGATACAAAATCATGTTATAACGTTTTACAGAACCAACACTTTTATATCCGTCGACACATAATGCGTATGTGTCGATACATACTGATTGTAAATTTAACTTTTGAATTTTAAACATAGTATGAGTCGACACATGATATTATGTATCGATACATATAAGTTTCAAAATGTTTTCCAGGATCATCAGAATGTTTTGTGTCGATACATAATGCGTATGTGTCGATACATACTGATTGTAAATTTAACTTTTGAATTTAAAACATAGTATTAGTCGACACATGATATTATGTATCGATACATATAAGTTTCAAAACGTTTTTCAGGGTCATCAGAATGTTTAGTGTCGATACATAAGGTTTTGTATCGATTCATACAAGTATTACAGGGGCATCAAAATATTATGTGTCGATGCATGAAATTTATGTATCGATGCATGCAGTTTTTAGATTTACATTCCAGGATCATCAAAGAGTTATGTATCGACTCATAAGCTTTTGTATCGATACATAATAGTTTTGAGATACAATTCCAGGGACTTCAGAAAGCTATGTATCGATACAAAACTTGATGTGTCGACTCATAATGATGCATTATGAGAGAAATATAATTTTGACTTATTCAAACATGTTATATTATATTTGCAATCATTCAAAATCAATCTATGAAGGGGTTGCTCACAAGATATGAGGGAGAAAGAGGGTGACGAAGGTGTTAGGGTTTGAGGGAGAAAGAGAGAGAAGAAAGAAAACGAAAGAGAGAGTGAGAATTGGGGAAAGTGTGGAAAGATCGGATAATTGAAATTTGAATAAAATAGAAAGTTAGTAACTTTGATTGTGTTACTTGTACAAATTTTAAATTATCATTGCTCAAGACTTGTGTATTAGTCAATTGTAAAAAAAGATATAATATAATGTAAATTAATTTTAATAAAAATAAATAAATTAGGGAGTTAAGAAACATATTTAAATGATAGTAGATAGGTACTCTTAAAATTTAATTATATATATATATATATATATATATATATATATATATATATATATATATATATATATATATATATATATATATATATATATATATATATATATATATATATATATATATATTATTTATAGAAAATACAATATTTTTCATTAAAATTATATTATAATAATAATTTTAGTCATTATTAAACAATTTTATCAAGGATCGAGACACTTTACATTCATTACCTTTAAATAAATTGTAAATTGTTAGACAAGTCTCATATGAAATATCATCTGTGGCATGACATTTCATGGCCTAAACAAGTGGAATTCATTCCTCGTCTAAGGTGGCCATATAGATACTTTCTAGAGTGCTTAAAAGGTCAAAAGAAGTTGCTCTATTCCATATCAAGAAAAGTTGTTCTAGATATTTATACGTATATTGCTAAATTAGGTGTCATATAGTTAAAGATATATTATTAGAGGATATTATTCGTGCATGTGAAAATGTCGTTGGCAATTTAAACAATTTATATAAATCATAGAAAAATATAGGTTTTAGAATATAAATTGTGACCATGTGAAGCCATGATTGTAGAGTTTTTCTATAATTGTACTTGTATAGAATATTTAATAGGTGATAATGGAAAAGTTATGTAGTATATATTAATTGAAGTTGAAGCTCAAAACAAAAAAAGTTAAAAGGATTCTGATACATATATGACAAGTTGAATAGCATGGTAAGATGAGAAGAACTTCGGTTGCATGATGACAAGTTTTTGGCCACTAGGTCAATTGTGCAGTTATGATCTATTAATTTGGGCTGACATGGTCTCTATCTATGATGGGTGGGGACAGATCCACTTACTAAGATAAGATTGAAACAAGTTTTGTAGTCATCGGGTAAGTTGTTCCAAGTAATCACTAGTTGTGTCTGTCATCCATTATTTTCATCTTGTTAATTTAACTTCTTATTCATCAATTACACTAAATAAAAATGATTATTTTTCAGTTGAAGGTTTGTGGGGTGTTTTTAGACATGTATCATTTTATTGCTGCCTTTGACATTATAATGGAATGAATTCATATATTGTTTGAATGGAGACAAGCTATATGGGAATACGGGCTTTAATGATGTTGCTGGGTAGAATGGCATAACAGAAAAGATACCAATGACTATTCTTGTCTTCACTCAAACCACTGATACTAAAATTGTCCATTGTTTCAATCCAAATAGTTCTTCCATCAGACAAAGAAACAAAGAGGTACTGTTTTGTTTTGTTTCAAAGAGCTATGCATTAATTGAGAACCTGAAAAAGAGTCTGAATTAATTTGAAAGACTATTATTTTGTTTCAAGTATTCATCTGATTTATACAGTTGATGCCCTGGTGCTTGGTGCAAAAGAGATTTAACCAATAAAAGAGATTGTGCATAATATATCAAATGGAGAAAACAAGGATTACTATTGTCATTGACATTGTTTTCGAGTTTTTATTAGATTTTTTTTAGAATTTCGATTATTTTTATAAAAAAAACATGAAGTTATAACAAATATATTAAATTACTGGTGACAATTTCATGTGTTTTTATTGAGTTTTTAAAATATCTAATTAGAATAAATAGATTAAATGATCAATTAAAACCGTTAGATTAATGAAAACCAAGAGTTAAGATTTAGAGTAACTCTTATAAACTTATTTTTGGAGTAAGAATATCCCTCCTCATATATATATATATATATATATATATATATATATATATATATATATATATATATATATATATATATATATATATATATATATATATATATATATATATATGGAAATAGTGAAATTGCTATTGGTTAGCCGTGAAATCTAGAGAGTTGTTGGATGCACTTGTAGTTGATATCTCTTGTGATCATTAGGTGTCGATGTATAGGTAGGCGGAGGCTTGATACCTCAGCCTTGGATGTCGACCACCCTTTTATTCCCTTAAGTCAGGTGAAGGAGAAGCGTTTAAAATTATTTAGGGAATCATGCATTTAATACACCATACTTCAAACATCTTTTAAAAGGAATCATAATTACAACTCCTGGGAAACTGAAACACATGAGTGTTGCGTGCGAGTGATTAGACGTGTTTGATGAAGCATCTTTGCATGTTAGTTTATAGTCTCCTTTAGAAGGGTCAGTGCAATTTTCTTTCAAGTCATTCTTTTTTAGGTATAACAATTACCTCCTTCTTTAACTTTTCATTTTCCTGCAACCGTAAATTTAGTGCGACATGGGCAAGAAATCACATAAAAGTATTCACAAGTCCCAGAAGGATACTCCATATTTTTGGGTGGATCCTTTCTATTCTTCCATTGTTTCTACTTTCGTTAAAGTATGTGGTTTGACGATGCCTTTACAGAAGCTGGTATGTCTTCCTACTGGGGAATCTTGAGTCCTTATTAGGATGAAATAACATGTGTCAAGTTTGCGCCATTCCTTTCCATGAATGTGATTTTTCCACCACGAGCCTTCGACTCCACTTCACTGCCTTTGAGATCAAGGTTATGAAACACCTGGAAATGGCTCCTTCGCAACTTCATCCTACATGCTGGGCATACATGAAAGTATACCAGTATTAGTGTGAGTATTTGAATGAAGAGCCTTCTCTGATCCTTTTCTTTCATCTTTAAATCCCTAAATGGATAATATTCAACTAATATGTGTATAAAATATTCCTTGGTGAATTTACATTTCTACCCTTCTCCAAATTACAAAAGTATCTCACTCACAAAAGCAATTTTCTCAAAAAACACTTAGGTTAAAACATTAGTGAGAGAAAGTTAAACAAAATTTAAAGAGAGAGTGAGAAATGAAAGTGTAAAAACAAGATTCTAGATGGTTTAGAAAAATAAATGGAACCTCTATTTATAGGCTTGAAGTTGACTCAAAAAGAAATTTGAAAGTAATGCATTTTACTGTTATCTAATCGATTATAGCATATTATAATCGATTATATAGTTAAAATAATCATTTGTAAGTTCTCAAAAAGTAAGTTTAAGATATCTTGCAGTTGCACATCATTAAGGTGATGTCCCAATTGCTTGGGGTGTAAGTTTGAACTAAGCTAATTGATTAAACAAATGAACTAATCGATTAGGTAAGCCAAATTTGTCTCTCTAGTTATTCTGACTGTTCCTAAGTCATTTGACACAACGTTAAGACTTTTTTGAAGATGTTTTCTTTGATAAAACAATTTGAACAGTGTTTTAGAGTGTGTGCTTTAGCCTTGTGTTATTACAAAAACATCCTTTTGTCTTACAAACACTCAATACTAAATTAGGAGTTACCCATATTACTTCAAGACTTTTCCAAATACTTCTTTTTTCATTGACACATGCTTGAGTAGCTTGATATGAGGCTTTAAATGTATTCCATTTATTTTCCATCATTGGATAGTCAAGTTCATCAAACCCTGATAATAAGGTTTACATCTTTATCCGCTTAATCATTCAACTTAACTTATCATAATAGTTGTCATCATCAAAAGTATATGTCATTATTAAAAGCATGTCACCTAAAAAACAAGGTTCCACATTCTCTTCCTTTTTTATGATGACAACATATCTCTCATGGGAGATGGTAAAAGAAACAATATGGATATATTTAGAGTGATTAAACTCCCCCTGAGTTAGATACAGAATATACCATACTCCACCTGAGATTATACTTCTCCCTCTTTGTCAAAATCAAAATTTCAGGAAAGGATGCATTGCAAGAAATAAAAATGCAAGTAAAGGAAATTAAGACTTTTAGAGAAATGGGGAGAATTAAACTCGCGTTTATTTGAAATTCAAATTAGATAAAGGGAAATTTGTTTAAATTGAAGATACAAGAAAAAGATGCATAACAAAAATGAAATCATCTAAGAAACACTTAATTCATCTTATCATCATCCTCGCTGGAATTCGTTAGAGAGATAAGATTTTTCCTTTTCATTTTCTCAGTGAGCATGTTTATCTTTGCATTCATCTTCCTTTGCTCATCACAGATTTCATTGAGGGAGTTTTATGATGGAGGGTTTCTTTGCTCCATTTCTCTTCTTTTACAAAGCAATAGTTGGTGTAGTGTAGCATTTTAGTGATAAGTTCAACATAATGTAGGGTGTTATTTCTCCTTTTTCTTTCTAGCATGTGGGTGAGGACAACATCTACCCAATTTTTCAAAACTTTTTTTCTAAGAACTAGACAACATGGATGTCTGACTTTTGAACGGTGCTATAGTTTCCCTTCCTTGGGAACAAATGTGACTTATAGTGTAGTGAATTAATCTAAAATTTTGGCGAAAGAGTCCTACATTGAAGGGAGATGGAATGAAAGAAGATGGATCAATGAGGGGTGAGTGAGCTAGAGTGTTAAAGTTGAATTTGTCACCTTCGAGATCTATTTGATCATAGTCATGCTCTATGAATGGTAAGTTACAGAAATAAGTGAATTCTTCCAAAGAAAAAAAGATGGGATGTTTCCTGGCTTCAGATTTGATGATTTCATCTATGTATGAGACATTTGCGTAGAACATTTTTACTAAATCTAGGTACCTTTCCTGGGGTTTCTTAAAAACAAAGTCTCACAGACCTGTAACAGTGAATGCTTCTATGAAGGAGGAATTCTTAAAGAGGTATTTATCTAGATAGTGGGAGGTGAATATTTTCCTATCAGAGTATTAGAAGTTGTAGTTGGTTTCTTAGTCTTGATAGGTGAATTCTTTATAGAAGTATGAAGATGAAGATTGGGAGGAATGGGCTATTTTCGAGGCCATTTGGAATTGAAGATGCAGACTGAGTGAGATAATGTGTTTCTAATGCAATGAGTAAGTAAGATAATGATGAGATGAGAAGAATGAGAAATCATCTCCTTTTTTAGCCTCTACATAATCGATTGGAAGAATGTACTAATCAATGAGAAATAGTCAAAAGTGAGAGTTTTCTGTTGCAAGTATCCATTACCATAATTACTCACACAAATAGCCATTTTGTTGAGCCTCCAACATTCGAATTTTAAGTTTTCAACCAATCTAATCGATTAGGCCTAAAATACTAAAAGATTATATTAGCCCATTTCAGAATGTCTTTGTTTTGGGCTTTGTGTTCTACACTCCTACTAGATTTTATTCACACCTCTAACTACAAAATATTAGAATGCTCATTTTTATGGGTTATAAATTATTTCATTTGATGAGAAGATATTTAAAGTTATTATTTTAAGGAGTTAATAAAAAATTCATGATTATTTCAACCTTAAAATAATTTTTACCTCCACTATCAAGAAATCTTGATAAATATTTTCTAAAAGAGAGAACACCACACAGTGTATCCTTCTCCACACATTGTTGGATGCAAAAGTTGGTAAAACCTCAAAATAAAAGTCCATGATGGACGTATTTATTCAACTAATCACTACAGATCAAATATTTTGAGATAATTTCAAATGGTTTGCTTTGATTATAATGGTTATAAACATTTGCCACCATTGTTCATCTTCGGGATCAGAGACTTTATAAATATTGTATACTTCTAAATTATATTGATGCTTTGTATATTTTTATTTTAATAATCGTCAAGGCTCTAAGCTGCAAAGTATACCTACAAAACACTTAGGATTTTACCTTTAGTTCCCATATCTTCTTGGGCCCAAGTGCATTAGTCACAGAAGATCTTATGGTTTTACATTTAGATCCTTTCAATTTATCAAAACAAAAAGGTTCTAAGTGTCTTATTCTCTTACAGTGTGTGCATTTATATACATGACATTTATTTCCTTTGTGATCTATATATTTTCTATCTTTCTTTCTTTCTTTTTCAGGTTCTAGACTTTATTTATCATGTGAGAGCTCTGACTAGATAACATTAGGTCAATACTCCCTTGGGTAAATCTTCCTAGGGTATGCTCTTTAAATTTAGTACTTTCTTTCTTTAAATGATCATACATTCTAAAGAATTGAGCTTAAGGTGGTTTGATAATTGGGGTAATATCTTCCTCATAGGATGCTTTTGAGCATATTTTATCTTCTTCATTTGAAAATATTCTTTCATGTTTCAATACTACAAATAACACATCTAACATAGTCCGTGAGATGCATTTAACCTCGACTACACCAGCGAGGTAACAAAGTGCATTTAATACCTCAGTGTTTCTAAAACCGAGGTTAGAAGTTAAAAGGTCATTTGTTCGATTCCTAGCAACTGTATATTTTTATTTTCTAAATTTTGTTACGCGCGCCATATACCTCTTTGGTGTATTTAAAGACCTAGGTAATAAGTTATTCATTTACCTTGATTTTAAGTAAAAAGTGAGGGGTTAAATCTTATTTTTTGCCTGTATCATTTTCACTGCCTTTATAATTTTTTGTCTATATCATTTTCACTGGCATGTATCATATCATTATAAATATATTAACCAATGAATACCATATTTACATTGTTTTAAATCTTATTTACACCCGCATGTATCATTGTTTACACATAAACTACAAAATATGTGACATAATTGGAATATATCTTATCATTTTAAACCAAGGTTAGAAATTTATATTGTTCTCATCAAGACAGAATACACATATTTACATATTTGTACATAAAAATGACAAAACCTCTGTACATATACAATTAAGATTATAATTGTAACGCCCGTTAATTTAATTAATTATTTAATTAAATTATTTTTGGATTATTTGTTGAAGTTCTGAGATGTTGAGAATTGTTGGTATAAGTTGTTAGATTATTATTAATTAATTAGTTAATTAATAATAATAATAATAATGTTGGATTTAATAGAATAATTGTGTTGGGCTCATGTTATTGGTTGGAAGTAGAAAATTGGGGGTGTGCAAGTTAGGCCCAATAGAATTGAGCTATAAGGTTAAGCTGACATAAGGATTTGCTTGAGTTGGAGATAAAGAAGTCTTGTGCGCTGACCGTGTGAAGCCGCACGAAGAGAGGAGCAAGTTGCCCGGTGTCGAGCAGAGCAAAGTGAGGTTGTCGGCTGGGATTTTGGTATAGCGACCTTCAATCCAGGTAAGGATGGATTTCTGACCTTATAATGGGATTTATGATGTGTATTATGTTGGAATTGGTCGTTGTATGACTGTTGCACGTTGATGTTCTGAATCTGTTATTGAAGTTGTTTGTTTCCTCATGTTGTGGTCGTTTAGGGAGTTACCGTACGACTGTTTAATGAACCTGTTATAGGAAGTTGCCAGGTTATTATGTTGTAGGAGTTTTGAGTTGTCTGTATAATTTCCCGGTATAACCGATGAATAAGTTAGTATAGATTATTATCCGTTGATGTGGTTGTTAGGTTGTTGTATCTTCCGAGCAGTTGGCAGAAAATTAGGAATTTTTGTTGTGGTCGTTATAGGAAGGGTTCAGTGTGATTGTCTTGTACAATTAGTGAATCTGTTGAAAGTAGATATAGTTTCTCGTTGCTGTGTTATTCCGAGCAGTTGACCAGAAATCATGTATTATGTTGTGATGGTCGTTATGTTATTATATTATTCTATGTTGTTGGCTGGAATTAGTGGTCAAGGAGGATGCTGATGGGGTTAGGTGTCAAGCGGCATGTAGGCTGCGAGGTGTGTCGGAGAATATATGTGTTGGATGTCGAATGACATTAGGCTGCGAGGCGTGCCGAGGAGCACGGTATTGTTGTCGAGCGGCACGAAGTTGCAGGTTGTGTCGAGGAGCATAAGTTAGTTGTTATTCTTATTTGTTTTTGTACGTGTCGAGGGGTATTGAGTTAGTTGTCATTTTGTCTTGTTGATGTACATGTCGAGGGGCACGTAGTTCATCCTATCCCTTTTACCCGTATATGTTGGTTTGATCGATACCAGTGTTGTATAAGTTGTTCTGAGTTGAGAAAATGATGGTTGATGAATTATACTAAGATGCCTCTAATATGGGCAGATATGATGTTGTAAGATTATGGTCAAAGTTGAATTATGTTGATGTTGAGTTGTTGTTGATGTTGTAGGCTTATGGACAAAGTTGAATTATGTTGAGTTGATGTTGTAGGCTTATGGCCAAAGTTGAATTATGTTGATGTTGAATTGTTGTTGATGTTGTAGGCTTATGGCCAAAGTTGAATTATGTTGAGTTGATGTTGAATTGTTGTTGATGTTGTAGGCTTATGGTCAATGTTGATTTATGTTTGTTTGTTGTTGTTGTTGTTGCTACATTCATGTTATGTCGCATACATCGCATGTCAAGTTGGAGTTGATGCTCGTTAAGTTGGCTTGGATTGGCAAAATACTAAGTTGAAGGCTTATGTCTTGTTGATGCCTCTATTTATTGACAGATTTTTAAGTTGGGAGTTCTGCTTCATTGGTACCACATACATTTGCATAAAGACAAGTTGCATTCTATGTTGCATTCTTAGTCGTTGTATGGTTGATTTGATTATGCTTATGTTCTTAAAATCTGAGAAGTGGTGAATATGTATGAACTGATACTAATGTTTTATTTATCATAAGTTTTATTGTCTAGTTCAATATCTCACCTCTTCTGTTTGAATGTTACCCCTATGTTGGTAACGTGCAGGTACTCCAGAGTAAATGCGGTTTACCTTCAGTAGTTAGAGTCAGTGTCATTGCTCGGATACGTAACACTCGGGGAGATGAGCGCTTGTTATTTTATTATTTTTATTATTAAGTTGTTTCACTTTAAGTTGTTGTTCGTCAAATAACTATTATTTGAAGTTGTTTTAGTTGGATAAAGATGTTATATTCTTTAAGTTGAATAATTGATTCCGCTGCGTGGTTATGAAAGTTTTTGGTTTTAAAAAATTAATTTATGTTGTTGTTGGTTCATCCAAGTTTAATGTGTTATGTATCTGTAATGAATGTCGTTGTTTTTAAGTTGAATTTGTAGAATCCCGATTTGGTTATCGAATTTTTGTAATTCTGATTTTATATAATTGTCGGGTAGAATTGGGGTGTTACAATAACAACCAATAAAAACTATTATTGTCGAGATTTAACAAGATAAGAAGACATTGGTCTAATGTGGTCGAATGTCATCGATATCTTCTTTTGAGTGTGGTGTTTTGTTGTTAAACTTCGATAATTAGAACAAAATTTAAATTATGATAAGCTAACAACAATAACAACATGAACTTAAGAAATATAAATATGTGTGTATATAGATTAAGTTAATACCTTATGATTAATCCATCCATTTGTAATGTATGGAGATAATATAGAGCATATATTTTATAACATAATATCCACAAGAATAGTCGTCAGGTTGTTGTCGCTATTACAAATAACTTTCATATGTTTATATCACAGTAATACACATAAATAATATAATTGAAAAAGCTACAAACAATATACTTACTTTTGGGTACACATAGATTGGCTTTTTACCAAGTAAATTTTGTTTGGTTGCATTATATTCCCCCACCGCTCTATACATATCGATTAAAATTAAACATGAATAAAAACTATTTAGATATAAAGTTAAAAATAATGTTTCATGACATAGTGAAAAAGACCATAATCATTTATGAAAATGAGCATGAAATAATATAGACCTAGTAACATTCAACAAGTGTATGTGTTTTCTTTCAACAATGGAGTTATGTTGAGGTGTTTTAATGCATGATCTTTGTTGCAAAATGCCAAGGGATGCATAATATGAAGGCATAATGAATTATGCACCATTATCACTTCTTATGGTTTTGATAGTGCATGAAAATTGATTTTGACAGTATTTAATAAAATTTTGAATATGTGTTATGGTTTCAGCTTTACTATGCATAAGAAAATTCCATGTATAACGTGTGAAATCATCAACAATAGTAAGAAAGTATTGGAAATTATCTAAAGATTGTGAGGAGATAGGTCCCCATATATCCATGTGTACTAAGTCAAAACAATTAGAAGTAATAAAGTGACTGATGGGAAAGGGAAATCTAGTTTGTTTAGCTAAATGAGAATCATGGAAAAGTAAAGTTTTATTGAATTTGTTATCAGAGAAATTTTGAGACATCTGCTGTAAAACCTCATTAGAGGGATGGCCTAATATATGGTTCCATACATCTAAAGGGGCGGGGGTAATCATATTGATTAAACTATCAGAAGTACAAGCACGAGTAGTGTTTTTATTAGGAGATAAATTGTGAATTGGTTCTATGTGAAGTATGTAGAGATTTTATGATGAACCATTTGTCCAATACTCCTCTTGGTAGACACATCTTGTATAGAACATGAGCTTTGTGAGAAGGAAATGGTGAAATTAGAGTTATTCTGAAGTTTAGAAATGGAAATAAGGCTAAAGTTAAACTCGGGAATATAAAAACATCAGTAAGTTTAATGAGTTGATCCAATATGGTTGTGCCAAAAAAGTTAACAGTGATGCAAGTTCCATTAGGTAGATAAATCTTAACAGGAGTAATTATACTTATATAGGTAAAGCATCGTATATAGGGGTAGACATGGTCAGAAGCACCTGAATCAAGGATCCACATAAAATAATTGTTAATAAAATTACTTGTATTGATAATACCTGAAATTATGTGGTTGTCCTTAGAAGTAGATGTATCAGTCTTGTTGTCTTTTGTTGATTGTTGTAGCAGCTGAAGCAAATGTTGGTAATCTTCCTTGGAGATGACTCCATCTTTGTCTGAGTTCTGTGTGGATTTTGATTTTTCATCATTCTTGGAGTTTTTGTTGCGATATCCAGGTGGAAAGCCATGCTTGAATTATAAGTTTTCCTTTGTATGATTAGTTTTATGGCAGTTGGTGCAGAACACGAAATTTTTGGAGTTGTTGCCCCGTGCCTTGCCACGACCATTGATGGAGTTGTTGTTAGCATATAGTATAGTAGGGTAAACAGTAGGGGAAGTGGTGGAAACAACTTCTTGTTAAGCTATGAGAGATTAAGCCCTACTGATGATGGGGAGGGGATCGAGCAGCAAGATTTGGGTGTGAATATTGTGATATGTGTCATTCAATCCTTTGAGAAAGCAAGATACATATTCCATGTGTTTGTAATTGTGGACAACTTGAACTAAATTGCAGATGCAAGGAACGGGGCAAGAAGAAGCATGTGTAGGTCGAATATCCTCAAGTTCGTCCCAAAGAATTTTCAAATCAATGAAGTATTGAGAAAGGAATATGTCACCTTGTTTGATAGAACAAAGATCACGAAGAAGATCTGATAATTTGAAGTGGTTGTCTTTGGTGAATCTTTCTTGAAGATTATTCCAAAGATCAAAAGTAGAGTCGAAACAAGTAGTGCTTTGTGCAATATAAGGGGAAATAATGTGGTTGATCCTAGAAGTCACCATATTATTTGCGCGATCCTAAATATCGAAATTTGAATCTGCATGAGAAGGTTTGGGAACGATGCCATTGATGAAGTCAAGCTTATTCTTTGATGTAAGCGTGTGACACATCAATCTGCTCCAGTTGTGGTAGTTGTGATCGTCCAGTGGTAGGGTGACCAAGATTGCACTGTGGTTTTCGTTGGGATGAAGGTAGAAAGGGCTTCTTGGATTCAAGGCGAGGTCGGGTTGAGAGTTGGTGGTTGAGTCGTTTTTGGGAACGTCTTTGGTGTCTGAATCATCAGAATCCATGGAAGATGCAGAAGTAATGCATAAGATTCAAGGAAAGGGATAAAGATGAATTGAGGGAAATGCGGATACTTTGAAATTTGTAGGGTTTTGGGTCTCTTTATACCATATTACAGTTTATGAAAATAGGCCCAATGTGAACGGTTTTCCATTAGGACTAAAATGCAATGAAACGAGAATTTAACCTAAAACCTCGTCCCTGATTATACCTGGCACCCCCCGAAGGTATGAAAAGACCAAAGTAGCCCAACCAAAATATTTTTCAGAAATTCCAAATTCTCGGTACCACGCTGCATTTTTCAAATTCACTGGGCGATATCGAAGATTTCGAAGAGATACCGGAAATTTTGTGAAATAGTAAAAAAAATTATGGTATATTTGTGCAATTTCTGATATTTCGTACCGGAAATTTCAATATTTCTAATATATGCTAATCGGAAATTTTGACATTTCTGGGTTTTGTCTTACCTTTTGTATCGAAAATTTGAAAATTTTTGGAACTTTACAGCATGTACCAGAAATTCCAAAATTTATGGTAGTTCATATTTATTTTTTTGAAAAATTTCCAGTAGTTCACATTTTCCTAATTTTTTTCTATTTTTTTATTGTTTCAATGAGGACCAGGGGTAAAGATGGTTTTGTTGCGGGCAGGGCGGTCGATAGAGCGGAAGTTCAAGCCCGGGCTGACGAGGCACATGCTTCCGAGCTACGGGTTGGTAGACTTCCTCCGACCGGTTCACACCGGAAACAGATGGCTGAGCAGCAGACAGAGTTCTGTGCACCCCACCGTCAGGGTGTTAGAGGATCTACTGCTAAGGAGGTACATGATTCTGCTCCTAGAAAGGAATGTGTTACCATCTGGAAGCTTGAATTCAACAACAGGGTTGCTTTCTTTGTAATGCACTTCTGTCTTAATTAGAAATTGAGGAAGAGGCGTTTTTTGAGATGTTTTTCTTTATAGCATTTGCCCCTATTTATACAAATGACAATGCATTCTAGACTACACAAATTTGTCGGTGCAATCAGAATCCTCCAAAGATGTTGGCAAAATCCCGGCCGTTGAAAAACCTTGAATTCATTAACTACCAAAAATTCCAGTATATTTGAAATTTCTGGTACTCACTAGTAAATTTAAAATTTACGGAATACCGAAAATTTCAAATGTATTACCGGAAACTTACACAACTAGAAATTTTTCAAAGGTGTACCGGAAATTTTCTTTGTAATCGGAAATTTTGATGCTCCTACCAAAAATTTCCTTCGGAAATTCTTTGTATCTCATCAAGGATAATTCTGAAATAATTAAAATTAGAGTATTAGGTTTAATTTAGGGGATGACATGTTAAATCCTCCGATGAATTACTTATAAAGGCGGAAGAGTTCAATCACTTATATAGATGAGAAGAGGCTCTTACTAAAATACAAAGTAATCTGGCCCAATAACCAGAATAAACCCAAAGGGGGAAAAATAAAGCTAATATCTAACCACACTAAATATAAAAAAGAAGTTAAGCTTCTAATAGTTTCTGCTGCTAAATTCAACATCATTTCTTTTGGCAGTTCTCATCGATACTTTTTCCTCCAACTCATACCATATACTCTTAGGTAATACTATAGTCTATACAGTAATACAAGTAATGGTTTTTCTTTAAAATTTCACTACATGAACACATTCACAATTTAAAACCTTGCTCCAAACTTGACATATATAATTTACATTCACAAACATGAGAAAGCAACTGAATTTCAAACATAGCTTTTAATGGAAGAACTATAACCACTAAGAACATCATAGTACCTAGACCACAACATAACACCGCCATATTTAGCAGAACCTTTAATAGCCGGAAGCACAATTGAAGTAAGATTATCAACAGGTATAAATCCACTCCCTGCCGCCTCTATAGAAGCCGGTAGCCCCAAAAATATCTTCTTAACAGGTACATCTAATGTCCACTTCTTCCACGCATCTTCAAAGCTGCTAAACTCACCAATATTGTATTCACAAGAAGGGTTATTATAGAATTGTACCCAAACATAATCAAAAAGTCCTGACATAAGAGCATTTCCTAACCAAGCATCAGGAAATGGACACTGAGGAGCTGCGGTTATGTAAACTTTTTTCCCGTTATACGCTTTAAGGAACCTGGCAAGATCACTCCAATGTTGGTTTGACGATCCTCCTTCGATGTCAAAGTCGATGCCATCAAGAACAGCAGGACCGAGAGGACGAGACGAAGAGTTTCCGCCTAAGTAATTGTTCCAAAGGTAAGTTGCTACAAGGCTTGCATCTTCTGTGGACTCAAGTGGGTAGCTACCTTTGTCTCCTCTTAAAGAGAGCAATACTTTGATTCCTTTAGATCGACAGAAATTGATGTCTGAGGATAAGGCAATACAACCATTAGTACTATGTGGATCACAATGACCTGCTAATTAATCATGGTTGGAGTTTGGGTTGGTAAGACAAAGGTTGGTAAGAAGGCTATGATCACGTATTCATAGTTTCTTGTGGCACAAGTTTCAGCTAAGGTGCCTTCATTGCCATTTTGGCCCCAGTAGATCACAATATTGCCAGCATTTGAACAATTTGCTAGTACTAACAAGACTAATGAGATGGTTAAGACTGAGATTGGTGATTTTTGTGCCATTGCTGATTTAGAGAATATCTGATGAAGGAATTAATGTTAGGATGGTTCTATATATGCCAAGTGTTTGTGAAGAAAGGATTATCTAAAGTTCATATTTTCCAACCCTCATTCATTAATTTCCACATAAAAACGTGGCTTCCCGGCCACTCTAATAAAATGTTATAACAATTGATGCTGACTTCGTGTGTGGAATTAATGTACTAATTTACCGTTCATTTGGCATTATTCATCACATATGATAGAATTAAAATACAAGTCTAATGGAAAAGAGTGCCAAACTACCTAGACATAATTGTTTCTCTTGATAAACTAGATAAACTTGATAAACGTCAAGTAAGTTTTAGATTTTTTTTTTTAAACATGTAAAAGGGTTATCATATACTTTTGCCACATTTTGACAACTAATCGGTTTGTGTTATTGTTTGTCTTATTTAACCGGAGAGAGTCACAATACTATAAAATATCTCTTTTATCTTATTTTAAATAAATATATATATAGAGTGTAATAAAGGGCGTAATGAATAATTATTATCTTTCTTTCTGAGTAAAGTTTCACCAAGGAGAAAAGTGGAACTGACCACGAGTTCAATTCGCAGTAATAATATTTTTTGGATTTACAAAGCGTGTTACTTTTTTCATCCATTGGAATTAATATCCGATGAGAAATACTCTATTTACAAAATTTTAGTTTTAACCTATTTTTTCGTTTTAATCTGCAAAACATCAAATTCGTAATTCTGAATTTTCCTCTTCATCATCAACAACAACAAAAAAATCAATAGAATATTTAAGCATTAAATCTCAACAACAACCACAACAACAAAATCAATAAAATCGTTACATTAAATCTCAACAACAACAACAAATAAACAAAATCAATAAAGTTGTTAAATATTAAATCTCAACGGTAAGAACAATAATATTCAACATTTTATATTGATATAACAACAACTAACATTAATAAGTTACATTCATGTTTTTCTAACTAACATTAAACATTAGAACCAACATTAAAATTACAAGAGAAGAGATTATATGAGATGGTTATACATGTCGGTTCAGCAATTTTTATTCAAACTAAAAAAGTTTGACTTTTATTGTTTCGGGTCAATTTTGTAACTAAACTGGAGTACATCAATTTTTTTCCGAGTGGATTTGGTTTAAATTTTTAATTTGTTTGATTTTGTCAAATTCGTGTATGCCTCTAAACACCAGATTAATCATATATATATATATATATATATATATATATATATATATATATATATATATATATATATATATATATATATATATATATATATATATATATATATATATATATATATATATATATATATATATATATATATATATATATATATATATATATATATATATATATATATATATATATATATATATATAAGAATATGGTTAATTCATACAGTTAAATTAACCATAATTTTAACTGAGAATTGAAATAAACATCTGATCAACTATCAACTGTGTGTAAAATTACTTCCTACAAAAATAGACGATGGAGAGCTTTAGACAAGAAACCATGCAGCTTAGAGTGTTTTGATTCTACATGTTTTGGCTGCAAGATAGTGAGTGTACTCATCTAGATTCATCTTTGAGGGCATGTAAGACTCGTTATTGTATAGTGTCTAAAATTTAATTGTGGTTAAATAAAATCTCATAAAATGTTTGTCTCGATTAAACAGTGGTTAAATAAGACGTGTACTTATTTATCATGGTTAAACAGCAACTAATCTATACAGAATCTTCAAAAACTTGAGACAACCTTAAACTCCTCATCTTCTCTTATCAATAACCAATAGTTTGAAGAATCACATCTCAGTTTTCTGGCTTCATCTCTGCTTTTCATAAAATTATGTTCCAACTTTATTTCATATTCATATATTTGTGTTAGAGTTCAAAAGTTTTCATCATTTGAAATATAGTTTTTGCTCTTTAGAATAACATTCTTTAGCCCACTAATACATTTTAGTATCTTGATAGGGAAATCAACTGTAGAGTGAATTCAGTTTCAACTTCAACAAAACATGTTCATATTATATAAACTTAATAATATTTACACATACACGAAATGACGAACAAGTAGAGAAATAAACATGAGATATTAGAAATAGATTACTACAAGACGAGTATAGATTTCAGACATGGGTCTTGATGGAGGAGCTATAACCACTTTGAACATCATCAAACCTAGACCACAACATAACACCCCCATATTTAGCAGAACCCTTAATTGCTGGAAGCACAGTAGAAGTAAGATCCGTTGCAGGAATAAAGCCACTTCCCGCAGCTGTTGGAGAAGCAGGTAATCCTAAGAATATCTTGTTTGCAGGAATACCTGATATCCACTGCTTCCACGCGTCTTCAAACTTGCTAATTTCATTAGGATTGTATTGACAAGGAGGGTTATTGTAGAATTGTACCCAAACATAATCGAAAAGGCCTGTTGTAAGTGCATTTCCAATCCATGCATCAGGAAATGGGCACTGAGGAGCTGCAGTTATGTAAACCTTCTTGTTATACCCTTTAAGGTACCTGGCAAGATCTCCCCAATGTTGGTTTGATCCTCCTTCGATATCGAAGTCAATTCCGTCAAGAACAGCAGGACCAAGAGGGCGAGAAGAAGATTGGCCTCCTAAGAAGTTATTCCAAAGATAAGTTGCAACGTTACTTGCATCTTGTGAGGAAGCAATTGAGTAACTTCCAGCACCTCCTCCTATTGACAGCAATACTTTGATGCCTTTGGCTTGACATGATTTGATGTCTGAAGTTAAGCGGGTACATTGGTTACTGTATGGATCACAATGACCAGCTAGATTGATCATGGGAGTTTGGCCATGGCCGAAGGTTGGTAAGAAGGCTATGATGACGTATTCATAGTTACCTGTGGCGCAAGCCTCAGCTAACGTGCCCTCGTTTCCGTTCTGGCCCCAGTAGATTGCAATTTTGCCAGCATTAGAAGCATTGGCTAGTGCTAGCAAGACTATAGATAAGAAGGTGAATGAAATTGTTGATTTGAGTGCCATTTTCATGTGTGTTTTTGTTGTCTTTTATGTTGCAAATCATAATGGTGGGTGTGGCTTTTATAAGGATGAATGTTACAAAAATGTGCTCTTTTTCCTCATATGAACGTTGCCTGGGGTTCCCTCTTTTATACGCAGTCATTGCATTCGACATCTCTCTTGTCTACTTGTTGCTACTCTTTTTCTTTAGGGTTATGTTTTTCAGCTACTTAAAACAGAAAAGTAGTCACAACTATTATCAAAATAACTTTTCACACTCAATTCAATATTCTTTTAATCATATTCAAAAGTATAGTTGGAAAATGTTAAATTACTTTTTAAAATTTTAAAACTACTAGTGTCAAAATAAAAATAAAATGTTAAAATATCTAACTAACACATGGAAGGAAGAAAAGAATAGATTTGTTTGAGAAAAAAATAAGGTATTGGAAAAGATTGATGGTAATGTTAAGTATTGTGATGATAGTAACATGTTCGATATATAAATATATTCACAAAATTAATTGGAATGAGCATATGTTAGATTAACTAATAAAAACATCCGATCTATTTAGTTAAGAATACTATATCACATGTCATAAAAAAATATTTTAAATTTATTATAATTTTTTATTTAAATAAATATAAATAATTTTATTATTATTACTATAATTATCTTGAAAAATTTATAAACAATATTATAAGTTGTTTTCATAAATTCTCTCAAATAAAATATATCATAAAACTTATGTTACTAGTTAAGCTTAATTAAATTAATACAAACAAATATTATATCTTATTATTCTTTTAATTTGTTGATCTATTTAAATTTTAAATGTTAGTTGAATTGTTTACTTATGAAATTTCAAATTAAATAGGTTTTAAGTAGGCTAATATAATAATCCAACAAGATTTTCGAAGATGTCAAATTCAAACTAAAAAATAAGCTGATGACAGATTACATTAAACTTAAGCTTTAATTTTCTTTAGCAGGTTAAGTTTAAGTTTGAAATATTCTTGTTGTATGTTGGCCAACTTGGCATTTAATGAACACGTCACTCAGTTTTATAATGTTCATTAACAGTAATTTTATGAGTAATGTTTGACAAAATTAAAGAAGTATTTGTAATATTATAGTCTCATACATATTTGAAAATATCATACAAAGTTGAGACTATTTTGGTGGTTTAGTCACTTTTTTTATCACACTTTTCCCATTTGTAGAGTAAATTCAACCAGTGTTGTCAAATTGCGGCCATAGCGGCGCTATGGTGGATTGTGGTTGCGGATTTTTAACATAGCAATATGGAAAAGCCATGGCGTTGCGGATTTTGTATTGCGTTGCGGAAATTACGAAAATTGCATTTTTTTCAAAATTTTTAAAATTCTTGTCTGGTTCTGTTTTATCCGATCAGTAAACAGGCCCAAAAGAACTATAATTATGGTTAAATACTAATAATCTCCATTAAATACTCTAATTAAATATTTATAAAACCAAAACCTACAACCTTTCTATTCTCCACAGAATCTTCTCCCCCAGTCTCTCCTCTCTTCTCCCGCTTCTCCACAGATTTTTCTTCTCTATCTGTTTCTCGTATCTTCTTACACAACTATCAGGTACTCTTCTTCTTCTTCAGTTTTTTTCTCTCTTATTTTTTATTTCTTTTAATTTTTATTCTTTCCCACACTTCTCTCTTTTTTGTTCTACTTTATTGGTTCTTCCTTTTATTTTTCTCCTATTCTGTTTTTTAGTGTTGTATTTATCTCTTTTAAGTTCTCTCTTTTTATTTTATTTTCTACCGTGTAATTTTAGACAATGTCTTAAAATCAAGAAACCTCCCTAACCTCTAGGGTTGACGGTTCAAAGAGAAGTGATCCTAGATGAAAATATATAGATTATCGAAGGGTAATTTAGTATTTAGTATTTTTAGTTGTTTTGATAACTTAACTATTAAGTTTATTTATTAGGGCATATGTGACAGTTTACTTTGTATATAAATAGACTAATAGTAGTAATTATTTGTATTATTCCTTTTGTAAGCTGTATAGCCATCATTGCAGTAAATATATTCTCTCTTACCTTTCTTTCATTTATTAAACTTGTGCACCAACAATTGGTATCTAGAGCTCCGGTTGGATTCACATGAAACACAAGTGAAACTGTGAGGCGTTGTGTTAATTGCATAGGAGTAAATAAACTCTCATTGTTATTGATAATGAAAGTATGGATTTGTTTATATACAAGTTTAGTTGTGTAACTAATTTAAACAGAATGTTTAACAGTTCTAACAAACTCTTAACAAACTAACTAACTAACTACAAGTCAATACCCTCCCTCAAGCTTAGCTGTACAAATTTCTCAAACTAAGCTTGGACAATAAAAGCTGAAACTGTGGTGTATGGAGAGCCTTTGTATGTAGATCAGCTAACTGTGCATGAGTAGGAATTGGCATGAGCTGGATGATTCCTTGTTGCACCTTGTCTTTAACCAAGTGGCAATCGATTTCAATGTGTTTCATTCGCTCATGAAATGTGGGATTCTGAGCTATGTAGATAGCTGATAAATTGTCACAAAACAATGCCACTGGTTTCTGAATTGGTTGCTGAAGGTCCTCAAGAAGATACAATAGCCATTGTATTTCACAAACTGTAGTGGCCATTGCTCGATATTCAGCCTCTGAAGAAGATCTAGAAATTGTACTCTGCTTCTTTGATTTCCAGCTAACCAAGGAAGAACCATAAAATAAATTGTACCCTGTAACTGATTT
Organism: Vicia faba; assembly: GCA_948472305.1. Lineage (NCBI taxonomy): Eukaryota > Viridiplantae > Streptophyta > Magnoliopsida > Fabales > Fabaceae > Vicia > Vicia faba. Next base: position 28,162,894 of record OX451739.1, read on the forward strand.
TCTGGTATCAACACAGGAGGCCCAATCTGAATCACAAAATCCTGTAAGCTTATGAGAAGATTCAGCTGAAAAGAATAAGCCTTGACCTGGTTGCAGTTTAAGATATCTCAAAATTCTCATGGCAGCTTCATGATGAACCTTCATTGGGGTAGAAAGGAACTGACTTAAGGTGCTCACAGCAAAGGACAAGTCAGGCCTGGTGTTAGTAAGATACAGTAACCTCCCAATGAGCCTTCTGTAACCTGAAATATCAGAAAAAGGTTGATTTGTGAGAGCTGGAAGCTTTGTGCCTGGCACCATTGGTGTACTAACAGGTTGACTAGCAAGTAATCCAGCTTCTTCAATCAACTCCAGAGCATATTTCCTCTGAGATAGCACCAAGCCCTCTTTAGATCTGGCTACTTCAAAGCCTAGGAAATATCTGAGATAGCCCAAGTCTTTAATTTTGAACTGATTGTCCAGAAACTGTTTTACCTTGGTAATCTCCTCTAAATCATCACCTGTGAGTACAATGTCATCAACATAAATGAGTAAAATTGTCAAATGCTCATTATGAGATCTAACAAACAGTGAGTAATCACTCTTGGATTGCACATATCCTAAAGAAAGCAGGGAAGTTGTCAGCTTATGGTTCCACTGTCTGCTAGCCTGCTTTAAGCCATATAATGACTTTGTCAACTTACATACTTGTGAAGGTTGAGCAGTAACATAGCCTAGAGGTGGAAGCATATACACTTCTTCATCTAAAGTGCCATGCAAAAAGGCATTGTTAACATCTAATTGCTTTAGAAACCAGTTCTTAGATGCTGCCAGAGCCAGAACTAACCTCAGTTGTCATCTTTACAATTGGAGAAAAAGTTTCAAAATAGTCCAATCCCTCTTGTTGTGTGTAACCCTTGGCTACCAACCTAGCTTTGAACCTCTCAATAGTACCATCTGCATGCCTCTTAATCCTGAATACCCATTTACATCCAATTGGATGTTTACCAGGTGGTAAGTCAGTCATTTCCCATGTTTTGGTACTCTCAAGAGCTGCAATTTCAAGGTCCATTGCTTACCTCCATCTCTCATCCTTTACAGCTTGACTATATGTTCTAGGTTCAATAAGAGTAGAACAAGACAAAACAAAAGACTGATAGGAAGGAGAAAGGGAAGAATAAGAGAGATAATCAGAGAGAGGATAAAGAGTATCAGATGAGGAGTTAGATGATTGAGTTCCCTGTGATGAAGAATGGACTAAATGACAGTGATAATCCTGCAAGTAAGATGGTTTTGTTTTGGTTCTGGCAGATTGCCTTATAGGTTCTGGTTCAGGGACAGGTTGAGTAACAACAGGGGAAAGTGGAGGAAGATTTTGTGAATCTGATGATGGTAAAGGATCAGGGATGGACTGATTTATTTGAGTAGGTAAAGATGGAGCTTGTGGTTCAGTAGGAAGGATATGAAATAATGATTCATGTGATTCAGAAATGCCTTGATGAAAAGGAAAAATATTTTCATAAAAAATAACATTCCTAGACAAAAATATTTCTCTTGAAAGAAGATCAAGCAAAAGAAAACCTTTAACACCCTCTTTATATCCCAGCAAAACACACTTCCTGGCCCTAGCCTGAAATTTTGTTCTATGAGCTGTTATGGTAGTAGCATAACACAATGAACCAAAAACTCTTAAATGCTCCAGATCTGGTGTTTTGTCATATAAAATCATGTAGGGTGATTTGTTTGAAAGAACCCTAGTAGGTAAGAGGTTGATCAAATAAGTGGCATGCAAGACAGCAAAGGACCAAAATTGAATGGACAAGTTAGAGTGAAACATCAAAGCCCTAGCAACATTCAAGATATGTTGATGCTTTCTTTCTACAATCCCATTTTGCTGTGGAGTTTCCACACAAGTTTTCTGATGTTGAATTCCATGCTTTATGTAAAATTCAGGCATGTGGAATTCAACACCATTATCTGTCCTGACTAAGTTTACTTGTTTCTGAAAATGTTTTTGTGTAAACTCAATAAACTTTTGTAAAACCAGTCTAGCTTCTGATTTTAATTTCATTAATTTGATCCATGTAAAACGAGATTTGTCATCCACAATGGTAAGAAAGTATTTGGCACCAGTAATAGAAGATTGGCTATAAGGCCCCCAAATATCCACATGTAACAAATTCAATATATTTTCAGAAACAGTTTTGCTCAAAGGAAAAGACAACTTTTTTTGTTTTGCAAACTGACATGAATCACAAGGATTACATTGGGATAAGGGAATGGATGGATACAATTTGTGTAATTGTTCAAAACATGTATAAGAAAGATGGCCTAACCTATGATGCCAAACATGAGGTATTTTTACAGGTAATGTATTAGACATATTGGCTGAGTGAAATGAAGCTAAAGGTTGTACTTGATGAAAAGGTGGTAGAATCATGATGTAGAGTCCATTCTTGATCTCAGCTCTCCCAATCATCTTCAAGGTGATCTTGTCCTGTAAACAGCAAAAATTATCACTAAAGACAAGTCTGTTTGGTAAAGTTTTGGTGAGTTGTTGGACAGAAACAAGGTTAACATCAAAACTGGGAACATACAGTACATTATGTAAGGTTGGTGCGGAAGAAAGAATAATCGTCCCTATGCAATGTGCCATGGCACTTGCCTTATTTGGTAAGGAAACAGAAATGGGACTGATCTTATAATAAGAAACAAAGAAAGTTAGAGAACAAGCAATGTGATCAGTGGCCCCAGAGTCCATGATCCATTGCATAGAAAACTTACCTATGCCATTAGAAATGACATTGTGGCTGCTCACAAGATGAGAAGAAAGTGAGCTAGCGGTGGGTTGAGAAGAGGGAAGCAAGGCCAATAGACTCTGAAGTTGTTCCCTTGTGAGTTCCACACCATTAGAAGATGATTGTGCTTCATCAACTGTGCCACTGTCTCCAGAAACAACAATATAGGCTTTCTTTGGCTTATAGCCATTTGGAAAACCTAGAGGATAGCCATGCTTTTGAAACCAGGTATCAACAGTGTGATTTGTTCTGCCACAGTGAGAGCAAAGCCTGTTTCCCTTGTTGTAAGATTTCTGATAACTTGGCTTGCCCTTTCCAGAATAAGAACCTTGTGATGAAGCTTGTGAAGGCATTGCTTGAACTGTCATGGCTGCAGGGTCAGGTAATACAGCTATATTAAGATGGCGTTCTTGTTAAAGAATCATGGAAAATATTTTTGGTAAATCAGGCATAGGATCCATGAGAAGAATTTGAGACCGAGCTGCAGCATAATTGTCATTCAAACCCCTTAAGAAGCAGAGCACACAATCATTATCCTTGTAACGCTTGACAATCTTCATTGCCTCACAGCAACAACCAGTAATGGAGGAACAAGCAGGAATTGGGCGATAGTTACACATTTCATCCCATAATATTTTCATTTTTGTGTAATAAGCAGTAATGGATAAATCCCCTTGCTGCAGAGAATAAAGTTCATGATGAAGATGAGAGATACGAACCGAATCTCCTTGAGAAAAGCGAGCCTTGAGATCCTTCCAAACATCAGTAGCAGCATCAAACCAGATAATGCTTGTGGCAATCTCATGTGTGACAGAATGAGTAATCCAAGAAAGCACGAGATTGTTGCATCGTTTCCAAGCTGAGAGCATGGGGTCATTATCTGCAAGCCTCGGAATAGTGCCATCAATGAACCCAGATTTGTTCTTCATCTGCAGCGATATCTCCATAGCTCTTGCCCAACCATGGTAATTGCTTCCATCAAGGATAGGGGTAACAAGAACCAAGGATGGGTTCTCGTTGGGATGAATATAGTAATCGTGTGTTGAATCCTGCAAATTTGCAGTAGTAATCGCAACTCTAGCCGCCATTGTTGCAGATTAGGGAAAAAAAGAAGAAACGCTGAAATCACACAATCAAGATCGAAGAGGACAAGGAAAGCGATACAGAAGCGAATAGATGCAAGGAGATGAAGATTCAAGGCAAGAAGATAAAGAATCGAAGTAGAATGATGGGGAATCAACGAAAAAAGAAGCGGAATTGAAGCAATTCCAGAAAGTCGTTGATGAAAGAATGTGGAAGTTTAAGAGTTTTCTCCTGATACCATGTTAATTGCATAGGAGTAAATAAACTCTCATTGTTATTGATAATGAAAGTATGGATTTGTTTATATACAAGTTTAGTTGTGTAACTAACTTAAACAGAATGTTTAACAGTTCTAACAAACTCTTAACAAACTAACTAACTAACTACAAGTCAATATGTTGTGTGATTGGTTTTGGTTCTTGAACTCGTGTTGAATCTTGAACAAAATCAGAACAGAATCACATTTTCTGATTCTGCGGGATTGTGAAACACTCTGTTTGTGAGATCTGAGTATTCTGTACAAGGTTGAAGATGAACGGAAACAACAATCTGAATACCAAACTTCCAGTGTTCAATGGCAAGAACTGGAATCATTGGATGATTCAGATGTGTGTGTTGTTTGACGCTCAGGATGTTCTTGAGCTTGTTACAAATGGTTATGTTCCATTTGCAGCAGATGCGATGGGGGAATAGAGAAATGTGTAGAGAGATACAAGGAAGAAAGATCAGAAGGCTTTGTTCTTCACCCATCACTGTGTGGATGAGAACGTGTTTTAAAAAAATATTGATTCGACGGCGATGAAGGTTGCATGGGACATACTGAGTAGGTGTTATGATGGTGACGCACCAGTGAAAAAGGTGAAGTTTCAGTCTCTCAGAAAGATGCATGAGAATCTCAACATGAAAGACAACGAGAAGGTTTCTGAGTACATCTCTAGAGTGATTCTGATCACTAATGAGATGAAAACTTGTGGAGAAACCCTTTCTGAACAAGTAATCATTGAGAAGATATTGAGGTCGCTTACTCCTCAATTTGATTACATTGTTGTAGCAATTGAACATTCTAAAGATCTGGACATCATGAGAATAGAAGAGCTGCCAAGCAGTCTAGAGGCACAAGAGTTGCGTTTGACTGAAAGAACTTTTGAGAGGGAAGTTGAGCAGGCTCTGAAGGCTTCTTTTTTCAAGAAAGACCAAAAGCACAAGAGACATGGTGGTAGTTCCAAGAAGTCAGAAGTCTTCTATTCTGATGGGAAAAAACATCAGAAGGGAAAGGAGAAGTATGGCAAGAGAATGGTTCAATTTTACTGTTGTAATAGGTTTGGCCACTTTGTTAAAGATTGTTGGTCAAACAAAGAAGAAGAAAAAATAGCCAGTGGACATTCAGATGATGAACATGTGCTATTAATGACTTATGAATCTGATGAGGAACCTGTGAAATTGTTATTTTCTGATTCTGAAGGAGAAGAAGATGACTCTGAATATTCTGACTCTGAAGGAGTGTTTGAATATGAGTCAGAATCAGAAGATGGCACTGAAGATTCTAAAGATGAGTCAGAATTTGAGGTTCCAGAAAATGAGTCAGAGTTAGAAGATGACTCTGAAGCTAAAGATAAGTCAGAATCCGAAGGTGATTCTGAGTCTGAAGAAGAATCAGAAGATGAGTCAGAATCTGAAGAAGATTATACTTCTGAAGATGAATCAGAACTTAAAATTTCTAAAGAAGAGCTAGAATCAAAAGATGAAGAATCTTCTGGAGACTCTAAAGATGAGTCAGATGGTGAATCTGATTCTGATCTAGATTTTGAATCTGGTGGTGGTCATGCTTCTAGAAGGTAAAACTCTGAAGACGTAAATTCTGAAGGACAAGCTTCTAAAGATGATCATATTTCCGGTGAAAATCATGACTCTAAGGATGGACCTTCTGAAGGAGGAGCTTCTAAAGGAAATTCAGCCTTTGATGGTGATCACGATTCTGAAAGTGGAACTTCTGAAGGCAAAGCTATTGAAGGTGACCCTACTTTTGAAGATGATATTTCTGAAGGTAGTGGTTCTGAACGAGGTCCATAAGCTAACAAAAGTGGTGCTTCTGATAGTAGTCAAACTTCTGAAGAAAGTCTAGAAGGAGATATTATTCCAAAATCAGAAGGAGATTCAGAACAAGTTTAGAGACCACATAGAGTCAGAAATATACCAAGCAGATTTGTATATTTTGACAAGCTCCAAGATACTGAATGGACTCTGAGGTATGAAGTGTTATCCCTTCTAGTGTTAGATCAGATGCAGAGTTGATATGCTATTCAGACTCTGATTGGTATGAAGACATAGTTGAAAGAAGAAATACTTCCTGACATTTTTGTTTGTATCTAAAAAGTTATATTCCTTGGTGCTCCAAGAAGAAACTAGTGGTTGCGTTGTCAACCTATGAAGCTCTCAAAAAGAAAGTGTGGATGAAGGCCATGAAAGAAGAGCTTGATGCTATTGAAACAAACAAGACCTGGGAGTTAACTGAGTTTCCGAAGGAGAAGGAAAACATCAGCGTCAGATGGGTTCTCAAGGAGAAATATGCACTTCTAAATAAATTATTAGAAGTTGCACACTCTAACAACCAAAAGCAGCTAGTAGATGTTCTGACGAAGGATGTCAAGACTGAACACTTTATTCGTTTGAAGAATAAAATTTATGTCGTAGTTTTATGGTTAGCTGAATATGAATTAAGGGATTATGATGGAAGTTGTTGTTGTCAGAAGCTTTTGATGTTGTTCTCAAAAACAGTGTTGCGCTCAGGAACAGTAGAATTTTTGAGGTTACGTCCAAAAATATGTTTAGCTTCTGAGGTTTTAGTTGTGCTGTTAGTTTTTTGAAAAATCCTAAATTAAGCGATGGTATTGAAGGATAATTTAATATTTTTAGTTGTTTTGATAGCTTAGCTATTAAGTTTATTTATTAGGACCTATGTGACAATTTACTCTGTGTATAAATAGACTAGTAGTAACAATCATTTGTATTATTCCTTTTGTAAGTTATATAACCGTCATTACAATAAATATATTATCTCTTATCTTTCTTTCATTTATTAACCTTGTGCACACACATAGATATAATTAACTAAGATATAAACTCTACTCGCTATATTTTTTTGCACAAAATTGATTAATGGTAGAATAACAAGAGCCAAAGACCATCTAATGAAAAAGAGTGCAATATTCAAGCTTGCACCAAATATTTATGCCAAATAGCTTTAAAGAAGATTATGTTGAAGTTAGAGAAGAAGATTAAAGATTCAATAATATTTTATAGTTCTGTTTTATGATGTCTTTTATAAATGAAATATTGAGATACTTAAGACATGCCACGTCTATTTTATTTATCTTATATATGAATTCTAGTTTCCTCAATATAATTTTGTTATATAATTTTTATGACTTCTGATTTTTTATTTTTTTGATGCTATTACAATTTTTTTGAGTATAAATAATATATTTTGTTTGTCCGCCGTTCTTCCCCAATTTTCCGTTCCGTCATCCACCATATTTTTATGGCGGATTTTTGGCTCGCCGCAATTTTCCACAATCCGCCATAGACACACCACTGATTTCATTCAACCAAATAGTCCAACAATATTTTTGGAGAAAATGATTTCAATTAACTGAACTTGAAAACAATAATTTTGCTTGGTGATTCAAAACATAAGATGAAATATCACAACAACAAATAGGAAAACAAATCAATATACATTGAAATCAATGGAGCTACTTAAAAGGCAAATTTTCACCTGGTTCATTCATTATGATACAACACCTGCATCACTGTGATTCATTACTGAAACAAACAAGTTTTTATCAATTCTAAGCAAGATATCGATACATTTTTCTGTCGTTATCATCCCTCTCCAAAAAGTCTCGTTCAATGAGAGACTCAATCCGTTTCTTGACCTCCGTTGGATTCGCCAGGAAACGCGACAGCAACTGCTTTGTGACTTCAGCTATAAGGTTGTTATGATCAAGTTGCTTCCTAGATTTCATGATCCTTACTATCGCGGCTTCAATCTGAGGCTTCCTGTCCTCCTCTACTCGCTGCCGAGTTTCCTGTTTCTCCGGTTCGGATTCCTTTTGTGCAACTACCGTTCCTATTTTAACCTTGTATAGTTTACTACTGAACTTGTCGTTGACAAAGAAAGTGTCGTCCTCAACAACATCTTTACTCATGGGCTCCTTTCTAAGGACATTTCTTCCCTTAACTAAAGCCAATGATTGCAGGCATCTCTTAAGATCGGAAGCAGGAATCTCGGTTGCTTGCTCGATCTCCTTGTAGCTGAGTTTATCAGCATTGTTGAAAAGCATGAGGACACACATTTGGTAGGTAGAGACGTTTAACTCATGCTTCTGACCCTTTCCAAAGGTTGCTTTTAAATCTGCAAAGCCCATGTTAGTTTGCCACGACAATCTCCTGCCGGTATGCGTGCCAAGGTAATATGACCGGAACTTCTCGCAAAGTGCAGATATTTCGGCTGGCAGGTTGCATGTAACACTAGACTGAGTTGGCCAAGACCCTGTAGTAAGAACCTGGACGGTAAGTGTAGGACCATCGCCTAAGTCAGGGTGGCAGGCATAAAAGCCCTGCATTGTGTCCTGAGAGGTTTTCATGTCTGTAAACATCCCCTCTAATTTAGAAGTAAATTGATAACCACATTCAGTTTTGAGTTTAACAATGAGACTTCTCTCGGCATCATCAGAAACCGTTTTTCCAGACAAAAGCCTCTTCGCCAGATGCTGTTTGTAATACTTTTCAAAGACATCTTTTTCTTGCAAGTATCGGAATAGCATCATCACCTTGTCAAGTGTAACCTCTACATCATCCTCGTTGACCCCTTTCAGACCCTTACGAAGTTTATCATCTACAAATAGTGAAATGAACTCCGGAGAACGAGGGTTCAAGTTAATGAAATATTCAAACGACGAATTCAAAGCATTCTGGAAAGACTTGTCGTTGTTGAATGGCAGGTTTATAATCTTGTCGTACTTGTCTTTCTCATCCAAGAGCCTCTGCACAAACTCGACCGGATCCTTCAACCTTTCCGGATCAGTAACAAGCTGTTTACCAGACTCCCTTATGTGAGAAGTCATCACTTCTCGTATTTTTGAAAGACCATCGGTAACACGGCGGAACAAGTTATACATCCTACCCAAATCTTCATATTTATCATCACAAAGCATGTTAACTAGGCCAGAATTCTCCATATGGATTAACCTAAGCATGTGATTTTCAATCATCTCCTTCTCCACTACATTATTAATCTTCTTTTCAGTCTCGGGATCCAAGTAATGGCTAACTCTATCCATTTCCTCGTTCAGACGCCGCTCAGCTTTCTTAAGATAGTCACCACAATCACAACATTCAATGAATCTCTGTGATTCTACCTGGTAAAACTCAGCTGAAACTTTAAGAAAATGAGTCTCGAATTCTTGTCCATAAACAGAAGGACCTAAATCCATAAGCATTTTTGTTATATTTCTCATTATTCCTCTATCAATAACTTCACCAGTGCGTTCACCATGTACTAATTCCAGAAGTGTGTTCAGTAGCCGAGTCCTAATCTGGCTGGAATAAATGACATTTTCTCTCCAAAGATTCAGCCCGAGTTCATGGACAGGAGTCTTGCGGGCGCTTGGAATGTAAGTCCTGTCCATGTACATCAGTATATCTCTAATCATCTGTAATGCCTTATTATGATCATTCCATTTCCTGTTCAGTTCTTCTAGAAAAGAACCTCCTTGAGCAGCTTCAATAGATTGAGCTATATCTTTGAGATGCGCAGTCATGGTTGCAACCAATCCTGAGTATAGCCTCTCACCAAACTTGTGAAGCACCATATTGTATGCATTTCTGAATCCACATAGAAAGATAGGGGGAGGTTAGACACATAAGATCTATTTTTTCTCCTACAATAAAATGAATTAAACATAATTATGAAACACGCCTAATCAATAGTTGTAATGGTTTTTATTTTATTTTTACCTGTTCGAAAGTGTTACAAAAGCTAAGCAATGACATAAGTCTCACAAGCATAATAATTATATAAAAAGAAAAACAATTATTAGTCAAAAAGATATTGACACGTGTTATCAGAAAAATAAAGGACAGCAACAAAAATTACTATAACTAATTGTAAATAATGTGCAAAATGGAAAAAAGGTAAAACCATTTTTTTTCAATGCATGACATGCATATGAAGATAGAAAGATAACAAGAATAGTAATGGACATAAGAAGATTGAAAGGCCGAGAAAGAAAAGCTGTGTTCAAAACACAAAGGAAGCTGAACAAGAATATGTAAGATCAGAATGTTAAGCATGGTAGCAGCATCCTGGTCAATATTTATTACTACTATAAGAGAATTTCATGACAAGTTTATGGTTCTTCATTTAAGAATAAGTCTTTAAAAACATGAAGATGTTTATAGAAAAGGTAAATGAGAGATCGCCTAAAAAGATTGGCATACAGAAGCCAATTTCAACTTATATGAGAAGCTATTTTTTAGAAAAAACTCTTATCATCATTTAATATATTATTTTTCACAAGTGCTTCTTGAGAAATTTATTTAATAATAGAAGACAAGAAAATTGTGAACTGAAATGCAATATTATGTATTGAAAAGTTGCTGAAGTTGAGGTCACAAGCAATGCTTCCATATTTTTCCACCGATCGGAATGGACAACAGTAACTAGGAGTCAACTTTTGATTAATCACAGGCAGCTGCCTTAGCACCCTAGCCACTACGGTATCATACCAATTCTACATAATAAAACTCAACTAACATTCCAAATGCCCATATGCACAAACCATAGAGAGTCCCTAAATCTAACAAACATCAACATCAACATCAAACCCAGAAATCATTCTCTTATTCAAATTTAAACAACCCAAAAACCTCAATTGAACTCAGAAACATCTAACATAATACAATAAATAAAACAATCAATCCCAAATATTTCCATCAAATGAATCATAAACATGAAAACAAAAAAATAAATAAATAAAAAAAGAAAAGAAAAATTGAATAACCTGTAAAGTTCTTCAAAACTGAGACCACTAGCGTTATGATTATAAATCTCATGAATCGCATCTTCAAGAATCTTCCACGTTTTGTCTGCATATTTCGGATCCATAACCACCCTATGCTTAAACGCCTCTATCTGAAAATTCCTCTTCTTCTGGTTACTCATTTCTCCCCTTTTCAATCAAAATCCCAATTCCCACAAACCCAAAACCAAAAATCACAACTTTTTCCAAACCCAAAACCAAAAATCAAAACTTTCTTCAAACCCAAAACCAAAAATCACCACTTTCTTCGAACCCAAAATCCCAAAAAAAAAAAAAATTATTTCATTTTCTACGGAGATTAATTTTACGATGATATTTGATTTAGAAAGTTTGGAAAAATGGATTGGGATTAACGAACGATGAGATTGTCTCTTTTTTTTTTTTGTTGGAGAAAATGGTGATGAAGACGAAGATAGAACAGAGACTCTGTTTCTTCGAGATTTGGTTTGAAGAGACGAAACGATGCGTTTTGGAGTTGAAATGTTTTCAGCGCGTTTCGAACACAAATTGGATTGCACCGCTAGATTACTAATAATTGTTTGACACTGGTTTCTCAATCATTTCTTTATTTTAGATATATAGATTGATTTAATTTTAGATTTTTAATCTCAAATGTATGAAAAATCTATTTTATTTTAAGAGAAGAAGAAATTATGATTTAATGAAATGAAAATTATTTAATACTAAAAATATAAATAAATGGTGTTTATAAAATATGGTAGTGGGTCTAAATTTATTTTATATAGAAATACATCAAATATTCGTATAAAAAAAGAAATACATGAAATATCATATATTTATGGTAAAATTGGCATTTTCAAAATATAATTATAGCTAATATAAAGATATATATATGATATAAATAACATTATATTCAAAGAAAAACTCATTTATAGAGTATTATTTTGAACATTTTCTTTCATTTGTATTAATCTATGACCAATAAATTTAATTTAAAACACATGTTACAAAAGGAAAACTCGTTTATGTGGCTGATTTTGAACTTTTCCTTTTCAATTATTATCATGATGATTTACCGCATGACTAACGGCTACATCAATGTTCATATGGTTTTGACCTTTTTCAACACAAAACCCTTTTATTATAAAATGTAGTCTGCTCAATACAATTTCACATAACCGATTCTCCATCTTCTTTCATAGAAAAGTTTGTATCTGCTTCATTCATGTTTTCATTTTTTTTATGTTGTAATCGTTTATATTCAATCTATTTCATGTTCTGTAATTTTCAAACTATGTTTCGGATCCGTTTCAAAGATTTGTTTATGTTCTACGATTTTTCTAATAAAGCAAATGAACCGTTTCAAATATATGTTTCACGTTCTGCAATAATCTTACAACATGAGTTTCAAATTCTGATTTTGTTTTACTAACTTTGTTGCTCACAGAATTTGTTGTACCTACTTATCATATTAATGTACTCGAACATGTGAAGAATGTCAATACCTCCTATTTATTGGTGACTTGAAATAAGGGATTAAGATATAGAAGATGTTTATTCGTATTGTTGACCTCTAGACTGCTAGAGAGCGCAATGGCCAATAACATCTTGATTTGTTTATACGAGATGCAAAGATCTTCTCTACTTCCCTCTGTTTATGAGATTCATCATTTAGCAATCTCTCATATACCTTTATTACATTCATATTGCAGGGAGAACAAATACAAGTTGTGACACGCATTAGGGAATTCAAAGAGTGGGTTGACAAACTGATTGAGTGTTTTATTTTTTTCATTATTGTATGAAAAGGTTCATGAAATGGCACGGGAGACAATCAGTTAGATTCAAGCAAGAAAGTATGCATAAATATTTTTCTCAATGATGAAAAGTCTAAAATCTTGATTATTATGTATTCCAATATTTTCATTATAATTTTGAAAATGTGATTGAAATTCTTCATGAAAGTCACAAGACACTATCAAAATATTGTTGTCAACGATGAAAAGTCTAAAATTTTGATTATTATTGTCGCACTGTATGCGAAATATAGCGGTAAAAGTTTGATAATAATTCATTGATTGACTTAACTCATACAGTGAAAGTCGCCACCATATTTTATTATTTCCAAAGAGAAAATGGAAAAAGAGAAAATAAAACCTAAAATGAAATAGAGATCAATGTACGGGTGTTGGTTATGCAAAGGAAAGATATTAGCACCTAAACATCTATGATACTCCACAAAATCCACTTTGTTTGTTTTAATCAAAGAGTGTGCTATCTAAAGATTAAACTTGCTACAGGAAAAGAATGAATTATTAAAGAAGCAAAAAGAATTTTTTTGTTATTGCGCCTGCGGCGGTTGCAAACCTTTGTGTCTACGTACCCCCTTCGTGCAATGAGAGGACCAGGGCACTCATAGTTCTTCTTGAAAAGAACAAAATTGTGTGTTGATTGACTTTAAATGAAGAGACAAGTCATCATTTTTAAAGATAAGACTCGTCTAAACGCCCATATGGTATAAGAAAGAAGGACTACACACTAACATGAGGGAGGGTTTGAGAACACCTCTAGTACTCAAGTGAAAAAAGTCGACAACCATGGAGAAAGAGGAATAACATCTCGATTATAAATGAATCATGTCTAATCTGGAAAAATGTTTTAAAGAAAAAAGGTGTTTGAGCGCACAAAAAGGTTTGAATGAGTTGAATGTTTTTTAGTCTTTAAAAAATGATTTGTGAATTGAATCGTAATAAAGTCTGAAAATGGAAGAAAGAGCAAGGAAAAATATTCATTTGTTCATGCAATTTGATTTAAGTTTCATTTGGTTTCAATTCTCTTGCGATTACTAACTTGTTTTTGGTTTGTGTAGCTTTAAAGTAACTCAAGTGTTCACTTCATCTTAATGTTACTTTGTTGCTTTTAGTTAATTAACTAAAAGTCGATTTAGTTATTTGATTTCGTTATTACGGGGTACTCGCCCGAAGTCATTACATCAATGAGAATTAAGAAATTCCACAAGACATTAACTCCACAAGAAGAAATTACAACTAACTTTGGAGGAAGAACCGATCACATTCCAGAGCCACGAAAGTAATATTGCCTTATGCACTACCTCCACTACATGAAAGACTTGTGAGTTAAATAAAATCTCATTCCTCATACACCATGATGTCCCTTGTTGTTAACCATACTAAAAATATCTTTCTTGACCTAACAACACCACCAAACACATTGTAAAAGCTTAAGAAATGCTACACCCCCTCAGAAGCATTATTTAGCACCACCCCTAATCATATTGCCACTTTTTGCCACACCAATCTTGAATATGGACACTGAACCAGCAGATGATCCAATCATTCAGTTGCTAAGAAACAAAAAACACATACCTTATCTCTATTATCAGTAAATATCCCCCTCCTGCCCAATTGCTCTCTTGTAGTTAACATGTCTCTGATGAACCTCCATCCAAAAACTTGTACTTTTTTATTGAACCATTGTTTTCCATATTATGGCCACTCCTGCCCAATTATCTGAACATTGAGAAGATATGTTGTTATTGTTGATGTAAACTACATAACCTGGGCATACAAAGCTTCATCTGAATTGTTGAACCATTTGAAGTCGTCCTCCTCCCCCAGCTTTGGCCTGATATCATATAGGATAGCCTCGAGTTCTGCCAACTGTATAAATGTCGGACCTGAAATCCCCAATTGTACTGGTAACAAAATCCAGTTCCGAGAATCACCTTCAAACATCCACATTTCCTCCACTGATACTTATGGATTGGTGGACAATTTAAAAATAACTGGAAACAAAAACATCAAAGGGACTCCACCTAACCAATTATTTTTCCAAAACCTTATTGATTGACCTGGTCCTAACCCACGTGCAATAACCCTTAGGAACCAATCTTTAACCACGCCTTCAGACTTGATAGGCACAATGTCCCGCCACCATAATGAAGACATCTTATTCGATGCTATGAAAATCCCTCATAGAACAACAACTTCCAGAGGACGTACCTAAATTCCAGCAGTGGTCTCCACAACGGCTCCTTATCTACTAGGAACCTCCACTTCCATTTACACAAAAGTGACTGAGGCAACTAGGAAAATGAACAAAGAAGTCTCCATCAAATGTTATTTATCCCAAAGAATGGAAAGGAAAACCTTGAGTAAACCTAAGAGAATGGTATGGGAGTCGATTATGCAAGGGGAAGGTATTAGCACCCCTCACATATGTGGTACTCCACATGATCCACCTCTTGTTGTTCTAACTAAAGGGTGTGTCTATCTAAACTTACAAGCTAAGGGAATGCATGAATGCAAAAGAAAAATATACAGGGAAAATAAAGGTTTAAATAGTTGTGCTCACTTAGGGCCTGTAACCCAATGCCTACGTATCCTTTTTAAGGAATCAGAGTGTCGTAGTTCGGCTTAAAAGTTTTGTTTGTTTTGTGTTTTTAATGAACGATGCTAATTTCTCATTCTACTACCGCTCGACCTTTGGAGACTCAAACAATTAACATGTTCTTACTTGAAAAGGTTTTCTTAAAAGAAATGCCTGAAGGAAAAAGGTTTGAATTAGTTTAGTCTTTTTTACCTTGATATGGAGGAAGAATTGCAAAGAAACATGCAAGGGAAAGCTAAAGAAACTATTCAAATGTCAAACTAGTTCCTATAAATTATACCACTAAAGGTTATAGCCTTAAAGTTCACTTATAACAACAAGACAAAGCTATATTCAAGCAAGAATCAAGTTCAAAAACTTGTCCTAAAGTTACAAAGAATCATATGGCATCACATGCAAATAAAGTTCAAACAACTAGTTAATTCAAGTAAGGAAGGAGAAACATGTTTTCAAAAATCACAAAATAATCAAAACTTGGGAAGCGAGTGAGTTTCTAATGAAACAAACTATGGAACCTTATAAGTCAGTAGAAAACCCCTAAGCATTTATCTTTAAAAAAACTCTCAAGAAAGGTCATGATTAAAGCAAACTATGTGCCCAAAGTTAGGTCAAAATATCCAATTGACAACTTAGGAGCCAAGCATCATGATACACTAAGCATATGACTCAATTATGAACTCAAAATCAAGATAAAAGCTACCTAAACATGTTAGTCAAAAAAGTCAATTAAACATTATACCAAGCATTAGGCATCATACACATAAGATCAACTCCTAACTAGGTAAACAAGTAAACCATTATTCATTTTTGTATGACCACAAAAGGAAAATTCAAACAAATGTCTAAAAAGACCTCAAAAATTATGGAATTAAACCATAAGTCATATTATTATGTACATTATCATGTCACAAAAAAACCCTAAGCTACTGCACAAGTGCAAGCTTAAAAATAAAACAATTACACAAACATGTGTTTCCAATTAGGCATGAATTGAGGCTTCTAAAACTAATTGAAAAATGATTCATTTCTCAACCAAAAAATACCAAATTAACATATAAACTATGGGAAAATAGGCCTTTATCCATTGCAATAAAAATTGGTTCAAAATAGTGATCAACAATCATCAAATACAAGCCTTGATCAAAAGGTAGTCAATTAGAATGTCTTCACTAAAAGAATTTTAAATAAAATGAAAAGAAAATTGGAAAAATAAGAAAAAAACATTTAAAAATCCATAAGAAATACAAGAATCAGAAACACATTTTTATGGATTTTATTTTCCAAGAAAAGATCAAAAATTGAGTCAAAACTTGCAAGACGACACATAGACATCACTTCTAAACACATTATCCAAAAGTATTTAAAAGAAAATGAAAATCAATTATTAAAAATCCACATAAAATATCATAAAATTCCTAAGACACTAAAAAGTCGGGAATATATTTTTCATATTTTTTATAAGTCAGAAAATTAAAATCAAGAATAAATTTGAACAAGTATCAAAGTTATGTAACAAAAGAATCAGGGGTGTATCAGTAATTCTCGGTATTGAGCTAAATCATGTTATAGCGTTCAATTTGGGCCAGGGGACGGGGTGTGAGTATGCATGCATGCCAGGCCCAAAACACTGAAACCTCTTATCCAAAAAAAAAAGATCATATTTTATTATTTTTCAATATTATCATTATTCAATGTTTATTTAATTAATCAAAATGTGACACAAATAATCATGTGAACTTGGATCAATTGAGCAACTATAACTCAAGTCACTATGTGACCAAAAAAACATCACTAGCCACTCATTTACCACCTTTATTGTTTAATTATCCAAATAGAAAATATAACAAAATAGTATGAATTTTGATTGGTTAAAATGAATTAACATGAGCCAATGAGACAGAGACACGCCTAGGGCAAGAAAGTCACCATGTCAGCCTTGGAGAAACGCATACGGTGGCTCAACCATTTTCTCTGGCGGTGCCTTCGCCAGAGGTTATGAAACCCTATAAAAATTCAAGAAACTGGAACTACTCTCATCATTTTGCATCACTGAGTACGAATCCAAGGCTAAAATTCACTTATTTGTATGAAATCATCAAGAAAACAGAGCATCAAAGTAGATCTAAAAAACATTCCATTGTATTATACACGACCACCACAAACAGGCGAGCCTAGCTCCAGCCTCCGGTGGTTTGGAGCACTCAATGCACATGAATGGTCCTAACATGTAGATTCTAAGCATGCTGAGAGGGATCCAGATAACTCACATGTTCGAAGCTTGCAAAAACATGCGAAAGAAATACTCTACATATCTTGGCTCCTGAGATCTTGATGAAGATGGTTGAAGCTCAAAATGAATCTTCGAATCTCTGAGAAATAAACTCAGAGATTGTTTGAATCTCGAGGAGAAAAATTGTGAGTAATCCGAGCTTATGCTTGCCACAACTAAGGAATGGATTCAAGGAAATTCTCTTGGTCGTAGAGAAGAAGAAGAGAGTGAAAGAATCTCTGAGAGCCTTAGCTCAGAGAGTTGAAAGAGGATGGTGAATAAGAGAAAGGCTAGAGAGAAAGAGAGCATGAAGATGATAAATGAGGGAGATAAAGTTTATTACAACTTGCAACTATTTTGTGATAAGTGTAACTTGTAGGTGTTTAGGTATTGGCTTGCATTTTTGGTAAACTCCAAGTGTATGTATGAATGTCATGACTGATGTCATAACATTCTAGTTCAGGTTGTACTAACTCTTTAGGTACATATGCAGAAAAATATTGTAACTCAAATACTGATGTTTATAAGTGTGTATCTGAGCATGTTTGCAAAATGATCACATTTAGCTAATCAGTAGACAGGTTTTCTCAGATGTCATAACAGATGTTATGACATCCTGTTCTGAACTAGCAGGATTACAGGATTGGATAAGTCTGAGTTTTTTCAGGAAATAACTCAGTCCTTCCTAAACAGAATCCTGCGTTTTCTGAGGAGTAACCTCGCTCAATCCTAACCTGATCAACAAAGTACTGTGACCTGGTCTTTAGGTCAAACGGAATCAACCCTAGGTTTTTGGAAACCCTAACTGAAGTTGCAGCTGCTATATATTCAACAGAGCTGCGGTTTTTGAAGTTATCCCTGCTGATTGATTAGAAGATCAAGTTTGTAATCTGTATAGATTTGTTTATTGTACTCCAAGCAATTATCATTGTGATAAGTGTCTTGGAATAGGTTTCAATTGTAAGGGTTGTGTAGCACTCAAAGCTTTGAAGCAAGAGTGTTTGAATGTTACTTGACTAAAGCTGTGAAGCAGAGTCAAGTTAGTTGTGTACATCACTCAAAGCTGTGAAGCACGAGTGATTGTGTTACTTGATTAAAAAGCTGTGAAGCTTAATCAAGAGTGTGTTTTGAAGAGTGTCTTCATCAATTCTCAAGTCAAATTGGTTTATGTATCACTGCTGTGATTGAGGGGGAGTGAGTAGGAACTCAGGTTTAAGTTGTACTTAGATTAGAATTGCATTAGGTAGGTCTTAAGTGAAGGAGATAAACTGGTTGGTTTATTCCTGAATTAACATCTCTTATAGTGGATTCTCTCCCTGGCTTGGTAGCCCCCAGAGTAGGTGTTGTTGCACACTGAACTGGGTAAACAATTGACTGTGTTGTTTACTGCTTTTGTATTTACTGTCATATAGTAAGTCAGATACGGTGTCATAACATCGGACGTGACATTAAGTATCTGTAGCCAGAATTTTCAATTGGTATCAGAGCAGGCACCCTGCCTGTATTACTGGGTGAGATCTAGGGATATCACTTTCTGGCACTATGGACAAAGAAGGAGTTTTTGGAAATAGACCACCCATTCTGGATGGAACTAATTATGACTACTGGAAACCTCGTATGATTGCCTTCCTAAAATCTCTGGACAAAAAGGCTTGGAGAGCTGCTGACAAAGGATGGATTCATCCCACCATAACTGAGGAAGATGGGACAATCAGTCTGAAGCCTGAGGAAGATTGGAGTAAAGAAGAAGATGAGCTAGCCCTGGGAAATTCCAAAGCTCTAAATGCCTTGTTCAATGGGATTGATAGAAATATTTTCAGATTAGTTCATCAATATGAACTGGCCAAGGAAGTTTGGGACACTCTCAAAACTACTCATGAGGGAACTTCCAAAGTAAAAATGTCAAGGCTTCAGATGTTGACCACTAAGTTTGAGAATCTAAAAATGATGGAAGATGAAACCATTCATGAGTTTCACATGAACATCTTGGAGATTGCCAACACCTCAGGAGCACTGGGAGAAAAAATGTCAGAAGAAAAACTGGTGAGGAAGATTCTCAGATCCTTGCCTAAAAGATTTGCAATGAAGGTGACTGCCATAGAGGAAGCCCAGGACATTAGCAAGTTGAAAGTAGATGAACTTATTGGGTCTCTTCAGACTTTTGAGATGGGAATCACTAATGATGATGTCAAAAAGAACAAGAGCATAGCACTTATGTCCAACACTGATGTTGAAGAAAACATTTCAGAAGCTATAGCCATGCTAGGAAGACAATTCAACAAACTCATCAAAAGAATAGATCCAAAGTCAAGGTCTAATGTTCATAACATTTCCTCTGACATTGACAGTTCCAGCAAAAGATCAAGGTCAGATGGGAAGGGAGTTCAAGGCAGAGGAATTCAATGCCATGGTTGTGAAGGATATGGGCATATTCGAGCTGAATGTCCTACCTTTCTTAAGAAACAAAAAGGAATGACAGTTACTTGGTCCGACTGTGATTCAGAAAGTAATTCTGAAGAAGAGACTGCCAAACGAGTTACTGCTTTAACTGGTGTTTGTACCTCTGAAAGTGATGAAGAGGTGACTTTTGAAGAACTGGCTGAAACATACAAGGAATTGTGTATCAGAAGTACTGAAGTCTGTGTGCAGAATAAGAAACAATCAAAACTCATCATAAAGATGGAGGCTGAAAAACGGGAAAACCTTGAAACTATAAGTCTTCTAGAAGGAGAAGTTCAATTGCTGAACTCACAACTGGATCAAATGACAAAATCTGTCAAGATGTTGACAAATGGAACTGACAAATTGGAAGAGATCCTACAGATTGGACAAAATGTGGGAAATAAATCTGGTCTAGGATTTATGAAAGCAACGAAATCTGGTTCTGGTAGGCAAATGCCAAAACAGATGTCTCAACACAACTCTCGACATCAGGAACAGAAACATATGAGGAAAAGGTACCAAAGATGGAAATGTCATCATTGTGGTAGATATGGCCACATAAAGCGTTTTTGCTTCAGATTACATGGATACCCTAATCAGAATTCAGGTGTCAAACCTAAGTCTAAAAAGGTACCACATGCTCCTCAATGGAAGAAAAAGGCTACTGCACTGATAGCTCACACTTCCCTGAGGGTCTCTGCAAAAGAAGACTGGTATTTTGACAGTGGATGTTCCAGACATATGACTGGAATCAAGAACCTCCTCAATAATGTTAAGCCTCACACCACCAGTTTTGTGACCTTTGGAGATGGGGCTAAAGGTGAAATCAAAGGAGTTGGTGATTTGAACTGCCCTGGAGTTCCAAGTCTAAATGAAGTACTGCTGGTGAAAGGACTGACTGCTAATCTCATTAGTATCAGTCAACTGTGTGATCTAGGATTCAAGGTCAATTTCTCAAAATCTGAATGCCTTGTAATCAATGACAAACAAGAGACAGTAATGAAAGGAGTCAGATCCAAAGACAACTGTTACTTATGGGAGGCTGAGAACACTAATTTCTCATCTGTGTGTTGCATTGCAAAAGAAGAGAAAGAGGTGAAACTGTGGCACCAAAAACTTGGCCATCTCCACCTAAGGGGTATGAAGAGGATCATCTCCTTGGAGGCAGTCAGAGGAATTCCAAAACTGCTAATTGATGAAGGAAGAGTTTGCGGTGAATGTCAGGTGGGCAAGCAGACAAGGATGTCACATCCAAAGTCAAGACATCTGACCACCACTAAGGTTCTAGAACTCCTCCATATGGATCTGATGGGACCAATGCAAGTAGAAAGTCTTGGTGGTAAAAGATATGCCTATGTGGTTGTGGATGATTTTTCCAGATTCACCTGGATTAATTTCATTAGAGAAAAATCAGATGCATTTGAAGTCTTTAGAGAACTGTGCAAAAGAATTCAAAGAGAGAAGGAAGTATGTATTGTCAGAATCAGAAGTGATCATGGCAAGGAATTTGAAAACAGCAGGTTTGATGACTTCTGTGCTTCAGAAGGAATCAGTCATGAGTTTTCTTCTCCCATAACACCTCAGCAAAATGGAGTTGTGGAAAGAAAAAACAGGACCATACAAGAATCTGCCAGAGCAATGTTACATGCCAAAAAACTTCCTATGTATTTCTGGGCTGAAGCTATGAATACAGCTTGTTATGTTCATAACAGGGTCACCTTGAGAAAGGGAACCTCATCCACCATATATGAACTCTGGAAAGGAAGAAAACCAACTGTGAAGTACTTCCATGTGTTTGGCAGCAAATGCTATATCCTGTCTGATCGGGAACAGAGAAGAAAACTGGACTCCAAAAGTGATGAAGGCATATTTCTAGGATACTCCTCAAACAGCAGAGCTTATAGAGTATTCAACTCCAGAACCAAAACCATGATGGAATCAATAAATGTCATAATTGATGACTATCATGAAGAAACAGATGTTCCTTGTACTGTTGAGACATTCTTTGAGACTTCAACCCAACAGGATGATCTACCCAACTCCACCACAACAGAATCAGAATCAAAGGAAGCTAGCAAGACTCCTTCCATCAGAATTCAGAAGGATCATCCAAAAGAGCTCATCATAGGAGATCCTAATAGTGGAGTCATCACAAGATCAAGAGAAATCATCTCAAATTCTTGTTTTGTGTCCAAAATAGAACCAAAAAATGTCAAGGAAGCCTTGACTGATGAATATTGGATTGGTGCAATGCAAGATGAACTGAACCAATTCAAGCAGCATGAAGTTTGGGAACTGGTTCCTAGACCTGAAGGAACTAACATCATTGGGACAAAATGGATATTCAAGAACAAGTCAGATGCTGAAGGAGTTGTCACCAGAAATAAGGCGAGACTTGTTGCTCAAGGATACACCCAAGTTGAAGGGGTTGACTTTGATGAAACCTTTGCACCTGTAGCCAGGTTGGAATCAATCAGACTCTTGTTGTCAATTGCTTGTCTTCTGAAATTCAAGTTATTTCAGATGGATGTGAAAAGTGCCTTTCTAAATGGGTACTTAAATGAGGAAGCTTATGTGGAACAACCTAAAGGTTTTGTGGATCCAACCCATCCTGATCATGTCTACAAATTGAGAAAAGCTCTATATGGGCTGAAACAAGCTCCTAGAGCATGGTATGACAGGTTAACAAAGTTTCTCTCAGACAAAGGCTACAGAAAAGGAGGCTTGGACAAAACTCTATTTGTCAAAACTGAAGGAGGGAAGTTGATGGTTGCCCAAATATATGTTGATGATATAGTGTTTGGCGGAATGTCAGAACATATGGTTAAACACTTTGCTGACCAGATGCAGGCTGAATTTGAAATGAGTCTCATGGGAGAACTAACTTATTTTCTTGGACTACAAGTCTCACAGATGGAGGACTCAATCTTCTTATCTCAAAGCAAGTATGCTAAGAATATTGTAAAGAAGTTTGGAATGGAGAATGCAAGTCACAAAAGGACTCCTGCTCCTACTCATCTAAAGCTCTCCAAAGATTCAAGTGGGGTTAAGGTGGATCAAAGTCTGTACAGAAGCATGATAGGAAGCCTGCTGTACTTAACTGCCAGCAGACCTGATATTGCCTTTGCAGTTGGAGTTTGTGCTAGATACCAAGTTGATCCCAAAGTCAGTCATATCAATCAAGTGAAGAGAATTTTGAAGTATGTAAGTGGTACTTACAACTATGGATTGCTGTATACTCATGGCTGTGAACCGACTCTGACTGGCTACTGTGATGCTGATTGGGCTGGTAGTGCTGATGATAGAAAAAGCACTTCTGGAGGATGTTTCTTTTTGGGAAGTAATCTGGTTTCTTGGTTCAGCAAGAAACAGAATTGTGTGTCTCTTTCCACTGCTGAAGCTGAATATATTGCAGTTGGCAGTAGCTGCTCTCAAATGTTATGGATGAAATAGATGCTCACTGAGTATAACGTCACACAAGATGTTATGACATTATACTGTGACAATCTGAGTACAATCAACATATCCAAGAATCCCATTCAGCATAGCAGGACCAAACATATTGACATACGACATCACTTTATTAGAGACCTTGTAGAAGAAAAGACCATCAAATTGGAACATGTTGCCACTGAGCTACAGCTGGCTGACATTTTTACCAAGGCTTTGGATGCAAATCAATTTGAAAACTTAAGGGGTAAGTTGGGTATTTGCCAACATGAGGAATTGTAGCAATTAATTTTGCTTAAAACAAAGACCAAAGGACTTCTGCCTGTTCTGATTGGTTTAAAATTGTATTTTCTCATTTCCTACCACTGTTTTAAGAAGTTGAATAGGCACTCCTTTGCTTTGTTCCTCTCTCGTCTTCTCATCAATCAGAAATTCTTCTCATTTGCTGTTTGTCCTTCAAAACTGACAAAATGTCTCAAACGCCATCATCATCCAATACGACCATCTCAACCTCTTCATCTGATCAAGATTCTGGGACAATCTCTTCCTGTCTGGACTCTGATGTTCTGGAGATCTGTTCTCATAGAATTAACTCCACCAAGGCCAAAGAGGTGCGAACAAGACATACAGGTAATCCATCTCATCCTTCCTCTTCAGTACCCCCTGAAATTGCAAATAGGGAAGGGACAGCCTATGTTAATCAAGCAATAGCAAAAATTGTTTCCCGAATTCTGAACGAGAACCACTCAGTTCCTGGCATTTCTGTTCCTCTGCACCAAGAAAACTCAAATGTTGAAACAAATCCAAATGTCTCTAAGAATGTTGAGACATCAAACAAAGAGAGAAATGCTGACATTACTCACAAGAAAAGAAAGAAGCCTGACTCCTCTGAGTCTGATGACAGTACTTGAAGGATGATTGATGCGTGGTGGTGTTGCTGGTGGAGTTTGGAAGTATGTTCTGCTATTGTCTGCTGCTGATCTCATTATTTTGTCTTGGATAACTGTATTACTTTATAAACATGTAATCTTTGGCCCATTTGTGGCTAAAGTGGGGGAGAATATTTGGTACTGCTTAATTAGTACTTAACACTATATTTTTCTGCTGTCATTTATTTCTGCTGCTATCTATCTATCTCTGATTGTTTAGGGACTTTAGCCAAAAATCTGCCAAAGGGGGAGTTTGTAGGTGTTTAGGTATTGGCTTGCATTTTTGGTAAACTCCAAGTGTATGTATGAATGTCATGACTGATGTCATAACATTCTAGTTCAGGTTGTACTAACTCTTTAGGTACATATGCAGAAAAATATTGTAACTCAAATACTGATGTTTATAAGTGTGTATCTGAGCATGTTTGCAAAATGATCACATTTAGCTAATCAGTAGACAGGTTTTCTCAGATGTCATAACAGATGTTATGACATCCTGTTCTGAACTAGCAGGATTACAGGATTGGATAAGTCTGAGTTTTTTCAGGAAATAACTCAGTCCTTCCTAAACAGAATCCTGCGTTTTCTGAGGAGTAACCTCGCTCAATCCTAACCTGATCAACAAAGTACTGTGACCTGGTCTTTAGGTCAAACGGAATCAACCCTAGGTTTTTGGAAACCCTAACTGAAGTTGCAGCTGCTATATATTCAACAGAGCTGCGGTTTTTGAAGTTATCCCTGCTGATTGATTAGAAGATCAAGTTTGTAATCTGTATAGATTTGTTTATTGTACTCCAAGCAATTATCATTGTGATAAGTGTCTTGGAATAGGTTTCAATTGTAAGGGTTGTGTAGCACTCAAAGCTTTGAAGCAAGAGTGTTTGAATGTTACTTGACTAAAGCTGTGAAGCAGAGTCAAGTTAGTTGTGTACATCACTCAAAGCTGTGAAGCACGAGTGATTGTGTTACTTGATTAAAAAGCTGTGAAGCTTAATCAAGAGTGTGTTTTGAAGAGTGTCTTCATCAATTCTCAAGTCAAATTGGTTTATGTATCACTGCTGTGATTGAGGGGGAGTGAGTAGGAACTCAGGTTTAAGTTGTACTTAGATTAGAATTGAATTGGGTAGGTCTTAAGTGAAGGAGATAAACTGGTTGGTTTATTCCTGAATTAACATCTCTTATAGTGGATTCTCTCCCTGGCTTGGTAGCCCCCAGAGTAGGTGTTGTTGCACACTGAACTGGGTAAACAATTGACTGTGTTGTTTACTGCTTTTGTATTTACTGTCATATAGTAAGTCAGATACGGTGTCATAACATCGGACGTGACATTAAGTATCTGTAGCCAGAATTTTCATAACTGAATCTCAACAAAAAATGTGATGGATGATTTATAGTAGCTCAGGCACGTGTACTTTCATCAACTTTGCCAACTTGCTGAATTTTGATTGAAGATGACCAAAAGAGAGAGTTAAGCCATGGGTTTGTGATGAAAGATTGGTGTTGTTGTTTTTGATTTAGTAGGTGATGGTACATGCTTGGCTTATGGTGTGAATCAAACTTAGCTAATAAGTTTTGTTCTCTATTTGAAACCAATTTTTGCCATTATGCATGCATAACAAGTTTGTGTTTGGCCAAATTCGGTAGCAGGGACATCTCATGTGTGGCTTGTAGCATAAGTTGCACTAAAACTCCTTGAAAAGCATTTCTGGACAACTTACCTATTGTACCCCAAAATTTTCCCTCTATATTCTCAAGACATTTCTCGCAAAAGATCTCAAATGCTCAAGGATTCTCAAGGGTTTTATCAGACAAACTCACCTCCTAAGCACTGAGCCTCCAAATTAGGGTTTTGATTTTCTCAAGGACAATTGGAATTTTGATGCCTCAATTGACTTTCATGTTTCATTATAGGTCTCCAAGAATTCTCATACCAAGTTTCAATTCCTACATCATAGATTTGCTCAGTCAATTACGCAGGTGACTGAAAACCAGTTGTATTGAGTAAAAAGTCAATTGTAGTCAATATACAGTCAAACTTCATGATTTTTGGCCAACATAAACATATTTAAGTCATATTTATCAATTGATCAAGGTTTGATCACAATGTCTCAAGAAAAGCACTCAAATCATCAAATGGGCAAAATTATCAAAATTAGGGTTTTGACTAAGAATAATTGATCAGTGATTTTTGACCTACTACAAAACCTAATGATTTGAAGAATAATATGAAGGACTCAAACACAACATGTAGACCTAATTTAATGGCTCCAATTATTTCTCAAGATCAATGGATTGGTAGTTGAAATTTGATCAACAGATGAAAAGTCAACTGATACACAAAAAGTTAAACTTTGACTTTTTGGTCAACATTAAATTTCAAAGGTCAAAATTCATCAAGACATTCAAAAATATCAAACTTGATCATCAATAATCAAGAAATTTAAAAAGTCAATAAAAAAGTCAAGATTTCTAAGACAGAACATTTCTAAGTGTTTTCATACTTGATAAATTCATTACTTCATGACAATTATTCACCAAGATGCAAGATGATTCAAGGAAAACTTTCAACATGAAAGTTGTATATCTTGATTAATTATACAACTTTGTATTAGAGGTTTTATGTCCAAAAAATGCTCAGATTTGAAGATATAGGCTCATAAAATTATGTCATTTTTCTTAAAACACTTAGTGAAATTTTCAACAAGTTTATGCAGATTTTTGACCTAACTTCTTGACCAATTTTAACCTAGTTCCAATTTGATTTTGTCAAAATGGTCAACATGAAGGTTGTAGATAACGTTTCGATTGGGGCCTGGAGGGTCAGCATGTTGTGCCTTTTGATTGGGCCTGGAACCAATGCAAGGTGTAATCTGCCTTTCTGCCTCCTTCGACTGGGGGCTGAAAGCAGTGAGGGAGTGTCTTTCATCTGGGCCTGGACTTAGTGTAGACATGTTTTTCGTCTGGGCATGGGATCAGTGCAGGGATGCCTCTTTCGTTTGACCTGAAGGTTAGTATGGAATCCAGAGGCTTCGTTCTCTACTTCCTATTTCCTGTTGTCCTTCGTTTGAGATGTTAAATAACAACATGGCCTAAGACCATGCTAGCACTGCCTTACAACCAATTTTAATACTTAATGCATGTTTAGGTAAACAAGAAGAAAAATGAAAGGGTTAGCTTTGAAAACATATTAAAAGGGTGGAAACGAAAAGAACAATGGTATGTACATGTTTGAAACGAAAGAAAAGCTTATTTACATGTTATACAAGAAACGAAAAGATCAAGGTTTGAAATAACTTACCTTGCTGGAGGCTGGAACGTATGTTGGGCCTTTAGGTGGTTGCCTGGAATGTCCCTGGATTCGAAGGGAAAGAGAGAAGCTAGCGTCTCTACTGTTGGATTTGAAAGAGAAAAACAAATGAAATGTTTTTCTTACTGGATTCGAAGAGTAACAAAATGTAAGGAGGATTCAGATTCGGAGGAGACAAGTGTTTTGGATTCTGGGTTTGTGTTTTCACAAATGTTTAAGTGTTTGAGAAATTTATTGCGTTTGAGAAAATTTTGGAGATTCGTTCCTCTGGCCAAAAAGTCCTCTCTAAACATGTATTGGGATCCTCTTATTTATAGGCAAGGTTGCCTAAAGCTTTTGGAGGGAAAACAAAAGGTTTGAACAAATTGAGTAACCTGTTCCTTGTAGCTTTTGAGAGACAGTGCCTTGTATGCTATTTTGGTGTAAGAAGGGGGCAGTGTTTCAGGACTGTTGTGCAGCAGTTTTGGCCAGTGTACCAGACCCACACTTGGTAGTAAGCATCTTTGAATATTTTGTCCTTTCGTTTTGACCCTTCTTCGACCAGAGTCTTCTCCAAACAAAACTATTTGATTTTCCTCTAACAAGTGCCTTTCGATTGAGTCACTTTTGTGCATCCTTCGAAGGAGCCAAAAGTGTGACCCTTGGATGGGTCACCAAAAACCTGCCTTAAAATGGGCTTGTAAATCCTTCAAATGGACTATCAAGCATATCCTTTGAATGGGATGCCCAAAGTTAGATTCGAAGGGGACACAGGATGTAAGGAAACCTTGTGAAGGTGGTTCTGTCCAGTCAAAGGCTTGTCTGTCCAAAGGTCCAAGTGGCTAAATGAAGGAGTGTACATAGGGGGTTCCTGACTTATGAATCAAAGGCAAACATATAAGGCCAAAGGTTCATTCAAAGCTTGTATGCAGGAGGCCTAAATGGTGCAATCGAAAGAAACATTCAGAAGACCATTGCCTTATGAATCGAAGGACGTTTTTCAGAAGGTTATTACCTTCTGAATCGAAGGGCGCTCTTTCAAGGGGAGCAAGAACTTAGTCAAGTCTTATATGAAGATACCTCTTGGCTCAAACGAAGCTTGTATGAAGAAAAGTCTGCAAGAGGCCCTTGGTGCAAGTGGATTCAATGGATGCATAGAGATGGTTACTTTGTCCCGTCGAAACTTGCCCAAACGAAGCATGTAGGCAGCAAACTTATCCAATCGAAGCAGGCTTGTAGGCAGTAAACTTGTCCAAATTAAAGCAGGCTTGCAGACATCTATTTTGTCCAAATCGAAGCAGGCTTGCCGTTTCTTTAATTTTGTCAAAAAAACAATTTTATCCACTTTGCCCTTTTTTTTCAATAGTTTCCTCTTTAACATGGTGCTGGAAAAACTCAATGTGACTCATGAGAACTATATGGGGCATCGAAAATACAATTATACTTGTGGAAGCTTAAACCTTGAGAATCTTCGTAAGAAATGCCTTGAAAAATGAGAGGGAAAATTTTGGGATACAACAACCACATTATGGAAAAACCTTGTATTCATATCACCTTCCCTACTAATTCACACTTGATTTCTATTTCAACATACTCTCACGTCTTTGTAAGTTATTCCAAAAGGAACAAGATACATCTGCACGTTTCTTTGAAATGACACCAACTCCAGCCTCGACATTCACTAACCCTTGAGTACCCCAATGCCATACACATATACGAACTTGTCATCACATACATTTATGCCTTTTACAACTTCTATATCTTTTACAACTTCCTCCATGCATAAATTAATCCACCCAAATACTTCAATGTTCCACTTACGTATACTTACCTTAAGTGACTTCGACTTTTCTTTTACGACAAAGGATCAAGAGCCTTTAATCTGCATAGTACCCTATTGTTTGGCAACAAAATCAACCATACCAAAATGTTCTAACCAGCCATTTAGAGTCCTAAAAGGCTTCAGACCCCAATTCAGCGCATTACAGTTTAGCCAAACAGAACTATGATCAGATACGTATTTTAGCCTTATCTCCTGACTAACTGCAGATAACAATACAATGAAGCCTTTTGATAGGAGGAACCCATCAATTCTGCTCATAGCCCCTCTTGAACCTTTACTCCACAAAAACTTCCTAGGTCCTGTTGACAGATCCACTAGATCTATGAGACCAATGAAATCGTTGAACTCTGATGCATCTTGAGACCTTTTCATACTGCTACGACCAACACACTCAAATGAAAACCTAACTATATTAAAATCCCCTCATAAACACCACTCCCCATCACTCCAATTACCTCTTAGTGTAACTAAACGATCCCACAAAACTCTCTCCAATGCTAGATCACAAGAAGAGTAAACATTTACAAAATAACATCGCTTTCCCCTAAAGGTTGCCCGCACCCCTATAAATCCCTCACCCATGAAACTAAACAGTGGCGCTAAGATTTCCTTCTTCCACATAATCAACAAACCATCTGACAGTCCTCTTGAATCCTTCGTCGACCGATCAACTTTACAGCTCCCCCAAAAACTACTAACAATTTCATCCAACATTACCTTGTATTTAGTTTCCTGTATGAAAAATAAATCTACTTTACCTTTCGATAAACACTTATTAATCCTTCTCCTTTTCAAAGGATTGCCCCCACCCATGATATTATAGGAAATTATATTCATTTGGACAATTATTTCTTCTCCGTCGACTGAACTCTTCTACCTTCGCAGTCCCTAACCTCCATTTCATAGATTTATTCAACATAAATTTTGTCACTTTCATCACCTATAATCCCCAAATCGGAAATGGCTTTCCATAATTTAGCCGCTGCCTCCCTCTTCTCCTCCTCCCAAAATCTTCTATTCCCCTGTTCCACATTCGAATTATTAATGAAATCACAACAATGAGTGAATCCATCTGAAGCCATTTTCTCAAATTCCCTTGATATTGGTGCACTAACTTCAACCACCTCCACTGAGAATTGGGGATGATTTTATCCAAGGTTGGAGTGAACATCTTAGAAGATGATTGAATTGTGTCATCAAAACTCGTGGACTCTAAAGAGGCTTTGCTCACATGAGCCTTCGAAGAAGTTTGTATTTTTATGATTCATGGGCATGGGCGGCTCCCTTCAATGGACCAATAAAAGACAAACCTTTCTTTTTCTTCTGACTAATACGCTTTTTCTTTTTACTTTTTGACTCATACGTCATCTTCATTATTGCTTCCTCTAATGACCTTTGCACACTTATCACCACATTAATG
Organism: Vicia faba; assembly: GCA_948472305.1. Lineage (NCBI taxonomy): Eukaryota > Viridiplantae > Streptophyta > Magnoliopsida > Fabales > Fabaceae > Vicia > Vicia faba. The sequence goes on from OX451739.1 coordinate 28,193,867, forward strand.
GGTTGCTGTTCCACGTTAGTTGTCCCTTCTTCCAATGGAATTTGAGTACAACTTGTTGTCTTTTGTTATGGATTTTCCTTGATATGATACATATGTGCCTCCAAATAGTCAGGTATCTCATGATCAATCAACATTGTTTTGCCTGCTACTTCTTCTGCATGAAAAGACCTTTCCTTTGTTTCTTGCGGTACGCCTTCTCCTTCCATACCCTCGGCTAGTCTAAGGCTAGCAACGTTGTTGCTAACCTAACTCGAGCCATCTTCATTTGAGTTTGAAGAAACTCTGTTTCTACTATTTCTTTTTGTCGTTATTAGACATGACTATTCTTAGAGGGTCCTAAGAATCTTATACCATTTTTATTGAATACGCCTCTCCATTTACACCAATATTGAAAGATTGGTTTAGAACAATATTGTACTTTGTCCTAATCATGATCCTAACCAAATCAAATTTGAAATGCTTTTGTGTTTCCTCGTCACTGCAAATGTACATATCCACCAGCGAGATAGAAAATGAAAGAATTTTGGACACCGTATGTGGCATGGAATTACATAACACCATAACCATGCCCCCCTTTCATTATTCACGTCCCTAGAACTCCATTTATAAATCTCACTAAACCACTGACCAAGCCAATCCTAAACATCTCTAATCAAATAATCCAACTCGCCCGCCTCGTTTTCCTCTCGCAGACAAAGATTTGTTCCATGTTCACACATGTATCACAAAAATTGTATTGTGAAGTGGTTGTATAGATCTAACACATATCTTTTATGTCGTGAGATTGTTTTTTTGAAGTTTTTCATTTATCATTAAACCTATTTCTTATAATAATATAGGTTAGATTTATGTTAAAGTCAAAATTATTTTTTACTATTGCCAACTATTAGTTTTTTTAATATTTTTTTCTTCTCTTTCTTTCAATCGAAAATTTCTTTTTATTATTTTTGGCTTTAAAGTTTTACTAGTAACATACATTTGTTAAGCATATAGAACGAGTTCTGCACGTGATTGAGATCATGATCGGTAACGTGATAAAGATATTATATTGATGAAAGTCATATTTAATCTTTGTTAATATTTAGTTATTCAATAGAGAATATATTGCAGAATTTAACAAACTAAATATACATTTTTGTAAAAATTGTAATAAATTAAAAATTATAAAGATGTTTGAAAAATAGTAAAGAAATTGCTTAATTTAATAACGTGATAATAAATTAAACAATTGAACTCCAATAGTAAGAAACTTCTGCTAAGGACGACTATTGGAGAATATCAGATTCGATTCTTGGTGGAAATAATATTTTGCCTCAAACACGACTTAAACTTATTTAAACTTGTTGTTTAAATTATAAAGAAACAAGTGTTGAATGAGTGAGTAAATAATTATATTTAGGAGTGACAAATCTACATATTGTCCTCAAAAGTTTGAAAATAACTAGGTGAGCGTAATAGACAGGATGCGTTAAAAACTTCGCATCCGCCAAAAAACAAGACAGAACGGACATAATATAGGATACACACCTAAAGTATTGACTCACCCGTCAAAAATTGTGGACAAAATGGACATCTACACCCCCCTAGTCATTTTGACAGTAGTTATTATGACTACTTTTTTGTTTTTAAGTAACTGAAAAGAAGTAAGAAAAACATAACTCTAAAGAAAAAGAGTAGCAACAAAAAAAAGCAGACAAGAGAGATGTCCAATGCAATGACTGCGTTTAAAAGAGGGAACCCCAGGCAACGTTCATATGAGGAAAAAGACCACATTTTTGTAACATTCATCCTTATAAAAGCCACACCCACCATTATGATTTGCAACATAAAAGACAACAAAAACACACATGCAAATGGCACTGAAATCAACAATTTCATTCACCTTCTTATCTATAGTCTTGCTAGCACTAGCCAATGCTTCTAATGCTGGCAAAATTGCAATCTACTGGGGCCAGAACGGAAACGAGGGCACGTTAGCTGAGGCTTGCGCCACAGGTAACTATGAATACGTCATCATAGCCTTCTTACCAACCTTCGGCCATGGCCAAACTCCCATGATCAATCTAGCTGGTCATTGTGATCCATACAGTAACCAATGTACCCGCTTAACTTCAGACATCAAATCATGTCAAGCCAAAGGCATCAAAGTACTGCTGTCAATAGGAGGAGGTGCTGGAAGTTACTCAATTGCTTCATCACAAGATGCAAGTAACGTTGCAACTTATCTTTGGAATAACTTCTTAGGAGGCCAATCTTCTTCTCGCCCTCTTGGTCCTGCTGTTCTTGACGGAATTGACTTCGATATCGAAGGAGGATCAAACCAACATTGGGGAGATCTTGCCAGGTACCTTAAAGGGTATAACAAGAAGGTTTACATAACTGCAGCTCCTCAGTGCCCATTTCCTGATGCATGGATTGGAAATGCACTTACAACAGGCCTTTTCGATTATGTTTGGGTACAATTCTACAACAACCCTCCTTGTCAATACAATCCTAGTGAAATTAGCAACTTTGAAGACGCGTGGAAGCAGTGGATATCAGGTATTCCTGCAAACAAGATATTCTTAGGATTACCTGCTTCTCCAACAGCTGCGGGAAGTGGCTTTATTCCTGCAACGGATCTTACTTCTACTGTGCTTCCAGCAATTAAGGGTTCTGCTAAATATGGGGGTGTTATGTTGTGGTCTAGGTTTGATGATGTTCAAAGTGGTTATAGCTCCTCCATCAAGACCCATGTCTGAAACCTAAACTCGTCTTGTAGTAATCTATTTCTAATATGTCATGTTTATTTCTCTACTTGTTCGTCATTTCGTGTATGTTCAAATATCTGTCAGTCTGTATAATACGAACATGTTTTGTCGATATGAATTCACTACGGTTGAATTTTATTGTCATACTAAGAACTGGTAGCAGTATAAAACTCAATGAATGACTATTATTAAAAACATGTTATTAAAATTTTGCAATACAATGGCTATGAAACAAAGTAGTTCATTGATTTCATATGAGGGCACCTTACAAAAAGAAAATTTCTCATTAACCAAAACCTAACCTTATGAGCAATTTACTTAAAGTTCTTACCTCCTGCATTAGGCCACTAACTAATACCCTATACTGAGGCATTAATCTCACATGTTAGCAAAATCATCTATTCCTAGGAAGCTGAACAAACTAAACCATTGATCAACTTTCCCTTGCGCTCACAAGGTCTTCCATTGGACCCTGACTCTTCACAACAATAATGCATCAGCATCACTTTTCAACCACAGATGCAAGAAGATCAAGAATCCGCTTTTGCTATAATTGAGTTTGCCTTTCTTTGATCCAGCTTAAAACACACTTCAAAATGACACTAGTCACGCTGGAATGGATGTCACTTATAATTACCTTTCTCTTCGGTGTGCATTCCTTCGGTTATGGATCCCCTGCAGTACAAAAAGCCAGTAGTTACACTATGATTTAAAACCGTTCGGCTCAAATTACACTTTCACTAAATTATTATTGAATAATCTCCACCAACAATTCTTGAAGGGAAGTATAGTTAGCCTAGGGATGTTATATAAAGAAAATGGAATTGAATTCAAAATGACCAGTATACTCTCAAGTGGAAACAAAAGGAACCTTAAAGAGCTGGAATTGATCAAGCAATCTAGAGGTGGAACTGTTCAAGCAGTCCCTGGTGGAGATGGAGCTGCCCTGTGCCGGAATAGCTTCAGCAATGCTCTGCGTTCACAATCCTGCATGCAAATTGAAGACGGACATGTTTTGTAAAATACAATATATTCATTCAGCGCTAGGGTAGTTTATTAAGTAGCACTCATGCAGGAACTATATCCTTGTCCAAACTATCCTTGAGAAAGTAATAGCTCTTTTGATGAAGATAATTTCAAACATGCAAAATAAGGTCACATTTGGATAAACAACTAAAATAAGCACTTATAACAAAACGCTTATCATATAAATAAGTATGTTCAAGCTATTTCATTTACAAAAGTTAAAATCAAGTTAACCTGTTTTCATATAAGCTATAAGTAATTTTCATAAGCTATTCTAGAGGGTTTATTGAAATAAGTTGAGAATAGCTTATGGATATATGTCATACGTTGTTTCCATACACTCTCTCAAACAGTCTTGCATGTATTTATGCCCTGTGAAGCATGGACACCATAAACACGACACCAACATTGACACATCGACTCCGGTAATAATTTGAAAAAATGAATAAATTATACATAATTACTAGTGTCGGATTCAAACACGGACACAGACACATTTTTTTCAGAGGTGTCGGTGCTACATAGTTTATGCCAATAGATACATCCAAATAAGTCAATTCATTCATATCCTAAGTAGTGTTGAACATACATGTGTAATATTAACATACCGCAAGCGCAAGAACAGAGATGGTGTGAAAATTTACCTTGAACATATAAAGATGAAATGGTTTATCAGGATTCATTCTCCTGAGCTTCAAATAAGTATAAGCAAAGCTTAGTTGATCACGGGATGTAAATCTATTAACTTCATTAAACCAAAGACAGGAAAATAAATTCGACATTGGTGTATGCGCCCTGATTATAAAGGAACCCTCAGGAACATCTGCAACATGAAAGACTCAATAGTTGGAATCATATTATGCACAAATAGAGACAGCAAAATTCCATAATGAACAAGTAATTGAAGGATACGCACAGCTTGGAAGAGGGTTATGGTTTGATGGTTCAAACCTGGGGAGGCCATCAGACTCGTAAAAGCTAAACTGTTCATCGATTTTTGTGTGGTTGTATTTATTTAAGCGCTTATTTTGGAGAACCTCCTCCCAGACACTGTGACGATCATAATGATTCGAAATGGCATATTCCACCTTCATTCGCCACAAAAAATATTCAATAATCAGCATAGGGTCGGATGTGAGTCGCATCTTGCTGTCGAGCCAAATTGAATACCTAGCAAACAAGTATTTTCAAACAACAATTAAAGTTAGGAACAGATTCAAAGAAACTTCAACGCTAGAATAGATTATGCGATCTACCTCGAATTTGGGAAGAGACGGTGTGATAAGAATTTTGGCACCTTGCCGGTTCTACGCATGTCATCATATGGTAAGCTTTGTACAATAACTATTTTCCATAGGCCAATGTAACCTCTTTCATCGGGTTGGTTTCCTTCTGACGAAAGTTTGGACAGTGTTTGATCATCCATGAACATAACAAAACAAACATTGTCCTTCGAATATTGACTGATCTGTGGCAAAGTGGCATATATAAAATAGAATTATCGTTTTGCTTTTCGTATGGAGAATGCAAAAAACAGAAGGAAAATAAATAGCCAAATTACCAGTTTACTTGTAGGCCTCCGAATATAATCCGAGCTTCCGAAAATGCATGAAGAAACTGCAACCTTACAGCTGAACATGTATGCTCTATCATTTTCATCTAAATCAAATCCAGTGCTTGGATATCCTGGCGGTCCCTTGACAAAACCACAATGGATTGTCTGGTTTTTCACATAAAATGACTTTTCTCTTTCCTCTAGAGTTGCATGCCCTCCAAATCGAGGTTCAAATAAATCATTTTCCGATGTTTTTTCTTCACTGACAACATAATCTTGAGAAACCCATGTGAAGTTCATATAATCTTTGGGTTCAATAAGGCCATCTACTGATTGTCGAAGTCCAACTTCACAAGGAAAATCTGAAGGAATTGAGTTTAAGGAAATTATTAGAGGCAAAGAACATAGTTAATAATGCTGATAGATTATAGACAATGTTGATGTACTCGACAAAATCTCAGGTTTTTTCTTGTTCATTTTGATTTGGAAAACACCAGTTGTGTTTGACATATACTAGTAATCAACATACACAGAATCACAAATCATTATCAAAATGCTAAAAATTATGATATCACTAAAAATATCAAGGACATGTGAATAATCAAGTTTTGCCAGCAACATATGATTCATGTAACTGCATAATCAGTTTTTCATAGGTGTTTTTTATAAAATGAATTTCTCAATAAATCTAATTTAAGAAAGAAACCAGGGGAGGGGAAAACGTTAAACTAAAGGCTCGTTTGGCGACTACAATAGGATAAGAGAGTTCAATCACAATAAGCTCTTACCGTATCCATATTTCATGAGCACCAGATGATTTACAGATAGAACAATGTTTATCATATTCACACATTTGAGGGGGGAATAAATAAATTTTAATCAATGACAATTATTCTTTTGACTAGGCGGAAAAGATGGTAATGAACGGTGCATTGGGAAGATGGAGGGCGTTGGCAGAGGCAGATGCGACAAAGGTGATGGAACAATCATGATGATGGTGGAGGGTTCAAAACTATGGTAATGGTGGCAGCAGGGGATGTGGAAAGGAAATGTATTGGTGGAGGCTATGTAGGGTGTACAGAAATTATTGGTGCTGGTCGTGGCAGAAGTAGTGACGACAAATGTGGTGTAGGTATCAACTATCAACAAATATAATGAGTATAGAATGGCAGCGGTTGATAGGATACTGGATTTGTGCCTTAGCCCAATAAAGAGGCTTAATAGAGAATTGGTTATAGCTGCTAATGTTAGAAGGGAAGGGTAGTTATGTAAGAGCACCGATAAGAAGGGAGAATTCATTATGTGTATTTTTGGTTAGAAATCTTTTGGGTTTGATAGAGTGAGAATCATCTCCCTTTTGAGGAGCACTTCCCTCTGGGATTATAGCAATTATTCTCTGAAATAGTGTTAATTGCAATCAATTATACATTTTCCGTTTATCTTAATTTCGAGTCTCTATCAGAGGTGGAGTAGGATGTCAGGTGGCAATAAAAAATCCCTATTCTATCTTGTTTATTCTATTTCAGCTATTTTTTAGGATAACTTTACACTAATTAGTAGTATAGGATAAGCCAACATGATAAGCTTATCATTTTCTAATGACTCAACAAGCCCTAAAAGATAATAGGACACCATACCTATCCTATCTTATCTTCCTTAATCTAGGCTTCTAGCGATTCATAAGACATAATGTAATGATAAATGAGTTGCAAAGCATGATTCTTACGCTTCCGACGCTTGCTTTTAGGTGGCCTTCCATAGTTGTTTAAGAAAATATTCTCTTCTAGGTAACGCTCTCCCTCAAAATCAATTGGAGTTGTGAATCTGGATTCGATTTTAGCTGCGGCAAAACCATTGGAACAAATAAAACTGAAAATTCAGCAAGTTGGATATTTAAAAATAAGCGACAGTAAAAAACTATTTGCATACAAGCTTACGAAATATCACGGAGAAAGCCCCATATCTCTGGTCTCACCTTGTAAAAACTTTTTCAGTTCATAAACTGTTAAGAAAATGGAAAAGAGCGCCAGGAGGAGGAAACTCCAGCGAAAAAGTCTCAGTTTAGTGATCCTACTGAGCCTTCTACTACCACGACGTAAAACTTTAGAGCCATGATCAGTTTTAGCAATAGAATTTAAAGCTGCATCAATGATGACTCTTCGTTCTGGAAATAATTCAGCATTGTTTCTTAAAAGAGCCATGCCAGAGAACATCCCAAAATTCAGACATAGACCAAAATATCTGCAAAACAAACAAACAAAAAGGTTAAAATTGCACCAAAAAAGATGATAACTCTTAGAATTTGGGTTGGGTCTAATTCATCCCTACAAAACCGGCTTGTAAAGTGAGGATTTCCCCCCACTTATAAACACAACAGATGTCATATTTCTTAGCAAAAGTGGGACTAAATCCACCCCTTCAAAACCCAACACAATGGAGATGTTAGGAGCTGCAACGAAGGCAAGCCAAATGCCGCAATTAAGGCGGAAATTCCAACTATAACCAAACAATCAATTACTCATGTTGCCAACTCAAGATCAATGTAAATTGAACTCATACAGCAACACAATTCTATACAGCACCAACACTTCAAATCAAAGGCGTGTCTGGTGTCTTTGTCCCACGCACTATGTAGCACTGACACTTCTGATTGAAGGCGTGTATGGAGTCTGTGTCCGACACACTATATAGCACTAACACTTCTTATTGAAGGTGTGTCTGGAGTCCGTGTCCGACACACTATATAGCACTGATACTTCTGATTGAAGGCGTGTCTGTCGTACATCGACACATGTGATTTCATTCAAATTTGTTAGATATGTAGGTGTAAATTCATTCACTAAATTTGACATCCTAAAAACAGCTACAGAATACAAAAGCGTTCTAAGAATATTGTAAGAAACGAAAGGGTGTAAAATCAAAGTATGAAGGTCAAAACTCCTGAACCAGCTAATCAGATAGCAATTGCAAGAAATTGAAAGGAAATCAAAGAATGAAACTTTTCCAATAACAATCAACAAATGAGGAATGGAAAAACTTACTGGGATTAACGAAAATAGCAATGCAGAAGATGAAAAATCATCCCAAAATGGGTGATGTAGCGCGAGAGCAAATAAAAATCAGAATCGAAACGAAAAAGTTTGGATTTTTGGTTTTCTCAGTTGTTGTTCTTTTTAGGAGCTTTTGGTTTTCTTTCTGACACCGACAGTAGAAAACAACGTTTTTGGTTGTCGTCGGTGATTGATGCTCGTAATGGTTGGTTTCGTTGTTTTACTGTTCTGTTTTCTGTTTCACCTTACGATAATACCCTCTCTTATACTGCATCTGATAGAATATAAACTTAAGAGAGAGAGAGAGAGAGAGGGGGGTATTATCGGTAAATTCTTCCCCTTTCGATTTCTCTGAATTATTGATTTGACAAAGTGAAGGGATCGAGAGGAAGATTGAATTTTAGCTTCCTATTTTCTTTGGATTCTCAGAAACAGACAAGAAGAAAAGAAAGAGACTTTATCGTGAAACTCAGAAAAAGAAAGATCAACATTTGGGTTTGTTTTCTGCCTAATTGTTATTATTTTATTTAGTCAATTCAAGAAAGTTACACGTTTCAAAAGATCCAAATGTCAATTAAAGAGAGAAATTAGGGACGTGAATTTTCCAATGTTGATTTCATGATTTCTCCATAGCCATCCGATTTTAATTCGACATCAACAATTTCATCACTCCTCCACACCTTCCTTTCAAGGTAAATATTTCTAGTGATTCTTATGTGAGACTTTCTAATTCATTGATAGATATGTGTATTTAATATGACTGTATAAAGCTTGCTCGTAAGGTGTTTTATGGAATGACTCAATAAAAATTGGTGTCGTGAAATTCAATTATTGTTAGTTTTTCTCAACATGACTTTGTAGATGAGGTTCTGAGTTCTTTCTATTCTATGAGGAAAGAAGGGTTCAAGTCAAATGGAGTCAGTTTCACAATTGCACTCGTTGCACGTAGTCATGCTGGATTGATTGAAAAAATACATGAAGGTGTTGTTTCTTTGATTCCAACAACTGATTTTTTGTTTGGAAATTGGCCTATGAACATTCCTTTGATCCTACAACATGAGATTCACATTTATTCATTTGTGATCCTAGCTGCTAAGTGAGTGAAAATCTTCATTCACAAGTTGGTATTGTTTTTATACACAGTGGTTGTCCATAGAAAAGTCATGTTGATGTTCTAATTGAGTGTCTGATTCTTACAAGATCTCTTATGAGTATGTATTGTGAAGTAGGCTATTATTGGTTACGTCTACTTATCTATGGTGCACTTGCTTTAACTCTTGAGGATGATTGCGATATCACACCGACTATCACAGAGTCCTCTGCTATTTTTATTGAAGGATCCATGGTAGCTGAGAGGTTTGATGATTGTGAAAAGGATAAGAAGAAGAAGTGTCGATCCAATCGCCAAACGAAGCAGAATCTGCCATCATCTTCTGTGTCTGAAGTAAATCAAGCTATTGGGGTGTCCCCAGAATGCTAAAAAAAAAAATGGAACAGCTATTCAAACATCTGGGTCTGTTAGCAATTCAATGAAACAACATGGTGTTATTATTTTGCCTGCTAATGAGCAAGAGTTATTTGAATCCCCGACTATTGCCTCCTACTGCAGAATTGATAGAGTGCCAAGAGATATTCTCATTGGTGGGGTTCCATCCCATAATAGAATTGTGGAAGGCGATGTTGTTGCTAACAAGATTAATCCTTTGTCATGGTGGACAAAATGAAAGGACCAAATGTGGCGGAAAAAAATACTGCAGTATTGGAAGATTGTAACCTTCTTGTCCAAGATAATGTAGTGAATGATAACAATTGTAAGGGATAAGACAAGATAAATGTTGATCAAGACTCTTTTACTTGTAGAAGCTCTTCTGGTAAAAAAAAAAGGTGGAATCTTATCAGAACTCTTCCTTTTATAGAAGTTATCCATTTCCTGAAAAAAGATACATTTATGAAGATAGTAATACTACACAGGATTCACCTAACCATTTAAGTTTAATTGGACTAGCTGATCGAGATAACAACAGTGGACTTCCTTGTGATGAGTCTGCTTCCTCAAAGATTAATTCCGGTAGTGAACATAGTGAAGTTATGAATGTAGTGGAGAAGATGTGTTTGTTGGTTAACTCTTTCCCTTCTAAAAGACCAACTGGCAGAGTGGTTGTTGTTTTGGAGAGGTCTTCACATCGAGAGTGTATTGTTGGTCATCTTAATATGAAGCAATTGATTTTCTTCCAGGACATAAACAAGAAAGATCAGAACTTGGTGAAATTAGGAAGAGGTGGAAAAGTTTACATGCAAGTAATCCTAGAAAATATCTTTATTTCAACAATAATTTTAGAACCTTGAGGACAAGGTTCAAGTGAACTCGGTAGCAATGATAGAATATAAAATTATAATTTAGTATTTAAGTTTATTTAGAATTTATATAATCAGTAATTTTTATTTTTATTGTTATTTAATTGGACCTTTATTAATATTTGGACTTTTTAGTTTGTTATTCATTAGTGACATTATATATTGTAGTCTCATTGAGACATTAGGAAATAAATCAAATGAAACATGTTATCTTTTATTTCAATTTTCTTTAATAGTTTTTATTGTTCTTTCTCTTTTATTGTTGAAACCTTAGTTTTCATAGTTTTGATAGGAAACTTCTTATCAGCATCCGTGAAGAATTAACATGTCACCCACCTCCAAAGGGTAAGAAAAGACCAAATTGTCCAAAACTAAAAAATACTCAAAAATTCCAAATTTTCAGTACCACACCGAATTTTTGAAATTCACTAGGCGATACAGGAAATTTCGTGAAACTGTAAGAATTTACGGTAGATTTGTGAAACTTTCGGTATTTTCTACCAGAAATTTTGAAATATCCGGTATATTCTAACCAGAAATTTTGAAATTTCCGATTTTAGTAATTATCTTTTGTACCAGAAGTTTTGAAATTTCCGGAGCTTTGCAGCATGTACCGGAAATTTCAAAATTTCCGGTAGTTCAATTTTTTTTTTTGAAAAATACCAGAAATTTCAAATTTTTGGTAGTTCATATTTTCCTAATTTTTCCCCCTCCTTTTATTAATTATTTCAGTGAGGACCAGGGGTGAAAATGGTTTTGTTGCGGGCAGGGTGGCCGATCAAACGGAAGCTCAGGCCCAGGCTAACGAGGCACAGGCTTCCGAGCTACGGGCTAGACGACGTGCTATGACCGGTTCTCATCGGAAACAGTTGGCTGAGCAGTAGGCGCGAGTTCGCGCACCCCGCTGTCAAGGACTTAGATATTCTACTGCCAATGAGGTACATGCTTTTACTCTTGTGGATGTGTTTGTTCCCGAGCAGAATATTAAGGAGGTTATGCATGTTGTAGAGCCGATTCCTGAGCAGGTTGTGGAGCCTATTTCTGAGCAGGTTGTGGAGTCGGTTGTCGAGCCGGTTATTGAGGAGGCAGTTGAGCAGGTTGTAGCTAAGGGTGTTGACAAGGTATCCTCCACTGGTACAGACACCACGACTCATGCATCTATAGAGTCATCAGTTCACATTGATGGAGCCTTTCTAGGAGGACCTTCAGACAGGTTTGTGCTCACAGGATTTATTGAGCATGTCACTTATAGGATATGGCATGGCGATGTATATATTTTAATTGGTTGATGTATACTATTTCTTTTTTTCAAGTATTTGAAAGTTGATGTATAATATTTTATTTTTCCTTATAACAGGAGCATCTGGTGCTGAAGGCCGCTTCCCATGGTTCAAAGTTGAAAAACTTCTCAGAGGGTGGCATGCCTGAGGAGGTCAGTAGTATTGTTAGAGATTTTCAACTACTTGAGTTTGCCCAGTGCTCGTTGACCATGTTGGACGCCTCCCTGATGTCTGCTTTTGTTGAGAGGTGGCACCCAAAGACATCATCCTTTCATCTTCTATTTGGAGAGATCACTGTCATATTGGATGATGTCGACGCCCTGTTTCATACCCCAATCATTGATACATTCTTCACACCTCCTCATATTAACCATGTGACGGCGATGCATATGGTTGTGGATGATTTGGAGGTATCTGAGGCGATGGTTTTGGCAGAGTTTGGTGTTAACAGAGGATATCACCTTCGGATGTCTAGGCCGTTAAAAAAACTTGAATAAATGAACTACCGGAAATTTCAGTATAACTCAAATTTCCGGTACTGCCTAGTAAATTTGAAAATTTCAAAATACCAGAAATTTCAAATACACTATCGAAAATTTACATAAACCATAAATTTTGTAGGGGTATACCGAAAATTTTGCCTGTACCGAAATTTTTTAACCTTATACAGAAATTTCGTCCGGAAATTGTTTGTAACTCAACAAGGGTAATTCTGGAATAATTAAATTTAGAGGGTGCCATGTTTTATTTAGGGGTGGCATGTTAAATTCTATGCATCTGTCCTTTAATTAATTAATAGTTAATTTACCAACTGTTGTACCCCAAAATTTTCCCTCTCATTTTTTCCTCCTAGGGTTCCCAAATGTTCAAGGTTGCTCAAGAATTAATTAGACAAATTCTCCTCCTAAGCAATGGATCCACAACTAGGGCTTCACTTTTCACAAGGAAGTTTGGATTTCAAAGGTCTTAAATGGAATTCATGGTCTCTTATATGTCTCCTCGATTTTTCACCACGACAGAAGTGGCGACTTCATCGGGGACATGTATCCTCAAGAGGTTTAAACCTAGTTTATTTTATCTGTTTTATTATTATTGTTTGTTTTTTCTATGTGTTATTTTGTGGTTCCTTTGGTATTGGTGTTTTTGCAAAGGACAAATCCTACACCCGGATTAAAGTAACACTTAAGAATTAGGATGGTAGTATAATCAAAAGTGACATGAATGGAGTAATCCTGGCATAAGTAGCATATGATATAACCCCACTCAATGGAGGCCTCCTTGGGGTGGTAATATTAAAATAAGCCAGTTGTTAAAGCATTACTACTTTCAACCTGAGAATCCGTAGAACCCCTTTACCCATCTTGGTCTTTAGGATGTAGTGTGGTGGTAATTCAAAAGTAGTCTTGAATTAGCCGTTACACGATGTGATACGGTGGGAGAACTGACTTGAGGTTTTGCGTTTGTTTTCGCAAATGTTTCGGTTGAGCAAGAGTCGCCATCGACTTTTTATTTTATCCTAAGGAAAGGTTAAAAAGCACAGCAAAAACCTTTGAGATGTTTTCTTGGGTTCGGGGAGTAGATTATAGAAAGGGAAGGTATTAGCACCCTTTCTATCCATGGTTATCTATGGGCTCTTAGTTACTTGCTTAGATCAACTTGCCTTGATTTTTAATTGTTTGAAATGGTGCTTTGTGTGTGGGTTTGAAAATGTTTTGAAAAGAGGCCAATGTGGTGGCAACCTTTGCAATGATCCATGTTTGGATGTATACAAAGGTGTATTTGTCTTTTGAAAAGTTTTCAATGTTTTTGAAAGTTGTTTTGAAAGTGTTGTGGAAGGTGGTTTTGAAAAGATAGGCAAGTGTTTTTGTTTTGCAAGTTGGCAAGTAACCAAGAGCTATCTACCCTAAATTTCTCAAAGATCTTTGCTATGTTTTAACCCTTTTAACAATTTTGTTCCACCATTGTATTTGGTGGATAATCTTGTGTTAGGATGTGAACGGGACGGGCGCGGGTCATCGTTTAGACCATGATTGCAATGGTGCCAAGTGTCTTTGGGCAATCTTTCCTTTAAGGGACTTGATCATTTGTTTAGGCAACTTTTGAAAGCGTCATCAAAGGACTATGATCATTTGAATTTGTTTTGTTTTTGCCAAAGACACCTAACATGCAACATGGCCCATTATTGAAGGCAACAAGTGGAATAACCCTATGGGTGCAAGTGTGATTAGTGTTGTCCATTTTCATGCTTTTATCTTGGAATTAAGTCAAGCTATTTGTTTGGTTGATTTTTGCATACAAAACCCTAATTCTATCATGGCATATTTAGAAAGCTTTTAAATGCGAAATTTAAAGTCCTAAACTATTACAACATAATTATGGGATGGGGGGTACAAATGTTCAAATGGGGATATTTTAGCAAGAAATTAAATCTAAACTATTACATCTAAATTGAAATTTACAAGGTATTTAATTGCACAATAATTAAATAAAATAAAATAAATATGCAAGATGCAAAAATGATTTTCATATGTATGTAAAAAGGTATTTTTTATGTGACAAATAAACAAAAATAAAAATGAATAATTTTGGATATTTTTATGTTTTTAGGGCAAAACCCTAATTTGCTAAATAAAATGTATTAATTATTTATTATATACAACATTTATTAATTATGTACAAAAAATAAATAAAAAGAAAGTATATTGTAAAAAAGTATTTTTGAGGTTAAATATTAATAAAAATAAAAATGTATTATTTTTATGTTTTTTATCCTAAAATTCTAATAAATATATAAGTATTTATATTATTTTCTAAATATATTAAATATATACAAAAATAAAATATTTAATATTTACAAAAAAAGTATATTTTTAGAAAATATTTTCAAAGGATAAAATAAAATAAAAATCAGAAAATAAGAATGTATTTTGTATTATTTTTGTATTTTGAATAAAAGAAGTATTTAATTATTTATATGTATAAACTCAAATAAAACAAATAAAATTCAAATAAAATGCAAAAATGGTTGAAAAAATGTTTTTAATATTTTTTATATTTTGTCAAAAAATAACAAGTCAGAATAAAAAAGAAAAAGTCAAAAATGATTAAAAAATAACACAATGGGCCAAGGGGGTGTATGTGTGAAACAATGGTGCAAAAAGAAAAAAGAAACAAGCCCAGCCCAAAAGACTTTGTCTTCAACCTCTGGACAGATTTGTTTGAAAATTCGCGTGCTTCCTTGCTTCAACTACAACTCCTGATTCTTTGATTTTTAGCATAAACTCATAACATAAAAAATGTCAAGCATCAAACCACGAATCCATACATACCAAGAACTTGATCTAACTCTCAGAAATGAGAGAGAATTTCTTCTCCCCCAATTCCTGACCTATTTTTTTTCAGATGTTCAGATCAAAAATACTCTTAGCACACATAACATAAATGAAAAGTAACTATATGGATGGCTTCAGGGCTATGATTAGAACATGTTTTCTTCACAAACTTAAACCTAACTATGCCTGGATAGAGAGATAGAAGTTCAAAAACTTACCTGTTCAACTTGGATCGTGTATGACAATGGAGGCACTTTCAAGGCAATGTGAGGACTTGTACAACTTGCTTGAAGTTCAGAGATGCTTCTCCAACCTTTAGCTTGCTTTGAAACTAAATGAGTCGAGCTATAGAAGTCAACCTGCAAAACAGAAAAAGTGAAAATGGTGAAGTTGGTTAGAGGTGTTACAGTCTGTAGCTAGGGCTTGGGATAGTTTCAATGGATGGTAAGGAGTGTGTATGAACCAGCTTTGGCCAAAACGCACGAGCAAACTGAGTTGTGCAACTCAATCTGCAGGGATGCCCTGTTTTGTGCAGCAAAATGGTGTTTTGATGTTTAGGGAGGTATTGAAGGTAGTTGGCTCGTGTTTTAGGTCAGTTGAGGTGTATGGAATGTGTTCACAATGTTTGCTTAGGCTTGTTGTTGCAGCAATGAGAGATGATGTTAGTTATGCAATGTTTCTTCTATCTTAAGCAAAGTTTGTCAACTTGGTTTCTAGGCTACCACAGGCCCCTCAAGTATGTTGCACAAATCACCCTTGATCAGTGGATTTTGCTCATGAACTTGTGCCTCAAAGATCTGCATTGTACCTCATAGATTGTAAACTTGACATAAAGTTCACCTTTTCAAAAATGGCTAAGTTACTTTTTCTAATTATGGATTAAATTGGCATGTAATGGTTAAACACATAAGATAAGGCTTGAACACAAAGGATTTGCATTAAATTATTGAGTGTGGATGAGATAAAATGCCTGTAATGTAGCTTGCACATGCTGAGTTCAAAAATGCCTAAGTTATGAACATGAAAATGGCCATGAATAAAGTGACTTTTGCCCATATTGACAAATTCGATTCTCCCTAACCACATGGTTGTTTGATGAGTTCTTGGACAATTTGGAAAGCTTGGAATGTGTACTACAATCCATCTTTGTAATTCAAGTTTAAATTCCAAGTGGAAGCATGTGAAAAGTGGCCATGAAGTTAGGAAAAAATCCTGCCTAAAATAGGTCAAAAATTTTCTAAGTTAAAAATGTTTTACACCCTTGTTCCAAAAATCATAACTTGAGCTACAAGCTTCTTTTGAGGAAACTTTGTGAATCAAAGTTGTAGATGTTGTAATGGACTAAAACTTTCATTTTTTGAGTTTTGTTTGAATCCAAATGCATCTTGATGAAAAAATGGGACAAAGTTAGGAAAAAATTAGGAATTTTCATAACTTTAGAAAAATTCTAAGTTATGAAAATTCTTCATTTTAAACCCTAATTTGTAATTTTTGATTTTTTGATGAACAAGTTTCATAATTTGACATGTCTTGATGAAAAATGAATCTTGACACTTGATTTTGACCAAAAAGTCAAAGTTTGACTTTTCAGTATACAGTCAAATTTTGCTCAGTTGACTGGAAAATTCATCTGTCAATCTTGTGCATTTGGGATCTTTTGAACTTGTTGAACATGTCAAGACAATGACATTGAGTCCTTGAGTCCATATGTGAGCTTGGTTTGCCATTGGCTAGGTCAAACAGTCAAAAATTGCCTTTGTGCAGTCAAAACCCTAAAAATGACCATTTTGCCCTTTTGGTGATCTGATCAAATTTCTTGTGGAATTGTGATCCAAACTTGATAAAATGGTCCATATGAGTTCATAATGTTGATGTGGGTCAAAAAATCATGAGGTTTGACTGTCAATTGACCATAGTTGACTTTTTCCCCAATACAGCTGATTTCTAGGTCAACTGTCCAATTGACTGGGCAAAGATTGGAATCAAGGCTTGAATCTTGGTATGGATAAACTTGTGAGTCTAATATGAGGCATGAAAATCACTTTGGGCCTTTTAGGTCAAAACATCTTTGTGCAAACTCAAACCCTAATTTGGGTCAACAGTGCAAGGAGGAGTCTTGAGCAGAGCAAACCCTAACTTGATCTTGAGCTCCAAGGGTCTTGTGGTGAGAAAATATTAAGGAAATGGGAGGGCAAATTTTGGGGTACAATAGTTGCCCCTGTTCAATCTTCTTGAACCTGAAGAGTTTGATTGACGATTTTGCCTTTCGTGACTCGAGGGTAAAAGGAGAATGGACACTAGAGTGCCCGGAAATTTGCACTCATATAGTGGAGTATCAGCAACGTGATGGCAGGAATGGGCTTGTAGATGCCATTTGGAGATAGGATGGATAGGAGGATGGGCTTATAGATGCCATCTGGAGACGTGACAGAACCTTTTCGGGAATGGGCTTATAGATGCCATTTGGAAGTGTTGATCGCGTAAGAGATCCCTTAGCGAGAACTTGCGTACTTTGAGAAAGAAAGATGGTTTCCTGGCTTGCTACAGGTGTTGATCTTCAGTCTCTTCATGCAGATATGCCCTGGCTAGATACAGGAGTCGAATCCACAATTAGTTGCTCACAGATGTGCCCTGGCTAGATACAGGAATCGAATCTGGAACTTTAAAAGGTTGTTTATAGACGTGCCCTGGCTGGATACAGGTATCGAATCTCTAAACTGTTCATGTAGACGTGCCCTGGATGGATACATGTATCAAATCTACAATCAATCACTCACAGATATGCCCTGGCTAGATACAGGAATCGAATCTGGAATTGGTCGTCTACAGATATGCCCTGGCTAGATACAGGAATCGAATCTGAAACTTGTCGTCTTCAGATATGCCCTGGCTGGGTACAGGTATCGAATCTGGAATTAGCAAAAGGTTGGTAGAGATAGATTTCCTGGCTGGATACAGGTGTAAACCTCTTCCCTGAGAATGAAAGATAATTTCCTGGCCTGTTACAGGGGTTGATCTTCAAACTCTTCATGTAGATATGCCCTGGCTAGATACAGGTATCGAATCTACAATCAATCGCTCACAAATATGCCCTGGCTAGATACAGGAATCGAATCTGGAATTATGACAGGTGATAGTAATCATCTTTGGATTGACCTTTTCCTGAAAAGGCAAAGCATTAGTTGTATGTAATGTCATGATGTCATGATGCAATGCATGAGATAGTGTTGTATGCACTTTATCATGCATGTAAACAGGATGTATGAAATGTGAAATGTCTATGAATGTATTTTTGTCTAGGAAAATAAATCCTTGACGACTGTCGGGAATTTGTTGAATCCTGGGCTGATGTTGAAGAGTAGAGTTCTTCGTTTCCGCTGGGGATGATGGTTGTAAGAATAGACCGGTAGGAGAAAATGACTCCGTTGGGGAATAGACTTGTTGGAGAGAAAACTCTGTGGGGAATTACTCTGTGGGAAGATATACTTGGCGGAGGTTTTGATGAGAGCTCTGCTGGGGATTCCACTGATAAGTTATGTTGGGAAATTTGATGAACTCTGCTGGGGAATAGCAAGAACTTCGCTGAGGATGATCTTTCCGTGGTAATTAGCTGAGGATAACCCAGTTATACCCTGGTGGGGAAATAACCTTTGAATAAAGTCGGGGAGAGACGTTTGTACTTTTGCAGTTGATAAGCTTCCAGAATCTACTGGGGATATAGATTCAACTTTCCTGGGGAAACTTTTCAGACTGTACTGTGGGAATGGCTCCACTGGGATGTTTGTATTCCGCCGGGGAACAAATCTTGTATTAAGACTGCCGGGGATGCTTGCTGAGGAATGTCTATACTCCGCTGGGGAATGTTGAGATCTTCTGGGGATACCCAACTTCCTTAAGGCTGACAGTGGACTAACTCGGCTTAGGGAGAGTATCACTGACTTGCTGGAGATACTGTGCCTTTTCAGGGCTGATGGGGGACCAACTCTGCCTGGGGAGCGTATTGCTGAATCTTGTCTTACTCTGTGGGGAGTTGAGGTAACTTGGTTACATTCTTCAGCCGAACTTACCTTGGTACCTTGGTGGACAGAGCAACTAGATTTCTTAGACAACTCTTTATTGCCCCTGTTTCTGATGTCATCTGTAATTAATCCTTTGTTTCGCATGTAAATATTTATGATTAGCAATTAGTGTCAAATGCATATATCAAAAATGAACATTGGACGTTCTTCGCAAAACAAAACAGAAAAAAGGAAAAACAACGGATGATTTGTCTGAAAAATTGAACTTGTATTAATTTTGAAATTTTCCTGTAAATAGGCGTTTTATGTACAAGAGGCTGACGTCCTAGTGAGAGAACGCCGCCGAGCAACATAGAGTTTATACAATTTTGAAAAGGAAACAAAACAGCTATGTGAAAAATAAACCCACTGGGTTCCAACTCTGCTATCGCCTTTATGTCTTCAAGCGTCTCATCACTCTGTTGCTTAGTTGAAGATGAAGCTGATTGATTGAAGTTATCTGAGCCTGATAGTTGATACCGAATTCTGGATGCAAGGTGATCCAATGAGACATAGTATTATGCTTTATCCCTAACTTTTGCCTGGACCGCCCTTTCGGGTTTTCAGTCCACCGGGATACCCATTTTTGCCCAAGCCGCCTTTTCAGGTTTTCGACTTGCCAGGTGTACAGATTTTTTTCATTTCATCCCTTATTTTTGCTCGAACCCTTTTGGTTCGCCGGGAAGCCCTTATTTTTGCCTAGGTGTGTCAACCTAGCGGGTCTTTAATTCATGCGTAGTATCTTTTTACTATGTCTGCATTGGCAGGGTGAGGAAGGTCGTCACCATCCATGGTGGTTAGAATCATCGCTCCTCCTGAGAAGATATGTTTAACCACAAATGGCCCTTTGTACGTAGGGGTCCATTTTCCCCTGGGATCACTTTGAGGAAGAATGATGCGCTTGATTACCAGGTCTCCGACTTGATACTCTTGTCGTCTGACCTTCTTGTTAAATGCCCTGATCATCCGTTTTTGGTACGTCTGACCATGACAAATAGCAGTGAGTCTCTTTTCGTCAATTAGGTTTAATTGATCAAGCCGAGTCTGGATCGAGTCATCTTTGCTCAAGTCTGCATCCTTCATTATTCGGAGAGAGGGTATCTGGACTTCAATAGGCAAGACTGCCTCCATGCCATAGACCAAGGAAAAGGGAGTTGCCCCTGTTGACGTCTGTGCTGAGGTACAGTACCCATGAAGAGCAAACGGTAACATTTCGTGCCAATCTTTGTAGGTCACTGTCATCTTCTGCACAATCTTCTTGATGTTCTTATTTGCTGCTTCTACAGCCCCATTCATCTTCGGCCGGTAGGGAGAAGAGTTGTAGTGTTGTATCTTGAATTGCTCGCAGAGCTCAGTGATCATCTTGTTGTTAAGATTGGTACCATTATCTGTAATGATCCTCTCAGGTACACCGTATCGACAGATCAGGTTGTGCCGGATGAATCGTGCCACGACGTTCTTGGTTACCGTAGCGTAGGAGGCTGCTTCAACCCACTTTGTGAAGTAATCAATTTCTACTAGGATGAAGCGATGCCCGTTGGATGTCGTAGGTCGGATTTCGCCGATCATATCAATGCCCCACATTGCAAAAGGCCAAGGTGCTGTCAAGACGTTTAGAGGAACCAGAGGAATGTGCACCTTATCAGCATAGATCTGGCATTTATGACAAGTTCGAGAATGCTGATAACAGTCGGCTTCCATTGTGGACCAGAAATACCCTGCCCGAAGGATTTTATTTGCCATGGTATGTCCATTGGAATGCGTTCCAAAGGAACCTTCATGTAGTTCCGCCATGATCTTTTCTGCTTCAGTCTTATCCACACAACGCAGTAAGGTCGAATCATGGTTTCGCTTGTACAGAATGT
Source organism: Vicia faba (assembly GCA_948472305.1). Classification (NCBI taxonomy): domain Eukaryota; kingdom Viridiplantae; phylum Streptophyta; class Magnoliopsida; order Fabales; family Fabaceae; genus Vicia; species Vicia faba. Next base: position 28,215,138 of record OX451739.1, read on the forward strand.
CGTTGCTGAGGAAGAACTTTGCCGCAAACCTTCTCAGGAACTTCTTGTCATTAACAGATGCGCCTTCGGGGTATTCTTGAGCTTCCAAGTACCTCTTCACCTCATGATACCAGGGTTTTTCTGTTACCTCTTCAGTTTCGAGATCGCAGCAATATGTAGGTTCATCCAACTTCCAAATAATGATCCGGGGAGCCTCGTTGTCCCATTTGACTTTGAACATAGAATACATCGTAGCCAACGCGTCCGCTAACTGATTCTCCTCTCTTGGGAAGTGTTCAAAAGTTATCTCCTCGAAGTGGGGAAGCAATGTCAGCACATACTCCTTGTAAGGAATAAGATTTGGGTGTTTCGTATCCCACTCGCCTTTGACCTGATTGATCACGAGAGAGGAATCTCCGAAGACACTCAGAAACTTGATCCTTAAGTCAATTGCAACTTGAAGACCCATGATACATGCCTCATACTCTGCAATGTTGTTGGTGCAGTTGAAACATAGCCGGGCGGTGAGCGGAGTATGAGTGCCTTTAGGGGATATGATCACAGCGTCGATACCATTACCCAAAGCGTTTGAGGCTCTGTCAAAATGCATAGACCATCAGGATCCTTCCTCAGGTCCTTCATCCGGTCCAGGTACTTCACAATCAGTTACTACCATGATATCCTCGTCTGGAAATTCAAAGTTCATAGATTGGTAGTCATCCACTGTCTGGTGCGCCAAATGGTCTGCCAATACACTTCCCTTGATTTCTTTTTGAGTCGTGTACTGGATGTCATATTTCGTCAAGATCATCTGCCATCTTGCTATTCTTCCAGATAGAGCAGGCTTTTCGAATATGTACTTGATTGGATCCATTTTTGAAATCAACAGAGTAGTGTGAGTCAACATATACTGTCTCCGCCGGCGAGCAGCCCGTACCAAAGAGCAGCAAGTTTTCTCGAGCAGTGAGTACCGAGTCTCACAGTCGGTAAACTTTTTGCTAAGGTAATAAATAGCGTGCTCTTTTCGGCCAGACTTGTCATGCTGCCCCAGCACACACCCCATTGAGTTGTCAAGTACTGTCAAGTATAGTATTAGAGGTCTCCCTTCAACCGGTGGCATAAGAATGGGTGGTTCTTGGAGATACTCTTTGATCTTTTCGAAAGAGGCCTGACATTCATCATTCCAACGTACTACTTGATCTTTCTTCAGTAGCTTGAAGATTGGCTCACAGGTAGCAGTTAGATGCAAGATGAATCGGGCAATGTAATTCAAACGTCCTAGAAAGCCTCTGACTTCTTTCTCTGTCTTAGGAGTTGGCATCTCTTGTATGGATTTCACTTTGGCAGGGTCCACTTGAATGCCTTTGTCGCTTACGATGAAGCCCAACAATTTTCCAGATCTCACCCCAAAGGTGCACTTGTTTGGGTTCAACCTCAGCTTGTACAACTTCAGACGGTCAAACAGCTTCCGTAGATGGTCAAGGTGTTCCTCCTCAGTTTGGGATCTTGCAATCATATCATCGACATATACTTCAATCTCATGATGGATTATGTCATGAAATAAAGCAACCATGGCACGTTGGTAGGTTGCCCCAGCATTCTTCAACCCAAAAGGCATGACCTTGTAGCAAAAGGTGCCCCACTGAGTAACAAATGTGGTCTTCTCCATGTCTTCAGGAGCCATCTTGATCTGATTATAACCGAAGAAGCCGTCCATGAAGGAGAAAACTTTATGCTGAGCAGTGTTATCAACCAGAACGTCGATATGAGGCAGAGGGAAATCATCCTTAGGGCTCGCCCTGTTCAAATCCCTGTAATCAACACACATTCGGACCTTACCATCTTTCTTCGGCACTGGAACCACGTTGGCAATCCACCGAGGGTAGGAAGTCACTGCTAGAAACCCGACATCAAATTGTTTTATAACCTCGGCTTTGATTTTCTCGGACATTTCTGGACGCATACAGCGGACCTTTTGTTTAACCGGAGGGCAGTCTTCCTTGGTAGGCAGGTGATGAACCACAATGTTGGTATCCAACCCAGGCATGTCTTCGTAAGACCAGGCAAATATTTCCACATAGTCATGTAGCATTTGAATCAACCGTTGTTTCACACTGAGCTCTAGATTGGCACCAATCTTGACTTCCTTTCTGTCTGTCTCAGTACCCAGATTTACCGTTTCCATTGGCTCTTCATGTGGCTGAATGACCCTCTCTTCCTGGAGTAGCAGTCTTGCAAGTTCACCAGGCACTTCGCAATCATCTTCACCTTCGTCTTCGGCTAAGTTGATCAGATTTTTGAAGTCATAACTGGCAGTAGCAGAGTCGTTACCAGTGAGATCCAGAGTGGATTGGAACCTGTATAGGTGAGTGTGTGTAAATATAGCTGTTTTGCAATATATAATAAAGAAAGAAAAGGAGCGCAAGATTTTGAAATGCAACAAACGTCCAATGTTTTTATTGATGATATATGAAAATGACACACAAAAGCCCTCACAAATGAAGCCGCGGTGCCCCGGGTAGGACACCGAGCCATAAAAGTTTCAACATATTGTTTGTTACAAATTCAAAACAAAAGAGTTCATTACTGAGTGACAAAAGTAATAGGTGTGAAGTCTTTGGCAGTCCAGTTGCTTGGTCCACTGTCGGTTGTTGGGTAGATCCAACTGTCGAATTCAGATTCCTCCACGTCGTCTTCAATAGCATTCACTCCCGGGTTGGTGATGAACACAGGAGGTCTTCCAATCCTTGCTTTGCGAACAGCCCTCTGAGCCTCTGCAGTGAAACCCAGACCAAACTTGTCAGTCTTCGGAGTGAAGTCAGGAAGTCGGCCCCAGTTTGCGCACTCACCCTTCTCAATAACAGCCCGAGCATCCTTTAAGGAAGCCATCTTCAAAGGAGGATCTTCAATCACAGTTTCAACTGATGCCAGTGTCCGAGGCACCTCTTCAAAGTGTTGAAAGGCGGTTTCAATGAACTCCCCATCCATCTCTATGTACCGGAACGAGTTGAGGTGGCTGACCATATACTCTTCCTCCCCCTGAACTGTAACAATCTTTCCTCTGACTGGGTACTTAAGCTTCTGATGTAGTGTGGAGGTCACAGCTCCAACCTTGTGGATCCATGGACGACCCAGCAAACAAGAGTAGGATGGACGGATGTCCATCACATAGAAAGTTGAATCAAAAACTTGAGAACCAACCCTGATTGGAATGTCAACTTCACCATGTACCATCCTTTTCGAACCGTCAAAGGCTCGGACAACAATGTTACTGGGCTTGAGCTCCAGACCCTCACAATCCAACCTGTCCAGGGCCTTCTTGGGCAATACATTCAATGAAGAACCGGTGTCTACCAACACATGGGCAAGAGTAGTGCCCCTGCATTCAATGGAGACATGCAGGGCGTCATTATGGTTCTTTCCCTTGGCGGTCAGATCGGCGTCAGAGAAGCCCAACCCATTATCAGCAGTCAAGTTGGCCACACAATCGGTAAATTGATCAGCAGACGTTTCTTGTGGCACATGGGTCGTCTTCAGGAAGGAGATCAGGGCCTTGGCATGGGCCTCTGAACACAACAACTGTGATAGTATATAAATCTTCGATGGGGTGTGCCCCAACTGCTCAACTACGTTGAAATCACTTTTCTTGATAATCTTGAGGATCTCCTCCATCTCTTGCTGGGAAGCCTCAATAGTGGTTGTCTTCGGCGCCTCCGTCAGGGCAGGTAAATCAGTAGCAATCCCTTTGCCCCGAGCGTCAGATGACTCGGCAGCCGGGGTAGAAACAGGAACTTGATTAGGAAGGGGAACAGGCACACTTGCAGGTGTGATGATAAGAGGTTTCTGAATAGCTGGTGGCGCAATATCTGGCGAGAACAACCTACCACTGCGAGTAATTTTGGCAGGCCCGATGATGTTACTGACGCCGGTACTAGTATCAAACTCTTGCTTTACTCCAAGCACATAAACACCTGCCCCATAGTGCCATGGGACAGCTTTGTCGGATGTATAGGGGAGGGGCCCCGGAACAGTGATGATGATAGGAGCAATCTTCTGAGTGGACATGATTTTGACAGGCTTCTTTGAAGGAGCCTTGGGAGGTTTGTTGAAAATAGTGACAATAGAAACTTCTTCAGTAGGGGTAGCAGGAACGGCGATCTTCTCGAACAAGATTTCTTTGCTATCCATCAGGCTTTGGATACCCGATTTCAGCAAAGGACAATCAACAGGCGAAACAGCACATAGAAGGCAATCTTTACCATATCCCGGAAATAAACCGGCTAGCAATAGATTCCTTTTAACAGTCAACAACAGAGTAACAATCTCTTCCACGGAGGCTACATACCGGTCTTCTTCCACAGCATTCACTCCATGATAGGGCATGGGAGCAGTCACAACATTGGGTCTTTCGGGCGCCTCAAACTGTATTTCTTTAGCATCAATAAGGTCTTGAACCTTATTCCTCAGAGCCCAGCAATCGTCTGTAGTATGCCCCGGGCTATTAGAGTGATAAGCGCAACGGGCGTTGGGGTTGTACTTTGGAGAACCTGTGTTCACTACCTTCGGAGCTTCTTTGACAGTTACCAGATTGGTTGACAGTAGTTGCGGCAAAATCTGAGACAGGGTCATATTGAGCCGAGTGTACTGCCTTTTGGGTCTCTCACCCCTCGGTTGGTTGAATTGCTGAGGAGCAGCAGCAGGCTTTGAGATTACCAACGCATTGACAGCTTGGCGGCGTTCCAGCTTAATTTGTCTTCTGGGACCATAAACAGCACTAGCTTCCTTCTTGAAGGGCTTCTTTTCAGTACTCGCAGAGGCACCTTTCTGTATCTTCCCTGACTTGATACTAGCTTTTATTCTCTCACCAGTCAAGATTAAATCTGTAAACCCAACAGAAGAATTACCAATCAGATGGTTGAAGAATGGACCAGACAGGGTCCCTAGGAACATGTCAACAAGTTCACGGTCAGTCAAAGGTGGCTGCACCCTGCCAGCCAAGTCTCTCCACTTTTGCGCATATTCCTTGAATCCTTCGCCCGTTCCCAGTGACATACCCTGAAGTTGGGTACGCGTGGGAGCAAGGTCAGAATTGTACTGATACTGTTTATAAAATGCAGTAGCCAAGTCCTCCCAGTTTCGGATACTGGCTCCATCCAGCTGATAGAACCACTCGAGTTGAGCCCCTGAAAGGCTATCCTGAAAGAAATGGATCCACAGGTTCTTGTCTGCAGTGTAAGGTTGGATCTTCCTTACATATGATCTGAGATGCATCTTCGGGCAGGACAGCCCGTCATATCTTGCAAAAACTGGCACTTTGAACTTCGGGGGGATCACAATTCTAGCAACTAATCCCAAGTCTTCGAAATCTAAGCCGGGAACTCTCTGCAGCTCCATAGCTGCCAACCTGTCTTCCAAGCCTTTGTACTTATCATCGGCGGGCGGGTATTATTGCTCAGAGTAGTCTTCGTCTTCTTCAGCTTCTCCTTCTTCAGCTTCGGATTCGGAAGGTACCGCAGCCGCATTCCCTTTACTGGTTCCCTCCTCAGAAGTAGGGGGAAATTCAAGCACTCTTCTGGCTTCACCCTCAAACCTTCTTCCTAGGGTAGCCACCCCGATTCTTTTCTTCTTCTTTTTCACTTGCTCTTTGTTCCCCAGCAGGGCCTTTAGATCATCCTGACCCTTAGCCAAGGTCATCAGGAGATGTTGAAACTGTGAGTTCTGAGACTGCAAGTCCTTGACCGTCTGTTCGAGATCCATCTTACTGAAATAAACAGCAGAAAGATAAGGAAACCTGGTGTGGAGACCTGCTTATGCGTATGATGAATGATATGCTTATGTATGCAATGCATTCAAGGATTTAGCAAATTCAAAATTGTTGCAAACAAAAAGAACGCACGTCATATTAATAAGAAGAAATTTGTCAGTACATAAATGCCCCATGGGCCAAATATTACAAAAAAAAACTTCTCAAGGTAAAAAGACGTTGCGCATCCTCTTTGGTGCGATGTAAGTGTTGAGGGTCTCTTCCTCATGGAGTCGGCGGGTAAGCTCCAAAACCTTCTTCTCACTGGCGTAGAAGCTGGCTTCAAAAGTATTCTGTTCCTCCTTGAGTTGGATCCAGCTCTTCTGCATCTCCTCCCACGATGTAGGCATGTCAGGATACAAGATGGTGTAGGGAACCTCTCCTTCCTTAACGGGCTCTTTAATCACAGGGAGAACATGAGGGTAAGGCATCATTAGACTCTGGGCTCGGGTTCATACCCACTTGAGATAAGGCTCAAGAGGGATGGAGTTCTTGTGCCCCAGTGTCTTGTTGTCTACCTTGTTAGGCATCCTCCAAGCTCTGATGAATCTTTGGCGAAGTCCTTGCGCATCGTTGCCGAAGTCAAAAACTAGGTCAGGAATCAACATGTCATGAGGGCCATCCCTCCGTGCATATCCAAATTGTCTCAAAGCTAGACAAGGGTTGTAGGTAATGCCTCCTCTAATGCCAAGTAATGGAACATTAGGGAACTCTCCACAACGATCGACGATGATGACATTTTCTCTGGACCAAGAATACCAATGTACATCAGAGTGAGTGAGGGTCATCAACCGTTGTGACCACCTTAAGCCTTGGTCATTCTTCAAAACAGATTGTGGAAGGTGCGAAATAAACCACCTTGCAAGGAGAGGAGTACAACACATGAGAACACCCCTCTTTCTCATTGTTCGTGTGTAAAATGAGTGAAGAATGTCCCCAAGCAATGTTGGTATTGGATTTTTGGATAAGAAGATTTTGACGGTGTTGACATCTATAAGCTGGTCAGGATTTGGGAACAAGACCAACCCATAAATGAGGAGTGCCACAATTTCTTCAAAGGCTTGTAGATCCAATGAATTCCAACACTCTTGTGCCTTCTCAAACAAGAATTTTGCCAAGAAGCCTTTGACACCGCTTCTAGTTTCCCAATGCCCCTTGATGTCAGATGGTTGCAAGTGTAGTTCTTGAGCAACATCTTCAGGCTTTGGTTCTTTTTCCGTACCGTTGTAGGGTAGTTGATTAAGAATAGGAATTCTCAGGAGTTGAGAAAATTCCTCCAAAGTGGGCACCAACTAGTAGTCGGGGAAAGTAAAACAGTGGTGAAGGGGGTCAAAGAACTGGAACAACACCTTTACCATGTCCTCTTCAATGTTGGTGCTGACTAGGCTGAGCAGTCTACCACGTCTTTCACTGAAGGGAGAGCTTTCCGGAATTCTTGATGTGAGCTCCTTGAGTTGAGGAGGGATTCTCACAAGGTTGACTTGGATAGTTTTCCTGCGAAGAATTTCCATGACCTACAAAACAAGAACAAAGATGAAGATCTAAACCCTTGAAATGGTTAGTGAGTGCATATGATGCTTTATGATGTTCATGATGTATGCACAAAACATATGTACAAGCAATTCACACCAAACCCTAGTTTCAGGCTTGCATGAGGTTTCATAGGTAAGTACCCTCTTGAGTGTAGTTGGCTTAAAAATCTGTCCTATAAATAGTAATCGGGTTCTAAGGAGCTCAATATCATTGGATTGTTTTCCATGTTCATTGTTTTGGTTTAGCCACTTAACTAGCGACCAAAATATTCCAAGAAAACAACCCTCAATGAGTGTAGTATCGAGTATCTACCAACTTCGGACTGCACCAAAGTCGGTCATCTCACTACCCCTAATAAAAGGCCAAGATGGTCAAGTAAGGTTCTAGGTCATTAGTGCTTAGTGACATCACTCAGCGGCCCCGTACTCTCCTTGATTGAACTCAAGGGTTACCGGTACTCACAAATATGTTGCATTAATATAGCTATTACTTCAACCGTGTCGGTATACCCCGCACAGTTTCCACAACGTATTGCTATCTATGAATGTTTCCCCAAATCCGGGTGTAGGATTTCAAACCCAAACAAAGAGAACCAAGATATAAAGCAATCAAAGCACACAATTAGTCATGCAAGAGGGTGATCTAGGCCCTAAGGTTACTCCACTTTAAAATTTTCCCCAGTAGAGTCGCCAGTTCTCTGATACGGTGGGAGAACTGACTTGAGGTTTTGCGTTTGTTTTCGCAAATGTTTCGGTTGAGCAAGAGTCACCACCGACTTTTTATTTTATCCTAAGGAAAGGTTAAAAAGCACAGCAAAAACCTTTGAGATGTTTTCTTGGGTTCGGGGAGTAGATTATAGAAAGGGAAGGTATTAGCACCCTTTCTATCCATGGTTATCCACGGGCTCTTAGTTACTTGCTTAGTTCAACTTGCCTTGATTTTCAATTGTTTGAAATGGTGCTTTGTGTGTGGGTTTGAAAATGTTTTGAAAAGAGGCCAATATGGTGGCAACCTTTACAATGATCCATGTTTGGATGTATACAAAGGTGTATTTGTCTTTTGAAAAGTTTTCAATGTTTTTGAAAGTTGTTTTGAAAGTGTTGTGGAAGGTGGTTTTGAAAAGATAGGCAAGTGTTTTTGTTTTGCAAGTTGACAAGTAACCAAGAGCTATCTACCCTAAATTTCTCAAAGATCTTTGCTATGTTTTAACCCTTTTAACAATTTTGTTCCACCATTGTATTTGGTGGACAATCTTGTGTTAGGATGTGAACGGGACGGGCGCGGGTCATCGTTTAGACCATGATTGCAATGGTGCCAAGTGTCTTTGGGCAATATTTCCTTTAAGGGACTTGATCATTTGTTTAGGCAACTTTTGAAAGCGTCATCGAGGGACTATGATCATTTGAATTTGTTTTGTTTTTGCCAAAGACACCTAACATGCAACATGGCCCATTATTGAAGGCAACAAGTGGAATAACCCTAGGGGTGCAAGTGTGATTAGTGTTGTCCATTTTCATGCTTTTATCTTGGAATTAAGTCAAGTTATTTGTTTGGTTGATTTTTGCATACAAAACCCTAATTCTATCATGGCATATTTAGAAAGCTTTTAAATGCGAAATTTAAAGTCCTAAACTATTACAACATAATTATGGGATGGGGGGTACAAATGTTCAAATGGGGATATTTTAGCAAGAAATTAAATCTAAACTATTACATCCAAATTGAAATTTACAAGGTATTTAATTGCACAATAATAAAATAAAATAAAATAAATATGCAAGATGCAAAAATGATTTTCATATGTATGTAAAAAGGTATTTTTTATGTGACAAATAAACAAAAATAAAAATGAATAATTTTGGATATTTTTATGTTTTTAGGGCAAAACCCTAATTTGCTAAATAAAATGTATTAATTATTTATTATATACAACATTTATTAATTATGTACAAAAAATAAATAAAAAGAAAGTATATTGTAAAAAAGTATTTTTGAGGTTAAATATTAATAAAAACAAAAATGTATTATTTTTATGTTTTTTATCCTAAAATTCTAATAAATATATAAGTATTTACATTATTTTCTAAATATATACAAAAATAAAATATTTAATATTTACAAAAAAAGTATATTTTTAGAAAATATTTTCAAAGGATAAAATAAAATAAAAATCAGAAAATAAGAATGTATTTTGTATTATTTTTGTATTTTGAATAAAAGAAGTATTTAATTATTTATATGTATAAACTCAAATAAAACAAATAAAATTCAAATAAAATGCAAAAATGGTTGAAAAAATGTTTTTAATATTTTTTATATTTTGTCAAAAAATAACAAGTCAGAATAAAAAAGAAAAAGTCAAAAATGATTAAAAAATAACACAATGGGCCAAGGGGGTGTATGTGTGAAATAGTGGTGCAAAAAGAAAAAAGAAACAAGCACAGCCCAAAAGACTTTGTCTTCAACCTCTGGACAGTTTTGTTTGAAAATTCGCGCGCTTCCTTGCTTCAATAACAACTCCTGATTCTTTGATTTTTAGCACAAACTCATAACATAAAAAATGTCAAGCATCAAACCACGAATCCATACATACCAAGAACTTGATCTAACTCTCAGAAATGAGAGAGAATTTCTTCTCCCCCAATTCCTGACCTAGTTTTTTTCAGATGTTCAGATCAAAAATACTCTTAGTACACATAACATAAATGAAAAGTAACTATATGGATGGCTTCAGGGCTATGATTAGAACATGTTTTCTTCACAAACTTAAACCTAACTATGCCTGGATAGAGAGATAGAAGTTCAAAAACTTACCTGTTCAGCTTGGATCGTGTATGACAATGGAGGCACTTTCAAGGCAATGTGAGGACTTGTACAGCTTGCTTGAAGTTCAGGGATGCTTCTCCAACCTTTAGCTTGCTTTGAAACTAAATGAGTCGAGCTATAGAAGTCAACCTGCAAAACAGAAAAAGTGAAAATGGTGAAGTTGGTTAGAGGTGTTACAGTCTGTAGCTAGGGCTTGGGATAGTTTCAATGGATGGTAAGGAGTGTGTATGAACCAGCTTTGGCCAAAACGCACGAGCAAACTGAGTTGTGCAACTCAATCTGCAGGGATGCCCTGTTTTGTGCAGAAAAATGGTGTTTTGATGTTTAGGGAGGTATTGAAGGTAGTTGGCTCGTGTTTTAGGTCAGTTGAGGTGTATGGAATGTGTTCACAATGTTTGCTTAGGCTTGTTGTTGCAGCAATGAGAGATGATGTTAGTTATGCAATGTTTCTTCTATCTTAAGCAAAGTTTGTCAACTTGGTTTCTAGGCTACCACAGGCCCCTCAAGTATGCTGCACAAATCACCCTTGATAAGTGGACTTTGCTCATGAACTTGTGCCTCAAAGATCTGCATTGTACCTCATAGATTGTAAACTTGACATAAAGTTCACCTTTTCAAAAATGGCTAAGTTACTTTTTCTAATTATGGATTAAATTGGCATGTAATGGTTAAACACATAAGATAAGGCTTGAGCACAAAGGATTTGCATTAAATTATTGAGTGTGGATGAGATAAAAGGCCTGTAATGTAGCTTGCACATGCTGAGTTCAAAAATGCCTAAGTTATGAACATGAAAATGGCCATGAACAAAGTGACTTTTGCCCATATTGACAAATTCGATTCTCCCTAACCACAAGGTTGTTTGTTGAGTTCTTGGACAATTTGGAAAGCTTGGAATATGTACTACAATCCATCTTTTTAATGCAAGTTGAAATTCCAAGTGGAAGCATGTGAAAAGTGGCCATGAAGTTAGGCAAAAATCCTGCCTAAAATAGGTCAAAAATTTTCTAAGTTAAAAATGTTTTGCACCCTTGTTCCAAAAATCATAACTTGAGCTAAAAGCTTATTTTGAGGAAACTTTGTGAATCAAAGTGTTATATTTTGTAATGGACTACAACTTTCATGTTTTGAGTTTTGTTTGAATCCAAATTCATCTTGATGAAAAAATGGGACAAAGTTAGGAAAAAATTAGGAATTTTCATAACTTTAGAAAAATTCTAAGTTATGAAAATTCTTCATTTTAAACCCTAATTTGTAATTCTTGATTTCTTGATGAACAAGTTTCATAATTTGACATGTCTTGATGAAAAATGAATCTTGACACTTGGTTTTGACCAAAAAGTCAAAGTTTGACTTTTCAGTATACAGTCAAATTTTGCTCAGTTGACTGGAAAATTCATCTGTCAATCTTGTGTATTTGGGATCTTTTGAACTTGTTGAACATGTCAAGACAATGCCATTGAGTCCTTGAGTCCATATGTGAGCTTGGTTTGCCATTGGCTAGGTCAAACAGTCAAAAATTGCCTTTGTGCAGTCAAAACCCTAAAAATGACCATTTTGCCCTTTTGGTGATCTGATCAAATTTCTTGTGGAATTGTGATCCAAACTTGATAAAATGGTCCATATGAGTTCATAATGTTGATGTGGGTCAAAAAATCATGAGGTTTGACTGTCAATTGACCACAGTTGACTTTTTCCCCAATACAGCTGATTTCTAGGTCAACTGTCCAATTGACTGGGCAAAGATTGGAATCAAGGCTTGAAACTTGGTATGGATAAACTTGTGAGTCTAATATGAGGCATGAAAGTAACTTTGGGCCTTTTAGATCAAAACATCTTTGTGCAAACTCAAACCCTAATTTGGGTCAACAGTGCAATGAGGAGTCTTGAGCAGAGCAAACCCTAACTTGATCTTGAGCTCCAAGGGTCTTGTGGTGAGAAAATATTGAGGAAATGGGAGGGCAAATTTTGGGTACAACACACGATACTACACTTGGACGAGTTTTTATTGAGAATATTATTAGTACTCACAAGTAGTTGTATAAATCAGTAATATATGAAAGAAGAATCACGACTCCAAAGGTACTTTTGGAACCTTATTCTACAGTGTTGTACCCCAAAATTTGCCCTCCAATATTCTTCAAGATTTGGCAAGATCAATCTCCAGATGGTTCAAAATCTCTCAAGGGTTGCACAGTCCAATTGCCTCCTAACACAGTTAAAATTAGGGTTTTGGTTCTTACAAGAAGTTGAGGTTTCCAAGGGTCCAATCAAGTCCCATATGCCTATATACATTGTCAAACATCCATATGTCAAGTTTCAAGACTCACAAGGTCAAGTTGCACAGTCAAAAACCCTAATTGCTTCACAGTCAACTGTAGGGGTAAAATGGTCATTTGACAGTCAAAAGTCAAAAATTTTTGTCAACATCTTATTTTGAAGCCACAATCATCATTTGATCAATTCTTGATCATGATTCTTCAAGAATGGCTCAGAAATCATCAAGATGCAAAAAGTTGCTATTTTTGGACAACTGAAAAGTCAACTGTAACTTGACCAAGGCATAACTTTTTCATGGTTCATCAGAAAAATCCCATCCAATTCTCATTTTGAAGGGGATGACATTTCCTGCAACTCATCTTCACATTCTAAGTCCAAGAAATGCTCTCACAAAAAGTTATCAATTTCAACATTATAGGTCATTTTCAAAAGTCAAGAAAAAGGCACTTCAAGTCAAAGACCATAACTTGATATTGGTAAATCAAAATGACATGGGACCAAATACATTGGTTAGAGGACTTCAAGACCTTTCCAAAATGTCCAAGAACATGTTCATAGCTTCAAAATTGAGCAAGATATGCATTGATGAAGTTGGGAAATTTTTGTGAACTTTCAAAAGTCAACTTTGCCTAAAACATTTCATTTTTGCTAATGGGCCTCAAATTCCTTCTTGAATCTTTTCCCAAATCCTATGCACGAACCATTGAACTTAAAATGATTTATTTTCTTATTTTTAATTATTTAATTGAATTTTTATTAATATTAATTCATTTAATTTATTTAAATTGTAGGAAAATTCAAAAGATATGGTTTTTGGATCTTTTGTGAAGCAAATCTGATCAGGGCAAGCTGGCAATCTCGTTTCTCAATCAAAAAGGCAAAATCATCCATGTTTGGCAAGTTTTATCAATCAAGAAAGTTGGAAAAGATTTGATTAAAATCAAATATTGAAAACATAATTTCATGGACTTTTGGGCCAAGATTTACCCTAGTTTTGATTCCTATACATATGCTGAAGCCAACCCTAGTGTTAACAACGTGAAAGCTGCCATAGAAAACCATAACCAAATTGCAAAAATTCAAGAAATAGTGTGAAACTGAATTCTTATTTGCAGCGCAATTCAAAGCCTAAAAAAGATTCAAACACCTTGCCTGAGTCTCCAGGAATCCATTGCCATCAAGAACAAGTCCAAATACGCAAAGAATCAAAGAGCACAAGTCACTCGGTTTGCATTATTTTCCAAATCTGCATATCATAATTCATGCATTTTTAATCCATTTTCTTGATTGGTTTGTGTTGTTAGGAACATTCTGAAGCTAATGGGATAGTTTAATTGTGTTGAAACTTCCTGAATCGAAATCCACCATGGGAGATATCTAGGGTTTCGAAGCTTGAAAATTAGGGCTTTGCGCATAACGAAAAATTGGACCTTGAGACAAGCATGGTTGAATTCGTCAAGGCCAGACGAATTCAACCCAATCCTCGCGCTCAATTTATATCAACCCTAACTCTAATCGTTATTATTCGTGGTTGTAGTTAGCGGGGGTTAAAAACCCCCGCTACTTGTTCTTTATTTTTGCAGGAAAAGCTGAAGAAGACAATACGTGTATGAACGTGACTGGGTGATTCAAATGAGTGGCGCGCGTTTTTGTTTTGTGGCATAATTATTTGGTTCCTTAATATAATATTTGTTTATCAATATGTTTACAAACATACGCAGATGGTGAAGTGGTTAGTGACGTGTTTGTTCACCACTGGGACCTGGGTTTGATTCCCAGGTCCCCCAAACTCTTATTTCCATTTTTCATAACGTGTTCCAATGCAGCAATCATCCAAAATTCCACCGTGCACGCCCAGTAACAGCTTGCCATGTGGCTTCAGGCATTCTTCCAGTGGCCAGGAGATGAAGTCCATGATATCCAGGGATCAATGAGCATGCACACGATCATGAAAGTCAACAAGGCTTAGACTTCTCTTGGGCCAGAATTGCTTCAGTACACCTCCATATGGGCCAACACACCCCCTTTGGTTTGCCTTGCTTTATTTTATTTTCTTTTCTTTTAAATTCTTTTAATTGTTTTAATTATTATTATTATTTCACCATAAATTAATTTTTCCTAATAAAAATCAGAAAATCAAAATTGTAAATATATTTTAATTATTTATTAATTTCACCATTAATTTATTTTTGTAAATAAATACTAATAACTAACTTAGCTTAATTTAGGTTTAAATTTTAATCCTTTTTCTTAATAAATAAAAATTGCATAGAATTAGGTTTTGACCTTTTTTTTAATCATTTTCTTATTATCATCATTATTAATTATTATTATTTTTGTAAATAACATGTAAATTAATTAATTAGTTTAAATTAGTTTAGCTTTAACATTTTCATTAATAATTAAAATAAACTTAGAACTAGGGTTTTCTTGACTTTTAATTTATTTTATTATCATTAAATACAAAAAACATAAAAAACATCTTTCTTGTAAATAATTAATTAAATTAGTATTAGGTTTAATTTTAATTTAATTTCAAGCAAAGGACAAAAACTCTTAATTTCTCAAAAGGGTCAAAAACCCTAGGACGTCTTGATTTTAATTCTTTCGCGCATTATTTGTTATTTTATTATGTAACTGTTTCCGGAATGTAATAGTAATTAGGTTTATTGCTTTTTTTTACTTTTTGCACTTTATCAAAACGGGACTTTGTTTTTTGGCGATGTATAGACCCGCGCCTTGTAATAGCGTAGCTTTTACCTTTCTGTATTTTATTTTCCGCACTCCTAACTGCTAAATTGCATGAAAGAATGTATGATAATTAAAAACAACTCGTAGCTCACAATTGCATGATCAAAGATAAACGTTAACCTTAAAACAACACGCAATGCACATGCCACTTCTAGGGTACGCCTCACTCGTTGCCTCGAAAGTGGTCGTCAAGTATATGGTGTTTTAGAGGTCGCCCTCCTGTCTAAGATCCAGTTGCCTCGAAACGGTTGCCTCGGATAAAAAAAGGATCTAGGACATTAGGGTTACTTCTAAGGTGTCCTACTATTGCTTCGGTGACCACACCATCCCTACAATCGAATTGACCCGAACACCTCCAACGGTGGTGCTACCTACCTCTCAATGGTGGGATGGCACTATCTTAAGGACTCTTACACAGCCTAATTCCTTAGGGTAGGTAGATGACTCATGGGTACTTGCTCTCTTCAAAAACAAACAAAATAATCTTTTCACACTGACACTTTCTAAAAGATTTCAAAACAAATTTTTCATACACTCTTGAGGACAGATACAAGAGTTACTTAGGAATTTTTCAATGAAACTTTTTCAAAACCCACACACACTTGAAAAAACAAAATTTTGAAAACATAAGAGCAAGTACCTAAGAGCCCGTGGATAACCACAGATAGAAAGGGTGCTAACACCTTCCCTTTCTATAAATCTACCTCCCGAACCGAGAGACATTCTCAATAAGGAATTTTGCTGTGCTTTTGTCCTTTCCATGTTGGAGAGCATAAAAGACGGTGGCGACTCTTGCTTACCGCGACATACGCGATCCAGCTTTAAACAGTCAGTTCTATTTCCACCGATCACAGAACTGGCGACTCTGCTGGGGAATTTGTAAAGTGAGGTGTACCTTAGGATAAATCATACTTATGTTTTCAATTGAATGTTTTTGTTTGCTTTATTATTGTGGGCATTGTCTTGGAGTTTCATAGATCCTAACCCGGATTTGGGGATACCCTTTTTAGGTAGCATAAGTTGTGAGGGACCTGTCCGGCGTAGACCGCACGGGTGAAGCAGTGGCTACGTTGGTGTGGCACCTTGGTCTGTACCGATATCCCTTGTGTTGCAACGAGGAGAATATGGGTCTTCTGAGGAGTCATTAAGCACCAACCGACCTTAGAACCCTAATTTGACCCAACTTGGCCATAGAACAGTAGCAGTATGCTACACCCATTGAGGCTAAACTCTCGCGATGGTTCTGGCCGCAAGAAAATATTTCGACGCTGGAGTTATGACCGATTGAGGGTAGTCAGTGATATTGGGATCCTCTAGAACCCGGTTACTTTTGATAGGACAGGTCTTAACCAACAAACTGAAAGAGGGTAGTACCTGAACTTCATGCTGGCCTAAACTCTAAGGGCTATCTTGTGTGACTTGTGTGCCTTATCATGTTTGCCTTTGTGAATACTTGTGGTATGCTTTATCATGACATCATACCATCATAGACATTGCATGCATCCTGCATAAGGACTGACCTATTTCAAAGACAAGAGGGTTTCACCTTTGCTCTGTTTTGTAGGACATCATGATGCCTGTGCGAAGGAACACTATCCGGCTTAATTTTGTTCACCCACCTGAGTTGCTTGAAGAATTGGTTAGCAGAATTCCAAACACCACTTCCTTCATCCAGAGGCATGGTTCTCTTCTCGGTTTAGTCACTGCAAAGTGGGACCAACAACTGATGAGTGTCTTGACCCAGTTTTATGATCCCTTGTATAATTGCTTCACCTTTCAAGACTTCCAGCTGGTCCCTACCCTGGAAGAATTCTCTGACTTGCTTGGTATCCCTATCTTGGATCAGACTCCCTTCACTGGTTGGGAAAAGACTCTTAGGCTTGAGGAGATTGATGCAGCCCTCCCTTTGACCACCAAAGAGGTAATGGACAACTGGGTGACTAGAAGCAGAGTTAAGGGCTTCTTGGCCAAGTTTCTGGTTGGTAAAGCTAACAGTTTTTGGAATGACTTAGACTTCAGGGCGTATGAAGACATTCTGGCTCTCTTAATCTATGGTCTAGTTTTGTTTCCAAATCCTGATAACTTTGTCAACGTCAATGCCATAAGGATCTTCATGTCTCGGAACCCTGTGCCCACTCTCTTGGGTGATATCCTGCAACAACTCTATGCTCGTACTGCCCGAAGACGAGGAACTCTGTGGTGTTGTACTCCTTTGTTAGTGAGGTGGTTTATTTCTCACCTCCCTAAGTTCGTGCTGAAGAACAAAGAAGGAAGAGGCTGGGCTCATAGGTTAATGTCTCTCATTGATAATGACATCATTTGGACTCTCAGAGGTTTGGATGAGGTAGCTGTTATTGATCGTTGCGGAGAATATCCTAATGTTCCTTTGATTGGTACCCAAGGAGGAATCTCTTATAATCCATGTCTGGCTCTCCGTCAGTTTGGAAGAGCCAGAAGAGCAGGGCCTTATGAGATGTTGGTGCCTCACATCAGTTTTGAGTTTCAGGTAGATAGTGACGAGCTGCGTCGTAGGTTCATTAAGGCTTGGGACATAATTCACAAAGCTGACCCACATGAGTTGGGACCGAAGACTTCTCTACCTATGGAATCCTACTACAGATGAGTCTGCATCTGTGCTCAGAAGTTAGGTATGCCATACGAAGCTGTCAGACCCATCACTCTTGAATATCCTGATAGAGACGGGGTTCCTCCAACTGTACTCCCTCCTCAGATACCTACTGATGTTGATACACTAAAGAGGTCTTGGGCGCAACTACAAGAAGAACGTGATTCTTATCGGGAAAAGTTCAACGAGCAGGAATTGAAGATCCAGAAGCTGACAAAGCAGTTGGAGAACGAGCGGACCTTGAATGACTACATCCGTACTGAGAAAAAGAGACCCTGGGATCACTGATGAGCTTTGGATGTTCTTTTACAGTTTTTATTTCCCTTTTCAGTATTTCCACTTTATGTAACGCGTAAGGGAAATCTGTTGAACAATTTAAATTTCAAAGTTGAATCTAATAAAGTGCGCTTTCTTTTTGTTTACAAAGTTGAATCCCGATTGTCTTTGAAAACATAAATCATACGCATTCCATTCCTCATATGCATCACAGGTACTCTTTTTCTACAGGTTGCTTAATCTTCTTCGTTGTTTATTTCAGCAGTCATCATGAATCCTGAATCATCTACTGAGCAATCCATCAAGGCCCTACAGGCCCAGAACGCCCAGTTCCAAGAGTTGGTCATGAGTTTAGCCCAAGGTCAAGAGGAATTGAAGGCTCTGCTGGTAAAGAAGAAGAAGAAGAAGAGAACTGTACTATTCAACACTGGACGGAGGTTTGGCAATACACTGCAAAATGAGGCTGATCAAGCTGCTTCTTCTGTAGGGAAAGGCAGTCCCTAAGGGGGAAGGGTTCCTAGTCCTGTGGTCTCTGACAACGAGACGGATTTCAATGATGAGCAGTACCCTCCCGCTGAAGACAGGTACAAGCAGTTAGAGGATCGTCTGAGTGTCATGGAAATTCAACAGGTGCCTGGGTTGGATTTTGGAGATCTGGGTTTATCTTCTGGGGTGGTGATCCAACACAAGTTCAAGGCACCATATTTTGCGAAGTATGACGGGGCTTCCTGCCCTAAGATACACCTCAGATCTTATGTGCGGAAGATCCAACCGTATACTGCAGACAAGAACTTATGGATCCATTTCTTCCAGGATAGCCTTTCAGAGGCTCAACTCGAGTGGTTCTATCAGCTGGATGGAGCCAGTATTCGAAACTGGGAGGACTTGGCTACTGCTTTTTATAAGCAGTATCAGTACAATGCCGACCTCGCTCCTACACGTACCCAACTCCAGGGTATGTCGCTAGGATCGGGAGAAGGTTTTAAAGAGTACGCGCAAAAATGGAGGGACCTGGCTGGCAGGGTGCAGCCACCGTTGACCGACCGTGAACTCGTGGACATGTTCTTGGGGACCCTATCTGGGCCGTTCTTCAACCACCTGATTGGCAATTCTTCTGCAGGGTTTACAGACCTCATTCTGACTGGTGAGAGGATAGAAGCTGGTATGAAATCGGGGAAGATACAGAAAGGTGCGTCCTCAAGTTCTGAAAAGAAGCCTTTCAAGAAGGAAGCCAGTGCTGTGTATGGTCCCAGAAGACAAAATAAACCAGAACGCCGCCAAGCTGTCAACGTGGTGGTGATTTCAAAGCCTGCTGCCGCTCCTCGGCAACCTAACCAACCAAGGGGTGAGAGACCCAGAAGAGAATACACTCGGCTTAGTATGACCTTGTCGCAGATCTTGCCGCAACTGCTATCAACCAACTTGGTAACTGTCAGAGAAGCTCCGAAGGTGGTAAACACAACCTCCCCGAAGTACAATCCCAACGCCCGCTGTGCTTATCACTCTGATAGCCCGGGGCATTCTACTGATGATTGTTGGGCCCTGAGGAATAAGGTTCAGGACCTTATTGATGCGAAGGAGATACAGTTTGAGGCGCCCGAAAGGCCCAACATTGTGACTGCTCCTATGCCCCAGCATGGAGTGAATGATGTTGAAGAAGACCCGTATGTAACCTCTGTGGATGATATTGTTACTCCGTTGTTGTCCGTCAAAAGGAACCTGTTGCTAGCCGGTTTATTTCCGGGATGTAGCAAGGGTTGCCTTCTATGTGCTGTTTCACCTGCTGGTTGTCCGTTGCTGAAGTCAGGCATCCAAAACCTGATGGACAGCAAAGAGATCTTGTTCAAGAAGACCGCTGTTCCTATTGTCCCTACTGAAGAAGTATCCGTTGTCACCATTTTCAACAATCCTACCAAGGCTCCCCCGAGGAAGCCCGTCAAAATCATGTCTGTTGCACCTATCATCATTACCGTTACGAGGCCCCTCCCCTATAAATCTGACAAGGCTGTCCCGTGGCACTATGGGGCAGATGTGTATGTGCTCGGAGCAAAACAAGAGTTCAATACTAGTACCGGCATCAGTAACATCACCGGTCCTGCTAAAGTTACTCGCAGTGGCAGGCTCTTCTTGCCTGATATTGCACCTCCTGCTATTCAGAGGCCTCTTGTTATCACACCTGCCAGTGTGCCTGTTTCCCCTCCTGATCAAGTTTCTACCCCTACTGCCGAGTCATATGACACTCGGGGCAAAGGGATTGCTAATGTGCCTGCCCAGATGGAGGCACCGAAGACTGTTAATGGTGAAGCTTCACAGCAAGAGATGGAAGAAATCCTTAAGATTATCAAGAAGAGTGATTTCAACATCGTTGAACAGCTGGGGCACACCCCCTCTAAGATCTCTATGCTATCACTGCTGTTATGTTCTGAGGCCCATGCCAAGGCCCTAATTTCCTTCCTGAAGACAGCCCATGTGCCACAAGAAACGTCTGCTGATCAATTTACTGATTGTGTGGCCAACTTAACTGCTGATAATGGTCTGGGTTTCTCTGACGCTGATCTAACCGCCAAAGGAAAGAACCACAACGATGCCCTGCATGTCTCCATTGAATGCAGGGGCACTACTCTCGCCCATGTGTTGGTAGACACCGGTTCTTCGCTGAACGTATTGCCCAAAAAGGCCTTAGACAGGTTGGATTGTGAGGGTTTGGAGTTGAAGCCTAGTAACATTATTGTCCGAGCCTTTGACGGGTCGAAGAGGATGGTACATGGTGAAGTGGACATTCCAATCCGGGTTGGTTCTCAAGTCTTTGATTCAACATTCTATGTGATGGACATCCGACCATCCTATTCTTGTTTACTGGGTCGTCCTTGGATCCACAAGGCTGGAGCGGTGACCTCCACTCTACATCAGAAACTCAAGTACCCGGTCAGAGGGAAAATTGTTACAGTGCAAGGGGAGGAGGAATATATGGTTAGCCATCTTAACTCATTCCGGTATATAGAGATGGACGGGGAGTTCATTGAGACCCCCTTTCAACACTTTGAAGAGGTGCCTCCAACATTGGCATCTGATCAGTCACCATTTTTGTTAGTATTTCACCATTTAAAAAAGTAAGAATTCAGGTAAACTGTTTGATTTAACACGCGATTTTAAGTTATCTTTGTTCTTTTCAGTAAAAAGTACTTTGCTTAAGGCAATTTCTTTCTGGTTTCTTTTATGCTCTTTTTGGTATAATTAGTGGTTTCAGGTTTATGAGCATGGATGTCAAAGTTTAGGAGCACAAAAGCTGGGACAAGCAAGAAAGGAAGAAACTATTACATGTCAAGGCAGCCCATACGCGTATGGCCCTTCTGATATGCGTATGGCTCAATCAGCCACAAGTCCCATACGCATTCCTTAAAAGTCCAAGGCAAAAAACAAGTCTGATCATACGCGTATGGGAATGTCATACGCGTATGCCCCTAGCTGATACGCGTCTCATACGCGTTTTGTTGAAATCATGTGCAAAATTCACTCTGCCCATACGCGTATAGGGAGTATCATACGCGTATGAGGCCCAAAATGTTGCCCATCTCAGACCTATATAAATCAGTACTGCGAATTTCACGGGGGAAAGGATTTTTGACTGCAAAGACACGTTCAGAGCGTGGGAGAACTCAGAATTTGTAAAGGGTTTCACATCATTCAAGAGTTTACACAATTGAAGATTGATTCCTCGACAGATTTTGTAATGACAACAATTCTTTTCATTACTTTGTTTTCGATTATGAGTAGCTAAACCCCCTTTTGCTAGGGGGTTACCCTGATTCTGAATGTAATGAATTCGTATTTGTCAATGCATTAATTTCTGTTATTCATTGTTAAATTGATTTGTTCTTGTTATCGTTCTTAATGCGTAAACCGTCGGAAAAACGAATTATGAGTTTTTATAAATATTAAGCTGGACAGCTATTGTTTATCGACCTAAATAAGAACATTTGATAATAAATATTATCTAGGACTAGAAATATTTTATCTCGACCGGAAAATTCTCAATATCTGAATGCTTGATCATTTCCGTAATTGACTATGGACATAGAAGTTATGGTATGTGTTCAAAGATCTTCTGACTAAGGATTTAGGCTTAGATGCTCTAGAGAACCGGTAATCAATTGGTGTGAAGTACATTATTGCACTGATAAGTCGAAATTATTGCAGGCAGAATCATTCACCTACCCCTAGCATATTACTCATATCTGTTATTCGTTTAACTGATTTATTCGCTCTTTCTGAATTACATATTTTAATCATTTTCTTATAAACCAAACCATTACCAGTGATCTTTTGTTTAATTGAAATCATATTCCAACTCTATATCCTCAAGCAGTCCTTGAGATCGACATTCGGAGAAAACTCCTTTTATCACTACAATAGGCAAACAAATAGTACACTTGCTATTTACCTATCAAGTTTTTGGCGCCGTTGCCGGGGACTGCCAAAGATTATAGAGTTAACAGAATTATTTCAATTAAAATTTTGTTGCTCCGCGACTAAAATTTTATTATTATAGTTACTTTTGTACTTTCATCATACTAACTTCTGTCTAATCTGTTTATGCGAGGTAAGGCCTCAGATGACTTTCATTTTGACGCAGAACCCGAAAGATCTTTGCGTGCTAGACTCCGACAAGCTAAACGGGAAAGACTGGCAGAAGTAGAAAGAGAGGAAGAAATCATTGTTCAATCCGAACATTCAGATTCTGAGTCAGACATAGGTTCACAACCAGAAGTTCATATCATGGCTGACTTACCTCCTCTGGAAAGACTTTTGGGTGATTATGGCAGAGAAAATAATCCAGCAGTGAGATTGACAATAGTCAATCAATCGGTAAATGTGGCTCACTTCCAGTTGCACCCGTCAACCATTCGTCAGCTAGAAAGTAAACCTTTTTCAGGAAAAGTCAATGAAGATGCCAACAAGCACCTACAAAAGTTCCTGACAATGACCACATCATTAAAAATTGAGGGACACTCAGAAGAAACAAACCGGTTGGTCATGTTCCCCTTCACCTTGTCTGAGGATGCCGAAGAATGGTCTTATTCTCTACCTGCAGGAAGTATTACTAATTGGCAACAAATGGAAACAACATTTCTGAATGAGTATTTTCCAGCCTCTGTGTATATCCGCAAGAGGTATGATATTTTGAATTTTAAACAGAAGGATGGAGAGTCACTGGGAGATGCGTACAAAAGGTTTAAGAGGTGTTTAGTTGCATGTCCCACTCATAATCTGGACGCAACTGAACAAATGCAAAACTTTGTGAATGGGCTGAAATTGAAGACAAAGCAACTTATTGATACAGCTGCCGGTGGCTCAACTAATTTCTCAACAGCCACTGGTATTAAGAAGATTATTGAGGCTATTGCTGTTAATGAGCATTTGGAGCTCTATGATCGTACTGTGAGTCAACCTGAAGGAAAAATTGATTTAAAACTGGCAAATCAGGTTGTGAACATGGAAGATCAAATTAAAGCTGAAGTGGAAAGAAGACTGAAAGGTATGAATTTAGGTACTCAGACGGTAGCTCAAGTTCAACCTGCTCAAGTGATGGTTTGTGAAATCTGTGCTGGACCACACTTTTCCATTCATTGTGTGGCTACTGCAGAACAAGTGGAGGCTATAAAGTTCTTGAGGCAAAATAACCCCAACTCCAACACTTATAATCCAGGGTGGAAGAATCATCCAAATTTTTCGTGGAAGGATCAACAGGGTAATGTCCAAAAGCAAGTTCCTCAACAACAATAGTACATGCCTCAACAACAACCACCTTACCAGCAACAATATCAGCCACCTCAGCAATCCTATCAACAATAAGGGCCGAAGAAAGCAGATTGGGAGATTGCCATTGAAAAAATGGCAGTGCAGAATGTTAAATTCCAGGAAGAGACAAGAAATAACCAAAGGCACACTAATGTTTCTATCAAAAATCTTGAACTTCAACTTGGGCAGATAGCACAGCAGATCACGAGTTCTCAAGCACCAACTGCTTTACCAAGTGCAACTGTGACAAATCCAAGAGAGCATAATAATGTGAGTGCAGTAACTACAAGAAGTGGAAAAGCAAATGAAGTTCTTGAAAAGAACGTTGAGGAAGAAGATACACTACTTGAAGTGGATTTGGAAATCTTAGAAAATAAAACACCACTAACGGAAGAAGTCATATTGAAGCCAGCTGTGAAGGAAAAGTCCACTGAGCAAAAACCCATAATAAATCTCCCATTCCCACAAAGGAACAAGAAGCAGAAGCAGGACGAGAAAAATTTTCAGAAGTTTGTAGAAATGTTCAGAAAGTTAGAAATCAACATCCCATTCTCTGAGGCACTCGAGCAAATGCCTATTTATGCCAAATTCATGAAGGACATCATATCCAAGAAGCGCACCACCGACACTGACTCTGTTATACTAACTGAAACTTGTAGTGCTATTTTGCAGGGTATGAAGATTCCAGCTAAAAAACCAGATAGAGGCTCGGTTACTATTCCTTGCACCATTGGAGATAGATCCTTTAAAAGGGCTCTGATTGATTTGGGGGCTAGTGTGAGCCTTATGCCTTTGTCCATCTACAGGAAACTCGGGATTGGAAGAGTTCAAGACACCAGAATGACACTTCAATTTGCCGATCACTCAGTGAAGAAACCCTTTGGGATTGTTGAAGATGTTCTGGTTAAAGTTGATAAATTTGTTTTTCCTGTTGATTTTGTAATTCTGGAAATGCCAGAAGATGAGGAGATACCCCTGATCTTGGGTAGACCATTTTTAGAGACAGGTAGGTGTATGATAGACATTGAGAATGGTACTATGACTCTTAAGGTTTATGATGAGGAGCTGAAAATTAATGTGAGAAGCACTATGAAGCACAAAGAGGATGTAGGTACAAATCACTCAGTAGAAGTGATTAATCAGATAGTAGCCGATAACATTCAGAGTAGTTTTCCCGAATCACCATTAGAAAGAGTTCTGTGCTTGTCAACTGAGGAGATGGAGGAGAGTGATAATGAGAAGGAAAAATAAATTCTTGCTCTACTTGATGCACAACCACCTTGGTTGAAATCCAAACCACACCGGTGGGAGGATCTAAGAGGTTCACCAGAAACAGAAGATAAAAAGGAAAACAAAACAGGTACAAATTCTGAGTTAAAACAACTACCTGTTAATCTTAAATATGTTTTTCTAGAATCTGGAGAAAAATGTCCTGCTATTATCAATTCTGAGTTAAATGAAAAAGATGAAGAAAAGTTGATACAGGTACTTAAGAAGCATAAGAGTGCTATTGGTTGGACTATCGAGGATATAAAAGGAATTAGCCCCACGGTATGCATGCATAAAATACTGATGGAGGATAACCAGAAACCGGTTGTGCAACCTCAAAGGAGGTTAAACCCAGCAATGAAAGAGGTAGTGAGGAAAGAAGTGGTAAAGTTGTTGGATGCAGGATTAATTTATCCTATTTCAGATAGTTCTTGGGTGAGTCCAGTACATGTGGTACCAAAGAAAGGAGGAACCACATTGATCTTGAATGAAAAAAATGAGTTGATTCCAACTCGCACAGTAACAAGGTGGCGAGTATGCATTGATTACAGAAGACTCAACACTGCGACAAGGAAGGATCATTTTCCTCTTCCTTTTATTGATCAGATGTTAGAGAGACTTGCAGGGTATGAGTATTATTGTTTTCTGGATGGATATTCGGGGTACAATCAGATTGCTGTAGCCCCAGAGGATCAGGAGAAGACTGCATTCACATGCCCTTATGGTATTTTTGCTTACAGACGGATGCCATTTGGGTTATGCAATGCCCCAGCTACATTTCAGAGATGTATGACATCTATATTTGCCGACATGCTTGAAAAGCATATGGAGGTGTTTATGGATGATTTTTCTGTTTTTGGTTCTTCTTTTGATATTTGTTTAGCTAACTTATCTCTTGTTTTGAAAAGGTGTCAGGAAACTAACCTTATTCTCAATTGGGAGAAATGCCATTTTATGGTGCAGGGAGGTATCGTGCTTGGCCACAAGGTTTCCCATAAAGGAATTGAAGTGGACAAAGCCAAAGTGGAGGTGATAGCTAATCTTCCACCCCCCGTGAATGAAAAGGGGATAAGGAGCTTTATAGGACATGCAGGCTTCTATCGCAGGTTTATCAGAGACTTCTCAAAAGTGGCCAAACCATTAACTGATTTGCTTGTTAAAGACAAGCCCTTTAATTTTGATAGTAATTGTTTGGCAGCTTTTGAGACTTTAAAGAGTAAGTTGAGTACTGCACCTGTTGTAATAGCCCCCGATTGGTCATTACCTTTTGAAATAATGTGTGATGCTAGTGACATTGTTGTGGGGGCTGTTTTGGGACAAATAAAGGACAAACTATTACATGTTATATATTATGCTAGTCATGTCCTTAATCCGGCCCAAATGAACTATGCAACTACCGAGAAGGAGTTGTTGGCCGTGGTTTATGCTTTTGACAAATTCAGGTCTTATTTGCTTGGGTCTAAAGTTATTGTTTATACTGATCATGCTGCTTTGAAGTATTTGTTTGCTAAGCAGGAATCCAAACCCAGACTTTTGAGATGGATGCTTCTCCTTCAGGAATTCGATCTTGAAATCAAAGATAAAAAGGGGTGTGAGAATACAGTTGCAGATCACTTATCTCGCATGAACCCGATTAAGGAAACTGAAGAGGAGCATCCAATCCAAGACACATTTGCTGATGAGAGAATCCTAGCTGTGACTGGAACCCCATGGTTTGCTGACTATGCAAATTACTTGGTAGGTGGAGTTATACCTGATGATTTTAGTGCTAACCAAAAGAAAAAGTTTCTCCATGATTGCAGGTTTTATTTGTGGGATGACCCATTCCTATACAAAAGGGGAGTGGATGGCCTAATCAGAAGATGTATTCCCGAAGGAGAACAGAGAGATATACTGAAGGCTTGTCACGATTCCGAGTATGGAGGACACTTTAGTGGAGATAGAACAGCAGCAAAAGTCCTCCAATCCGGGTTCTATTGGCCTACACTATTCAAGGATGCCTATTACTTGGTCCGAGAATGTGACAGATGCCAAAGAACAGGTAACATCACGAGGAGAAACCAGATGCCACAGAATTCAATGTTAGAGGTAGAGCTGTTTGATGTGTGGGGTATTGATTTTATGGGACCGTTTCCACCATCATTCGGAAAGAACTATATTTTGGTGGCGGTCGATTATGTGTCCAAGTGGGTAGAAGCTGTAGCATTAGCCACAAATGATGCTAAAGTAGTTGTGAGTTTTCTTAGGCATAATATCTTTTCCCGGTTTGGGGTACCAAGAGCTTTGATTAGTGATGAAGGCACTCACTTTCTGAATAAGCTTATGGAGAGTTTGCTAAAAAAGTACAATGTGAAGCACAAGATTGCAACACCGTATCACCCTCAGACGAGTGGACAGGTAGAAGTGTCCAACAGGCAGATCAAGCAGATATTGGAAAAGACCGTTAATGCTTCTAGGAAAGACTAGGCTGCGAAATTGGATGACGCGCTCTGGGCTTACAGGACAGCATTCAAAACACCTATAGGTATGTCTCCGTATCAACTTGTTTATGGTAAAGCTTGTCATTTGTCGCTCGAACTCGAGCACAAGGCATTTTGGGCCACCAAATTTTTAAATCTCGATTCCAAAAAATCTGATGGTTCCCGAATTCTCCAACTCCATGAGTTAGAAGAATTTAGGAACTATGCGTATGAGAATGCCAAAATATATAAAGAAAACACAAAAAAATGGCATGATCAGAGGATCGAGAAGAAAGAATTTTGGGAAGGGCAGTTTGTTTTATTGTTTAACTCCAGGTTGAAGCTATTCCCTGGGAAATTAAAGTCAAGGTGGTTCGGACCGTTCGTGGTCACAAAAGTATTCCCTCATGGAGCAGTGGAGGTTAAAAACCCAAGTAACGGGGATATTTTAAAAGTCAACGGACAGAGGTTAAAACCTTACCATCAAGTCCAAGAGGTAGGTTTGATTCAATATCTTCGTCTCACATCTTGATGTGGAGACCGTCGAGCCATGCGACGTTAAACGAAGCGCT
Organism: Vicia faba; assembly: GCA_948472305.1. NCBI lineage: Eukaryota > Viridiplantae > Streptophyta > Magnoliopsida > Fabales > Fabaceae > Vicia > Vicia faba. The sequence continues at coordinate 28,243,311 of OX451739.1, forward strand.
GCTTGGGAGGCAACCCAAGGAAGGTACGAATTTTGTTTTACTGCAAATATCTTTAATTCAGTTAATAATATTTTGAAAAAGATGAAAAAAAAAATAAATAATAAAAAAATTTGGCTGCCCATACGCGTAAGAGACCTATTATACGCGTATGGGATGTTGGATTCTGAGGTTTTGAGCACTGGGCAAACGCGTATCATACGCGTATGGTAGGCATGATACGCGTATGGTAGGCATGATACGCGTATGGATATTCATGATACGTGATCTGAAATTTTTCACTTTAAAAACGCCTCTGCCCATACGCGTATGCTGCGTATGATACGCGTATTGCCCGGTCATCTTCGCGTATGATACGCGTATGTGTTTCTGGGCCTACTATATAAGTTTTTTCTACCATTTCCTGATCATTCTTCTATTTTTGCATACGCACTGTTCTCGTATTGCTCTGATTTTATCTGCAGAAGTGTGGATCTTTTTTTTTTGTGTGTCTGTGCCTCTGTTTTCAGGTTACATTGTTCGTCCTTCTCAAACATGGCCCCATATGATCGAAACAGATTCAGATCTGCTGCACATTTTGCAAAGTTTGAGAGTTTAGCCACCAGAAACATCATTGAAGAAAGATCCTGGACATTAACAACCGAGGAACTACCTGAAGTCCAAACTGTTCTTCAGGAACAAAAGTTAACATATTTGAATGAGCGGATTAAACCTTTTATGCCAACGCCTTCAGAACAGACTCAGAGGTTGATCCAGTGTTAGAATCTCGAGTTCGGGGTAAAAGAATCAACTTTAGTGCTGATAAGATTAATCGGATTCTGAAATCAAAACCCCTCGAGGAACATTGTCCCTTTCAAGAGATGAAAATGTCCATGAGACGATTCTGGCCATTTGACGAGATGAAAAATTTGTTGCTTCAAGAAGGAAAGGACTGGCACCCTACTACAAGAGCCTCGCCTTCAAAGATGATGGTTGTGGATTTGGCCCCTATTCCAAAAGCTTGGGCTTTCTTTGTCCATCACACTCTGAGCACCAATCAAAGCGGCTCTGATTTAATTGCTGAAAGAGCAATGTTGTTATATTTTTTTCTGACCCACCGTCCTGTGAACATTGGGCGGATCATCTCTTCCGATATTGACGACATAGCGCAATCTTCTTCCAAGAAAGCGCTCGGTCATGCTTCTGTGATTTATTTGTTGTGCAGGAAAGCAGGCGTTCCGGATCTTGATGGACCAGTGGTTAGACCAGCTAAATCATTAGGGTCGAGTTGGTTGTCCCTCGTTGCACCTTACAACACTCAAACTGAAGAACCTAGAGATGATGGTTCAGGACCGAGTGGCACAACGAGACCTGAGAACACCACATCCGCACCAGAGAGTACTACTGCTCCAAATACTTCTGCATCTGTTCCATCATCTTTGGCTACAGATATGATGGATGAAAACTCTCGGTTGTATCGGTTTATGATGTCAGGTTGGTGTATGTGGCAAGACCAGTGCCTGCAGATGGGGATTCCAGCACGCTACATGTGTCACCAGACTGATTTGTGGAATGATGCTCAGCGTTTCCGTGATCGTTACTCTGGCACTTCAGATGATCCTTCTTTTGGGATCGTTCGTATTCCGGGATTCCCTGCACCATTTCAGATGGGGGGACCCTTTATCCCGCAACAACAACAACATCAGCAAACCCCTAACCCGCAGCCGACTGTATCCCCACTAGATGCATTTGTTCAGGGGACACCTTTTGATATCGATGAGCACATCAGTTTTGATGCAGATATGCAGGACAGGGATGGAAGAACCGACACATAGAGTTCTTTGTTATCTTCTAGTTCGTTTGTTAGTATCTTGTGTTATGATGTACTTTGTTTTCGTTGTTTTTGTTTTATTTTAAGTTTTATTTCTCTGTAAACGCCCATTGGGCATAACTTATTAATGAATCCGTTGTTTTATCATTCAGTATGAATTTCTTGTTTATAGAGATGGTGGTTCTGACTAAATGGGTGACATCGATTCTAGACTCCACAAATGTGTAAATCATCCAATCATGTTACCTCATTCATAGATACCTGTGACTCAAGATCGGACGCACTTCAGTCAACGTCATCCTGAAATCCTAACAGCTTTGTGACAACTTTAGTGAAGACGCACAATATGGAGAGCCATCAGGAGACCTGTCAAAATCAACCTACCATGGTGAGTTCAGATATAGCCGATTATTCATTCATTTCCATGAGGGATATTCAGGTATGATTCTACTATTCAGAGTTTGCATGCGTCCTTTTCTGTTGTATACTGCATAATAACACACTGAGGCAAGTTTTTTTCTTTCACCCTAGAGCTTTTTGTAGTCACCTGAGCGTGATTATCCCTTGTTCCCCATTGTCGACCTTATAAAAAAAAAACATATCTTTTCTTTCTCTCACACCCTGGTTAAATGTCACCTTCCCCTGTTTCAAGTATGTAAATTACAATTGTGGGTTTATCGGCTTTTGTGTAAGATTGGGGTTGCTCATGGAATAGCAACGTGTAAGTGTGGGGTAGCTATGCAATGATATTCAAGAGATGAACTCACAATATGAGTACCTAAAAAAAAAAAAAAAAAAAAAAGAGAAAGCTTACAATGAAAAGGTACTCATAAATATATGCATGGAACTACCCGAAGACTTTTCCAAGAGACCCAGCAGTAACCGTGTTTAGCAATGAGACGCATAGACACATACTTGAAACTTGTAACCTTCATCCTTTTGTTTTTATTCCACCTTAACCCGAGCCCCATTACATCCTTAAAGACCTCGAAAAAGTGTGTGACTTATGCATGTTAACAAGGATTAGGATTCATTCGAATTATTGAGTGAGTATTACATACCATGAATTTGAGTGTAAACACATGAACCCCTGAGAGAACTGGTGAGAGTGTGAAGGAAGCTGACAGGTCGAATGATGTTTCAAAATGGAAGTGTTTCTAAGCGATGGTGGCATAAAGTTGGAAGAATTAAAGGGTGGTCGAGAAATGAGGTGCGAAAGATTTCACAGGTATTGTGGTAGGAGTTTTGTTTCAATTAAGTTTGGGGTGATATGATTGGTCTTGATTTGAAGTTGCTTGAGGACAAGCAACAATTTAAGTTTGGAGTTGTGATCAGTCACCATTTTTGTTAGTATTTCACCATTTAAAAAAGTAAGAATTCAGGTAAACTGTTTGATTTAACACACGATTTTAAGTTATCTTTGTTCTTTTCAGTAAAAAGTACTTTGCTTAAGGAAATTTCTTTCTGGTTTCTTTTACGCTCTTTTTGGTATAATTAGTGGTTTCAGGTTTATGAGCATGGATGTCAAAGTTTAGGAGCACAAAAGCTGGGACAAGCAAGAAAGGAAGAAACTATTACATGTCAAGGCAGCCCATACGCGTATGGCCCTTCTGATACGCGTATGGTTCAATCAGCCACAAGTCCCATACGCATTCCTTAAAAGTCCAAGGCAAAAAACAAGTCTGATCATACGCGTATGGGAATGTCATACGCGTATGCCCCTAGCTGATACGCGTCTCATACGCGTTTTGTTGAAATCATGTGCAAAATTCACTCTGCCCATACGCGTATAGGGAGTATCATACGCGTATGAGGCCCAAAATGTTGCCCATCTCAGACCTATATAAATCAGTACTGCGAATTTCACGGGGGAAAGGATTTTTGACTGCAAAGACACGTTCAGAGCGTGGGAGAACTCAGAATTTGTAAAGGGTTTCACATCATTCAAGAGTTTACACAATTGAAGATTGATTCCTCGACAAATTTTGTAATGACAACAATTCTTTTCATTACTTTGTTTTCGATTATGAGTAGCTAAACCCCCTTTTGCTAGGGGGTGACCCTGATTCTGAATGTAATGAATTCGTATTTGTCAATGCATTAATTTCTGTTATTCATTGTTAAATTGATTTGTTCTTGTTATCGTTCTTAATGCGTAAACCGTCGGAAAAACGGATTATGAGTTTTTATAAATATTAAGCTGGACAGCTATTGTTTATCGACCTAAATAAGAACATTTGATAATAAATATTATCTAGGACTAGAAATATTTTATCTCGACCGGAAAATTCTCAATATCTGAATGCTTGATCATTTCCGTAATTGACTATGGACATAGAAGTTATGGTATGTGTTCAAAGATCTTCTGACTAAGGATTTAGGCTTAGATGCTCTAGAGAACTGGTAATCAATTGGTGTGAAGTACATTATTGCACTGATAAGTCGAAATTATTGCAGGCAGAATCATTCACCTACCCCTAGCATATTACTCATATCTGTTATTCGTTTAACTGATTTATTCGCTCTTTCTGAATTGCATATTTTAATCATTTTCTTATAAACCAAACCATTACCAGTGATCATTTGTTTAATTGAAATCATATTCCAACTCTATATCCTCAAGCAGTCCTTGAGATCGACATTCGGAGAAAACTCCTTTTATCACTACAATAGGCAAACAAATAGTACACTTGCTATTTACCTATCAGCATCAGCCGAGACTGTGACTGAAGATAGTTCTCCTTTGAAGATGGCTTCCTTGAAGGATGCCCGGGCTGTGGTTAAGAAGGGTGGGTGTGCAAACTGGGGCAGACTTCCTAATTTTACTCCGAAGACTGACAAGTTTGGGCTGGGTTTCACTGCAGAGGCTCAGAGGGCTGTACACAAAGCAAGGATTGGAAGACCTCCCGTATTCATCACCAACCCGGGAGTGAATGCTATTGAAGGCGATGCGGAGGAATCTGAATTTGACAGCTGAATCTACCCAACGGCCGACGGTGGATTGAACAATTGGACTACCAAAGATTTCATACCTGTTACTTTTGTTACTCAGTAATGAACTCCTTTGCTTTTAAATTGGTAACGAACAATAATTTGAAACTTTATGGCCCGGTGTCTTACCCGGGGCACCGTGGCTTCATTTGTGAGGGCTTATTACTTGTCATTTCCATATATCATGAATAAAAACATTAGACGTTTCTCGCATTTCGAATCTTGTGCTCCCTTTCTTTCTTTATATATTGCAAAACAGCTATATTTACACACACTCACCTATACAGGTTTCAATCCACTCTGGATCTCACTGGTAACGACTCTGCTACTGCCAGTTATAACTTCGAAAATCCGATCAACTTAGCCGAAGACGAAGGTGAAGATGATTGCGAAGTGCCTGGTGAGCTTGCAAGACTGCTACTCCAGGAAGAGAGGGCCATTCAGCCACATGAAGAGCTGGTGGAAACGGTAAATCTGGGTACTGAGGCAGACAGAAAGGAAGTCAAGATTGGTGTCAACCTAGAGCTCAGTGTGAAGCAACGGTTGATTCAGATGTTGCATGATTATGTGGAAATCTTTGCCTGGTCCTACGAAGACATGCCTGGTGTTGTACCCCAAAATTTTCCCTCCCATTTTCTTCAAGATTTGCAAAGAGCATGCTTCAAAATCTCCCAAGGGTTGCACAGTCCAATGGCCTCCTAACAGTCAAAAATTAGGGTTTTGGTTATGGAAAAGAAATTGAAGTTTTCAAGGATCCAATCAAGTCCCACATGCCTATAAAACATTGTCAAGCATCCTCGTGTCAAGTTTCAAGACTCACAGCACAAAATTGCACAATCAAAAACCCTAATTGCTCAATAGTCAACTGTAGGGGCAAAATGGTCATTTGACAGTCAAAAGTCAAAATTTTTGGTCAACATCTTATTTTTAAGCCACAAACATCATTTGATCAATTCTTGATCATGATTCTCAAGGCATGGCTCAAAAAGTCTCAAGATGCAAAAGTTCCTATTTTTGGACAGTTGAAAAAGTCAACTGCAAATTGACCAAGGCATAACTTCCACATGGTTTATCAGAAAAATTCCATCCAAAGCTCATTTTGAAGAGAATGACATTTCCTACAACTCCTCTTCACACTTCAAGTCCAAGAAATGCTCTCACAAAAAGTTATCAATCTTAACATTATAGGTCATTTTCAAAAGTCAACAAAAAGGCACTTTAAGTCAAAGACCATAACTTGAGATTGGTAAATCAAAATGACATGGGTCCAAAGGCATTGGTTAGAGAACTTCAAGACCTTTCCAAAATGTCCAAGAACATGATCAAAGCTTAAAAATTGAGCAAGATATGCCTTGTGGAAGTTGGGAAATTTTTGGGAATTTTGAAAAGTCAACTTTGCTTCAAATGCCTCAAAATTGCTAATGGGCCACAATTTCTTCCAAGAATCATCACCCAAAAGCTATGTACGACCCATTGACCCAAAGGGGAGTTATTTTCTTATTTTTAATTTATTAATTGAATTTTTAAATCTATTAATTCATTTAATTAAAATTAAATATGAGAAAAATACTAAACAAATGTTTTGGAATCTTTTTGTGCAGCATTTCCACTCCTTATTCACTCAAGATTTCGTGCACATCAAAAAAGGAAAGATTCTATGCAAATAGGCATGTTCTTCATGACAAAAAGATTGAAAAAGATTCATGAAAATCACAAATTCAAAAACATTGATTGAATGGATTTTGGGCTTGTTTTGTTAACCTAAAGCATTCACATACATAAGCAAAACCTAAACCTAATCACAAGAACAAGCAAGCTGCGCCTCAGACCAAGAAACAACTTTGCATTTTTTTCCAAAAAATTGAAAACTGTTTTCACAGTTAGAGCACGTTTCAAAGCAAAAGACGCATTCCAATAGCTTGCTTACACATCCAGGAAGGGATTGCAATCTAAAACACATCCCCTAACCTCAAGAATTGGTATAACCGTGTTCCACTTTTCTTGAAAAATTTGATAATCGTATTCCATTTTTTACGCATGATTAATGTCTTTTAATTGCTGGTTTACACTAACATGAACTCACTGAAGCTTTTGGTGTATTTCAATTGAACTATAAGCGCCTGTACAGAAATCCACCATGGACAAAATCTAGGGTTTCTGAAGCTTGTAATTAGGGACTTCTGATTGAGGAAAAATTGGACAATGCCAGGACCATGGTTGAATTCGTCAAGGCCAGACGAATTCAACCAACCATTCGCGCTCAATTTATATGGCTTCCTCCTCTAATCGCTATTATTCGTCATGTCACTTAGTGGGGGTTAAAAACCCCGCTATCTAATCCATGTTTTTTACAGGAAAACGAAGAAGAAGCGTAGGTGTCATCATGTGGTTGGAACTGGAACTGGCCAGTTCTGTGATCGGTGGATCTGGAACTGACTGTTTAACGCTGGTTCGCGAAATGTCGCGTAAGCAAGAGTCGCCACCGTCTTTTATTTTCTCCAACATGGAAAGGACAAAGGCACAGAAAAATTCCTTATGAGATTAGCTCTCGGTTCGGGAGGTAGATTTATAGAAAGGGAAGGTGTTAGCACCCTTTCTATCCATGGTTATCCATGGGCTCTTAGATACTTGCTCATTTGTGTTTTCAAAATTGTTTGTTTGCTTTTCAAGGTGAGTGGGTTTGAAAAGTTTCGTTTAAAGTTTCAGTTCGACTCTTGTATCAGTCCTCAAGAGTGTTTGAAAAGTTGTTTTTGAAAGCTTTTTGCAAAGTGTCGGTGTGAAAAGAAGTTTTTAATTTGTTTTGAATTAGAGCAAGTATCTACGAGTCATCTACCTACCCTAAGGAATTAGTCTGTGTAAATGTCCTTAAGGTAGTGCCATCCCACCATTGAGAGGTAGGTAGCACCACCGTTGGAGGTGTTCGGGTCAATTCAAGGATTAGGGACAGTGTGGTCACCAGAGCAATAGGAGGACACCTTAGAAGCTACCCCCATGCCATGTTTATGGACACGAGGACTTACTAAGACGTCCTCTACTCGACGACCATGTTTCGAGGGGCAAGGCAACAGTGAGGCGTACCCTAGGAGTGGTGTGTGAATTGTGTGTCATTTTCAGTTATTATTTGTCTTGTCATGCATTGGGTGTTCTACGCTTTGATTTTATTTGAGCATACATTCTTTCATGTGATTATTAACAATTAAAAGGTGCGGGAATTAAAATGCGGAAAAATAAGGGTCCTACGCTATTACAAGGCGCGGGTCTACATCGCCAAATTAAACCAAGACCCGATTTGAATAAAAATACGGAAAGTAAATATCCTAATTATCTATTACAAAGCTTTGGGGCAAATACATTACGTTCATAAAAGAAATAAAAATAAATGCGCGAAAAAGAATTATAATCGAAGATGCGAGGGCGTTGGACCCTTTAAGGAAATTAAATTGGAATTACAAATTAATTAAATTATTCAATAAGGAAAAAGAAGTTATTTTTGGAGTTTTTGTATTTATGAAAAAGGGAGGATTAATTGAAATCAGAAATTTAAATAAAAACCCTAATTCTAGTTTGTTTTTAATTATTAAAGAAAAATGTTTAAGTTTGACCTAATTTAACCTAATTATTTAATGACAAGTTTATTTACAAATTAATTAAGAATTAATAATAATGATGATGAGGTAATTTAATTATTTGGAAAAAAAAGTAATATGCTACAAAACTTAATTTTTATGTGTTTTAATTTATTTAAGAAAAATGTTAAAGTTAAAACCCTAATTTAAAACTAAATTAATTATCAAATTTATTTACAACAAAAACATTAATGCATTAAATAATAAACAAATATATTTTTATTTTTGACTTTTCTGATTTTTTGTGTCTTATGAAAATTATTTGAAATAAATTAAATAAAAGTGATCAAAAGAATAAAAAGAAAAGAAAAGAAGAGAAATTAAAAAAATATACAAACATTGAGGGGTTCTCAGGCCCTTTTGGAGGTGTTTGCAAGCAATCTTGGCCCAATAAGTCAGGGCCCCTTTGACTTTTCCAGCGCGTCTGCACATGGTTGACTGAGGGTATATGGTGGACTGCGTGATCTGGCCATAGGATGGATCTCCTTGGCGCGTGGCAGCTTATATGGTGAGGTTGTATGATGTTCCCTTGGGAGTACACTGCACAGGAACGTATTACAAGAAAAATTATTGAATAAAGTGGGGGACCTGGGAATCGAACCCAGGTCCCAATACCTGCCTGCCAGCGTGTTTACCAACCGAGCTAGTGCGTTCATTTGTTAAATTAATGGAACCTGATCAATACATATGAAAACAAATGCTATTGATGTAAAACAAAAAAATTAGCGCGAAGATTTGAATCTCCCAGTCACGTCTAGACACGCAGGCATCATCTTCTTCTTTTCTGCAAAAATATCAAACAAGTAGCGGGGGGTTTTAAACCCCCACTAACCACAATATACAAAAATAGCGATTAGAGCAGGCCTTATCATAAATTGAGCGCGATGGTATGGTTAGATTCGTCTGGAGTTTCTGAGTTCAATGGTATTGGTTAGGACGGCCAATTTTTCCTTATGTATGAAACCCCAATTCAAGGTTCCTGAAACCTTAACAATCGTCAATGGTGATCTTTGATACAGGTAACCATTCTTCAATTGAATGGTACCATTAGCTTTGGAATGATCATGTTAGCATAAATCATACATTAAAAGGCATCAATATGGCATGAAAATGAAAACACGAATATGTAAAAAGTTATGAACAGGGCAACGTGTTTCTACCAATTCTGGATGTATGGAGACTGGAAAAGTATTGAGTCACGTTCAGGAGGGTTCCAACAATCGTTTGGGATACTTTTTATGCCTTGAAACGCCTTCTAGATACCAAAACAGTTTTGAGATTTTTAAGAAAATATGCAAGTTTTATTTTCAGGCTTCCCACCAGTTAAGGAGGATACTGTTCCTCATTAAAGTCAGTCTCGTTGTCAGAGACTACTGGACTTGGAGCCTTTCCCCCCTGGGGACTATCTTTGCCTACAGAAGAACCAGCTTCCTCATTCTGCAGAGTATTACCAAATCTCCGGCCCGAGTTGAAAAGAACAGTTCTCTTCTTCTTCTCCTTCTTCAGGAGCAGAGCCTTCAGCTCTTCTTGGCCTTGAGCCAAACCCATGATCAACTCTTGAAATTGTGCGTTCTGTGCCTGAAGGGCCTTGATAGACATCTCGGTTGATGATTCAGGGTTCATGATGCTGAAATAAACAGCGAAGAACAGTAAGCAACCTGAAAAGAAGAGTACCTGCTATGCACATGATGAATGATATGTGTTTATGCAATGCATTCAAGGGTTCGAAAGTTCAAATTTATTGTAGACAAAAAGGAACACACATTATCATTAAGGAAATAATTGTTCAGTACATCAAAGCCTCATGGGCACATATTACAAAGCAAATCAATCCCAAAAGACACTACGCATCCTCTTTGGAGCTATGTAGGTATTGATATTCCTCTCCTCGTGCAATAGGCGGGTGAGATCCAAGACCTTCTTTTCACTAGCATGTAGATTGGTCTCAAGAGAATTCTGTTCTTCCTTAAGTTGGATCCAGCTCTTCTGCATCTCTTCCCAGGACGTGGGCATGTCAGAATGTTGAATGGTGTAGGATACCTCTCCCTCCAAGACTGGCTCTTTGATCACAGGGAGCACATGAGGATAAGGCATTACTAACTTCTGGGAGCGGGCTTGTACCCACTTGAGATAAGGTTCCAATGGGATGGAATTCTTGTGCCCCAGGGTCTTGCTGTCTATCCTACTTGGCATCCTCCAAGCTCTGATAAATCTCTGGCGAAGTCCTTGTGCATCATTGTCGGAGTCAAAAACTATGTCAGGAATTAACATGTCATGAGGGCCGTCCCTCCGAGCATAACCAAACTGTCTCCAAGCCAGGAACGGGTTGTAAGTAATACCTCCTCTGATTCCAAGTAAAGGAACATTAGGGTACTCCCCGCAACGATCAATGATAGTGACATCCTCTCTGGACCGAGAGCACCAATGTATATCTGCATGTGTAAGAGTCATCAATCGTTGTGACCATCTCAAACCCCGCTCGTTCTTCAAAACTGATTATGGAAGGTGCGAAATAAACCACCTTCCCAGGAGAGGAGTACAACACATAAGAACACCCCTTTTTCTCATGGTTCGAGTGTAACATGAGTGAAGGATGTCCCCCAACAACGTAGGTATAGGATTCCTGGACATGAATATCTGGACAACACTGATATCTATAAGCTGATCTGGGTTAGGGAACAACACCAAACCATATACAAGGAGGGCCACAACTTCTTCAAAAGCTTGTAAGTCAAGGGAGTTCCAACATTCCTGGGCCTTTTCAAACAGAAACCTGGCTAAGAACCCTTTGATGCCACTTCTAACTTCCCAATGTCCCTTGAGGTCAGATGATTGTAGGTGTAAGGCTTTAGCAATCTATTCAAGCTTGGGTTCCTTTTCCGTACCGTTGTAGGGTAGTTGATCAAGGATAGGGATCTTCAGAAGCCGGGAGAACTCTTCCAATGTAGGTACCAGTTGATAATCCAGGAAAGTGAAACAGTGATGCAGAGGGTCAAAGAACTGGAACATGACCTTTATCATATCCTCCTCAATGTTGGTGTTGACCAAGATGATGAGTCTTCCATGTATTTCACTGAATGAAGAGCTCTCGGGAATCCTGGATATAAGCTCCTTAAGCTGAGGAGGGATCCTTACAAGGCTAATCTGAATTGTCTTCCTGCGAACAGTTTCCATGTCCTACAAAACAAGAACAAAGATGAAGATTCGAACCCCTGAAATGGTTAGTCAATGCATATGATGCTGTATGATGTTATGATGCTATGATTAAGCACACCACAAATATTTACAAAGGCAAACATGATAAGGCACACAAGTCACACAAGACAAGCCCTTAGAGTTTAGGCCTGCATGGGGTCTGGGTATTACCCTCTTGAAGTTGGTGGGCTCAACCTGTCCTATCAGAAGTAACCGGGTTCTAAGGGTCCCAATATCACTGGATTGCTTTCATTGTTCATCGTTTCGATTTAGCCACTGAACTAGCGACCGAAATATTCCAGGAAAGCAACCCTCAATTGAGTGTAGTATCGAGTATCAACCAACCTCGGACTGCACCAAAGTCAGTTATCTCACTACCCTAAAGAGGTCAAGATAGTTCAATTAAGGTTCCTAAGGTCAGTTGATGCTTCATGACACCACATGGAGGCCCCGTACTCTCCTTGACTGAACTCAAGGGTTACCGGTACACACCAAAGTGCCACATCAACGTAGCAGACTGCTTCAACCATGTCGGTATACCCCGCACAGTTCCCTCACAGCCTTGTTGCTACTTTCTAAGAAGGTATCCCCAAATCCGGGTTAGGATCTATAGAACTCCCAAGACAGTCCCACAATTTAAAGCAAACAAGTCAAAGCAATTGAAAACACAGTTTATGAACTATACTAAGGTACACCTCACTTTAAAAGTATCCCCAGCAGAGTCGCCAGTTCTGGATCCACCGATCACACCTGGGTTGGATACCGACATTGTGGCTCATCACCTGCCTACCAAGGAAGATTGTCCGGTTAAACAGAAGGTCCACCGTATGCGTCCAGAGATGTCCGAAAAGATCAAAGCTGAGGTTATGAAACAATTTGATGCCGGGTTTCTAGCAGTGACTTCTTACCCTCAGTGGGTCGCCAACGTGGTTCCGGTGCCGAAGAAAGATGGTAAGGTCCGAATGTGTGTTGACTACAGGGATTTGAATAGGGCGAGCCCCAAGGATGACTTCCCTCTACCTCACATCGATGTTCTGGTTGACAATACTGCTCAGCACAAGGTGTTCTCCTTCATGGACGGCTTTTCAGGTTATAATCAGATTAAGATGGCTCCTGAAGATATGGAAAAGACTACCTTTGTTACTCAGTGGGGCACCTTCTGCTACAAGGTCATGCCGTTCGGGTTGAAAAATGCTGGGGCAACCTACCAACGTGCCATGGTTGCTTTATTCCATGACATGATCCACCATGAGATTGAAGTATACGTCGATGATATGATTGCAAGGTCCCAAACTGAGGAGGAACACCTTGACCATCTACAGAAACTGTTTGACCGCCTGAAGTTGTACAAGCTGAGATTGAACCCAAACAAGTGCACCTTTGGGGTGAGATCTGGAAAATTGCTAGGCTTCGTCGTGAGCGACAAAGGTATTCAAGTGGACCCTGCCAAGGTTAAAGCCATACAAGAGATTCCAGTTCCCAAGATAGAGAAAGAAGTCAGAGGCTTTCTAGGACAGTTGAACTATATTGCCCGATTCATCTCACACCTAACTGCTACCTGTGAACCAATCTTCAAGCTGCTGAAGAAAGATCAAGTAGCACGTTGGAACGATGAATGTCAGGCCGCTTTCGACAGAATCAAAAAGTATCTCCAAGAACCACCCATTCTTATGCCACCAGTTGAAGGGAGACCTATAATACTATACTTGACGGTACTCGACAACTCAATGGGGTGTGTGCTGGGGCAGCATGACGAGTCTGGCCGAAAAGAGCACGCCATTTATTACCTTAGCAAAAATTTTACCGACTGTGAGACCCGATACTCACTGCTCGAGAAAACTTGTTGCGCTTTGGTATGGGCTGCTCGCCGACTGAGACAGTATATGCTGACTCACACCATTCTGTTGATCTCTAAAATGGATCCAATCAAGTACATATTCGAAAAGCCTGCTCTGTTTGGAAGAATAGCAAGATGGCAGATGATCTTGACAGAATACGACATCCAGTACACGACTCAGAAGGCAATAAAGGGAAGTGTATTGGCAGACCATTTGGCACACCAGGCAGTGGACGATTACCAGTCGATGAACTTTGAATTCCCAGACGAGAACATCATGGTAGTGACTGATTGTGAAGTACCTGGACCGGATGAAGGACCTGAGGAAGGATCCCGATGGTCTATGCACTTTGACGGAGCCTCCAACGCTTTGGGTAACGGTATCGGAGCTGTGATCATATCCCCAAAAGGCACTCATACTCCACTTACTGCTCGACTATGTTTCAACTACACCAACAATATGGCGGAGTATGAGGCATGCATCACGGGTTTTCAAGCTGCAATTGACTTAAGGATCAAGTTTCTGAGTGTCTTTGGAGATTACGCTCTCGTGATCAATCAGATCAAAGGCGAGTGGGATACGAAACACCCAAACCTTATTCCTTACAAAGAATGTGTGTTGACATTGATCCCCCATTTCACAGAGATAACTTTTGAACACTTCCCAAGAGAGGAGAATCAGTTGGCGGACGCGCTGGCTATGATGTCGTCTATATTCAAAGTCAAATGGGATAACGAAGCTCCCCGGATCATTATCTGGAAACTGGATGAACCTGCATATTGTTGTGATCTTGAGACGGAAGAGGTAACTGAAAAACCTTGGTATCATGAGGTGAAAAGGTACCTGGAAGCTCAAGAATACCCTGAGGGTGCATCTGTCAATGACAAGAAGTTTCTGAGAAGGTTCGCAGCAAAGTTCTTCCTCAACAATGGCATTCTATACAAGCGAAACCATGATTCAACCTTATTGCGTTGTGTGGATAAGACTGAAGCGGAAAGAATCATGGCAGAGCTGCATGAAGGTACCTTCGGAACGCATTCCAGTGGACATACCATAGCAAAGAAAATCCTTCGGGCAGGATATTTCTGGTCCATAATGGAAGCCGACTGTTACCAACATTCTCGGACATGTCATAAATGCCAGATCTATGCTGATAAAGTGCACGTTCCCCCAGTCCCCCTGAATGTCTTGACTGCACCTTGGCCTTTTGCAATATGGGGCATTGATATGATCGGCGAGATCAAACCTACGATATCCAACGGGCATCGCTTCATCCTGGTGGCGATCGATTACTTTACAAAGTGGGTTGAAGCAGCTTCCTACGCTACCGTAACCAAGAACGTCGTGGCACGGTTCATTCGACACAACCTGATCTATCGATAGGGCGTCCCGGAAAGGATCATTATGGACAATGGTACCAATCTTAATAACAAGATGATCACTGATTTCTGCGAGCAATTCAAGATACAGCACCACAACTCTTCTCCCTACCGACCGAAGATGAATGGGGCTGTAGAAGCAGCTAATAAGAATATCAAAAAGATTGTGCAGAAGATGACAGTGAACTATAAAGGTTGGCACGAGATGTTATCGTTTGCTCTTCACGGGTACCGTACCTCAGCAAGAACGTCAACAGGGGCAACACCCTTTTCCTTGGTCTATGGCATGGAGGAAGTCTTGTCGGTTGAAGTCCAGATACCCTCTCTCCGGATAATGAAGGATGCAGGCTTGAGCGAAGATGACTGGATCCAGACTCGACTTGATCAGTTGAACCTAATTGACGAAAAGAGACTCACTGCTATTTATCATGGTCAAACGTATCAAAAACGGATGATCAAGGCATTTAACAAGAAAGTCAGACCACAAGAGTATCGAGTTGGGGACCTGGTAATCAAGCGCATCATTCTTCCTCAAAGTGATCCCAGGGGTAAATGGACCCCCACATACGAAGGGCCATTTGTGGTTAAACATGTCTTCTCAGGAGGAGCTATGATTCTAACCACTATGGATGGTGACGACCTTCCTCACCCCGCCAATGCAAATATAGTAAAAAGATACTACGCATGAATTAAAGACCCGCTAGGTTGACACACCTAGGCAAAAGTAAGGGCTTCCCGGTGAACCAAAAGGGTTCGAGCAAAAATAAGGGATGAAAAATGAAAAAAATCTGTACACCTGGCAAGTCGAAAACCTGAAAAGGCGGCTTGGGCAAAAATGGGTATCCCGGTGGACTGAAAACCCGAAAGGGCGGTCCAGGCAAAAGTTAGGGATATAAGCGTAATACTATGTCCCATTGGATCACCTTGCATCCAGAATCCGGTATCAACTATCATGTTCAAACGGCATCGATCAGTCAGCTTCATCTTCAACTAAGCAGCCAAGTGATGAGACGTTTGAAGACATAAAGGCGATAGCAGAGTTGGAACCCAGTGGGATTATTCCTTTCACATAGCTGTTTTGTTTTCCTTTTCACAAAATTGTATAAACTCTGTTGTTCGGCGGTGTTCTCTTACTAGGACGCCAGCCTCTTGTACATAAACGCCTATTTACAGGCAAATTCCAAAAATCAATACAAATTCACTATTCAGATAAATTGCCAACTGATTTTCCTTTTTTCTGTTTTATTGTGCAAAGAACGTCCAATGTTCATTTTTGATATATGCATTTGACACTAATTGATAACTCATAAATATTTGCATGCGAAGCAAAGGACTAATTGCAGGTGACATTAGAAACAAGGGCAGTAATGAGTTGTCTAAGCGATCTAGTTGCTCTGTCCACCAAGGTACTAAGGTAAGTTCGGCTGAAGAATGTAACCCAGATACCTTCACTCCCCGCCGAGTAAGACAAGAATCAGCAATACTCTCTCAAGCAGAGTTGGTCTCCCATCAGCCCTGACAAGGCATAATACCCCTAGCAAGTCAGCAACACTCTCCCCGAGCAGAGTTAGTCTACTGTCAGCCTCAAGGAAGTTGGATTATCCCCCAGAAGATCTCAATATTCCCCAACGGAGTATACAAACATTCCTAACAAGCATCCCCGACAATCTTGATCTAAGATTGTTCCCCGGCGGAATACCGGACATCCAGTGGAGCCATTCCCCAGTACAGTTCAAAAGATCCCCCAGGAGAGTTGGATCAATCTCCCTAGTAGGAAGCTTATCCCCAGTAGATTCTGGAAGCTTATCACCTGCAGAGTACGAACGCCTCTCCCCGATTTTATTCAGAAGGTTATTCCTCACCAGAGCTTATAACTGGGTTATCCTCAGCTAATTACCACGGAAAGATCGTCCTCGGCGAAGTTCTTCCTATCCCCAGCGGAGTTCATCAATTCCAACAGAGCTTATCAACGGAATCCCCAGCGGAGTTATCGTCAAATCTCAGCGAAGTATCTCTTCCCACAGAGTATTTCCCTGCAGAATAATCTCTCCAGCAAAGTTTATTCCTCAACAGAGTCATCTTCTCCTACAGGTTTATTCTCGCAATCGTCATCCCCAGCAGAAACAAAGAGCTCTACTCTTCAACATCAGCCCAGGATTCAACAAACTCCCGGCATTCGTCAAGGATTTATTTTCCTAGACAAAAATGCATTCATAAACATCACATCTTCATACATTATAGCATGCACATACGCATCATGAACATACAATCTCATTTATTTTGAGAACATCACGCATTTCATACATCATGACATTGCATACAACTAATGTTTCGCCTTTTCAGGAAAAAGGTCAATACAAAGATGATTACTATCAACTGTCGCAATTCCAGATTTGATACCTGTATCTAGCCAGGGCATATCTGTGAGCGATTACTTGTGGATTCGACACCTGTATCCAGCCAGGGCATATCTGCATAAAGAAATTCCGGACTCGATTCCTGTATCCAGCCAGGGCACGTCTGAAGAGTTCGAAGATTCGATTCCTGTAACCAGCCAGGGTATATCTGTTGACGACTAATTCCAGACTCGATTCCTGTATCCAGCCAGGGAACATCTGAAGAGTTTGAAGATTCGATTCCTGTAACCAGCCAAGGTATATCTGTTGACGACTAATTCCGGACTCGATTCCTATATCCAGCCAGGGCACGTCTGAAGATTTTGAAGATTCGATTCCTGTATCCAGCCAGGGCATATCTGTTGATGACTAATTCCGGACTCGATTCTTGTATCCAGCCAGGGCACGTCTGAAGAGTTTGAAGATTCGATTCCTGTAACCAGCCAGGGCATATCTGTTGACGACTAATTCTGGACTCGATTCCTGTATCCAGCCAGGGCACGTCTGAAGAGTTTGAAGATTCGATTCCTGTAACCAGCCAGGGCATATCTGTTGACGACTAATTCCGGACTCGATTCCTGTATCCAGCCAGGGCATGTCTGAAGAGTTTGAAGATTCGATTCCTGTATCCAGCCAGGGCATATCTGTTGACGACTAATTCCGGACTCGATTCCTGTATCCAGCCAGGGCACGTCTGAAGAGTTTGAAGATTCGATTCCTGTATCCAGCCAGGGCATATCTGTTGATGACTAATTCCTGACTCGATTCCTGTATCCAGCTAGGGCACGTCTGAAGAGTTTAAAGATTCGATTCCTGTATCCAGCCAGGGCATATCTGTTGACGACTGATTCCAGATTCGACTCCTGTATCTAGCCAGGGCACATCTGTGAGTACCTGATTGTAGACTCGATTCCTGTATCTAGCCAGGGCATATCTACATGAAGAGTTTAGAGATTCGATACCTGTATCCAGCCAGGGCACATCTACATAAAGAGTTTGAAGATCAACCCCTGCAACAGGCCAGGTATTTATTTTTTCTTTCTCAGGTACGCAAGTTCTCGCTAAGGAATCTCTTACGCGATCGACACCTAGATGGCATCTATAAGCCCATCCACATACCAACAGTCCCCAGATGGCATCTATAAGCCCATCCTCATATCCATCACCTCTCCAAATGGCATCTGTAAGCCCATTCCCTACATCACACTGCTGATATTCTGCTATGCGAGTGCAAATTTCTGGGCACTCTAGTGTTCAATCATCTTCCACCTTCGGATCACGAAAGGCACGCAAGCCAATCTACATCCTCAGGTCTAAGAAGATTGAACAGGGGCAACTGTTGTACCCCAAAATTTGCCCTCCCATATTCTTCAAGATTTGGCAAGATCAATCTCCAGATGGTTCAAAATCTCTCAAGGGTTGCACAGTCCAATTGCCTCCTAACACAATTAAAATTAGGGTTTTGGTTCTTACAAGGAAGTTGAGGTTTCCAAGGGTCCAATCAAGTCCCATATGCCTATATACATTGTCAAACATCCATATGTCAAGTTTCAAGACTCACAAGGTCAAGTTGCACAGTCAAAAACCATAATTGCTTCACAGTCAACTGTAGGGGTAAAATGGTCATTTGACAGTCAAAAGTCAAAAATTTTGGTCAACATCTTATTTTGAAGCCACAATCATCATTTGATCAATTCTTGATCATAATTCTTCAAGAATGGCTCAGAAATCATCAAGATGCAAAAAGTTATTATTTTTGGACAGTTGAAAAGTCAACTGTAACTTGACCAAGGCATAACTATTTCATGGTTCATCAGAAAAATCCCATCCAATGCTCATTTTGAAGGGGATGACATTTCCTACAACTCATATTCACATTCTAAGTCCAAGAAATGCTCTCACAAAAAGTTATCAATTTCAACATTATAGGTCATTTTCAAAAGTCAACAAAAAGGCACTTCAAGTCAAAGACCATAACTTGAGATTGGTAAATCAAAATGACATGGGACCAAAGACATTGGTTATAGGACTTCAAGAACTTTCCAAAATATCCAAGAACATGTTTATAGCTTCAAAATTGAGCAAGATATGAATTGATGAAGTTGGGAAATATTTGTGAACTTTCAAAAGTCAACTTTGCTTAAAACATTTCATTTTTGCTAATGGGCCTCAAATTCCTTCTTGAATCTTTGCCCAAAGCCTATGCACGACCCATTGAACTCAAAATGATTTATTTTCTTATTTTTAATTAATTAATTGAATTTTTATTAATATTAATTCATTTAATTGATTTAAATTGTAGGAAAATTCAAAAGATATGGTTTTTGGATCTTTTGTGAAGCAAATCTGATCAGGGCAAGCTGGCAATATCGTTTCTCAATCAAAAAGGCAAAATCATCCATGTTTGGCAAGTTTTATCAATCAAGAAAGTTGGAAAAGATTTAATTAAAATCAAATATTGAAAACATAATTTCATGGACTTTTGGGCCAAGATTTACCCTAGTTTTAATTCCTATACATATGCTGAAGCCAACCCTAGTGTTAACAACGTGAAAGCTGCCATAGAAAACCATAACCAAATTGCAAAAATTCAAGAAATAGTGTGAAACTGAATTCTTATTTGCAGCGCAATTCAAAGCCTAAAAAAGATTCAAACACCTTGCCTGAGTCTCCAGGAATCCATTGCCATCAAGAACAAGTCCAAATACGCAAAGAATCAAAGAACACAAGTCACTCAGTTTGCATTATTTTCCAAATCTGCATATCATAATTCATGCGTTTTTAATCCATTTTCTTGATTGGTTTGTGTTGTTAGGAACATTCTGAAGCTAATGGGATAGTTTAATTGTGTTGAAACTTCCTGAATCGAAATCCACCATGGGAGATATCTAGGGTTTTGAAGCTTGAAAATTAGGGCTTTGCGCATAAGGAAAAATTGGACCTTGAGACAAGCATGGTTGAATTCGTCAAGGCCAGACGAATTCAACCCAATCCTCGCGCTCAATTTATATCAACCCTAACTCTAATCGTTATTATTCGTGGTTGTAGTTAGTGGGGGTTAAAAACCCCTGCTACTTGTTCTTTATTTTTGCAGGAAAAGCTGAAGAAGACAATACGTGTATGAACGTGACTGGGTGATTCAAATGAGTGGCGCGCATTTTTGTTTTGTGGCATAATTATTTGGTTCTTTAATATAATATTTGTTTATCAATATGTTTACAAACATACGCAGATGGTGAAGTGGTTAGTGACGTGTTTGTTCACCACTGGGACCTGGGTTCGATTCCCAGGTCCCCCAAACTCTTATTTCCATTTTTCATAACATGTTCCAATGCAACAATCATCCAAAATTCCACCGTGCACGCCCAGCAACAGCTTGCCATGTGGCTTCAGGCATTCTTCCAGTGGCCAGGAGATGAAGTCCATGATATTCAGGGGTCAATGAGCATGCACACGATCATGAAAGTCAACAAGGCTTAGAATTCTCTTGGGCCAGAATTGCTTCAGTACACCTCCATATGGGCTAACACACCCCCTTTGGTTTGCCTTGCTTTATTTTATTTTATTTTCTTTTAAATTCTTTTAATTGTTTTAATTATTATTATTATTTCACCACAAATTAATTTTTCCTAATAAAAATCAGAAAATCAAAATTGTAAATATATTTTAATTATTTATTAATTTCACCATTACTTTATTTTTGTAAATAAATACTAATAACTAACTTAGCTTAATTTAGGTTTAAATTTTAATCCTTTTTCTTAATAAATAAAAATTGCATAGAATTAGGTTTTGACCTTTTTTTTAATCATTTTCTTATTATCATCATTATTAATTATTATTATTTTTGTAAATAACATGTAAATTAATTAATTAGTTTAAATTAGTTTAGCTTTAACATTTTCATTAATAATTAAAATAAACTTAGAACTAGGGTTTTCTTGACTTTTAATTTATTTTATTATCATTAAATACAAAAAACATAAAAAACATCTTTCTTGTAAATAATTAATTAAATTAGTATTAGGTTTAATTTTAATTTAATTTCAAGCAAAGGACAAAAACTCTTAATTTCTCAAAAGGGTCAAAAACCCTAGGACGTCTTGATTTTAATTCTTTCGCGCATTATTTGTTATTTTATTATGTAACTGTTTCCGGAATGTAATAGTAATTAGGTTTATTGCTTTTTTTTACTTTCCGCACTTTATCAAAACGGGTCTTTGTTTTTTGGCGATGTATAGACCCGCGCCTTGTAATAGCGTAGCTTTTACCTTTCCGTATTTTATTTTCCACACTCCTAACTGCTAAATTGCATGAAAGAATGTATGATAATTAAAAACAACTCGTAGCTCACAATTGCATGATCAAAGATAAACGTTAACCTGAAAACAACACACAATGCACATGCCACTTCTAGGGTACGCCTCACTCGTTGCCTCGAAAGTGGCCGTCAAGTATAGGGTGTTTTAGAGGTCGCCCTCCTGTCTAAGATCCAGTTGCCTCGAAACGGTTGCCTCGGATAAAAAAGGATCTAGGACATTAGGGTTACTTCTAAGGTGTCCTACTATTGCTTCGGTGACCACACTGTCCCTACAATCGAATTGACCCGAACACCTCCAACGGTGGTACTACCTACCTCTCAATGGTGGGATGGCACTATCTTAAGGACTCTTACACAGCCTAATTCCTTAGGGTAGGTAGATGACTCATGGGTACTTGCTCTCTTCAAAAACAAACAAAACAATCTTTTCACACTGACACTTTCTAAAAGATTTCAAAACAAATTTTTCATACACTCTTGAGGACAGATACAAGAGTTACTTAGGAATTTTTCAATGAAACTTTTTCAAAACCCACACACACTTGAAAAAACAAAATTTTGAAAACATAAGAGCAAGTACCTAAGATCCCCTGGATAACCACGGATAGAAAGGGTGCTAACACCTTCCCTTTCTATAAATCTACCTCCCGAACCGAGAGACATTCTCAATAAGGAATTTTGCTGTGCTTTTGTCCTTTCCATGTTGGAGAACATAAAAGACGGTGGCGACTCTTGCTTACCGCGACATACGCGATCCAGCTTTAAACAGTCAGTTCTATTTCCACTGATCACATACAGGTACAAATGAACCCATAGTATATACCTTGTGGGGTGATTCTTACCTTTGGTTCTATGCTCGTGACTTTGAAACCTTAAAACCATGTTTGTGATTATTGCATAACCATACATTCATACATCCATTAAAAAGTTTTTTTAAAGGAACTTATGAAATTATCTTTGCAAACATAATAGGATCTGTAATAATGGAAATTAGAAAGAGGAACACTAAGAAGTATGATTTCAAAAAACCTGAGTTACAAGAGTTAAGAAAGCTAGGGTCTTTGGTATCTAATCAAGAAGATTTTAGAAAGAGGTATAGAGGGATTTTGGGTATTATCCAAGTTAATATACCAAATGGAATTTTTGAGACTCTTGTTCAATTCTATGATCCCCTTTACCATTGCTTCACGTTCCCCGATTATGAGTTGGTTCCTACTTTAGAAGAGTACTCTTTTTGGATTGATTTTCCAGTGACGAATGATTTATCTTTAAGTGGATTTGAGGAGGTTCCCAAGCCCCATGTCATTGCAAAAATCCTCCACTTAGAGGCGTCTGAGGTGAAGGCAAAGCCTACTTTCAGAAAAGGTTTTCAAGGTCTGACTTCCCAGTTCTTGATGGAAAAGGCTATTGTCTTAGGCAAAGCAAATAGTACGGATGCTTTTGAGCCAATTTTTGCCTTACTCATCTATAGTCTTGTGCTCTTCCTAAATGTTGACCATTTTGTTAATGTTAATACTATTAGGATATTCTTGATTGGTAACCCAGTACCTATTTTTCTTGGAGATACCTACCACTCTATTCATCATAAAACTCAAAAAGGATATGGAACTATCACATGTTGTACCCCTCTGTTGTACAAGTGGTTTAATTCGCACTTACCAAAGTCTAATCTCTTCAAAGATAACCCAGAAAAGCTTAGGTGGTCCCCAAAGGCTTATGTCCATTACTCAAGAAGATTTAACTTGGTATATCTCATCTTATGAGAAGGAGGTGACCATCTACAGTCGTGGAAGTTTTCCTAATGTATCTCTTCTTGGTATAAAATAAGGAATCAACTACAACCCTATTCTTGCTAGATGCTAGTTTGGATACCCTATGGAGGACAAACCCATGAACATTATGTTGTCAGGTTTCTTTTACCTTAATGAGGAGGATAATCTAGATTTGAAGGAGGAAATTATGGATGCTTGGCGGAAGATTCATGTGAAAGGTAAATATCAATTGGGAAAGAAGGATTGAATTGCCTTTAAACCCTTTACTCAGTGGGTACATGATATAGCTTGCAAGCTCAAGATGCCCTATTTGCTTGAAAAACATTTTCAAACTTTTCTTTCACCTTCATATTCCATCATTCCCATTAAGAAAAGGTAAGAGTATCAAGAAATTTTGGCTAGGATGGAATTGGAAAGAAATACTTGGGAAGAAAAATATCACATCTCGGAGTATGAAAAAAGGGTTTTGGAAAGACAGATGAAGGACAAAGAAGATGTACTCTTTCTTCAAGATGGGAAGCTTCGCTGAAAGGACGATTTGATCAAGTAGTGTGCCAAAGAGAGGAAGAGAAAAAAGGAAGACTTGATAGATGTTAGTCCCACTCCAGAGGCTTGGTAGAAAGTTATTGATTTATTATTCAAAGAGAAAACAGAGATGGAAGAATTTTACAAGGAGAAGATCAATAGGCTCGAGCTGCGAGGAGGATTTAGTTCTTCAGATGGGACTCCTTAGGACCCAAGGATTTAACTATTTTCATTTTATATTTTTAGGATCTTTTGAAAGTATACTTCAAATATAATCCTTCCACGATTAATGAAATGAGTTTTTTCCGGATATTTTAAAGTATTATTTCCTTTACAAATGTTTGCAAATATATAAGTAAGTTCCTTGAAAACTATCAAAAAATCATTTATGTGTCTGATATCATCATTGAAAAGAGTAAAAAACTGCACTCGGACTAATCATTGAAAGGATGGACATCACGCTAGAGCAAGAGAACTACGAGCTTCGTGAAAAGGCGACTATCCTTTGGGCCGGAATGGAAAGATTGACAACTATGATGGAGAATTCGGTGACTGCTCAGAATCAGTCACTGAATCCCCCATCTCCTTGTTTAACTCAAGCACAACTCCAGATCACAGTGATCTCTAAAATTGTTACCTCTTCTATTTCAGTAGCTCCAATCAATGTTTTGCATTATCAAATACCACATGGATATCCTTGGGGCATGCCGCTCTACTTTATGCTTGGGGATACCAATCAGTTGTTGAAATTCCTACAATGAAACATGTAATGTCTGCTCCCTCTCATGGGATGGCTATTCTTCCTCATGTGATGTTTATTCCTCCTCTGGTGGTACATATTGTCCCGTTTTGAAATGAACAAGTTTACCATGCCAAACCGTCTGAATGTTTAGGTTTTGAGGAAATGATGGATGACTTCTGATCGGAAAAATAGCAAGTGTACTATTTTTCCTCTTGTAATAACAGGGAAAATTCCCCGAATATCGATCTCAAGGACAACATAGAATTACCGAGTTTAATGCGAGGTTTAATTAAACAAAACTCAATGAGGGGTTTTGGTTTGGTAATTGCACTTAACAATAATTAAAAATATGCAAAGGTAAATTATGACTTTTTTACTAGTGTGAATATTATGCTAGGGGTGAGTGTATGGTTTTCCCTGTAATGACCTTTACTATTAATCTCTTCTACAAGTTCATTACCTTCAACTATCGGTCCTTTAGATTATTTTCCCCTAAGTCCTTAGTGAGAAAACCTTTAACCATCTATCCTAAATCCTAAGTCCTTAGAAATATCTGATGGAGTCAAGCCTTTATCTTATCAAGGGTTAAATCTGATGACTATAGGGTATCCCTAGTCCTAGGTGATATCTACTATAGCCTAATCGTACAAAAACCTTAACAATCGCGGTCCAGCTGGTTGCTAACCGTAACTCAATCCTAATTGGTCCGATCAGTAAAGCATTAAAAACCTTGAAAGATTAAATTGAAAGGAAACTATTATATTAAAAATCAATAATTCATAGTCAATACATTTGAAAATCAGGGACACCCCCTAGCATTGGGGGGTTTAGTCGCACATGATATTCAAAGAGATTTCAATAGCAATAAAGATAGACATTGCAAAAATTAATGGTGAACTCTGATGTTCAATTGCTTCCTCTCATGAAAGGTATTCGTTCTCCCAAAACTTGCATAGACTTCAATCTTCTGTCGTCAAATTATTCTTTGTTCCAAATGTCTATTTCTTCTTCTCACAAACAGTTTTTTAAAGTGTTAGGTCATACCTCAATGATGAAAAATTTTCAAAGTACCCTTAACGATCCAAGACTACAGCAAAATATCAAAATTGAAATTTCCAGCGCCTAGGATGACACAGACTGCATCACCGGACACGGGCACCCGTGTCAGCATTTGTGATATGCTCTTGCACGTTTTTGGTTCCAACTGAATCGACACGGGCCGTGTCGTGTGACACGGGCGCCCGTGTTGCCTTTTGCCTTGCCTCCTTGCCAAGTATTCCCTCTAACACGGCCCGTGACAGGTGACACGGCCACCCGTGTTAGGGCTTCTGAAGCATTTTTTCCCGGAACTCTGAATACTGCACTTTTCTACCCCAATTTGTCCTATTTTATTCTTTTGAACCTGAAATCACTGAAACATAAAACCAAAGCATAAAATGTGGTAATATGAAATAAAACACCCGCCAATTAGAAGAAACGATAACTAAAATAAATGCTAAATTCCTGTGTATAAATCACTAATTAAACTCCCCCAAACTTAAACTGTTGTTTGACCTTAAGCGATTATTACAAGAACTCGAGAAAATCATAACAGCATGTTACTCATACGTGAGACATCCGTTCAAATTGATCAAAAAGTAGTACGTTCGATGTTCACATGATGCGAAGAGTTTGTTTAAAAATATTCCGATCGAGAGTTTCCTCTTCAGATACCTCTCTAACTATACTCTGTACTTAAGTCTCTTTCCGATTTTCCTCCTTTTTCATTCGGACAGTCAAATTAAGACAATGATAATTATAAATGATCATCACACGCACAAGACTGATTAAGAGAGGTTTTTGCTCAGCCACCAAATAAGATATTTTGCTCTTTTATAAATTCATATGAAATTTTCAAAACTTTTCAGTTTATATATTATCCTTTATAGAAGACGTTTGGGGATCAACCCCATTTGGGGATCAACCCCGTTTGGGCTGAATAACCTGGTGAGGGCTACCCAACTTAGCGAGCCAGGTGCCTTTTACCGCATTTTCATCATTTGGTTCCAAATTTATTTCTTTCTCCTTAAAGCAACCGGTAAAAAGATACAGAGCTGCCACCGAACTTTATTTATCCCGAAGGAAGGGGAAATATCGAGAAAACCCCAAGAAGATGTGTTTTACCCCAAACTTTGTGCTCTCCTTTCATTCAAAAATACTCCTCCATACTCTTAGGGCTTTTAATCCCACTTCTGACACCAAGGTTCATGGTTTAATGGTTGCACAATATTAGGGTTTAGATTTGAGTTTATCTTGAGTTAGGTTTTGATTCATGATGAAGGCTGTTGAGTTTGAGGACTCTTTGATGATACATTGTTTGCTTGTGAAGAAAATTAACCGAAGTTGGATTTGAGATTGGGGTTTGCTCATCTTTTGGTTTGTTTTTGTTGATAATTATCAATGAAGGATTTGCTGGAACTTTATGTCGAATCTCACACATCTTCAAAGTTCACTAAAGCATCACCACTTTAAGTGAGCCTTCAAATATTTGCTTGGAATTTAGAAAGGTCTGAATTTAATTGCATAATGGACATCAAGATTTTTGAACTCATGTTTAGAAAACAAAAGAGTGTTTAGACTTGGTACAGATGAGCAAGTTCACATTTGCTAATATCATACCCCAAATTTGTCCGCCTCAGTGCTACCATCAAATTTATTTTCGAACTGGGGTTTTACAGAATATAAAATTCCTTTGATTTAATTATATTAACATTCTGAGGTGTTTTAATAAAAATCTGCTTTCAAGTCTGTTTGAAAGTATAAATTATTTATAAAAATAGCAAATAATTGTTCTTTGTCATATACTTTCAATTGGATTTTTACTTTCAAATAAGTAACATAGCACAGTTGGTAAGGGAGAAAGACTGACAAAGAGAAGGTCACAGGTTCGAATCTCACTTGGTGCACTTTGGATATTTTTGTTGTTTATTGTTACTAACTTTATTTTCATTTTCTAACCACAAAAATCATATTTTTTATTATTAAATTATTATTTTCATATTTATTTATTTATTTATTATATTTTAAAAATATTGTTTTTACTAAAATACTTATTTTATTTAAAAATAGTCAAAATACCTTATAAATAAATAAAATCTAATTTGGGCTTTGGATATTGGATAGTTTCCCTTTTTGGGAGTTTAACCTAATTTCCACTCTATAAATAAGTATCCTCATTGTCCTAATTTTTCATTCAGAAATATCAACAACAATCTACAATTTTACAATTTCTTACACACACAAAAACATTCACGATTTTTCAACTTTTTTTCTTCTTCACACATTTATTTTCAAAACTATTTTAGTCAATGACTTTATAGCAGACCTCCCTCTTATTTTCAATTAATTTTAATTTACTTGTTTTTTAACCATACGATGATTTTTGCTGATGGTTATTATACTAACTTTTACTAAGAATTTTCGACACATTACTGTACACTTACACGTACATTCACCACATACTTTTTTCTAAAACACAGACTATCAAGCAAGTGCACTAAAAAGTTTCTTTCATATGGCATTACCTAACCACTTTTTGTTTTTCAAAAAGAATTCTTCACAAATCTATCACTATGAACATGTAATCCCCATTCAAACACAAATTATTTTCATAGAAGAATTCTACATACAAAACCAACAAAGTCCTTTTCATAATCATTTTTTACAAACTTTAATTTCTCAAATAAATTTTATGCTAACAGACCATACACATAAACACAACCTCATCAAAACTACATCAATAACATATCAAAAAAATTTAATGAAATATTTTCAATAAAGTCTCATGGTTTGCTAATAACAACAACTCGACTTTGTTTTCAACCCATGACAATATAACTCCATTGTCACTGATTCAACTTTGATTCATCTTTATGTTGGTGTTGTTTTGTTTCGATACTTTGTTTTAGGTACAAAATTCATCCCGGCACCACGACTTCAATAACTTCTGCCTACAATTTCACTACGCACGCCCATCCACAGTTACCTACTCAAGCCGGAGCCAAATCTACCTCTTCTTCGAACTCGTCAGTGTCCACACATCACACCATGATTCCACTCCCTCCGACGCACAAAAGCTCCGACTTTCACTCCCCAGTAAGTTGTTGCGAAGCCTGGAAACCGACCAGATAACAATTAACTTCATTCTCCCTAGTAAGTTGTTGTGAAGCCTGCAAACTGACCAGATAACAGTTAGCTTCATACTCCCAGAAAGTTGTTGCAAAGCCTGGATTTTGAACAGATACTAGTCAATTATCCTCTCCAAGACGAAATTTTAACCATCTCTTTTATCCCTAGTCAACTTATGATTCCCCAGTAGAGTAATGGACAACCCATGTCCCTGAACTTTATTTCCCAAGCAGAAATTAACATTCCCCGCAAAGTTCCGTCAAACAGAAAACATGAATTTCCAGCGGAAGCATTCTCAACAAAGTTGAAGATACACATACTCTTTATCTCCAACGATAGTTTCGGATACAGCTTCCCAATACTCCCCAACATTCTGTTAAGGATTTATTTTCCTAGACAAGGATACACTTTAATAAACATTTCACATTCATACATCATAGCATATACATGACAAATACATATAGCATAGTCTCATTTATTTTGAGAACATCATCACGCTATGCATACATCTGCATGCAACTAATCCTCTTCCTTGCAGGAAAAGTCAATCAACAAGACCTCTTATGGTTAGATTTATTTCTTCCAGATTAAAGACAGACTAACAAAGACCTCTTCTGGTTAGATTTATTTATTCCAGATTAAAGATAGGCGAACGAATACCTCTTCTGGTTAGATTTATTTCTTCCAGATTAAAGACAGGTAGACGAAGACCTCTTCTAGTTGGATTTACTTCTTCCAGTTAATGATACGCAAACTGACAAACCTCTTCTGGTTAGAATTTTTTCTTCTAGTCAATGACAGGTATTCAATAGACCTCTTCTGGTTAGATTCATCTCTACCAGTTAATGACAGGAAATCAACAGACCTCTTCTAGTTAAGATTATTTCTTCCAGTTAAAAACAGGTAAAATACATCTATTGTTTTAGTATAAATCGACCAAAGATTTATTCTTATACTTCTTCCAATTTCTACCAACAGTCACTCTGGATGGCATCTGTAAGCCCATCTGCAACGAATTCTTTATCACTTCTCCAAATGGCATCTTTAAGCCCATTCCCAACATAATCAACTAACACATCATCAAATGCAAATTTCTGGGCAATCTAGTGTTCAATAATCTTCCACTTTCAAGTCACAAATGGCAGACCCGTCAATCTAACTCTTCAAGTTTAAGAAGATTGTACAGGGGCATCTGTTGTACCCCAAATTTTCCCCTCCCCTTTCTTAAGATATTTCTCACAAAGATCTTCAATGATTCAAGCTTGCACAAGTATCGACTAGGTCAAACCATTTCCTCAACATTGATGCCTCAAATTAGGGTTTGAGTTTTCACCGATATAGTTGGACTTTTAATATTTCAAATGAATTTCATGGATCATTATGGACCCTCAATATTTCTCATGGCAAGTTTCAAGTCTTGGATCACAAAATTGCTCAGTCAATTGATCAAATGGCTTAAAATCAACTGTATTGGAAAAAAGTCAATTATGGTCAACCTAGAGTCAAACTTCTAGATTTTGGATCAATATCAACATTTTGAAGTCATATGTACCATTTGATCAAGATTGGATCATAATTCTCCAAGAAAATTGTTCAAATCATCAAAAGAGCAAAATGGTCAAAATTAGGGTTTTTATTGAGAATGACCAATATTTAACTTTTGACCTAGTACATGACTTATTGGTTTGAAACATGATCTTAAGGATTCAAGTACATAATTTTGAACTAATTTCATATTTTAATTCACCTCTCGAGATTAGTGGATTGATAGATGAAATTTGGTCAACTGATGAAAAAAGTCAATTGTACATTGAAAAGTCAAACTTTGACTTTTGATCAAATTTTAGTTTCAAAGATCAAATTTCATCAAGAAATTCAAAATATGAAATTTTGTCATCAAGAAATCAAGAAGGTCAAAAGTCATTTTGAAAAGTCAAACTTGGAAAGATTTAGAGATTTTTCTAAATGTTTTTTATACATGTTAATTTCATTACTTCATGAAATCTTTTCACCATAATTCAAGATAATTCAAGTTGTTACAAGTTTTCAAGTTGTGATATGGTGACAGAACCGACTGTTATATTGGTTTTCATTTTGTATTCGCAAATGTGCGGTAAGCAAGAGTCGCCACTGACTTTTCTTCTATCCAACAAAGTAAAGGGTGAAAAGAACAGAAAAAGACATTTTTCGAGATTTTCTGAGTAAGGGGGGTAGATTATGGAAAGGGAAGGTGTTAGCACCCTTTCCATCTGTGGTTTTCCACGGGCTCTTAGGTACTTTATCATTTTGAAAACTTCTTTTGTGTTCGTGTGTTTTTGAAAAGTTTGCTTTCTTTATGATGACTATTGTATCAGTCCTCAAGAGTGTTGATAAAGTGTTTTTTGAAAATGTTTGAAAGTGTGAGTTGTGAAAAAGTTTAAGTTATGAGCAAGCAATTAACAGTAACTAGCCACTCAAGGTCGTTCTTGTATTTTTCCTACTCCTTTGGATAGTGTTATCCATACCATTAGTTAGCAGGAAGCCCTATCTTTGGATGTTGAGGGACTATCAAAGGGACAATCACGGCCACTAAGGCAATTATGAAAGATTTCTTAGTAATTGTCCTAAAGTTCTAAGATCAATTTTTAACCGAGGCAACAGTTGAAAGGGTCATCGAGGGACTTGTGATCTTTTGAACTCAAGGACAGTCACTAAAAATTCTCACGTTTCGAGAATCGTGACCGTTTCCGAAGGCAACCAAAGTGGGAATTACCCTAGGGGTGAGCATGTGCAAGTGTGCTTAATTCAAATATATTATCTTTGAATTAGGTTATGCTATGTTCAATTAGTCGTTATCTTTCCATACAATCCTATTAATCTAAGCAGTTAATATTATGGAAAATAAATTTCAAAAAATAAAATTCCTAAGCTATTACAAGGCTTTGGGACAATTACATAATTAGATGCGGAAATTTAAACCTAATTAAAATTATTACAAACCGGAGAACAGTTACATAATTAAAAAAATACGAGAAAGTAACTTAACAAAATAAAGAGGCAAGAAAAATGTCAGAATCAGGAGAATGGAGGTTGGGAAGATTAGGGTTAGTAGAAAAGGAAATATTTAAAAAATAATGG
Organism: Vicia faba; assembly: GCA_948472305.1. Classification (NCBI taxonomy): domain Eukaryota; kingdom Viridiplantae; phylum Streptophyta; class Magnoliopsida; order Fabales; family Fabaceae; genus Vicia; species Vicia faba. The sequence goes on from OX451739.1 coordinate 28,275,187, forward strand.
TGAAAGATTCAAAATTGATTAATTTAAGAAAAAAAGATTTGATTAAATTATCCTAAGTCTAATTAACTTTAATTAAGGAAATATCTAAACATAATTAATGTTAATTACAAAAAATATATTTAAATCTAATTATCTTTAATTACAAGAAATAAAATTAATTGATGATTTATTTACAAGAAAAATTAATCAAAACATATTTTTTGTGTTTTTGATATAAAAGAAATTAAATTAAATAAGTGAAAAAAACCTATTTCTAGTTAGTTTTAATTAAGGAAATAAGTAAAATAATTAAATTAACTGACAAAAAATAAATTAATTAGAAAAAACCCTAAGTCTATTTTTTCTGTGATTTTTTATGATTTTATGATTAAATAAAACTTATTTTAAAACAAATAAAATAAAAAAACAAAGAAATTAAAATAAAATAAAAAACAAAAAATGGAAAGATGGGCCTGTTATGAGCAATGAGGGGGTGCTTGTTGAATCTTTGTTAGGCCAAAATCTACTGGCCCAATTGCCTTGCGTGAGATCCAGTGCAGAGCGTGTTTGAGGGTTCACCGTGGGCGCCTAGATCTGGATCTATGGTCTAATGCTTGTAATAGATCCAATGGTGATGAAATGATAACCAAGGATACACTCCTTTACCCTTAGCGCACTAGATCTGCAGTTAAATGATTAGAAAAATTCAAAACACATGACCTGGGTATTGAACCCAAGTCCCCCCTTCATACGCATATGCCTTTGCCATCTGAGCCAATTGTCAATTCGTTATACAAAGTAAAACAAAAATAATAAAATGTGAATTTCCTTCAATTATTAAAGACAATGCGTGTAGATTTGAACTGGCCAGTGGGGCTGCATCACACAGTCATCTTCCCCACTCCTCCGTCGTGTTAACTCCTGCACTTTTACCTATGGACGTTGTCCGTCACTACAACACCTGTAACTTCCAAAATCCAAAGCACACATTATAAATTAAACCTAAAGCCATGGATCAATTGGGCTTGATCCCCTAAGCATGATGGTACTCATCTTTGGGCTCATTTTTTCCTGTACCTGAAAACCCTAAAACAAAGGTCCAAACCCTAATAATGGCAGATCATCATACATTCATCAAAACTTGCAATTAATGATTCAAATACATTCTAAACATTCGTACAAACAAGAATGCATGATCAAAACACATTTATAATGCATGTATGGCCATAATCATTTTTGAATAATAAAACTCAAACCGTGATTGTATTGGTCGCGATTCTGGGAGCTTTGATGCTTGGAAACGATGTAGTTAGCTTCAAAATGCCTCCAGGAATTGATTGCAAGCATCAGAACCTCTTGAATCTCTTTGCAACTCCAAATCTGATTGCCACTTTTCTTTGAAATTTCAAGCTTGTGAACAGGGTCTTTTTTGCAGCAGTTGCGCATGCTTTAGGTCTAAAATGTTTATGCATATATAGTATATCATATTAGGTTAACAAATATGGACTGAATCTTGAAGATTGGATGGAAAACATTTGATTTGCATCTTAGAAATTTATGTTTCTAAATTTGGCCAAAACTTGCTCATCTCTCTCCAATCATCCTTCACACGTGTTCTTGACTTAATCTTCTGATTTTAGACTCATGATATGGTCATAAAACAAATCTTTTGGATTTAATTCATGATTTTACTATTTTATTTGATTTATTAATATTTAAATGAATGAAAATTCAAATAAATAAAAATAAATCTCATAAAAAATAAAATAATGGATTTAAATGTATTGAATAAGTTCATGGATATGTTTGAGATCCAAAACCCACGCCCATTAGTTCAAAAGTTCCAATTTACTCACATTGACTTTTGTACATTTTTCAAAAATTAGTCAACTTTAGTAATGCATATCTCTCTTAATTTTAACCCTATGAGGGTGTTCTATGACTTTTTAGAGAGCTTATGATGTCCCCTAAACAACCCTTTTGGTTTCATATCAATTGGATTTTCTATGTTCATGTAAGGAGCTTTGGAAAAAGATGACTTTTTGTTGACCTTTAAGATGACCTATAATGTCTGAGCTTGTATCTTTTAACTGGGGCATTTCTTGAACTTGAAGGCTGAAGAGAAGTTGTAGGGGATTGGATTTTCTTAAAAATGAGCTTTGGTGGAAATAATTTGGATAAAGTATGAGAAAGTTATTCCTGGTCAAAGTTTGGTTGACTTTTCCTATAGAAACCCTAATTTGCAATTTTTTACTTTTGATGAGTTAGGAGCATTTCTTGAGGAATCATGATCAACCTTTAATCAAATGACGGATATCACTTCAAAATGTTGATGTTTACCAAAAATCTTGAAGTTTGACTGTATATAGGCCACAATTGGCTTTTGACCTAATATAGTTGATTTCTAGGCATTTGAGCAGTTGGCTAAGCAAACTTGTTGCGCAAGGCATGAAATTTGGCATGGATAACCTTGAGGACATATTAGGACCATGGAAAACATTTGAGACCATTGGATTTCACACATATTGATGAAAATTGAAACCCTAGTCAGAGGTTCATTACCTTTAGGAGGAGAATTTGTCTGGTCAATTCTTGGTCATCTATGGGTAAGTTAGGGACCTCAATGGACATGAGTTGAGTAAAATGAGAGGGAAAATTTTGGGGTACAACATCTTCCCCTGTTCAATCTTCTTAAACTTGAGGATGTAGATTGGCTTGTGTGCCTTTCGTGATCTGAAGGTCGAAGATGATTGAACACTAGAGTGCCCAGAAATTTGCACTCGTCTGAAGTAGCATTGTTGGTGGATAATATCGGGAATAGGCTTATAGATGCCATTTGGAAAAGATGATGTAAGACTATCAGAGATGGGCTTAAATATGCAATCCAAGGAATATGATTGAGAGTCGTCGGAGATAGGCTTAAAGATCCCATCTAGAGAACATGTTGATTTCGCGAGATATTCTTTTATGGGGATTCTTGTTCCTGTCGTTGAGGAGGACTCCGCTGAGGAATATTGGTCTCTGTTTTGGGAAATAGAGCCTAGGAGCTTCAATTGTCCATTACTCTATTGGGGAGTCATCTCTTGATTGGAGAGACAAAAGCAAACTGTTATCTGGTCAGGATCCAGGCTTTACAACATCTTTAACTGGATAAGAATCAGAGAAATCTTAGGGTCGATTTAACTGAACCAGAGAAAGTATCCACCGGAAACGAATCAGAATAAATCGTTGGTCGATTTAAACTGAACTAGTAGAGGTCTTTTGAGAATGATCTTTCTGAGAAAAATGCTGAAATAGCCTTTCGCCAGAGGTAACTTTTGAAAAAACTGTCAGGTCATGAAAGTAGTCAATGATGTTTGTTGATTTGATCTTTCCTGAAAAGGTAAAGAGTTAGTCGTATACCATGTCATGATGTATGAAATGCATTGTATAATGATATTATCGAAATAAATGAGATTATGCTGTATGCAGTATGTATGCGCATGCCATGATGTATGCATATGGAATATTATTGCAATATTTCCTAGTCTGGGAAAATAAATCCCTGACCGCTGCTGGAGAGTACTGGGAAGCTGAATCCTGGACTACTGTTTGGTAGATGAGGAAAGTGATTCTTTCATTTCCGCTGGGGATGATGAATAGAGATGATTTATTGGGGATTTCCTCTTTCCGTTTGAGGATATTTTGTCGGGGATCTTTGACTCCTGCTTGAGAAGGACTCTGGGGAAAAAGATGCATTGTTGGAAGATTTTACCAATGTAGAGAAATAAACTTTGTTGGGGGATAAAATTCCGCAGATAGAGAAATAAACTCTACTGGGGATAAGGCTTTATAAACTGTTCGAGATTATAAAAACTTAGCTGGGGAACATGGATTTCAGTTCTTGAGGGAACTTTGCTGGAGGAGGTAACTCCTGCTTGGGGAAGAAGAGGTTAAAACTTTGGTTGTGTTCACTCTGCGAGAATATAAACATCATCAGGACGTATGTTGAGGATGCGGCGATAACTTTGCATCAGGGCGTTTCTGCCCCTGTACCTGATGGAGAAAAGTAACTGGAGATTTTGTGGATGGATTTATGTGTTGAATGAGTGTCAGAATGGCATCTGTCTCTAGATCGTATTTAAACTGTACTTGAAACATGTAATGAATGAGTGTCAGAATGACATCCGTCTCTGGATCATATCTTAACTATACTTGAAACATGTGTTGAATGAGTGTCAGAATGGCATCTGTCTCTGGATCGTATCTGAACTGTAATTGAAACATGTATTGAATGAGTGTCAGAATGACATCCGTCTCTGGATCGTATCTAAATTGTACTTGAAACATGTATTGAATGAGTGTCAGAATAACATTTGTCTCTAGATCGTATCTGAACTGTACTTAAAACATGTGTTGAATGAGTGTCAGAATGGCAGCCGTCTCTGTATCGTATCTGAACTGTACTTGAAACATGTATTGAATGGGTGTCAGAATGACTCTGGATCGTATCTGAACTGTACTTGAAACATGTATTGAATGAGTGTCAGAATGACATCTGTCTCTGGATCGTATCTGAACTGTACTTGAAACATGTGTTGAATAAGTGTTAGAATGACATCCATCTCTAAACCGTATCTGAACTATACTTGAAGAGAATCTGAATAAGTATCAGGATAACATCCGTCTCTAGATCGTACCTGAATTGTATCTAGAAGAGAAATCTGGAATAATTACCAGGATAACATCCATCTCTGGATCGTACCTAAACTGTTTCTAGAAGAGAAGTCTGGAATAATTACTAGGATAACATCCGTATCTAGATCGTACCTGAACCGTTTATGGATCGATTTTGCTTGATTGTACGTGATTCGTTGCTGGAATTCATGTCTAATGCCCCAAGTGATTCAGATGGAGATCTGCCCCTGGCTGTTTGGCATTTTTGAGAGATTCCTTTAATCTTGATTTGACTGCCCCAGATGATGGACAATGATCATGTCGTGCCCCTTGGTTGGAAGTGTTTTTCCACTTGAGGTGAACCTTTTCATTGAGAAATTTCTTTATTCAATAGATATTCTTCATGTGAATTTCTCTGTTTTCGAACAGATAACTATATGCAAACAACGATATTCAAATAATGCAAAGTTTATGCTTGTCTTGAAGTTTTTGAAAATTCATTTTTTTCAGTAACAAATTTTGCAAGAATGTGATATCAACTCAAGATTTATGGCAAGTCCTACAGGAGTCAGGATACCTTTTGTAACAGTGTGCTTCTGAAATAACATATGCTTCAGTTAGGACTTTTAAGGGTTGTAGCATGGCCTGGTTCATGGTTTAAGAAACAAAGGATAAAGGCTCAAAGTTTATTTGTACCCACCCATTCTTCAGTTCTACACTCAGTTAATTGTGCACTTCGAATCCTAGTTGAGTTCGACATCTTGTCCTTGATATTCTAGTGATGGTTCAGAAACTTGAACGTTTATTTTGAAGAGGCAGTCATTTTGTAATCCTCTTTTTGTCGAGGATTTATAGGACCTCTTTCTTTTTGATTTTTCTACCCTTGTCATTTGCCTGAACTGTTTTTTTTATTACAGTCAGCGGGATGCTCCAGTTTTTCTTAAGTCTTCTTCACAGGTTTTGACTTAATGGGCTTTTATTTTGAGAGATAATGACTGCTTATTTTGATGATTATGCGGAACCTATCACCATATTTTGATTTGGAAGGACGTCTTCAATGTCTTTCAGTGTGTACGAAGCGGAAGATTGCGACTGAATGCGCGTCTGAATTGACTGAGAAACTACCCTGCCCCAGGTTATGATTAAGGGTTTTAATTTGTGTGAAAATAAAAACTCCTACTTCTTAGGCTCAAAGGGGTTGACTAGGGATTATCTTCCTTATAGCTCCACTGTTTGGGATTTTGAAACAACACATGTAAATCGTCAGTAAGGTCTGTTCAAAAGCACACTGTATGAAATTGTGGTATCATTTTCGTCATCCTCCCTCTAAAGGCTTATAGCTTTTTAATCGAGAGTCGAATATCATGTAAAGGAGGCAAGAAAACAGTTTAAATAAAATGACACTGAAATCATTCAAGACAAACATATGCGATGCATTAATGGGAAAACCAAATTTCGGCATAACAATAATTGTTTGAACAACAAATGAAATTACAAATGAAAAATAAAAAATGAACTGGATGTTTCTCAATGATTTGGCCTAGGAGCACTGATCACTTTGTGAGTCTCTGGAGGGTTGAATTCAATCTCTTTGGTGTCAATCATATTCTGGATTTTATTCTTCAGATCCCAACAACCATTTGTATCATGTCCAGGACTATCAGAATGGTATGCGCACCTTTTGTCGGGGTGGTAACAAGGAGCAAAACTATTGGGATTTCACAGAGGAGCCTTTAACGTAATCAACTCTGCCTTTAACATGTGTTGTAACGCTTGAGCTAGTGACATGTTAATTCTGGTGAATTGTCTCTTAGGCGTGACCTCTTTATGATGGTTCCCCTATTGGTGTCATTCCATAGGCGTAGGATTAGAGACCAGTATTTCCCCCACGGATTGATTGTGGTCATCTACCTTATTATGAACCTTCTGGCCATACACAATGTTGGCTTCCCTCTTACCAGCAATTGGATTCTTCTCAACATTAGAAGATTCATCCATCGGGATCTTCCCACTCTTGATACCACTTTCAATTCTTTCTCCAGTCAGTACCATCTCTGTGAACCCGGATGAGGAACTCTCAATCAGCAGATTAAAGAACGGGCTTGTCAGAGTGCCCATGAACATATCTATCATTTCTCGATCATTCAGAGGAGGTTGTACCCTGCCAGCTAGATCCCTCCATTTCTGGGCATATTCTTTGAAGCCTTCGCTAGAACTCATAGGCATGCTTTGAAGTTTTGTACGAATTAGAGCAAGGTCAGCATTGTATTGGTACTGCTTGTAGAAAGCAAAAGCCAAGTCCTCCCAGTTATGAATGTCTGTTCTTTCAAGCTGGTAGAACCATTCTATTTGTGTGCCAACTAAACTTTCTTGGAAGAAATGGACCCATAACTTCCGGTCAGCAGTGTGAGGCTGGATCTTCCTGACATAGGACCTTAAGTGCAACTTAGGACAGGAGACACCGTCATACTTAGCGAACGCGGGGACCTTGAATTTTGGTGGAATGATCACACCAGAAACCAGCCTTAATTCTTCAAAGTCCAAGCCAGGTATCTGCTGAATCTCCATAGCATTGAGACAATCCTCCAACTGTTTGTATTTGTCATCAGTAGGAGGATATTGCTCCTCAAAATAATCAGCTCTGTCTTCATCAGTCTCGCGGTTGTTATCTTCTTCATGATTATCCCCCTCGTTTGATGGAGTTGTGAGATCTAGAGCTCGTTAAGCCGGTCCTCTGAGTCTTCTTCCCATATTCAAGATGCCAACCAATTTATTTGGCTTCTTGGTCTTTTCTTTGACAATTAGGGCTTTCAGTTCTTCTTGCCCCTTGGCCAGAGCCATGATCATTTATTGAAACTGAGCATTTTGAGTTTGTAGATCCTTCACTGTTTGTTCGAGAGCCATTACTGAAATATATGCATGCAATGTTTTCAAGGATTTCTAAAACATAAATTTGCTTAAACAGAAAGAGAACAAACGTTAATTGCATTAAGAAGTTTTAATGGTTACAATGATGCCTCTTGGGCTTACAAAGGAAGTAACAAAGCAAGAATAAACTCACAAAGCAAAGAAAAGCTCAAGCTTCTCATAGGCTTATCCTCTTTGGTGCAATGTAAGCATTTATACTCTTCTCTTTATGAAGTAACCTGGTGAGCTCTAAAACCTTCTTCTCGCTGGCGTAGAATTGGGTTTCAAAGGTATCCCGTTCTTCTTTGAGTTGGATCCAGGATTTATGTTGCTCCTCGAAATCAGTTGGCATGTCAGGATGAAGAACAATGTAAGGAGTGTCTCCTTCAGCAATTGGCTCCATAATCACATGTAAGATGGCGGGGTAAGGCATCATAAGACATTGAGCACGATCCGGCACCCATTTGAGGTAAGGCTCAAGAGGGGTGGAATTCTTGTGCCCTGGTGTCTTGCTATCAACTCTATTTACCATGCCCCAAGCTCGAATGAACCTCTTACGATAACCCTGAACATCATTCTCATAGTCAAATATGATTCCTTGGACGAGTACATTGTGAGGACCATCCTGTGATCGGTGGGAATGAGAACTGACTATTTTTGAGAATGCTGGTTCGCGTTTTGCGTTTATGTTTGCAAAATGTCGCGGTAAGCAAGAGTCGCCACCGTCTTTTATTTTATCCAACAAGGAAAGGACAAAAGCACAAAAAAATTCCTTTTTCGAGATGTTTCTCGGGTTCGGGAGGTAGATTATAGAAAGGGAAGGTGTTAGCACCCTTTCTATCCATGGTTATCCATGGGCTCTTAGGTACTTGCTCAGAGTGTTTTCAAAATTTGCTTTTCTTTGTGTTTGTGGGTTTGAAAAGAGTTTTTGTTTGAAAGGAGTGTAAGTGCGAAAAGTTTTGTTTTGTTTTAAAAGGAGCAAGTACTTAAGAACCATCTACCTACTCGAAAAGGGAATTAAACTGTGCTAATGTCCTTTAGACAACGCTAGCCCACTATTGATGAGTAGGTAGCATCGTCGTTGGAGTTTTAGGGTCAATTCGATTACGGGACGTGTGGTCACTAAAGCAATGTTAGGACGCCTTAGCGGTAACCCTAATGTCTTAGATCATTTTATCCGAGGCAACCGTTTCGAGGCAACTATGATCTTTGGACAAGAGGACGACCTCTAAAACTTCCTATACTCAATGACCACGTTCGAGGCAACCAAGTGAGGTGTACCCTAAGAGTGCGCATGTGCGAGTGTGTTAGTTCGGTTATATTATCTTTGTACATGTCATGGGTGAGCTATGTTGATTTTAAGTTCATACATTTGATCTTGTCATGCATTCCCTATTATCAAACATCTAACAGTGTATAGTTGCGGAATTTAAATTGCGGAAATTAAATCTAATCTATTACAAGGCGTCGGGTATTTACATCGCCAAAAACAACCCTTTAATTTAAATTACGGAAAATAAAAGAAAGCGATAAATAATTAAAGTCCTAATTAAAAGCTATTACATACCGGAAGAAATTACAATATTGGAAATATGGATCGCGTGCAAGAAATTAAGACGACGCATTTTTTAGGGTTTTGACCCTTTTCGTTAAAGAAAGCATGTTTTTGTTATTTTTTTGAATTAAATGGAAATTAGATCTAAGTTTAATAATTAATTAATGAAAATATTTTTGGTTTTTTATATTTAAGGAAATAAAATAAAACTGATTAAAATTGTTAAAACCTAATATTCTAAATTAATTTTAATTTATTACAAAAAATGTTAAAATTGTACCTAATTAAAAACTACATTAATTGATTAATATTTATTTACAAAAATACAATGATGATATTAATTTTAATAAAATAAAAATAATATTTTTGTGTTTTCTGATTCTTATTAAAAAATATTAATTGGTTAATTTAAATAATAATGATAATTAAACAAAACAAAATAATAAAATGAAATTAAGAAAAAAAGAAAGAAATAACCAAATAGGGGGTGCTGGGCCCAGATTGAGGTTTGTTCAGCAATTTTCCAAGGCCCAAACGTGTTCAAGCTTGGCTGACTTTGGCCATTCCATGCGTGTGCGTTGACTGGAGAGTATGGTGAACCTTTAATCCTGGCCTTCAGATTTGGCCTGAAGGCCATCTGGCGCCTGGATCTTTGAGGAGTATGGTAGTCCACGCACTAAGCTTTGCATCAGATCTCCTGGAACAAAATAATAATAAGCGTTTGGGGGGACCTGGGATTCGAACCCAGGTCCCATGAGACAATTCACTAGCGCGCTTACCAATCCAACTAACCTGCTTATTTGTTATTAGAATAGATGAATAATATTATAAGGGAAAAACGCATAGTATACTGGAAATAAAAAAAAAAGCGCTAAATTTATTTGAACGGGCCAATGAAGACAAGCCACGTCTTCGTCTTCTTCATCAAGACCTGGCCTTTTTCCTGCGGATTAGGATTCGCAACAAAATCCGTGGCTTGCTTCTAACATGAATTCCAGGCCACATAAATACAAACTAAAAACACCAACGTATTCGTCTCTCCTCCCTGAATACAACCATGGCCATTATTTGTCTTGATTTTGCCTGTATCAAAAATGCCTAAAAACAATGAATGGAAACCCTAGGTTCGGGTATTATGATATAGCTCATGAAAACAAAATTAAATGATACAGAAAGTTCAGAAATTGAATGGCAAGCATGATTATACAATTTTTTTGGCAAAAAGATGCAAGAACATGGATTCACGATTTCATGTTCAGAGCTATGTTCAGGACCACTTACAGGGTGTTTCAGGCTATGAGAGGGCTTGGTTCTGATTGCTATAGCTTCAGGGGATTGCAAATAAGAACACCACGTTGAGATTTTGGATTGGATTGACCTCTAAGTATGGTTTCAGTTTCAAGATTTTCAAGCTTTTTTTCAAGTTTTGTTTGGCCGTTTTGGCAAATTTCAGCTCCTGTTTTGTATGTCTCTAGCTTGTAGATGTATAAGGGATTGCATTAGGTTAAATCTTTGGGCTTGAATCCATGTGCATTGAAGATTGAAGATATGATTTGATCACCATTAACAAAGCTTCCAAAATTATGCCAAATCCAAGATTTTGTTCACAATATGGCATGGTACGAATTTGATTGGGTGTGTCATGTTAATTGAAAGTTGTAATGATAAAAAAGATATCAAGCTATTAAGATTTGGATTTTATTTTGATTTAAATTGATTAAAAATGAATTAAATCAATAAAAATCAAATAAAATAGAAAAACTAATAATTGGTCATGAAATTGAAGATGGGACACGTGTGTGGTGTGACAAGATCAAATCAAGTGGAAAAAAGTGGGGCTATTTGGCAAAATTTGAAGTTTTGGGGATAGTTGACTTTTGGCAATTTTGGAAAAATGCCCAACTTCAACAATGCATAACTTCTTCAATTTTGAACTTTTGGAGGTGTTATTGGACTTTTTAGAAACCTTGAGATGTCCTATAACCAACCCATTTTGTCTCATATCATTTTTATATTCCATGCTCAAGTTATAAGGTTTGGAAAAAAGGTGTTTTTGTTGATTTTAAAAAATGACCTATAATGTCCAAATTTGTAACTTTTTGTGAGTGCATTTATTGATCTTGGGGTGTGAAGATGGATTGTAGGAAATTGCATCCTTTTCAAAATGAGCTTTGGATGGGTCATTTATCATAAAGTATGAGAAAGTTATGCTTAGTCAAAGTTGAGTTGACTTTTCTTGCAAAACTCTAATTTAGCAACTTTTGAATCTTGATGAATCTTGAGCAATCCTTGATGAATAATGATCAACCATCGATAAAATGATGAATTATCCTTCAAAATGAGAATGTTGACAAACAATCTTGAGGTTTTACTATTTGTAGGTCACAGTTGACCTTTGCCCTAGCACAGTCGATTTTGGGACTTAAGCAATTGACTGAGCAAACTTCCTTTGCAAGGCTGGAAATTTTACATGGATGAACTTGAGAGCATATTATGACATTGGGAAGCACTTGAGGTCATTTGTATGTAAGGACCCTGATGCAACACAAAACCCTAATTTTGAATTTGACTGCCTTAGGAGGTGATTTGACTGTCCAATCTCTTGAGCTAACTTGAGTCACTTGGAGATTATTCTTGACATATCTTGAGAAATATGGGAGGGAAAATTTTGGGGTACAACAGTTGCCCCTGTTCAATTTTCTTAAACCTGAGGATATAGATTGGCTTTCGAGCCTTTCGTAATCCGAAGGTGGAAGATAATTGAACACTAGAGTGCCCAAAAATTTGCACTCGCATGGTGTAGTATCAGCATTGTGATGTCGGGAATGGGCTTACAGATGCCATTTGGAGATTGTTGGTAGGAGGATGGGCTTACAGATTCCATCTGCAGGAATTTCGATCGCATAAGAGATTCCTTAGCGAGAACTTGCATACCTGTTGTTGTAGAAGATTCCGTTGGGGAAGCCTAACTTTTGTTGGGATTTAGGAACTTGCCTGTGTTTCAACTGAGAGGATGCCTCGGCTGAGTCTTAAGAACCTGTCCATAATGCAATTGGGGGGAAACATCTTCATCAAGATCTAGGAACTGACTAGTGCTCAACGTAGTATACCGTTGAGGTTATAATACTCGTCCACACTATGACGGAGGAAAACATCAAGATCTAGGAACTGACTAGTGCTCAACGTAGTATATCGTTGAGGTTATAGCGCTCGTCCACACTATGACGTAGGGAAACATCTTCATCAAGATCTAGGAACTGTCTGGTTTTCAACGTAGTATACCGTTGAAATTAGAGAACTCATCCACACTATGACGGAGGAAAGCATCAAAATTTAGGAATCGACTAGTGCTCAACATAGTATACCATTGAGGTTATAGCACTCGTCCACACTATGACATAGGGAAACATCTTCATCAAGATCTAGGAACTGTCCGGTCTTTAACGTAGTATACCGTTGAAATTAGAGAACTCGTCCATACTATGACGGAGGAAAGCATCAAGATTTAGGAATCGACTAGTGCTCAACATAGTATGTCGTTGAGGTTATAGCACTCGTCCATACTATGACGTAGGGAAACATCTTCATCAAGATCTAGGAACTGTCTGGTCTTCAACGGAGTATACCATCGAAATTAGAGAACTCGTCCACACTATGACGGAGGAAAACATCAAGATTTAGGAACCGACTAGTGCTCAACATAGTATACCATTGAGGTTAGCGCTCGTCCACACTATGACGTAGGGAAACATCTTCATCAAGATCTAGGAACTGTCTGGTCTTCAACGGAGTATACCATTGAAATTAGAGAACTCATCCACACTATGACGAAGGAAAACATCAAGATTTAGGAACTGACTAGTGCTCAATATAGTATATCGTTGAGGTTATAGCGCTCGTCCACACTATGACATAGGGAAACATCTTCATCAAGATCTAGGAACTGTCTGGTCTTCAATGGAGTATACCATTAAAATTAGAGAACTCGTCCACACTATGACGGAGGAAAACATCAAGATTTAGGAACTGACTAGTGCTCAACGTAGTATACCGTTGAGGTTATAGCACTCGTCCACACTTTGACGTAGGGAAACGATCGAGATTGAGAACCTTATCTGAAATTCAACCGAGGATAATTGAGATTTAAGAACCGGTCAGGTCTTCGACTAAGCTGAGAACTTAACTGCATCTTTCCTGAAAGGTAAAGGTCAGTCATATGCAATGCATGAGATGGATCAAGCAATGATGTTCTCAACATAAATGGGATTGTATGGTATGATGCGTATATGCATGTATCATGATGTATGAAAATGTGATGTTTTAGCTGGGGAAAATAAATCCCGGAGTTGCTGGAGAATAGAGTTGAGCTCTTCGTTTCCGCTGGGGATGATGAACGAAGATGATTGTGAGAATAAACCTGCAGGAGAAAAGAAATCCGTTGGGGAATAAACTGATGAAGAGATTACTCTGTGGGGAATTGATGTTCTGCTGAAGATTTTAACGATAAACTCCGCTGGGGATTCTGTTGATAAGCTTTGTTGGGGATTTCAATGATGAACTCCGCTGGGGATTTCAACGATAAACTTCACTGGGGATGGATTACCGTTGCTGGTGATATTGAATATGTTGAGGATTGAATTCCTGTTTGTGAAGGGAAAGAATTTCACTGGGGGATGGTCTTTCAGCTGCAACTTGCTAGGGATAACCCTGTTAGACTCTTGTGGGGATAACCCTCTGAATTTGGCTGGGGAGATTTATTTTGTACTTCGCTGGGGGTAAGCTTCCAAAGTCTACTGGGGAAGATGATTCAACTCTATTGGGGAAGCTCTTTTTAGACCGTGCTAGGGAAATGGCTCCACTAGGGTATCTTGTATTCTATCGGGGAACATTCGTTGAGGAATATTAAGACTGTCGGGGATACTCTTATGCTTGCTGGGGAATATTCTTATACTCCACCGGGGAATATTAAGACCTTCTGGGGATACCAAACCTTTTTAAGGCTGATGGTAGACTAACTCTGCGTGGGGAGAATATTGTTGATTCGTCCATAGTTGCAAGTCTCAGCTGAGAGAGCTATCATTACTGTCTTACTCTGCGGGGGGTGAAGGTATCTTGGTCATATTCTTCAGCTAAATCTACCTTGATACCTGGTGGACAGAGCAATTGTGCAGTTCGGACAATTCTTATTGCCCCTGTTTCTGATATTACCAATAATTCATCTTTCGTTTCGCATGTAGATATTTATGAGCAGCAATTAGTGTCAAATGCATATATCAAAAATGAACATTGGACGTTCTTTGCAAAACAAAACAAATAAAGGAAAAACAGTTTGAAATTTGTTTGAAAATGTATTGTATTGATTTTGAAGTTTGGCCTGTAAATAGGCAGTTTTGTACAAGAGGCTGACGTCCTAGTAAGAGAACGCCGCCAAACAAATAGAAATTTACACAATTTGTTAAGAGAAAACAAAACAGCTATATGAATAATCCCACTGGGTTCCAACTCTGCTATTGCCTTTATGTCTTCGAGCATCTCATCAATTTTCTACTGGTTGAAGGTAGATTAGATTGATCAGTGTCGTCTGAGCTTGATAGTCGATACCGGAGTCCGGATGCAAGGTAATCCAATGAGACATAGTGTTACGCTTTAATCCCTAATTTTTTCCTGGACCGCCCTTTCGGGTTTTCAGTCCACCGGGATACCCTTTTTTGCCCAAGCCGCCTTTTCAGGTTTTCGACTTGCCGGGTGTACATATTTTTTCATCTTCATCCCTTATTTTTGCCCGAACCCTTTTGGTTCGCCGGGAAGCCCTTATTTTTTCCTAGGCCGGTCAACCTAGCGGGTCTTTGATTATGCGTAGTATATTTTTACTATGTCTGCATTGACGGGGTGAGGGAGGTCGTCACCATCCATGGTGGTTAGAATCATAGCTCCTTCTGAGAAAATGTTCTTAACCACAAATGGCCATTCGTAAGTAGGGGTCCATTTGCCCCTGGGATCACCTTGAGGTAAAATGATGCGCTTGATTACCAGGTCCCCGACTTGATACTCTTGTCGTCTAACTTTCTTTTTAAATACCTTGATCATCTATTTTTGGTATGTCTGACCATGACAGATAGCAGTAAGTCTCTTTTCGTCGATTAGGTTCAGTTGATCAAGCCGGGTCTGAATCCAGTCATCTTCGCTCAAACCTGCATCCTTCATGATCCGAAGAGAGGGTATCTGAACTTCGATAGGCAAGACTGCCTCCATGCCATAAACCAAGGAATAGGGTGTTGCCCCTGTTGACGTCGTGCTGAGGTACGGTACCCATGAAGAGAAAATGGTAACATCTCGTGCCAGTCTTTGTATGTTACTGTCATCTTCTGCACATTCTTCTTAATGTTCTTATTAGCCGCTTTGACAGCTCCATTCATCTTCGGCCGGTAGGGAGAAGAGTTGTGATGCTGTATTTTGAATTGCTCGCAGAGCTCATCGATCATCTTGTTGTTGAGATTGGTACCATTGTCCGTAATGATCCTCTCTAGTACACCGTATCGACAGATCATATTGTGCCAAATAAACCGTGCCACGGCGTTCTTGGTTACAGTAGCGAAGGAAGCCGCTTCAACCCACTTCGTAAAGTAATCGATCGCTACTAGGATGAAATAATACCCGCTAGATGCCATAGGTTTGATCTCGCCGATCATATCAATGCCCCACGTTGCAAAAGGCCAAGGTGCTGTCAAGACATTCAGAGGAACTGGAGGTATGTGCACCTTATCAGCATAGACCTGGCACTTGTGACATGTCCGAGAATGCTGATAACAGTCGGCCTCCATTGTGGACCAGTAATATCCTGCCTGAATGATCTTCTTTGCCATGGTATGTCCACTGGAATGAGTTCCGAAAGTACCTTCATGTAACTCCGTCATGATCCTTTCTGCTTCATTTTTATCTACACAACACAGTAAAGTTGAATCCTGGTTACGCTTGTAAAGGATGTCATTGCTGATGAAGAACTTCGCCGCGAACTTCCTCAGAAACTTCTTATCATTAACAGATGCACCCTCGGGGTACTCCTGAGCTTCAAGATACCTCTTCACTTCATGATACCAGGGCTTTTCTGTTACCTCTTCAGTCTCAAGATCACAGCAATGTGCAGGTTCGTCTAATCTTTCAATAATGATCCGGGGAGCCTCGTTGTCCAATTGAATTTGAACATAGAAGACATCGTAGCTAACGCGTCCGCCAACTGATTCTCCTCTCTAGGGAAGTGTTCAAAGGTTATCTCCTCAAAGTGGGGAAGCAACATCAATACATACTCCTTGTAAGGAATCAAATTTGGGTGTTTCGTATCCCACCCTCCTTTGATCTGACTGATCACGAGAGCGGAATCTCCGAAGACACATAGAAACTTAATCCTTAGGTCAATTGCTGCTCGAAGACCCATAATGCATGCCTCATACTCCGCCATGTTGTTGGTGCAGTTAAAACATAGTCGGGCGGTGAACAGAGTATGAGAGCCTTTAGGAGATATGATCACAGCGCCAATGCCGTTACCCAAAGCATTTGAAGCTCCATCAAAGTACATGGACCATCGGGATCCTTCCTCAGGTCCTTCCTCCGGTCCAGGTGTCTCACAATCAGTAACCAACATGATATTCTCGTCCGGGAATTCAAAGTTCATAGACTGGTAATCATCCACTGCCTGATGTGCCAAATGGTCTGCCAATAAACTTCCCTTGATTGCCTTTTGAGTCGTGTACTGGATGTCATACTCAGTCAAGATCATCTGCCATCTCGCTATTCTTCCGGACAAGGCAGGCTTTTCGAAGATATACTTGATTGGATCCATCTTAGATGTTAATAGAGTAGTGTGAGTCAGCATATACTGTCTTAGCTCGCGAGCAGCCCATGCCAAAGCGCAACAAGTTTTCTCGAGCAGTGAGTATCGGGTCTCACAGTCGGTAAACTTTTTGCTAAGGTAGTAAATTGCGTGCTCTTTTCGGCCAGACTCGTCATGCTGCCCCAGCACACACCCCATTGAGTTATCAAGCACTGTCAAGTATAAGATTAAAGGTCTCCCTTCAACTGGTGGCATCAGGATAGGTGGCTCTTGGAGATACTCTTTGATCCTTTCGAAAGCGGCCTGGAATTCATCGTTCCAACGTACTACCTGATCTTTCTTCAGCAGCTTGAAGATTGGTTCACAAGTAGCAGTTAGGTGCGAGATGAATCGGGCAATGTAGTTCAGTCATCCCAGAAAGCCCCTGACTTCTTTCTCTGTTCTGGGAGCTGGCATCTCCTGTATAGCTTTCACTTTTTCCGGATCCACTTGAATACCTTTGTCGCTTACGACGAAATCCAGCAGCTTACCAGACCTTACCCCGAAGGTGCACTTGTTCGGGTTCAACCTTAGTTTGTACAACTTCAGCCTGTCAAACAGCTTCTGCAGATGGTCAAGGTGTTCTTACTCAGTTTGGGACCTTGCAATCATATCATCAACGTATACTTCAATCTCATGATGGATCATGTCATGAAACAAAGCAACCATGGCACGCTGATATGTTGCCCCAACATTCTTTAACCCAAAAGGCATGACCTTGTAGCAAAAGGTACCCCACTGAGTAACAAAAGTTGTCTTCTCCATGTCTTCGGGAGCCATTTTTATCTGATTATAACCGGAGAAACCATCCATAAAGGAGAAAACCTTGTGTTGGGCGGTGTTGTCAACCAGAACGTCAATATGAGGTAGAGGGAAATCATCCTTGGGGCTTGCCCTGTTCAAATCCCTGTAGTCAACACACATTCGGACCTTACCATCTTTCTTCGGCACTGGAACCACATTGGCCACCCATTGAGGGTAAGAAGTAACTGCTAGAAAACCGGCATCAAACTATTTCATCACCTCAACCTTGATTTTCTCAGACATCTTTGGGCGCATACGGCGAACCTTCTATTTCACTGGAGGACAGTCTTCCTTGGTAGGCAGGCGATGAACCACAATATCAGTACCCAAACCAGGCATATCTTCGTAAGACCAGGCAAAGATCTCAACGTAGCCACGCAGCATCTGAACCAACCGTTGTTTCACACTAGGCTCCAGATTGGCACCAACCTTGACTTCCTTCTTGTCTGTCTCAGTACCCAGATTCACTGATTCCACTGGCTCTTCATGTGGCTGAATGGCCCTCTCTTCTTGAAGTAACAGTCTTGCAAGTTCACCAGACACTTCGCAATCATCTTCACCTTCGTCTTCAGCTAGGTTGATCGGATTTTCAAAGTCATAACCGGCAGTAGCAGAGTCGTTACCAGTAGGATCCAGAGTGGATGTGGACCTGTATATGTGAGTGTGTGTAAAATAGCTGTTTTGCAATATATAATAAAGAAAAACAAGGAGCGCAAAATTTGAAATGCAAAAAACGTCCAATGCTTTTATTAATGATATATGAAAATGACACACATAAAGCCCTCACAAATGAAGCCACAGTGCCCCGGGTAAGGCACCGGGCCGTAAAGTTTAAAACATTGTCTATTACAAATTCAAAATAAAAGTTTCATTACTGGGTAACAAAAGTAATAGGGATGAAGTCCTTTGCTGTCCAGTTGCTTGGTCCACTTTCGGTTGTAGGATAGATCCAGCTGTCGAATTCAGACTCTTCCACATCATTTTCAATGGCATTTACTCCCGAGTTGCTGATGAACACATGAGGTCTTCCGATTCGTGCATTCTGAACAACCCTTTGAGCTTCTGCAGTGAAACCCAAACCAAACTTGTTAGTCTTCTGTGTAAAATCAGGAAGTCGGCCCCAATTTTCACACTCACCCTTCTCAATAACAGCCCGAGCATCTTTTAAGGAAGCCATTTTCATAGGAGAATCTTCAACCACAGTCTCAGGTGATGCCAGTGTCTGGGGAACCTCTTCAAAATGCTGAAATGGGGTCTCAATGAACTCCCCATCCATCTCTACGTATCGGAAAGAGTTGAGGTGGCTGACCATGTACTCCTCCTCTCCCTGTACTATCACAATCTTCCCTTTGACCGGGTACTTCAACTTCTGGTGGAGCGTTGAGGTTACGGCCCCGACTTTATGGATCCATGGACGACCCAACAAACAAGAGTAGGATGGCCGAATGTCCATCACATAGAATGTAGAATTGAAGACCTGAGAACCAACCTTGATCAGGATATCAACCTCTCCATGCACCATCCTCTTAGACTCATCAAAGGCCCTGCCAATAATGTTACTTGGTTTCAGCTCCAACCCTTCACAATCCAACCAGTCTAGAGATTTTTTAGGCAAGACGTTCAACGAAGAACCAGTATCCACCAATACATGTGCAAGAGTAGTGCCCCTGCATTTAATGGACACATGCAGGGCATTATTGTGACTCTTCCCTTTAGCAGTCAAGTCGGCGTCCGAGAAACCCAGCCCATTATCAGCCGTCAAATTGGCCACATAATCTGTAAACTGATCAGCTGATGTCTCTTGCGGCACGTGGGTAGTTTTCAAAAAGGTAATCAGAGCCTTGGCATGCGCCTTTGAGCACATCAATAGTGACAACATAGAAATCTTAGACGGGGTTTGCCCCAGCTGTTCGACTACATTATAATCACTCTTCTTAATAATCTTCAGAATCTCTTCCATCTCCTGTTTGGAAGCTTCAACAGAAATTATCTTTGGTGCCTCCGTCTGGGCAGGCACATCAGTGGTGATCCCTTTGCCCCGAGCGTTAAATGACTTGGCGACAGGGGTAAGAATAGGAACTTGATCAGGAATAGTGGCAGGTACACTAGTAGGTGTAATAACAACAGGTCTTCAGACAGTTGGTGGAGCAATATCAGGTGAGAAAAGTCTTCCGCTGCAGGTGACTTTAGCAGGTCCAGTAATGTTACTGACATCAGTATCAACATCCCATTCTTGCTTAACTCCATGAAAATAAACATCAGCCCCATAGTGCCAAGGGACAACTTTATCAGAGGTATAAGGGATGGGCCCCGGAACAGTGATGATCACAAGTGCGATTTTCGGAACAGATGTAATTTTAACAGGCTTCCTCGAGGGAGCCTTGGAAGAATTGTCGAAAATGGTAATAATGGCAACTTCTTCAGAATGAACTGAGGGAACAACAGTCTTCTCAAATAGGATCTCTTTACTATCCATCAAGTTTTGGATACCTGACTTCAAGAATGGGCAACCGGTAGGTAAAACAGAACACATATGGCAACCTTCATCACAGCCCGGAAATAAACCGACTAGCAAAAGGTTCTTCTTTACAGTCATCAAAGGGGCAACAATTTCATCCACAGAAACTACAAACAAGTCTTCTTCTAGAGCATTCACTCCATGCTTGGGCATGGGAGCAGTCACAATATTAGGCCTCTCGGGCGCCTCAAACTCAATCTCCTTCGCATCAATTAGGTCTTGTACCTTGTTCTTCAAAATCCAACAATCATCTGTATTATGCCCCGGGCTATCAGAGTGAAAATGACAGCGGGCATTAGGGTTATACCTCGGTGATGTGGTATTTGGACTCTTTGGGGCTTCCTTTAGAACCACCAGATTAGTCTCCAGCAACTGTGGCAGAATCTGAGACAAAGTCATGCTGAGACGAGTGAATTGCCTTCGAGGTCTCTCGTCCTTCTGTTGATTGTTGTGCTGAGGAGCACCAGCAGGTTTTGAAATAACAACCGCATTGACAGCTTGGCGGTGTTCAGGTCTATTCTGTCTTCTCGAACTGTAGACAGCACTGGACTCTTTTTTAAACGACTTCTTCTCAGTGCTTGATGAGGCACCCTTCTGTATCTTCCCAGCCTTAATACCAACCTCAATCCTCTCACCAGTCAAAATAAGGTCTGTAAACCCAGATGAAGAGCTTCCAATCAAGTGGTTGAAAAATGGACCAGACAGGGTCCCCAGAAACATATCAACAAGTTCCTGATCAGCTAAGGGTGGTTGTACTCTTCCGGCGAGGTCTCTCCACTTTTGAGCATAATCTTTGAATCCTTCACCCGTTCCCGTTGACATACCCTGGAGTTGGGTACGCGTAGGAGCGAGGTCGGAGTTGTACTGATACTGCCTGTAGAAAGCAGTAGCCAAATCTTCCCAACTGCGGATACTGGCTCCGTCCAACTGATAGAACCACTCAAGCTGAGTCCCAGAGAGACTGTCTTGAAAGAAATGGATCCATAGGTTCTTATCAGCAGTGTAAGGCTGGATCTTTCTCACATATGATCGGAGGTGCAGCTTCGGACAAGAAACTCCGTCATACTTAGCAAAGGCTGGTGCCTTGAATTTGTGGGGAATCACCACCCCAGATGATAGACCTAGATCTCCGAAGTCCAGACCAGGTACCTTTTGAACCTCCATAGCACTCAATCGGTCTTCCAGTTGTTTGTATCTATCCTCAGCAGGAGGATACTGTTCTTCATCGTAGTCCGTCTCGTTGTCGGAGACCACAGGGCTAGGAGCCCTCCTTTCTTGTGGACTACCTTTCCCTCTAGATGAGGTGGTCAGATTAACTTCATTCTGCAGCCTGTTTCCAAACCTGTGCCCTGTGTTAAACAAGATGGTCCTCTTCTTCTTCTTCTTCTTCTTCTCTTTCAAAATCAAGTTCTTCAGGTCCTACTGACCCTTAGCTAGATTCATGAACAACTCTTGAAATTGGGCATTCTGGGCTTGGAGGGCCTTGATAGCTTGCTTGGTTGTAGGTTCAGCAGACATGATGATTGCTGAAATAAACAACGAAGAAGATAAGAGACCTGTAAAGGGTACCTGTTTATGAAGTGCATGGGATGAAATGCGTATGATTTATGATTTCAAAGACAATTGAGAGATTCAAATTTGTAAACAAGAAAGGAAACACACTTTATTAGATTTAAACTTCAAAATTTAAATTGTTCAACAAATTTTCCTTAAGGCGTTACAAGAATGGAAATATTGAAAAGTAAACAAAAACTGGAATGGAAATCATCAAAGGTCCATCAATGCTCCCATGGTCTCTTCTTATCAGTATGGACATAGTCGTTGAGAATCCGCTCGTTCTCTAACTGCCTAGTCAGCTTCTGGATCTTCTGCTCTTGTTCATTGAACTTCTCTCGGTAAGAATCCCGTTCCTCCCTTAATTGCATCCAAGATCTCTTCAGTGCCCCAATGTCAGTGGGCATATAAGGGTGGAGAATGGTTGGAAGAACCCCTTCTTCATTAGCAACTTCAAGAGTGACAGGCCGGACAACTTCATATGGCATACCCAGCTTTTGGGCGCGGATACGGACCCATCTGAGATATGGCTCCATTGGCAGAGAAGTCTTTAGGCCCAGCTCATGTGGATCAGATTGGTGAACTCTATCCCAAGCCCTTATGAATCTACGACGCTGCTCATCGCTATCCCCTTGAAAATCAAAGATTATATGAGGCATTAACATCTCATGAGGTCCTTCTCTTCTGGCTCTTCCAAACTGACGGAGAGCTAAGCATGGGTTGTAAGAAATTCCTCTGTGGGTTCCTATCAATGGAACATTAGGATACTCTCCACAACGATCAATGATAGTCACCTCATCCATACCTTTGAGAGTCCAGATAATGTCATTATGAGAAAGAGACATCACCCTATAAGCCCATCCCATTCTTTCTTTGTTCTTCAGTACTGACTTAGGGAGGTGCAAAATAAACCACCTCGACAATAAAGGAGCACATCACATCAAGGTTCCCCGCTTTCAGGCAGTACGAGCATAGAGCTGATGAAGAATGTCACCCAAGAGAGTGGGTACAGGGTTATGAGAGATGAAGATCTTTATGGCATTCACTTCAACAAAAGTGTTAAGATTCGGAAACAATACCAAGCCATAAATCAGAAGAGCCAGAATATCCTCGAAGGCCTTGAAGTCTAGACCATCCTAGAAGTAGTTAGCCTTGCCAACCAGGAACTTAGTCAGAAAACCTTTTGCTCCACTTCTAGTCTCCCAATTAGCCATTAACTCCTCTTTAGTCAAATGAAGGGCTGCAGCAATCTCTTCGGGCCTAAGGGTCTTTTCCCAACCAGTAAATGGGGTCTGCTCCAGAACAGAGATACCGAGCAGCTCAGAGAACTCTTCTAGGGTGGGAACCAGCTGATAGTCTTGAAAAGTAAAATAATGGTACAACGGATCATAGAACTGGACTAGGACACTCATCATCTGCTCGTCCAATTTGGAGGTGACCAAACTGAGAAGAGAACCATGCCTCCTGATGAATGAGGTAGTGTCAGGCATCTTGGCAACCAACTCTTTAAGCAACGTAGGGACTTGGACAAAGTTGATCCGGATGGTATTCTTACGCATGGGCATCATGATGACCTACAAAACAGAGCAAAGATGAATCCCTCCTGTCTTTGAAATATGTTAGTCCTTATGCAAGATGTATGCAATGTTATGATGTCATGATGTCATGATAGTAAGCACACCACAAGTCACACAAAAGAGCCCTTAGATTTCAGGCTGGCATGGAGCTTAGGTACTACCCTCTTTTAGTTCAGTTGGTTTAAACCTGTCCTAAAAATAGTAACCGGGTTCTAGAGGATCTCAATATCACTGACTACACTCAATCAGTCATAATTCCAGTTTAGCAACCTTTTCTTGCGGCCATAATCATCACGAGAGTTTAGTCTCAATGAGTGTAGCATACTGCTACTGTTCTATGGCCAAGTTGGTCAATTTAAGGTTCTAAGGTCAGTTGGTGCTTAACGACCCCTTAGAAGACCCATATTCTCCTCGTTCCAACACAAGGGATATCGGTACAGACTAAAGTGCCACACCAACGTAGCTACTGCTTCAACCGTGTCGGTCTACGTCGGACAGTTCCCTCACAGTTTATTGCTACTTACCTAAAGGGTACCCCCAGATCCGGGTTAGGATCTATAGAAACTACGATACAAGCCCACAAAATTAAATCATACAAAGCATACAATTGAAAACACAATGATCTAATCCTAAGGTACACCTCACTTATTTATCCCCAGCAGAGTCGCCAGTTCTGTGATCAGTGGGAATGAGAACTGACTGTTTTTGGGAATGCTGGTTCGCGTTTTGCGTTTATGTTTGCAAAATGTCGCGGTAAGCAAGAGTTGCCACCGTCTTTTATTTTATCCAACAAGGAAAGGACAAAAGCATAGAAAAATTCCTTTTTCGAGATGTTTCTCGAGTTCGGGAGGTTGATTATAGAAAGGGAAGATGTTAGCACCCTTTCTATCCATGGTTATCCATGGGCTCTTAGGTACTTGCTCATAGTGTTTTCAAAATTTGCTTTTCTTTGTGTTTGTGGGTTTGAAAAGAGTTTTTGTTTGAAAAGAGTGTAAGTGCGAAAAGTTTTGTTTTGTTTTAAAAGGAGCAAGTACTTAAGAACCATCTACCTACTCGAAAAGGGAATTAAACTGTGCTAATGTCCTTTAGGCAACGCTAGCCCACTATTGATGAGTAGGTAGCATCGTCGTTGGATTTTTAGGGTCAATTCGATTACGGGACGTGTGGTCACTAAAGCAATGTTAGGACGCCTTAGCGATAACCCTAATGTCTTAGATCATTTTATCCGATGCAACCGTTTCGAGGAAACTATGATCTTTGGACAAGAGGACGACCTCTAAAACTTCCTATACTCAATGACCACGTTCGAGGCAACCAAGTGAGGTATACCCTAAGAGTGCGTATGTGCGAGTGTGTTAGTTCAGTTATATTATCTTTGTACATGTCATGGGTGAGCTATGTTGATTTTAAGTTCATACATTTGATCTTGTCATGCATTCCCTATTATCAAACATCTAACAGTGTATAGTTGCGGAATTTAAATTGCGGAAATTAAATCTAAACTATTACAAGGCATCGGGTATTTACATCGCCAAAAACAACCCTTTAATTTAAATTGCGGAAAATAAAAGAAAGCGATAAATAATTAAAGTCCTAATTAAAAGCTATTACATACCGGAAGCAATTACAATATTGGAAATATGGATCGCGTGCAAGAAATTAAGACGGCGCATTTTTTAGGGTTTTGACCCTTTTCGTTAAAGAAAGCATGTTTTTGTTATTTTTTTGAATTAAATGGAAATTAGATCTAAGTTTAATAATCAATTAATTAATTAATGAAAATATTTTTGGTTTTTTATATTTAAGGAAATAAAATAAAACTGATTAAAATTGTTAAAACCTAATATTCTAAATTAATTTTAATTTATTACAAAAAATGTTAAAATTGTACCTAATTAAAAACTACATTAATTGATTAATATTTATTTACAAAAATACAATGATGATATTAATTTTAATAAAATAAAAATAATATTTTTGTGTTTTCTGATTCTTATTAAAAAATATTAATTGGTTAAGTTAAATAATAATGATAATTAAACAAAACAAAATAATAAAATGAAATTAAGAAAAAAAGAAAGAAATAACCAAATAGGGGGGTGCTGGGCCCAGATTGAGGTTTGTTCAGCAATTTTCCAAGGCCTAAACGTGTTCAAGCTTGGCTGACTTTGGCCATTCCATGCGTGTGCGTTGACTGGAGAGTATGGTGAACCTTTAATCCTGGCCTTCAGATTTGGCCTGAAGGCCATCTGGCGCCTGGATCTTTGAGGAGTATGGTAGTCCACGCACTAAGCTTTGCACTGGATCTCCTGGAACAAAATAATAATAAGCGTTTGTGGGGACCTGGGATTCGAACCCAGGTCCCATGAGACAATTCACTAGCGCGCTTACCAATCCAACTAACCTGCTTATTTGTTATTAGAATAGATGAATAATATTATAAGGGAAAAACGCATAGTATACTGGAAATAAAAAAAAAGCGCTAAATTTATTTGAACGGGCCAATGAAGACAAGCAACGTTTTCGTCTTCTTCATCAAGACCTGGCCTTTTTCCTGCGTATTTGGATTCGCAACAAAATCCGTGGCTTGCTTCTAACATGAATTCCGGGCCACATAAATACAAACTAAAAACACCAACGTGTTCGTCTCTCCTCCCTTAATACAACCATGGCCATTATTTGTCTTGATTTTGCCTGTATCAAAAATGCCTAAAAACAAGGAATGGAAACCCTAGGTTTGGGTATTACGATATAGCTCATGAAAACAAAATTAAATGATACAGAAAGTTCAGAAATTGAATGGCAAGCATGATTATACAAAAAAATTGGCAAAAAGATGCAAGAACATGGACTCACGATTTCATGTTCAGAGCTATGTTCAGGACCACTTACAGGGTGTTTCAGGCTATGAGAGGGCTTGGTTCTGATTGCTATAGCTTCAGGGGATTGCAAATAAGAACACCACGTTGAGATTTTGGATTGGATTGACCTCTAAGTATGGTTTCAGTTTCAAGATTTTCAAGCTTTTTTTCAAGTTTTGTTTGGCCATTTTGGCAAATTTCAGCTCCTGTTCTGTATGTCTCTAGCTTGTACATGTATAAGGGATTGCATTAGGTTAAATCTTTGGGCTTGAATCCATGTGCATTGAAGATTGAAGATATGATTTGATCACCATTAACAAAGCTTCCAAAATTATGCCAAATCCAACAGTTTGTTCACAATATGGCATGGTACGAATTTGATTGGGTGTATCATGTTAATTGAAAGCTGTAATGATCAAAAAGATATCAAGCTATTAAGATTTGGATTTTATTTTGATTTAAATTGATTAAAAATGAATTAAATCAATAAAAATCAAATTAAATTGAAAAATTAATAATTGATCATGAAATTGAAGATGGAACACGTGTGTGGTGTGACAAGATCAAATCAAGTGGAAAAAAGTGGGCCCATTTGGCAAAATTTGAAGTTTTGGGGATAGTTAACTTTTGGCAATTTTGGAAAAATGCCCAACTTCAACAATGCATAACTTCTTCAATTTTGAACTTTTGGAGGTGTTATTTGACTTTTTAGAAACCTTGAGATGTACTATAACCAACCCTTTTGGTCTCATATCATTTTGATATTCCATGCTCAAGTTATAAGCTTTGTCCCAAAAGGTGTTTTTGTTGACTTTCAAAAATGACCTATAATGTCCAAATTTGTAACTTTTTGTGAGTGCATTTATTGATCTTGGGGTGTGAAGATGGATTGTATTAAATTGCATCCTATTCAAAATGAGCTTTGGATGGGTCATTTCTCATAAATTATGATAAAGTTATGCTTGGTCAAAGTTGAGTTGACTTTTCCTAGAAAACCCTAATTTAGCAACTTTTGAATCTTGATGAATCTTGAGCAATCCTTGATGAATCATGATCAACCCTTGATAAAATGATGAATTATCCTTCAAAATGAGAATGTTGATAAAAAATCTTGAGGTTTGACTATTTGTAGGTCACATTTGACCTTTGCCCTAGCACAGTCGATTTTGGGACTTCTTGAGCAATTGACTGAGCAAACTTCCTTTGCAAGGCTGGAAATTTTACATGGATGAACTTGAGAGCATATTAGGACATTGGGAAGCACTTGAGGTCATTTGTATGTAAGGACCTTGATGCAACACAAAACCCTAATTTTGAATTTGACTGCCTTAGGAGGTGATTTGACTGTCCAATCTCTTGAGCTAACTTGAGTCACTTGGAGATTATTCTTGACATGTCTTGAGAAATATAGGAGGGAAACTTTTGGGGTACAACACATCCCTTCTAGTGTAACCAAACTGTCGCAACACCAAACAAGGATTATAAGTGATTCTTCCCCTAATTCTTAAGAGGGGGACATTGGGGAATTCCCCCACAACGATCAATAATGGTAACACTCTCCAAGGACCGTGGACACCAATGAATATCTGAATGTGTAAGGGACATCAACCTATGAGACCATCTCATACCCTGCTCATTATTTAAAACAGACCGAGGTAGGTGCAAAATAAACCACCTAGCCAATAGAGGAGTACAACAGAAAAGGGTCCCTCTTCTCTTTAGAGTGCGAGTATACAGAGAGTGTGGAATATCTCCAAGTAACGTAGGCACCAAATTATGAGACAGAAAAACCTCGACCGCATTCACATCTATGAGCTGGTTCGAATTAGGGAATAGTACCTTCCCATAGATGAGAAGGGCCAATACTTCTTCAAAAACCTGTAAATCCAGGGTATCCCAAAAATGGTGAGCTTTCTAAAATAGAAACTTGGCTAGAAACCCTTTGACGCCTCTTCTAGATTTTCTTAATTTGCCACTACATCAGGCCGTTGTTAAGACAGAGCTTGAGCAATTTCTTCAGGTTTTGGGTCTCTTTCCATACCGTTAAATGGTAACTGATTAAGGATAGGTACCCCCAATAATTGAGAAAACTCCTCCATAGTAGGCACTAACCGGTAATCAGGAAAAGTGAAGCAGTGATGTAAAGGGTCAAAGAACTGAAATAGCACCTTTACCATTTCTTCATCAGGGTTTGAGGTGACCAAATTGATAAGTCGACCATGTCTTTCAGTGAAGGGAGAGCTTTCAGGAATCCTTGATGCTAATTCCCTGAGTTGAGGAGGTACCCTCACAAGGTTGACTTGGATAATGTTCCTACGAGCAGATGCCATGTCCTACAAATCAAGGCAAAGATAAGCCCTAGAAAATCCTTGAAATGGTTAGTATGATATTCCACATCATGATGTCATGATTATGCTAAGAAATTACAGATATAGAAAGCACAAGCAAATCACACAAAGACCTTAGGTTTAAGGCTTGCATGGGTTTTAAGGTAATACCCTCTTGAGATTTGATTAGTTCAACATGTCTTATAAATAGTAACCGGATTCTAAGGGATATCAATATCACTGATCTTTCCCACAAGTTTTGTTCTGATAGACAATTGACTTGCCACCAAATAAAACTCAGGAGTCAAATCTCAATGAGTGTAGTGTCGAGTATCAACCGACTTTGGGGATACGCCAAAGACGGCTATCTCACTACGTCCAAATGGAAAAGTTGTTCAATTAAGGTTCTAAGGTCAGTTGATGCTTCATGACACCATGCAGCGGCCCCGTATTCTCCTTGATTAACTCAAGGGCTACCGGTACCCACCAAAGTGTCACATCAACGTAGCTATCGCTTCAACCGTGTCAGTATACCCCGCACAACTTCCATGATCTATTGCTACTTACCTAAAAGGTTTCCCTAAATCCGGGTGTGGGATCTATAGTAACCAAAAAAATACCCTTAAAAGTAAAACAATCAAAACAAACAAAGAAAACAAATATGAAATGAACTAGACCCTAAGGTAAACCCCATATTTATTATTTTTCCCCAGTAGAGTCGCCAGTTCTATGATACGGTGACAGAACCGACTGTTATACTGGTTTGCATTTTATATTTGCAAATGTTCGGTAAGCAAGAGTCGCCACCGACTTTTCTTTTATCCAACAAAGGAAAGGGTGAAAAGAACAGAAAAAGACCTTTTTCGAGATTTTCTGAGTAAGGGGGATAAATTATGGAAAGGGAAGGTGTTAGCACCCTTTCCATCTGTGGTTTTCCACGGGCTCTTAGGTACTTGCTCGTTTTGAAAACTGCTTTCGTTTTGTGTGTTTTTGAAAAGTTTGCTTGCTTTATGATAACTCTTGTATCAGTCCTCAAGAGTGTTGATAAAGCGTTTTTTTGAAAATGTTTGAAAGTGTGAGGTGTGAAAAAGTTTAAGTTATGAGCAAGCAATTAACAGTAACTACCCACTCAAGGTCGTTCTTGTATTTTTCCTCCTCCTTTGGATAGTTCTACCGATACCATTAGTTAGTAGGAAGCCCTATCTTTTGATGTCGAGGGACTATCAAAGGGACATTTATGGTCACTAAGGCAACTGGGCAAGAACTCTTAGTAATTGTCCTAAAGTTCTAAGATCACTTTTTTAACCGAGGCAACAGTCGAAAGGGTCATCGAGGGACTTGTGATCTCTTGAACTCAAGGACAGTCACTAAAAATTCTTACGTTTCAAGAATTGTGACCATTTTCAAAGGCAACTGAAGTGGGAGATACCCTATGGGTGAGCATGTGTAAGTATACTTGATTCAGATATATTATCTTTGAATTAGGTTATGTTATGTTCAATTAGTCGTTATCTTTCCATATAATCCTATTAATCTAAACAGTTAATAGTGCGGAAAATAAATTGCAAAAAATAAAATTCCTAAGCTATTACAAGGCTTTGGGACAGTTACATAATTAGATGCGGAAATTTAAACCTAATTAAAATTATTACAAACCGGGGAACAGTTACATAATTAAAAAAATACGAGAAAGCAACTTAACAAAATAAAGAGGCAAGAAAAATGTCAGAATCAGGAGAATGGAGGTTGGGAGGATTAGGGTTAGTAGAAAAGGAAATATTTAAAAATTAATGGCGAAAGATTCAAAATTGATTAATTTAAGAAAAAAAAGATTTGATTAAATTATTCTAAGTCTAATTAATTTTAATTAAGGAAATATCTAAACCTAATTAATGTTAATTACAAAAAATATATTTAAATCTAATTATCTTTAATTACTAGAAATAAAATTAATTGATGATTTATTTACAAGAAAAATTAATCAAAACATATTTTTTGTGTTTTTGATATAAAAGAAATTAAATTAAATAAGTGGGAAAAAAACCTAATTCTAGTTAGTTTTAATTAAGGAAATAAGTAAAATAATTAAATTAATTGACAAAAATTAAATAAATTAGAAAAAACCCTAAGTCTATTTTTTTGTGATTTTTTATGATTTTATGATTAAAATAAAAAAAACTTATTTTAAAACAAATAAAATAAAATAAAAAAACAAAGAAATTAAAATAAAAAAAATGGAAAGATGGGCCTATTATGAGCAATGAGGGGGGGGGGGGGGGTGCTTGTTGAATCTTTATTAGGCCCAGATCTACTGGCCCAATTGCCTTGCATGAGATCCAGTGTTGAGCGTGTTTGAGGGTTCACCGTGGGCGCCTAGATCTGGATCTATGGTCTGATGCTTGTAATAGATCCAATGGTGATGAGATGATAACCCATGATACACTCCTTTACCCTTAGCACACTAGATCTGTAGTTAAATGATTAGAAAAAATTCAAAACACATGACCTGGGTATCGAACCCAGGTCCTCCCCTTCACACGCCTATGCCTTTACCATATGAGCCAATTGTCAATTCGTTGTACAAAGTAAAAAAAAAAAATGTGAATTTCCTTCAATTATTAAAGACAGCGTGCATAGATTTGAACTGGCCAGTGGGGCTGCGCCACACAGTCATCTTCCCCACTCCTCCATCGTGTTAACTCCTGTAGTTTTACCTACGGACGTTGTCCGTCACTACAACACCTTTAACTTCCAAAATCCAAATCACGCATTATAAATTAAACCTAAAGCCATGGATCAACTGGGCTTGATCCCCTAAGCATGACGGTACTCATCTTTGGGCTTAATTTTGCCTGTACCTGAAAACCCTAAAATAAAGGTCCAAACCCTAACAATGGAAGATCATCATACATTCATCAAAACTTGTAATTAATGATTCAAATATATTCTAAACATTCATACAAACATGAATGCATGATCAAAACACATTTATAATGCATGTATGGCCATAATCGTTTTTGAAGAATAAAACTCAAACCGTGATTGTATTGGTCGCGATTCTGGGAGCTTTGATGCTTGGAAACGATGCAGTTAGCGTCAAAATGACTCCAGGAATTGATTGCAAGCCTCAGAACCTCTTGAATCCCTCTGCAACTCCAAATCTGATTGCCACTTTTCTTTGAAATTTCAAGCTTGTGAACAGGGTCTTTTTTTGCAGCAGCTGCGCGTGCTTTAGGTCTGGAATGTTTATGCATATATAGTATATCATATTAGGTTAATAAATATTGATTGAATCTTGAAGATTTGATGGAAAAGATTTGATTTGCATCTTAGAATTTTATGTTTCTAAATTTGGCCAAAACTTACTCATCTCTCTCCAATCATCCTTCACACGAGTTCTTGACTTAATCTTCTAATTTTAGACTCATGATATGGTCATAAAACAAATCTTTTGGATTTAATTCATGATTTTATTATTTTATTTGATTTATTAATATTTAAATGAATGAAAATTCAAATAAATAAAAATAAATCTCATAAAAATAAAATAATGGATTTAAATGTCTTGAATAAGTCCATGGATATGTTTGAGATCCAAAACCCACGCCCATTAGTTCAAAAGTTCCAATTTACTCACATTGACTTTTGTGCATTTTTCAAAAATTAGTTAACTTTAGTAATGCATATCTCTCTTAATTTTAACCCTATGAGGGTGTTCTATGACTTTTTAGAGAGCTTATGGTGTCCTCTAAACAACCCTTTTAGTTTCATCTCTATTGGATTTTCCATGTTCATGTAAGGAGCTTTGGAAAAAGATAACTTTTTGTTGACTTTTAAGATGACCTATAATGTCTGAGCTTGTATCTTTTAACTGGGGCATTTCTTGAACCCGAGGGATGAAGAGAAGGTGTAGGGGATTGGATTTTATTCAAAACGAGCTTTGGTGTAAAAATTTCTGATAAAGTATGAGAAAGTTATGCCTGGTCAAAGTTTGGTTGACTTTTCCTATAGAAACCCTAATTTGCAATTTTTGACTTTTGATGAGTTAGGAGCATTTATTGAGGAATCATGATCAATCTTTGATCAAATGATGGATATCACTTCAAAATGTTGACTTTTACCAAAAATCTTGAAGTTTGACTGTATATAGGCCACAATTGACTTTTGACCTAGTATAATTGATTTCTAGGCATTTGAGCAGTTGACTGAGCAAACTTGTTGTGCAAGGCATGAAATTTGGCATGGATAACTTTAAGGACATATTAGGACCATGTACAACATTTAAGACCATTGGAGTTCACACATCTTGATGAAAATTGAAACCCTAATCAGAGGTTCATTTCCTTTAGGAGGAGAATTTATCTGGTCAATTCTTAGTCATCTATGGGCAAGTTAGGGACCTCAATGGGCATGTGTTGAGTAAAATGAGAGGGGAAATTTTGGGGTATAACAACTGCCCCTGTTCAATCTTCTTAAACCTGAGGATGTAGATTGGCTTGTCTACCTTTCGTGATCTGAAGGTGGAAGATGATTGAACACTAGAGTGCCCAGAAATTTGCACTCATCTGAAGTAGCATTGTTGGTGGATAATATCGGGAATAGGCTTATAGATGCCATTTGGAAAAGATGACGGAAGACTATCAGAGATGGGCTTAAAGATGCCATCCACGAAATATGACGGAGAGTCGTCGGAGATGGGCTTAAAGATGCCATCTAGAGAACATACTGATTTCGCGAGATATTCTTTTGTGGGGATTCTTGTTCCTGTCGTTGAGGAGGACTCCGCTGAGGAATGTTGGTCTCTGTTTTGGGAAATAGAGCCTAGTAGCTTCAATTGTCCATTACTCTATTGGGGAGTCATCTCTTGACTGGAGAGACGAAAGCAAAGTGCTATCTGGTCAGGATCCAGGCTTCATAACATCTTTAATTAGATAAGAATCAGAGAAATCTTAGGGTCGATTTAATTGAACCAGAGAAAGTATCCACCAGAAACGAATCAGAATAAATCATTGGTTGATTTAAATTGAACTAGTAGATGTCTTTTGAGAATGATCTTTCTGAGGAAAATGCTGAAATAACCTTTCGTCAGAGGTAACTTTTGAAAAGACTGTCAGGTCATGAAAGTAGTCAATGATGTTTGTTGATTTGATCTTTCCTGAAAAGGTAAAGACTTAGTCGTATACCATGTCATGATGTATGAAATGCATTGTGTAATGATATTCTCGAAATAAATGAGATTATTCTGTATTCAGTATGTATGTGTATGCCATGATGTATGCATATGGAATTCTGTTGCGATATTTCCTAGTCTGGGAAAATAAATCCATGACTGCTGCTAGAGAGTACTGGGAAGCTGAATCCTGGACTGCTGTTTGGTAGATGAGGAAAGTGATTCTTTCATTTCTGCTGGGGATGATGAATGGAGATAATTTAATGGGGATTTCCTCTTTCCATTTGAGGATATTCTGTCGGAGATCTTTAACTCCTGCTTGAGAAGGACTCTGTGGGGATAAAATGCATTGTTGGAAGATTTTACCAATGTAGAGAAATAAACTTTGTTGGGGGATAAACTTCCGCAGCTAGAGAAATAAAATCTATCGGGGATAAGGCTTTATAAACTATTCAATATTATAAAAACTTAGCTGGGGAACATGGATTTCAATTCTCGAGGGAACTTTGCTGGAGGAGGTAATTCCTGCTTGGGGAAGAAGAGGTCAAAACTTTGGTTGTGTTCACTCTGTGAGGATATAGACATCATCAGGATGTATTTTGAGGATGCGGCAGTGACTTCGCATCATGTCATTTCTTCCCCTGTACCTGCTGGAGAAAAGTAACTATGGAGATTTTATGGATGGATCTATGTGTTGAATGAGTGTCAGAATGGCATCCGTCTCTGGATTGTATTTGAACTATACTTAAAACATGTATTGAATGACTGTCATAATGACACCCATCTCTGGATCATATATGAACTGTACTTGAAACATGTGTTGAATGAGTGTCAGAATGGCATCCGTCTCGTGATCGTATTTGAGCTGTACTTGAAACATGTATTGAATGAGTGTCAGAATGACATCTGTCTCTAGATCATATCTGATCTGTACTTGAAACATGTATTGAATGAGTGTCATAATGACATCCTTCTCTAGATCATATCTGAATTGTACTTGAAACATGTGTTGAATGAGTGTCAGAATGGCAGCCGTCTCTAGATCATATCTGAACTATACTTGAAACATGTATTGAATGAGTGTCAGAATGACATCCGTCTCTGGATCGTATCTGAACTGTACTTGAAACATGTATTGAATGAGTGTCAGAATGACATATGTCTCTAGATCGTATCTGAATTGTACTTGAAACATGTGTTGAATAAGTGTTAGAATAACATCCGTCCCTGGACCATATATGAACTATACTTGAAGAGAATCTGAATAAGTATCAGGATAACATCCGTCTCTGGATCGTACCTGAACTTTTTCTAGAAGAGAAATCTGGAATAATTACCAGGATAGCATCCGTCTCTGGATCACATCTGAACTGTTTCTAGAAGAGAAGTCTAGAATAAATACCAGGATAACATCCGTCTCTGGATCGTACCTGAACCGTTTCTGGATCGATTTTGCTTGATTGTACGTGATTCATTGCTGGAATTCATGTCTAATGCCCCAAGTGATTCAGATGAAGATCTTCCCCTGGCTGTTTGGCATTTTTGAGAGATTCCTTGAATCTTACTTGACTGCCCCAGATGATGGACAATGATCATGCCATGCCCCTTGGTTGGAAGTGTTTTTCCACTTGAGGTGAACCTTTTCATCGAGAAAGTTTTTATTCACAAGATATTCATCATGTGAATTTCTCTGTTGTCGAACAGATAACCATATGCAAACAACGATATTCAAATAATGTAAAGTTTATGCATGTCTTGAAGTTTTTGAAAATTCATTTTTTCAGTAACAAATTTTGCAAGAATGTGATATCAACTCAGGATTTATAGCAAGTCCTAAGGAGTCAGGATACCTTTTTTAACAGTGTGCTTCTGAACTAACATATGCTTCAGTTAGGACTTTTAAGGGTTGTAGTGTGGCCTGGTTCATGGTTTAAGAAACAAAGGATAAAGGCTCAAAGTTTATTTGTACCCACTCGTTCTTCGTGATGTTCTTCAGTCCTATGCTCAGATAATTATTTATTTCGAATCCCAGTTGAGTTCGGCATCTTGTCCTTGATATTCTAGTGATGGTTCATAAACTTGAACGTTTATTTTAAAGAGGTAGTCATTTTTGTAATCCTCTTTTTGTCGAGGATTTGTAGGACCTCTTTCTTTTTGATTTTGATATCCCTTTCTTTTGCCTGAACTGGTTTTTTTATTACAGTTAGCGGGATGCCCCAGTTTTTCTTAAGTCTTCTTCACAAGTTTTAACTTAATGGGCTTTTATTTTGAGAGATAATGACTGCTTATTTTAATGATTACGCGGGACCTATCACCGTCTTTTGATTTGGAAGGACGTCTTCGATGTCATTCAGTGTGTACGAAGCAGAAGATTACGACTGAATGCGCGTCTAAATTGACTGAGAAACTACCCTTCCCCAGGTTATGATTAAAGGTTTTAATTTGCGTGAAAATAAAAACTCATACTTCTTAGGCTCAAAGGGGTTGACTAGGGATTATCTTCCTTATAGCTCCACTGTTTGGGATTTTGAAATAACGCATGTACATCGTCAGTAAGGTCTGTTCAAAAACACACTGTGTGAAATTGTGGTATCGTTTTCGTCATCCTCCCTCCAAAGGCTTATAGCTTTTTAATCGAGAGTCGAATATCACATAAAGGAGGCAAGAAAAAAGTTTAAATAAAATCACACTGAAATCATTCAAGACAAACATATGCGATGCATTAATGGGAAAACCAAATTTCAGCATAACAATAATTATTTGAACAACAAATGAAATTACAAATGAAAAATAAAAAATGAACTAGACGTTTCTCAATGATTTGGCCTAGGAGCAGTGATCACTTTGTGAGTCTCTGGAGGGTTGAATTCAATCTCTTTGGCGTCAATCATATTATGGATTTTATTCTTCAGAGCCCAACAGCCATTTGTATCATGTCCAAGACTATAAGAATGGTATGCACACCTTTCGTCGGGGTGGTAACTAGAAGCAGAAGTATTGGGATTTCACAGAGGATCCTTTAACGTAATTAACTTTGCCTTCAACATGTGTTGTAACGCTTGAGCTAGTGGCATGTTGGTTCTGGTGAATTGTCTCTTAGGCGTGACCTCTTTATGCTAGTTCCCCTGTTGGTGTCATTGCATAGGCGTAGGATTAGAGACCAGTATTGCCCCCACGGATTGATTGTGGTCGTCTGCCTTATTATGACCCTTCTAGCCATACACAATGTTGGCTTCCCTCTTACCAGCTGTTGTACCCCAAAATTTGCCCTCTCATTTATCAAGTATTTTTTCACAAGATCTCCTTTGGTTAAAGACTGCACAAGGGTTGGTCAGCTCAAGACCCCTCCTTAAGCACTGATGATTGGAATTAGGGTTTGAGATTGCACAAGGATAATTGAACTTTTAAAGCCTTATATGACTTTCATGGATCATTATAGACCCCCAATATTTCTCATGTCAAGTTTCAAGTATTGGATCACATTTTTGCTCACTCAATTGATCAGTTGACCTAAAAGTCAACTGTATTGGGGAAAAAGTCAACTGTGGCCAATTTACAGTCAAACTTCATAATTCTTTTATCCATATCAACATTATGAACTCATATATGTCATTTGATCAAGTTTGGACCACAATTCCTCAAGAAATTTGATCATATCATCAAAAGGGCAAAATTGTCAAAATTAGGGTTTTGACTGAGAAAAGGCAATTTCTGATTTTTGACCTAGAAAATGGTTGATTGGTTGGAAACATGATCTCAAGGATTAAATTGTATCATTTTGACCTAATGGCATGACTCAAAACATTGCTCAACGTCATTTGTTTGATAGTTGATTTTCAGTCAACTGATCAAAAGTCAACTGCATACTGAAAAGTCAAACTTTGACTTTTTGGTCAAAATCAAGTGTCAAAGATCACAATTCATAAAAACATGTCAAAATATGAAACTTGTTCATCAAGAAATAAAAAAGTCAAGATTTCATTTTGAAAAGTCAAAGTTTCCAAACTTAGAAATATTTATGTGTTGAAAACTTCATATTTTTTCACAACTTTGAGCCAATTTTTCACCAGGATGCAAGATGATTCAAAAGAAACTTTAAACATGAAAGTTATAAATCTAAATGAGATCTAAAACATTGATTTACACAACTCCTCCTAAAAATACTTGGATCTCAAGTTATTAATCTATGAAATCATGGTCATGAAACTAAAACACTTAGTGATATTTTGAGCATTTTGGTCAGGATTTTGACCTAACTTATGAGCCAAGTTTCACATAGTTCCATTTGGATTTTGCAAAAGTGATTCAAAGAGTGATTGTAGATCACATTACAAGCTTTCTAAAAAGTCTAAGAACTCCTTGAGATCACTTGTGAGCAAGGAGAATCGAAGCTCATAAGTTAGGGTTTCAAGTTGTTTTACAAGGCAGAATTTTGTGATGAACAAGAATTCAAATCCATGCTAGACTACACAATCTTTGCTTTGCAGGCCTCAAACTTTCTTGGCACTCCATAGTTAATGTTTGGCACAGCTGTTAGAGGCTTTAATTCAAGCATTCAATGCATTGCCCATGCTTAATACCATTTTAGGAAGAAAGTGCACATTGCCATTTTGGAAAAGTAGCTTTTGTGCACAAAATCAGTTCTTGAGCTTTGCAATTGTTTTCTTCTGATCACACACAACCTATAACCCAAAAGAAACTTGTCTAAAGCCTCTTGGAACTCAGGCCATGCTTGTATTATGCCTTGAAACCATATTCCCATTTTTCTTCAAAATCAAGTAACATAGCCATAAGTCTATATCTTGCAGTTCTGACCCTCTCAAGTGCTAGAACCTTTTCCTTACTTATGCACAAGTTGTTTGCATCAAAAGACACGAATACACAAGCTCCAAAACACACAAAAACTCAGAACTGGATCACAAACCACCATTGTTGCATATTCTGACCAACAACTTCAAACTTCCATTTCACTCGTGCGTTTCTTGGCCTTTTGCTTCCAGAAGCTTCCAAACATCATACATAAGCCATCCTTGTCCCTGTTACAAGACTGTAACACCATCTTCACCCATTTCCAAGTTCAAAAATAGAGCATCACAGTTGGACTTCTCCAGACCATTCCAGCCACCTTCAGCTCAAGCCAGCCATTGCATTAGCTTCCTAGAGGTCCAAGGAAGCTAACCTGATCATCACCATCACTTGAAATAAGCTCAAACTCATTTCACGATTTCCAGTTTTGAGGTATTTTTCTTGAACTTCTATCTCATTATTTAGGTATTGTTAGGCTTTCATTTGTGAAGATAGAATGTTGATATCATTGCCCTGAAACTATACATGTCCATAGATTTCATTTATGTTGCTTGAGCATGGAGAATTTTGAGTTTAAACTTGCTGAAACATTTAGGTCAGAATTTGGGACTTTCATAAATTCATCTTTATCTTTGAATGTTAGCTTAAATTAGTTACATGGTTGGATTCGTGGTGAAAAAATACACAAGTTTCATGTTTACGTTTTTGAAAATTGTTGAAGAATGAGCAAGTTACAGATCCTTTGGCTGGAGGTTGAAGATGAAGTACAGTTAGGGCAAGTTTTATGTTAAGTATTTATTTTTGTGCCAATGTTAACAGATGTATAGCCACCCCAGTGGTAAGGCAGTGCGCTGGTAACCAAGAGGGCGTGGGTTCAACACCCAGCGTGCTACCTTTTTTTTCTTACATTTTTCAAATTTTCATTCTTTTTGTCACAAACACATGCCTGGGCCCTGTTGTACCCCAAATTTTGCCCCTAAGATCCCTTCATCATACCATGTTGATTTATTCACAACAAGATCACACTAGGATTCTTTGTTTCCCTCCCTACTTTGAGTTTTGCTCCTTATGAGGGATTACCAAGCACCTGAACTTATGTTCCTTTTATGATCATTAATATTGTTTTGTTTTCTTCATTTAACTAATAAAATGCAACGTTGGTTTATCTTGCTTGTTATACATGTAGGTGAAGGGGAATGAGATTTAACAAATTACTCCATGGGTTCATGAGTTTATTTCCATTCCCTAGCCAATAAAAGCTTGAGAAGTTCAAGCCTTATCATTGAAACTATTTTGGAATAAATGGCATGGCAAAGTTTGTTTGGGTTCATAACATTTCAAGGTTATTAGATTTGACTCAAAAGTACAAGGGGTTGATTGGAGAAGTTGTTATGTTTAGACAAGGACTTGTTCATATTGGTCACAAGGGCATAGTTCTCTTAAATTTCAAGATATGGAAGTGGTTTTGGTGGCTAATAGTTCTCATTATCATCCTCAACAACTTCTATTCACAAAGCAAGAATATTGGTACAAGAAGTTTGTTCAAACTTGTCAAAGTTCCTCAAGGCATTTTCTTGATCTAGAAGTTAGGGTTTTGAATTTCAAAGGAGTATATCTTGCTCATCTTTTGGTATTTTTGAATGATTCCAAAGACATCCTTCTCTTCAAAGGGTTACCAATAAATCACTTCAAAAGTTCCAAGGATTTTTCATGTGGAAGAAACTTGATGAAGAAGAAAGATTACAAGTCCTTCAGATGAATCCCCAATTTTCCATGTGTGACTTCAAATGATAATAACTTGGTCAATTATTATCACCTTGAGCCCATTATTTTTCCATAATTATCTTGAAGATGTGAACTTTATGCCTTCTTTTATGTGCAAAGTGGGAAAATGGATGGAGGTTGCCTTAAATATGCAAAAGATTATAGGTCATTTCATGATTTTTGGCCAACTTCAACAAGTCATAACTTGCTCAATTTTGGGAGATTTTGAGTGGTTCAAGTTTCAAAATGTCATTCAAGATATCTAATTCATTCCATATTTTTTTGTCAAGAGCAAATCTCAAGTAGAAGGCCATGTTTGGATGCAAAATATTATAGGTCATTTTTAAAGAAGAATTTGAAATATTTCTAAGTATGGAAAGTCAACCCTTTTTCTTCAACTTTGACTCAATGCAACTTTAAGCTCAAGCATCCATTTGATTCCATTATTTTTCCATTGCAAATCTTGTAACCTCATCTTTCTAAAGCATCAAGAATTATGCTCTAAGACCCCTTGAGTTGGAAATGCCATGGATTTGAATTTGGTAACTTGAAACTGAATTTTTCACAAAGTCAGAATTTTGAAATCCATAAGGTGACTTCTAAACACAAGACTTATGCGCATTTTTAATTTAAACTTGATTAGCAAACTTGCCAGAAGTGATTAGCACCCCAAAATGCAAGATTTGGTTGAGTTTTGATGGAAATGAAGTCACACTTCACTCGTGCTCGACCTTCATTCAATTTCCCTCCAAACTTCCCTGTTTCTTCCAATTTTCATTCCCATTCACTTCCTTATAAATAGAGGGTCACCCCCATTCATTTCTTCAAGCTTGGAGAGCTAAAAACACCCTGCCAAAACCTCACACGAACCCATCTTTTTTGAATTCAGTTTCAGAGATTTAAGCTCCCTTTTCCAAAATTCTTTGCGCATTCGTCATCCTTAAGCATCATACAAACTCTCCAGCACTTAAACCAATCAAAACGAGCCATAATTCAAGATACATAAGTCCAGTTTCTGAGCTTCTTCCTTGAACTTCAAAAAGGTAGAATTCTCCACCATTTGGATCCAAATCAAGCACTAATTTATTCTACTCCTTCTCCTGATTCTAATGTTGCTTACAATTTTTAAATCCATTGAGAATTGAGAGAGAAATCTCAAATTGAAGGTGCTCGCTATTTTCTGGGTTTTTTATTCATATCTCTCTCCATATCTTATATAAATTTGGCGCGATGGTGGTGTTAGAATCGTCTTGAAGAGACGAGTTCAATGATACTAGCCCGAGATTCTAATTTTTCCATTTGAAGGATCTCACAAAATCCCCATTGTAGGGTGTCTGGAGGTTGAAGACGATGACATGTCTCGTCTCAGCCAATGATAGTGTGCCAAATGTTTTAATTTCATTGGTTGCCCTTTTTCTGATCCTATGCGTATCTCACTAAGGTCCATATCAAGCACAACGCGTCTGGTCCACTGAATCAGCTTACTAACGCGTTTTGACTATGATCTGATGGTCCACATCTTTTTGGTTTTATTTTATTTTCTGATTTTATATTTTATATTTTTAAATTTTCAAAAAATTCATAACTCTTTTATTTTTTATCCAAAAATTATGAAAAAATTCACAAAAATACTTTGAATTATTTCTGATCTCATGACTATTTTTTCATATTTTTATTTTGATGTTTGATATTTTTTGTATTTTTTGAATCATTTGCTTTCTTTTAATTACTTACAAAATACATTTTGACATTTTTTAATTCTGAAAAAATTCATAAATATTATTTTGCATATTTTTGACTTTCTGAAAATTTTATGGAATTTTATATTGAGGTTTACGATTTTTGACCTATTTTCTATTTATTTGAGCAATTTTAAATAGTTTAAAAATAGTTTCTGACTTTTAAAAATTACCAAAATTTTTATAAAAACATCTGGATCCATTTCTGATTTTTCTATGGTCTTACTTTTTATTTTTTGATTAATTTGAATATAGTTGATATTTTTCTCTTTATTTTCTATTTTAAAACATTATTTTTTTACCCTTTTGTATATATTAAAATGTGATATTATTTTGTGACTATTTTCTGGTTGGTCTTGGATTAGATTTTGGATCATGAACTTTATTAACATCATTGGATCCATAATGTTGAGTTTAACTCCACAAAAATAGATGAATGATTTTAATAATAGTTTGATTAAAATTTAATTCAAATGTGGTTTGTATATTTTTTTTCTTTCCCTATCCATTTTCATCTCATCCCCTTCTTATTGCACTAGGTGTTATTGGAGCATGGTCTCTATATCATGTCTCAAAATAAATGGTGCATAAATTGCTATTGATCGGCCTCAAAATAGGTGCGACTTCTATATAAGTCCACTTACGATTGCTTAACATAGCGTAAAATTTTGTCCCGATTCAAATAAATGATCATTTGTGGCCCAAACTTATGATTGCAAGCCCAAGTATGTTAATTTGATCTCTTTGATCCAATAACCTTGAGATTCATTGTGTGGAGGCTTTGGTTCTACCAATCCTCTAATGGATCTACAACACCTTTGGTTAACGCGAATCACTTAAACATTGTTGATCATTAAATGGTACTTATGAGAATTCCAAATGGATGATATACTTGACAAAAAGAAAATGCAACTTGTTGTGTGGAGGCTTTGGTTCTACCAATCCTCTAATGAGTTCCAAATGCAAATTTCAAGATGGTCATCCAACTAACAACTAATTATTGACTTGTTTTACCTTATGCTTTTATTCTTTTTTATGCTTTATGTACTATTTACTTTTAGCATTTACATTTCATGCCATTTTCATCTTTGCTCATTTGAGCATTTATTTTCTTGCCATTTTGTACTTTGCTCACTTGAGCTTTTCTTTTCCTTTCTTAAGATACTTAATAATCAACCTAAACCCTAAAAATCTTTAATGGTACTTGGACTATTTGGCTACTATCCTTGGTATTATGGAGCATGGAACTTTTCTTGGACTTAGGATTAGAAACCTTGGCCTATCTTGGAAACCTTATGATCTTATCTGATTATTTTTGTCTGGAGCTCTTGAGGTTTACCTCAAGACATTGGGTTGTTTGTTTGTTTTGTGTGCAGGTTATTGTGATTACAACCTTTGTTTATAATCTGGAATTCACCCGTATACAGTC
This sequence comes from Vicia faba, assembly GCA_948472305.1. Classification (NCBI taxonomy): domain Eukaryota; kingdom Viridiplantae; phylum Streptophyta; class Magnoliopsida; order Fabales; family Fabaceae; genus Vicia; species Vicia faba. The sequence continues at coordinate 28,318,700 of OX451739.1, forward strand.
GTTACTCTGCCCAATTTTTTATGAAGACTTAATACACTTTAAGTTTGGTTTTCTCAAGAGGTCTAGTATTTTTGCTTGCTTGGTTTCAATCCAAAGAATGGGAATTCTATCTTGGCTCAAAATGTCAAGTATTGGCTTCTTGTTGGTTAGATGGTTCTTATCCCTAGCTTTTACCTTATGCTTTAGGATACTCTCTTCTTCTCCTCCCATCTTCTTTAATTTCAAAAGTCTTCTCCCTCCTTTTGAAAACTCTTCTTCTTTTAAATTTGAACCATTTTAATAATAAACTTGGACTTATGTCCATGTATTTTCAAAACATTTTCATAAATAAACTCCAATCAACTTAATAATACATTGACATTTTTTTTGAGAAGACTAAAATTCAATCAATCTCATTTCAAACCATTTTGCCACTTTGGCTTTTTACCTTTAAAACTTTTCTGAAAAAGATTAAACTCTTGTCAGTCCTTGTAGTGATGCAAACAACTATACTTCTACAATATGTAGTGAAGAAAGATATTTTCCACTTGGGTGTTGAGTGAGGCATTGTTGATTTTTGAAATCCAAGCCATATCGTCCACTTTAAGATGATACAAATTCTCCTTTCTCATGATTGTTGGTAGTAGGTATGTTTTCCACACGGACAATGACGATGATGTTTTATCTCATAAAATTGACTAACACACTTGTTGTGACACGGTGGGAGAACTGACTTGAGGGTTTTGCAATTGATTGAAAATGTCGCGGTTAGCAAGAGTCGCCACTGACTTTTCTTTTATCCAAAAGGAAAGGTGAAAAAGCACAGGAAAGACCTTTGAGATATTTTCTTGAGTTCGGGGGGTAGATTATGAAAAGGGAAGGTATTAACACCCTTTTCATACATGTTTTTCCATGGGCTCTTAGTTACTTTCTATATCACTTGCTTTTTGTTTTGAAATTATGCTTTGTGTGGTTTTTGAAAGTATTTTGTAAAAGAGGCCATTGTTTAGGCAACCTTTGTAATGATTCTCGTTCGTAAGAATGTATACAAAGATGTTTGTCTTTTGAAAAATGTTTTCAATGTTTGTAAGATGTTTTTGAAATGTGTGTGTTTGTTTTGGAAAATAGCAAGGATAGTTGTTTGAAAATAGAGCAAGTAACTAGAAGTAATCTATCTACTCAAAGATGTCTTTCTTATGTATTTTCTATTCCTTTGACATTGTTGTCTTACCATTGATTTGGTAAGCAACCCTATCTTTGGATGTAAATGGGACGGGCGTGGGTCATCGTATAACCATGATTAGAAATGTTTTCAAAGTATCTTAGCATTTTTGAGGGACCAAGATCATTTTGTAAGCCAATTTTGAATAGCGTCATCGAGGGACTATGATCTTATACTTGTTTGTTTTGCCAAGATACTTCACATGCGTAATATGGCTATTTTGTAAGGCAACCAAGTGGAGAAACCCTAAGGGCGCTTGTGTGTTAATGTGTTATTTTCATGCTTTGATTTTGTGTTGTATTTAGGGTTTTCTATTTGTTTTGTTTTGATCTTACCATACAAACCCTAATTACTAACATGGCATGTAAAGCGGTAAATTGCGTAATGTAAGGATTACTAAGCTATTACAAGAATTTATGGGGGGGGGGGGGGGAATAGAAATTTGAATGGGGATTTGCAAGAATGTAAATCTAAATAAATTATTACAACCAAATCGAATTTGCACGAATATTAGAATAAACAATATACAATATTTAAATGTGCCATATTATGTACATGCAAGAAAAGATTTTTGTTTTATTTTTTCATATGAAAAGGGAATTTAACCTAATCCTAAAAATATAAGTAAAATAAATTAATTCTTAAAAAGGGTTAACCCTAATTTCTAGCTTAAAAAGAAAAAAAGTTCTTATGTATTGTTTTTTGTGTATTTTTGTATTTAAAAATAATAAATAATATTATAAGGAAATATTTAGTTTTTATATGTTAAAATGTATATTTACAAATATGGAATGAAAAGAAAATAAAACAAATTAATCTAAACTTATTTTGTTTATGTTTTCAAGTTTATTAAGAAAAATAGTTAATATATAACTAAGATAAAAAATATTTTTTATATGAAAAATAAAATAAAATAAAATAAAATAAAATAAAATGCAATATCATCATATTTATATTTTTTAGGATTTTTATGCATTAAAGAAAATATTTAATAAACAAAAATGAAAATAAAACAAATAAAATAAAAAATATAAAAATAGTTGGGCCTGGGGGTGCTCTGAGCAATCAAGTGGTGAAAGTTAGAAAAAAAAACAAGGCCCAGCATGGAGGCCCAATCCTGCAAAACAAGCCAAAAACTGAAAAGGAGAAATGTGAAAAAAACAAAAGGTAGCGCCAAGGTTCGAACCCAGGACATGGTCTCACCAGCGCGCTACCTTGCCACTGGGGTAGCTATACATCCGTTTATTTAAGTGAAACAAAAATAACATAACATGAAACGCTTCCATGGCCCTGTACTTCATCTTCTTCCTCTAGCCAGCCAGATGCTCTGTAACTTTCTCATCTCTCAATAAAAATGAAAACTGATAACATGAATGTTGTAGCATTTTGTCTCACGATTCTAACCATATAAATCATGTAAGCTAACAATCAAAGATCAAGATGAATTTTAAAAGCCCTAAATCTAAACCTAATTTTTACAGGAATTTGAACTTCAAAATTCTCTCAACTCAGGCCAAATAAATGCAAGATATATACATGTACAACTTTGTAACAATGAGGTCTACATTGTTTATTCATAAATCGTGGCCAATGGATGCCTGTATGAAGAGATAGAAGTTGATATTTTTACCTCTTTCAGTTGAAATCGTGGATGGAGTTGGAGTGAGTTTTATGAAGGCCTGATGATTGCTTGAGCTTGCTTGAGCCTCCCTGAGTGTGTTCCAATCCTTGCCTTGCTTTGGAAGTTCCTGGAACTCTCTATCCAAGTCAACCTGCAAGCTTTGAAAACAAAAATGGCAGATGATGGGGAAGGAGTTACAGTACAGGGATGAGGGTCTGGATCAGTTATATATCAAGTAGGTAAAGTGTTTTGATGATTGAAACTTGAAACACATGAGCCAAATGATGGATTGCTATGCTTATGCAAAAACTGCAAGTTTTGACATTTTTTGGTGAAAGGGAGTTTTGGAGTGTTTCAGGCCTCTAGCAAGTGTTTTCTGTTGTAATGTCTTTGTGTATTAGTATGGGATGGGTTTAAAGTCAGCTCTCCAACAGATTTGTAAGTTCTAGCCTTTTGGCACACTTTCTTGCTTTTGAAGCAAAGTGAAGAGACAAGTCTTCACATGCTTATACTGGCTTGCTTAATGTTGGTATATGCTTTGTACAATTTGCTTTAGGCCTGTAAGACTTGTATGTGCAAGGGAGACATGTTCAATGCTCAAGAATTGGAAAATTGCAAAAGTGAACCTTTTTCAAAATGGCAATGGCCACTTTATGGCATTTATGGAATTACAACTTGGACAATGGCTCTAGGGCTTGGATTAAAGTTTTGTCAACTGAGTAAGCATTAAATTATGGAGTAAGAAACAAGTTTGAGACATGTAAAGCATGGATTAGGCAGCATAGGTACTGATTTGAAAATTGTTTTTCATGAAATGGCTTGAATCAAAAGTGAGAAATTGCCAACTTTCTCTCTTTGATTCTCCATACTCAAAAATGATCTTGAGGAGTTCTTTGACATTTTGGAAAGCTTGCAGTGTGATTTATAACTCATCTTTGAAATTTATTTCAAGACTCCTCTTGGAACTAGGTGAAAAATTTCCATGAAGTTGGGTCCAAAACCTGCCTAAATTAGGGCAAAATTTCACTAAGTTATCTAGTTCATGAGCATGTATTCACAAAAATATATCTTGAGATCCAAGCATCTTTAAGGAAAAGTGTGTGAATCAAAGTTGTAGATTTCATGTAGGTCTATAACTTTCATTTTGGGAAATTCCTTTGAAACACCTTGTATCATGGTGAAAAAATGGCCTGAAGTTGAGAAAAAATAAGAAATTTTCTATACTTAGAAAAATTTCTAAGTTAAGAAAATTTCCTATTTTAAACCCTAATCTTCAATTCTTGATTTCTTGATGAACAAGTTTCACATTTTGAAATGTTTTGATGAATTGTGACCCTTGGCACTTGATTTTGACCAAAAAGTCAAAGTTTGACTTTTCAGTGTACAGTTGACTTTTGATCAGTTGACTGCAAATTTCATCTGTCTATCAATGAAATTAAAAAGTTTTAAACCATGTAATTAGGTCAAGATGATGCAATTGAATCCTTGGAATAATGCTTTAACTCAATTGGTCATTTGCTAGGTCAAAAATCAGAAATTGCCCTTCCTCAATCAAAACCCTAATTTTGACCATTTTGCCCTTTTGATGATTTGATCAAATTTCTTGAGGAATTGTGATCCAAACTTGATCAAATGATACATATGATTCTAAAATGTTGATGTGGATAAAAAATTATGAAGTTTGACTATAAGTTTTCCATGGTTGACTTTTCCCCAATACAATTGATTTTTAGGTCAACTGTCCAATTGACCGATCAAAAATATGGTTCAAGGCTTGAAACTTGTCATAAGCAATCTTAGATGTTTATAATGATGTTTGAAAGTCACATGAAGCATTGATAGTCCAATAATCCTTGTGCAAACTCATACCTTAATTTTGGATCAACAGTGTAAGATGAGATGTCTTAAGCTGACCAAACCCTAATCCAGTCTTGAGTCAAAGAGATCTTGTGAGAATAATCTTGATAAATGAGAGGGAAAATTTTGGGGTACAACAACTGCCCCTGTTCAATCTTCTTAAACCTGAAGAGTTAGAATGGCGAGCTTTGCCATTCGTGGCTCGAAGGTGAGAGAATGATTAGACACTAGAGTGCCCAGAAATTTGCACTCGACGATGTGTAATTGAGGGAATGGGCTTAAAGATGCCATTTAGAGAAGAGACATGAGATGGGCTTGCAGATGCCTCAAGAATGTTTGTTGATTTGTAAGTGGTAAGCTGAAAAAATGAGTATCAGAATAGTGTCTATGTCTTAGAGTGTATCTGAACTGTATCTGGTTTTGGACTTTGAATGAATATCTGAATGGCATCCGTGTCTGGAGCGTATCTGAACTATATCAAAAGTTGAATTTGAATGAGTATCAGAATGGCATCCGTGTCTGGAGCGTATCTGAACTGTATTTGAACTTGAAATCTGAATGAGTATCAGAATGGCATTTGTGTCTGTAGCGTATCTGAACTGTATCTGAACTTGAAATCTGAATGAGTATCAGAATGGCATCCGTGTCTGGAGCGTATCCGAATTGTATCCCGATTGCATATTGTTAATGGTAGCTGTTAATCTTATCCTGAAAAGGGTAAAATGTTAGCTGAAACACCAAGTTATGTTGCATGAAATGTATGAGGCAATGTATTTGCTTTATCAATGTTTACGATATGTGGATGCAATGTATGCGCATGTAAGCTGATTTGCTGTATTGATGTCTGATTGAGGAAAATAAATCCCTGAACGCTGATGAGGATATGTTGAATTTCCATGTTTTGAAGTTGAAGTACTAACAAACTCTTATTGAGGGAAGTAAAATTCCATTGTGAGGGCAATGCCATATACTGCTTGAGGAATCCTGAGAAATTTAACGATTTCTACTGGGGATTAATAGTTTAAAATTTTAGTTCCGCTGGGGATCTAAATGACATACTGTGGGGATTGCTTATGGAATAGCCTAGATACGTTTTCCTATCCTCTCAACCTATCAGTAATTATCTTTCTCACTTTGTTTATTTGTAAGAAGTAATTATGTTCAAATGCATATGTTCATTAATGAATCATTGGATGTTTTTGCAAATAAAACACAAGTGTAAAGAAAAAGACAAATAGTTTTATGTACTTTCAAAGAGATATCTTTGTATTTGACTTTGAATAAGTATTTTGTACAAAGGAGACAAACATTCTAGTAAGAGAATGGTTCCATAAAGCAAAAAGAATTTATACAAAGAAAGATAGCTATGTGTAATAATCCCATGGAGTTCCCATTCTGCTATAGCCTTCATATCTCCGAATATCTTGTCTATTTGCCTTGTCCGAAGATGATTGAATTGATCAGAAACTCCGAGTTTGTCAGTGGAAGTCAAATGTTGTCCATTAAGTGATCCGACGGGGCATAGTCATACGCTTTAATTCCCTAATTTTTGCATGGACCACCCTTTCAGGTTTTCAGTCCACCGGGAAACCCTTTTTTGCCCAAGTCGCCCTTTCGGGTTTTCAACTTGCTGGGTGTACAAATTTTTTATATTTTATCCCTAATTTTTGCCCGAACCTTTTTGGTTCACCGGGATGCCCTTTTTTTGCCTAGGTGTGTCAACCTAGCGAGTCTCTTATGCGTAGTATCTTTTGACTATGTCTGCGTTCATAGGGTGTGGCAGGACGTTGCCGTCCATGGTGGTCAAAATCATTGCCCCACCAGAGAAAATATTTTTGATTACAAATGGTCCTTCATAGGTAGGAGTCCATTTGCCCCTGGGATCACTTTGTGGCAAGATGATACGTTTGATCACTAGATCCCCAACTTGATATACTTGACGCCTGACTTTCTTGTTGAAAGCCTTGATCATCCGTTTTTGATACATTTGACCATGGAAAACAACAGTAAGTCTCTTTTCGTTAATTAAGTTCAGTTGATCAAGTCGAGTTTGGATCTAATCGTCTTCATTCAAACCTGTATCCTTCATAATTCTTAGAGAGGGGATCTGAACCTTAATAGGTAAGACAACCTCCATGCGATATACCAAAGAATAGGGTGTTGTCCCAGTTGATGTGCGAGCCGTGGTACGGTATCCGTGGAGAGCGAATGGTAGCATCTCATGCCAGTCCTTGTATGTGACTGTCATCTTTTGTATGATCTTTTTAATATTTTTATTTGCAGCTTCGACAACACCATTCATCTTTGGCCGATACGGGGAAGAATTGTGATTATGAATCTTGAATTGCTCGCACAAGGCGGTGATCATAGTATTGTTAAGATTTGTACCATTATCAGTGATGATCTTTTTCGGGATACCGTACCGGCAAATGAGATTTTACTTGATGAAGCGGGCAACAACATTCTTAGTAACGAAAGCGAAGGAAGCTGCTTCGACCCACTTTGTAAAATAGTCAATGGCCACTAGTATGAAGCGGTGTCCATTGGAGGTTGTAGGCTTGATCTCTCCAATCATATAAATCCCCACATAGCAAAGGGCCAAGGAGCCGTTAAGACATTCAGAGGAACCGAAGGTATGAGCACCTTGTCAGCATAAATTTGACACTTATGACAGGTCCGAGAGTGTTGATAGCAGTCTGCCTCCATGGTAGACCAATAATAGCCTGCCCGTAGGATTTTATTTCCATCGTATGCCCACTAGAGTGAGTGCCAAAAGTACCTTCATGTAATTCAGCCATGATATTTTCTGCTTCAACTTTATCCACACACCGAAGCAGAATGGAGTCATGATTGCGCTTGTACAAGATGCCATTACTCAAGAAGAATTTAGCAGAGAATCTCCTTAAGAACTTCTTATCATTGATTGAAGCTCCTTCCGGATATTCTTGAGCCTCGAGATACCTCTTGACTTCATGAAACCAAGGCTGGTCCACTACCTCTTCAGTATTAATCTTGTGACAGTGCGCTGGTTCATCCATTCGTTCGATGGTGATCTGGGGAGCCTCGTTATCCCAATTAAGTTTAAACATAGATGACATTGTGGCTAGAGCGTCTGCTAGCTGATTTTCTTCTCGCGGGAAATGCTCGAAGGTAATCTCCTCAAAATGCGGTAGCAATGTCAAAACATGTTCTTTATAAGGGATAAGATTTGGATGTTTAGTGTCTCATTCTCATTTGATCTGACTGATGACCAAAGTTGAATCTCCAAACACATCTAAAGACTTGATTCCCAAATCTATGGCAGCCTTGAGACCAAAGATGCATGCTTCGTATTCCGCCATGTTGTTCGTACAGTTGAAGTAAAGTCTGGCAGTAAAGGGAGTATGACACCCTTCCAGAGATATAAGTACAACGCCGATACCATTACCAAGTGCATTGGAGGCCCCAACAAAGAACAAGGTCCATCGGGATCCTTGTTCAGGTCCGTCATATGGTCTGATTTCTTCACAGTTGTCTAATGTCATGATGTCTTCATCTAGGAATTCAAACTTCATGGACTGATAATCTTCTACAGCTTGATGAGCAAGATGATCAGCTAACACACTTCCCTTTATAGCTTTCTGGGTAGTATACTGTATGTCATATTCTGTTAGGATCATCTGCCATCTAGTTATCCTCCCAGACAGAGCAGGCTTCTCGAAGATGTATTTTATCAGATCCATCTTAGATATCAATAAGGTAGTATGAGTCAACATATACTGTCTCAGCTGGCGAGCAGCCCATTCCAAAGCATAATAAGTTTTCTCGAGCAGTGAATATCTGGTTTCACAGTCGGTAAACTTTTTGCTCAGGTAGTAAATAGTGTGCTCTTTTCGGCCAGACTCGTCATGCTGCCCCAATACACACCCCATTGAGTTTTCTAAAACAGTCAGATACATGATCAGCGGTCTTCCCTCGACTGGTGGCATCAAAACAGGAGGCTCTTGTAAATACTCTTTGATTTTGTCGAAAGCAGTCTGGCATTCATCATTCCATTTGACTACTTGATCTTTCTTCAATAGTTTGAAGATTGGCTCACAAGTAGCTGTTAGGTGAGAAATGAATCTGGTAATATAGTTCAGGCGTCCTAAGAATCCTCTGACTTCCTTCTCAGTACGAGGAGCAGGCATTTCTTGTATTGCTTTAACCTTGGCGAGATCGACCTCAATACCTTTGTTGCTGACGACAAAGCCTAGGAGTTTACCGGACCGTACCCCGAATGTGCACTTGTTTGGGTTCAACCTTAGTTTATACTTCTTCAACCTTTCAAATAACTTTTGCAAGTGATCAAGGTTCTCTTCTTCTGTTTGTGATCGAGCTATCATATCGTCTACGTAGACCTCTATTTCATGATGTATCATGTCGTGAAATAAGGCTACCATGGTGCGTTGATAGGTTGCCCCAACATTCTTTAGTCCGAATGGAATCACCTTGTAGCAGAATGTGCCCCACTGTGTGACAAATGTAGTTTTCTCCATGTCCTCAGGTGCCATTTTGATTTGGTTATAACCCGAGAATCCGTCCATGAAGGAAAACACTTTGTGCTGGGCCGTATTATCCACCAGGATATCAATGTGGGGAAGTGGAAAATCATCTTTAGGGCTGGCCCTATTCAAATCTCTATAGTCCATGCAAATTCGTACTTTGTCGTCCTTTTTAAGCACGGGAACAATATTGGCAACCCATTGGGGATAGGAAGTGACAACCGAGAATTTGGCATTAAATTGTTTCATGACTTCCACTTTGATCTTCTCTGACATGTCAGGTCTCATGCGGCGGACTTTTTGTTTTACCGGTGGACAGTCTTCTCTTGTGGGCAGACGATGTACCACGATGTCTGTATAGAGTCCTGGCATGTCTCCATATGACCAGGCAAAGATCTCAACATAATCATGCACCAGCTGAATTAGACGCTCCTTGACACTAGGCTCCAGACTGGAACCCACCTTGACCTCTTTTCTATCCTCTTCAGTACCCAAGTTGATCGTATCCACTGGTTCCTCATGAGGATGAATAACTCTTTCCTCTTGTTGTAGTAGTCTGGCCAATTCCCCTGGTACTTCACAATCTTCCTCACCTTCGTCTTCGGCTTGGTAGATTGGATCCTCAGAGTCACAAAAGGCCATAGCAGTATCGTTACCCATGGGATCTGGAATGGAGGGGTACCTGCATTTGTGAGTGTGGGTGTGTGTAAGGGTATAGCCATCCTTAAAGAATAAAAATGTAAACGAAAGAAAATGAGCACAAAAGTTTGTATGTGAAAAACGTCCATGATTCATTGAATGTCATATGAAGATGAAATAAAAACCCTTACAAATGGACCATTGTGCCTCGGGTAATACACAAGGTTTTAAATGTGTGAATTGTTTGTGAATATTACAAGTCCAACAGAAATGTAAAAGATAAATTACCGAGGGATGAAAGTTATTGGGACAAAGTCTCTGGCTTCCTAATTGCGAAGTCCTCCGTTGACAGTAGGAAATATCCAATCCTCCAAGCTGCAATCCTCTTCACCATCTTCCACTGCATTGACCTCTTGGTTGCTAATCTTCAGGGGTGGCCCTCCAGCACGGGCACGGCGTACAGCCTTATGAGCACTTGAAGTAAACACTAAGCCAAACTTGTCAGATTTATACGGAATATCCGGAAGTTTCCCCCAGATGGTGCATCCGCCTTCCTCTACTACTACCTTGGCGTCCTTCAGAGATGACATCTGGAGCAGAGGTCTTGTAATCTTGGGAATATGGGACACAGTCTTGGTTACTGCTACTCTTGAGAGACTTCTTCGAAATGTTGAAAAGGAGTTTCAATGAACTCGTCATCCAATTCTACATACCGGAAGGAATTGACGTGGCCAATCATATACTCTTCCTCTCCGTGGACAGTGATAATCTTTCCATGGACCAGATATTTCAGCATCTGGTGTAGTGTAGAGGTGACAACACTGACATTATGGATCCACGGTCGTCCTAGCAGACAGGATTAAGAGGGGCAGATGTCCATTACATAGAAGGTTGAGTTGAAAGTATGAGTCCCAACCTTTATGGGGATGTCCACCTCCCCGTGGACCATCCTCTTTGAGCCATCAAATGCTCTCACGACTATGGTACTGGGTTTCAATGTCAGTCCTTCGCTGTCCAATCTGTCGAGAGCTTTCTTCGGTAAAACATTCAAAGATGAGCCAATGTCCACCAAGACATGGGCCAAAGTTGTTCCTCTATATTCCACGGAGACATGCAATGCCTCGTTGTGCTTTCTCCCCCTTGGTGTCAAATCAGCATCAGAGAAACCTAAGCCGTTATCAGCTGTCAAGCTGGCCACACAATCTTGAAATTGGTCAGCAGACGTCTCTTGAGGCACATGGGCTGTCTTCAGAAACTTCAACAGAGTTTTCACATGTGCCTAAAAACACAACAACAATTCCAGCATGGGGATTTTGGAAGGAGTTTGTCCCAACGGTTCAACTACGTCGTAGTCGCTCTTCTTTATTATTCTCAAGATCTCCTCCATTTCCTTCTTGGAGGCTTCGGGGATAGTCAGTGGTTGAGCCTTCGCCCGGATAGGCTCTTCTTGAATGCTTTTTCCTCGAGTTTCGGCAGTAGAAGTGTTGGTAGGGATAACGGCTGGGGTGGTGTCGTCTTTGCCAATAGGAGCACTTGCATATATGATTATTGGTATGGAGGTAACCTTTGGAACAGCCCCGGGTCCAAAAACTGCCTTTGGAGGGGCAATTTCTGGAGAGAAGATTCTACCGCTACGGGTAATCTTACTGGTTCCGGAAATAATGCTAATGTCGGAGTCTTCTTCTTAGGATCTCATCTCTTCGGCGGCCAGCCCATCCTGTTTGATACCATGGTAGTAGATGTCTCCACTGTAATTCCACGATACTGTTTTGTCTGATTTATACGGGACTGGCCCAGACATTGTGATTATAAGAGGAGTAGTTCTTGGAACCGATTAATCCTAACGGGTCTTTTGGGGACCCTGGAAGGATTGGCGGAGATGGTTATAATTGAAATGTCTTCAACAGGAACAGGTGAAACATGAGCATTTTCAAACAAAATCTCTTGGTTGTCTATCAAGCATTGAATGCCTGTCTTCAACAAAGGGAAATCAGTTGGTGAGGATAAGCAAAGATGGAAGTCTTCATTACAACCTGGGAATACACCAGTGTTGTACTCCAAAATTTGCCCTCCCATATTCCTCAAGATTTGTCAAGAATCATCTCCAAATGGTTCAAGATGGCTCAAGGGTTATACAGTCAAATCACCTCCTAAGGCAATTAATTCAAAATTAGGGTTTTGGTTCTTTCAAGGAATTTGGGGTTCTCAATGGTTCAATAAAGTCTCATAGGCCTATATACATTCTCAAGCACCTACATGCCAAGTTTCAAGACTCACAGTGCCAGTTTGCACAGTCAAAAGCTCCATTTGATCTACAGTCAACTGCAAGGGCAAAATGGTCATTTTGCAGTCAAAAGTCAGAATTTTTTGTCAACATTCTCATTTTGAAGAATAATTCATCATTTGATCAAGGGTTGATCATGATTCATCAAGGATTGCTCAAAATTCATCAAGATTCAAAAGTTGCTAAAATAGGGTTTTGTAGGAAAAGTCAACTCAACTTTGACCAAGCATAACTTTCTCATACTTTATGATAAATGACCCATCCAAATCTCATTTTGAAGAGGATGCAATTTACTACAATCCATATTCATACCCCAAGATCAGAAAATGCACTCACAAGAAATTACAAATTTGGGCATTATAGGTCATTTTTGAAAGTTAACAAAAACACCTTTTGTGCCAAAGCTTATAACTTGAGAATGGAAGATCAAACTGAGATGAGACCAAAAGCGTTGATTAGAGGACATCTAAAGGGTTCTAAAAAGTCCAAGAACACCTCCAAAAGTTCAAAATTGAAGAAGTTATACATTGTTGAAGTTGGGTATTTTTCCAAAATTGCCAAAAGTCAACTATCCTCAAAACTCCAATTTTTGACAAAAGGGCCCACTTTTTTCCATTTGATTCAGTCTTGTCTTGCCACACACGTGTCCCATGCTTAATTTCATGACCAAACTTTTATTTTTCTATTTTATTTCATTTTTATTGATTTAATTCATTATTAATCAATATTAAATCAAATAAAATCCAAAAATTATTGAAAATGGGTCTTTGTGATTTGTACAACTTGCAAACCTCATGTGACAACCAACCAATTCGTGCTAAGGATTATTTGTGCATAAAATCTTAGATTTGGCCATATTTGGAAAGGTTAACAATGGTGATAAAGTCAAAACCTAATTCTTGAATATACATGGATTAAAGCCCAACTCTTGACCTAGAATCATTGCCTTATATGCAAGCAAGCCTCCTAAACCTAATTGACGACCTAAGAAGTGCTAAAACGGCCAAAACGAATTGCAAAAAAATCCCTAAAAAGTGTGAGATCAAGAACGATATTGGAGGCATTTTCAGACGAAAAGAAGAACGTAACTCTCTAGCCTGATATCCTGTGAAGCAAAAGCGATCAAAACCAAGCCTTTTCATCACCTATAGTGCACTGTAAGTCGTCACGAATGGACCTCTGAACATGGAATCGTGATCTTCTATTCTTGCACTTTTTCTTCAAAACATTAGCATTTTCATGTTTATTGTTTGATTTCTAACATAACTGTAATAGTCAATTTTGTTTTTATGCCCTGTATCGTGATGCCCGATTCTAGGGTTCATATGCTTGCTTTTTAGGTGTTTTTGATGCAGGGAAAATTGGCCACAATAATTGGTATAGGAGTGATCAGGAGGCATAGACGAGATCAACCATGGCCTTAGATTGAATTTTCATAGCCTAAGGTGGATTTTAGAGATGAGCCACGAATTTTGATGCGGAATCAAATCCGCAGGAAAAAAATACAGGGTTTGGGGGAAGAAGACGACCACACGTCGCTCTCCCATTGGTCTATTTTGAATTAACGCGCGTTTTATTTTTTTTCCACGCATAAGCGTTTGTTTGCTACATATTAATTCTTGTATATTATATTTACAAAAGAAGCGAATGGCTCAGTGGCTAAGGCGAACGTCCAATGGCTAACGGGACCTGGGTTCAAATCCCAGGTCCCCCAAAATCTTGTTTATTTTTCCCCTTCAGGTGTTCATGTGCAATTTGCAAAGGTTGGTCCACCATGCACCTCAAACCGCAACACGCCAAGTGGCTTCAGGCCAAGATCCAGTGGCCAAAGTTGAAAGACCACCATACTCCTTGGTCAACATACGCGTGGATAACTTGAAAAGTCAAACGAGGCTGGAATGTTAATGGGCCAAGAATTTCCAGATTCACCTCCAAAACTGGGTCCAGACCCCCTGAGTTTGCCTTTTATTTATTTTCTTTCATTATATTTTTTATTTTACTTATTTAATTTTATCATTTAATTAATTACTAACAAAAATAATTAACCTTTTCTTAATAAAATCAGAAAACATAAAAAATATAATATTTTTATTTATTAAATTTAATTAGTTTATTTTGTAAATAAATATTAACTTAATTTGTTTAGTTTTAATTATGCATAATAATAATATTTTTTGCAATAAATAAAAATTGGTGTAGAATTAGGTTTTTAATCTATTTAATCATTCTATTTTTTTTAATTTCCTTGAAACATAAAAAACTCAAAAAAATATTTCTTTTTATTAATTAATTAGTTTAGGTTTAATTTAATTCAAAATAACAAAAATCTCCTTCTTTCTTAAAAAAGGGGTCAAAACCCTAAAAAACTCTCTGATTCAATTTTTTTCTCGCGCGTATTATTTTTTATCCATATAATTGTAATTGCTCCGAGGATGTAATAGTTTAGGACTTTAATTATTTACCGCTTTTATTTATTTTCCGCAATTTACTTTTTCAAGGGTTTGTTTTTGGCGATGTAAATACCCGACGCCTTGTAATAACTTAGTTTTATTTTCCGCAACTATTAACTGCTAGATGTATGCTAACTAGGCTACTCTTAAATTAAAATCAACCGTAGCTCACCATAACATGTGCAAAGATAACATAACTGAAACCTGACACACTCGCACATGCCACTCCTAGGGTACGCCTCACTTGGTTGCCTCGACGTGGTCATCGAGTATAGGAAGTTTTAGAGGTCGCCCTACTGTCTAAAGATCAAAGTTGCCTCAAAATGGTTGTCTCGATAAAAAATGATCTAAGACATTAGGGTTACCGCTAAGGCGTCCTAGCATTGCTTTAGTGACCACATGTCCCTTAATTGAATTGACCCGAAAACTCCAACGACGGTGCTACCTACTTCTCAATAGTGGGATAGCACTATCTAAAGGACATTTACACAGCTTAATTTCTTTTGAGTAGGTAGAGGTTCTCAGGTACTTGCTCTTTCAAAATAAAACAAACTTTTCGCACTTACACTTTTTCAAACAAAGTTTTCAACAAACACTTCATACACTCTTGAGGACAGAAACAAAAGTTAAATCGAAGTTTTCAAACCAAACTCTTTTCAAAACCCACAAACACAAAGAAAAAGCAAATCTTTTGAAAACATAGTGAGCAAGTACCTAAGAGCCCGTGGATAACCACAGATAGAAAGGGTGCTAACACCTTCCCTTTCTATAATCTACCTCCCGAACCCGAGAAACATCTCGAAAAGGAATTTTTCTGTGCTTTTGTCCTTTCCTTGTTGGATAAAATAAAAGACGGTGGCGACTCTTGCTTACCGCGACATTTTGCAAAAACAAACGCGAACGCGGACCAGCATTCCAAAACAGTCAGTTCTATTCCCACCGATCACAGAACTGGCGACTCTGCTGGGGAACTAATAAGTGAGGTGTACCTTAGGATTAGATCACTTGTGTTTTCAATTGTATGCTTTGTATGCTTTAATTTTGTGGGCTTGTATCGGAGTTCTATAGATCCTAACCCGGATCTGGGGGTACCCTTTTTTAGGTAAGTAGCAATAAACTGTGAGGGATCTGTCCGGCGTAGACCGACACGGATGAAGCAGTAGCTACATTGGTGTGACACCTTGGTCTGTACCGATATCCCTTGTGTTGGAACAAGGAGAATATGGGTCTTCTGAGGAGTCATTAAGCACCAACTGACCTTAGAACCTTAAATTGACCAACTTGGCCATAGAACAGTAGCAGTATGCTACACTCATTGAGACTAAACTCTCGCGATGGTTCCGGCCGCAAGAAAAGGTTGCCAAACTGGAATTATGACCGATTGAGGGTAGTCAGTGTTTTTAGGACAGGTCTTAACCAACTGAAACTGAAAGAGGGTAGTACCTAAGCTTCATGCCAACCTGAAATCTAAGGGATCTTTTGTGTGACTTGTGTGCCTTCAAACTTGAACTACTTGCACATTCTTGTTATCTGACAGCATGAGTTCCTTGCAGGTTTTGTTTACAGTCCTTATCCAACAATTTGGATTTATTGCAGGGCTTACTTACATCACCGCACACTTTTGCTTAAACGCATAGCATACACATCATAACATCATACCATAGCATTTCCTTAACCATTTCAAGGATCTCAAGGGTTTGTGATGTAGGTCAGGATGAACCAAATGTCTAGCAAGGGGCAAAGGGGATTTATTTTCCTCTAGCCAAGGTTGTCCAGAAATCCAAGCACGATAACTTGAGTCAGGGGCTATGACCCACTCGATATGGTGAGCTTGACTTTTGAAGAAGGACTCTTAACAACACGAAGTTTCGTCAATCGAGCTACCAGATTCAGATTCTAACAGTTTCCAATTTACCCCGCGAGATCCTTGAAAACATTGCAACATACATATCATTGCATAACAGGTCACCCTTTACAGGTCTCTCATGTTCTCGCTGTTTATTTCAGCAATGGCTCTCCAACAAGACAACCAGGATCTTCATACTCAAGAGACTCAGTTCAGGGAAATCTTCCTAAACCTATCCAAGGGGAAAGAAGAGTCGAGAACACTCCTCATGGGGAATTTGGTCAAGAAAAGTCCTGAAGACAATAAGGACGAATGGCTGAAACATCTGCAAGCTGAGGTAGATGCAATGAGAACCCAAATGTTGGGGCAGATGGCTCTTATCCAAGGCTTAGCTCGGGAGCAAGAAGAGTTGAGAACCATGATCAACCAGCTTCATCAAGAGAGATACAACAGTATGAAGCAAATAGTCAAGGATGAGGATCAAGTCATTAATCAACTTCTGAGAAGTCAAAGGTTTGGTTTGATGAAGAATAGACCTCTCCAAGTTGCTACTACCTCACGGGTCCAACAACAACCTTGCCATAAACAACGGGTTAATCAGAGGCCATTTACCAAACTCAACATGCCGCTGTCCCAAGCTTTGCAACATCTGTTGAGATTGAATCTGGTGACATTGGTAGGACCTCATCCGAATCCTAAGACTTCTACACCCAACTATAATCCTGATGCAAGGTGTGCATACCATTCTAACAGCACGGGGCATGATACTGACGATTGTTGGAAGCTGAAGTACAAAATTCAAAACCTGATTGATGAAGGAGCATTGGAATTAACACAAAATGGTCAGGCTGAGTTCTTCTACCATCCCTCCAAGGTTCACCATTTGAAGTGACAAGTACTGAGACGAGAAGACTTTTTGCTCATTAGAATTTTCAAGTTGTAATTTTCTTTTGATTGTTCAAACATTTATTCATGTCAAACTTTATTACTTTATCAATGCATCGCACATGTCTGTTTTGAATCAATCCATTCGTATTCACTATATTCAAATTGCTTTCATTTTTTGTGATGTTCAACTCTCGATTAAAAAATTCTAAACCTTTTGAGGGAGGATGACGAAAACGATACCACGATCTTTACAGTATGCTTTTGAATAGACCCCGCTGATGAGGTACAGGCATTGTTTCAAATCCTAAACAGTGGAGTTATAAGGAAGATAATCCCTCGTCAACCCCTTCGAGCCAAAGAAGTTGGAGTTTTTTCTTTTCACAAATTAAAACCCTTAATTATAATCTGGGGCAGGGTAGTTCTCTCAGTTGATCCAGGTGCCCAATGAATGGCATCAAAGAAGTCCTTCCAAAACAAGAGACGGTTTTGGTTCCGTATAATCATAAAGACAGGCAGTCATTATCTCTCAGAAATAAAAGCCCATTAAGTCAAAACCTATGAAGGAGACTTACAAAACTGGGGCATCCCGCTGACTGTGAATATAAAAAGAAACAGTTCAGGCAAAAAGACAAGGATAATAAAATCAAAAAGAGATCCTACAAGCTCTCAATAAAAATGACCGCCTATTCAAAATAAACTATCAACATCCGAACCATCACCGAAATATCAGAGCGAAGACTCAAACAAGATCTAATGCACGATTAGCTGAGTTTAGGATCGAAGAACATCACGAAGAACGGGTGGGTACAAATAAAATTTGAGCCTTTATCCTTTGTTTCTTAAACCGTGAACCAGGCCACGTTATAACCCTTAAAAAGTCCTAGCTGAAGCATGGGTTAGTTCGAAAGCATACTGTTACAAAAGGTATCCTGACTCCTGTAGGGCTTGCTGTAAAATCCTGAGTTGACATCACATTTTACAAAAATTCACTTGTTTTATTGAAAACTGCATTTTCAAAAAAAAAAAACTTCAAGACAGACATAAGCTTTGCATTCTTAAAATAACATTGTTTGCATATGGCTATTTGTTCAAACAGCAGAGAAATTCGCACGACGAATATCTAGTGAATAAAAACCTTCTCAATAAAAAGAGTCACCTCAAGTGGAAGAAACACTTCCAACCAAGGGGCAGACATGATCATTGTCCATCATCTGGGGTAGTCAAGTGAAGATTCAAGGAATTTCTCAAAATTCCAAATAGCTAGGGGCAAATCTCCACCCGAGTCACTTGGGGCATTGGACATGAATTCCAACAATGAATCTTGCATGATCAAACACCTTCTGGTAGTATGGCAATACAACACTACCGAGAGTGACAACTCCCTGCACTCTGAGAACGTGGACATAGTCAAAAAATACTACGCATAATCAAAGACCCGCTAGGTTGACTGGCCTAGACAAAAATAAGGGCTTCCCGGCGAACCAAAAGGGTTCGGGCAAAAATAAGGGATGAAAATGGAAAAAATCTGTACACCCGGCAAGTCGAAAACCTGAAAAGGCGGCTTGGGCAAAAAAGGGTATCCCGATGGACTGAAAACCCGAAAGGGCGGTCCAGGCAAAAATTAGGGATCAAGGCGTACGACTAAGTCCCGTCATCTCGTCACTTGCCTACCAGAAGAAGATTTGTCAATCGGCAGTTATCAAGCACCTCATAGGCCTTCTTCTCCCGCAGAAACTGGGGCAATAAGAATTGTCCGAACTGTACAAGCTGCTTTGTCCACAAAGTACCGAGGTATATATTCGGCTGAAGAATATGGCTAGGATACTTTCACTCCCCGCAGAGTAAGACAGTAATAGAAGCTCTCCCCACTGAGACCCGCAACCATGGACGATTCAGCAAATACTCTCCCCCAGCAGAGTTGGTCTACCATCAGCCCTAAAAAGGCTTGGTATTCCCCAGCGGTGTATAAAGGTATCCTCCAGCAAGCGTAAAAAGCATCCCCGACATTCTTAATATTCCTTAACGAAATATAAGAATGCTCCCCGGAGGAATACAAGATACCCCCAATGGAGCCATTTCCCCAGCGCAGTCTAAAAAAGGGCTTCCCCAATAGAGAATTGAATCATCTTACCCAGTAGATTCTGGAAGCTTATCCCATGCAGAATACAAATGCATCTCCTTAGCCAAATTCAGAGGTTATCCCCACAAGAGTCTAACAGGGTTATCCCCAGCAAGTTGCAACTGAAAGATCATCCCCAGCGAAGTTCTTTCTATCCCCAGCAGAGTTCATCATCAAAATCCCCAACAAAACTTATCAATGGAATCCCCAACGGAGTTTATCATTAAAATCTCAGCGAAGTATCTCTTCCCCACAGAGTAATTCCCCGCAGAGTAATCTCTTCACCGTGTCTATTCCCCCACGGAGTTCCTCTCTCCTGCAGGTTTATTCTCACAACCATCTTCGTTCATCATCCCCAGCGGAAACAAAGAACTCAACTCTATTCTCCAGCTATCTGGGATTTATTTTCCCCAGCTAAAACATTACATTTCCATACATCATGATACATGCATAAACGCATCATATCGCACAATCTCATTTATGTTGAGAACATCATTGCTTGATCCATATCATGCATTGCATATGACTGACCTTTACCTTTCAGGAAGGATGCAGTTAAATTCTCAGCCATATCAAAAGGCCTTCTCTGGTCTAGTTAAGTCGATTCCTAAAGATTTTTCTGATGCTGATCCAGTTGAAGATATTTCCAAGACCTTGTCTGGTCCAGTTAAATCGATTCCTAAAGATTTTTCTGAGGTGAAGCCAGTCAATGGAGACAAAATCAGTTAAATCGATTCCTAAAGATTTTTCTGAGGCGAAGCCAGTCAATGGAGACAAAATCAGTTAAATCGATTCCTAAAGATTTTTCTGAGGCGAAGCCAGTCAAAAGAGACAAAACCAGTTAAATTGATTCCTAAAGATTTTTCTGAAGCCAGTCAATGGAGACAAAACCAGTTAAATTGATTCCTAAAGATTTTTCTGAAGCCAGTCAATGGAGACAAAACCAGTTAAATCGATTCCTAAAGATTTTTCTGAAGCCAGTCAATGGAGACAAAACCAGTTAAATCGATTCCTAAAGATTTTTCTGAAGCCAAGTCAGTCAATGGAGACAAAATCAGTTAAATCGATTCCTAAAGATTTTTCTGAGGCAATCCAGTCAAAGAAGACAAACCCAGCTAAATCGATTCCTAAAGATTTTTCTGACGCTAATCCAAAGAAGACAAGTCCAGTTAAATCGGTTCCTAAAGATTTTTCTGATGATAACCCATCAATGAAGACAACCCATCAATAGAGACAACCCGTCAATGAAGACAACCCGTCAATGAAGACAACCCGTCAACGAAGACAAAACTACCTACCAACAATCTCCAGGTGGCATCTATAAGCCCATCCTCCTATCCATCATCTCTCCAAATGGCATCTGTAAGCCCATTCCCGACATCACATTGCTGATACTACACCATGCGAGTGCAAATTTCTGGGCACTTCAGTGTTCAATCATCTTCCACCTCCGGATCACGAAAGGCACGCAAGCCAATCTACATCCTCAGGTTTAAGAAGATTGAACAGGGGCAACTGTTGTACCCCAAAATTTTCCCTCCCATATTCCTCAAGATTTGTCAAGAATCATCTCCAAATGGTTCAAGATGGCTCAAGGGTTATACAGTCAAATCACCTCCTAAGGCAGTTAATTCAAAATTAGGGTTTTGGTTCTTTCAAGGAGTTTGGGGTTCTCAATGGTTCAATCAAGTCTCATAGGCCTATATACATTCCCAAGCACCTACATGCCAAGTTTCAAGACTCACAGTGCCAGTTTGCACAGTCAAAAGCTCCATTTGATCTACAATCAACTGCAAGGGCAAAATGGTCATTTTGCAGTCAAAAGTAAGAATTTTTTGTCAACATTCTCATTTTGAAGAATAATTCATCATTTGATCAAGGGTTGATCATGATTCATCAAGGATTGCTCAAAATTCATCAAGATTCAAAAGTTGCTAAAATAGGGTTTTGTAGGAAAAGTCAACTCAATTTTGACCAAGCATAACTTTCTCATACTTTATGAGAAATGACCCATCCAAATCTAATTTTGAAGAGGATGCAATTTCCTACAATCCATCTTCATACCCCAAGATCAGAAATTTCACTCACAAGAAATTACAAATTTGGACATTATAGGTCATTTTTGAAAGTCAACAAAAACACCTTTTGTGCCAAAGCTTATAACTTGAGAATGGAAGCTCAAAATTAGATGAGACCAAAAGGGTTGATTTGAGGTCATCTCAAGGGTTCTAAAAAGTCTAAGAACACCTCCAAAAGTTCAAAATTGAAGAAGTTATTCATTGTTGAAGTTGGGCATTTTTCCAAAATTGCCAAAAGTCAACTATCCTCAAAACTCCAATTTTTGACAAAAGGGCCCACTTTTTTCCATTTGATTCAGTATTTTCTTGCCACACACGTTTCCCATGCTTAATTTCATGACCAAACTTTTATTTTTCTATTTTATTTCATTTTTATTGATTTAATTCATTATTAATCAATATTAAATCAAATAAAATCCAAAAATTATTGAAAAGGGATCTTTGTGATTTGTACAGCTTGCAAACCTCATGTGACAACCAACCAATTCGTGCTAAGGCTTATTTGTGCATAAAATCTTAGATTTGGCCATATTTGGAAAGGTTAACAATGGTGATAAAGTCAAAACCTAATTCTTGAATATACATGGATTAAAGCCCAACTCTTGACCTAGAATCATTGCCTTATATGCAAGAAAGCCTCCTAAACCTAATTGACGACCTAAGAATTGCTAAAACAGCCAAAACGAATTGCAAAAAAATCCCTAAAAAGTGTGAGATCAAGAACGATATTGGAGGCATTTTCAGACGAAAAGAAGAACGTAACTCTCTAGCCTGATATCCTGTGAAGCAAAAGCGATCAAAACCCAACCTTTTCATCACCTATAGCGCACTGTAAGTCGTCACGAATGGACCTCTGAACATGGAATCGTGATCTTCTATTCTTGCACTTTTTCTTCAAAACATTAGCATATTCATGTTTATTGTTTGATTTCTATAATAACTGCAATAGTCAATTTTGTTTTTATGCCCTGTATCGTGATGCCTGATTCTAGGGTTCATATGCTTGCTTTTTAGGTGTTTTTGATGCAGGGAAAATTGGCCACAATAATTGGTATATGAGTGATCAGGAGGCAGAGACGAGATCATCCATGGCCTTAGATGGCATTTTCATAGCCTAAGGTGGATTTTAGAGATGAGCCACGGATTTTGATGCGGAATCAAATCCGCAGGAAAAAAATACAGGGTTTGGGGGAAGAAGACAACCACACGTCGCTCTCCCATTGGTCTATTTTGAATTAACGCGCGTTTTATTTTTTTTCCAGGCATAAGCGTTTGTTTGATACATATTAATTATTGTATATTATATTTACAAAAGAAGCGAATGGCTCAGTGGCTAGGGCGAACGTCCAATGGCTAACTGGACCTGAGTTCGAATCCCAGGTCCCCCAAAATCTTGTTTATTTTTCCCCTTCAGGTGTTCATGTGCAATTTGCAAAGGTTGGTCCACCATGCACCTCAAACCTCAACACGCCAAGTGGCTTCAGGCCAAGATTCAGTGGCCAAAGTTGAAAGACCACCATACTCCCTGGTCAACATACGCGTGGATAACTTGAAAAGTCAAACGAGGCTGGAATGTTAATGGGCCAAGAATTTCCAGATTCACCTCCAAAACTGAGTCCAGACCCCCTGAGTTTGCCTTTTATTTTTTTTCTTTCATTATATTTTTTATTTTACTTATTTAATTTTATCATTTAATTAATTACTAACAAAAATAATTAACCTTTTCTTAATAAAATCATAAAACATAAAAAATATAATATATTTATTTATTAAATTTAATTAGTTTATTTTGTAAATAAATATTAACTTAATTTGTTTAGTTTTAATTAGGCATAATAATAATATTTTTTGCAATAAATAAAAATTGGTGTAGAATTAGGTTTTTAATCTATTTAATCATTCTTTTTTCTTTTAATTTCCTTGAAACATAAAAAACTCAAAAAAATATTTCTTTTTATTAATTAATTAGTTTAGGTTTAATTTAATTCAAAATAACAAAAATCTCCTTCTTTCTTAAAAAAGGGGTCAAAACCCTAAAAAACTCTCCGATTCAATTTTTTTCTCGCGCGTATTATTTTTTTATCCATATAATTGTAATTGCTCCGAGGTTGTAATAGTTTAGGACTTTAATTATTTACCGCTTTTATTTATTTTCCGCAATTTACTTTTTCAAGGGTTTGTTTTTGGCGATGTAAATACCCGACGCCTTGTAATAACTTAGTTTTATTTTCCGCAACTATTAACTGCTAGATGTATGCTAACTAGGCCACTCTTAAATTAAAATCAACCGTAGATCACCATAACATGTGCAAAGATAACATAACTGAAACCTGACACACTCGCACATGCCACTCCTAGGGTACGCCTCACTTGGTTGCCTCGACGTGGTCATCGAGTATAGGAAGTTTTAGAGGCCGCCCTCCTGTCTAAAGATCAAAGTTGCCTCGAAACGGTTGCCTCGATAAAAAAGATCTAAGACATTAGGGTTACCGCTAAGGCGTCCTACCGTTGCTTTAGTGACCACATGTCCCTTAATCGAATTGACCCGAAAACTCCAACGACGGTGCTACCTACTTCTCAATAGTGGGATAGCACTGTCTAAAGGACATTTACACAGCTTAATTTCTTTTGAGTAGGTAGAGGTTCTCAGGTACTTGCTCTTTCAAAACAAAACAAACTTTTCGCACTTACACTTTTTCAAACAAAGTTTTCAACAAACACTTCATACACTCTTGAGGACAGAAACAAGAGTTAAATCAAAGTTTTCAAACCAAACTCTTTTCAAAACCCACAAACACAAAGAAAAAGCAAATCTTTTGAAAACATAGTGAGCAAGTACCTAAGAGCCTGTGGATAACCACAGATAGAAAGGGTGCTAACACCTTCCCTTTCTATAATCTACCTCCCGAACCCGAGAAACATCTCGAAAAGGAATTTTTCTGTGCTTTTGTCCTTTCCTTGTTGGATAAAATAAAAGACGGTGGCGACTCTTGCTTACCGCTACATTTTGCGAAAACAAACGTGAACGCGAACCAACATTCCAAAACAGTCAGTTCTATTCCCACCGATCACAACCAGCTTTCAACAAGTTTATCTTAATGATTAGGACTGGAGTCAATAGTTCTTCAACTGTGGTAGCGAACAAATCTTCTTCGATAGCATTGGTGTTGTGACCATGCCTAGGCATAGGAGCAGAAATGACGTTTGGCTTCTCGGATGCATCAAACTCAATCTCTTTTTCATCTATAAGGTCTTGAATTTTGTTTTTCAGGGCCCAACAGTTGTTAGTGTCGTGACCCGGACTTTCGGAATGATATGCGCCTCTGGCATTTGGGTGATAATGAGGGTACGCAGTGTTGGGGTTCTTTGGAGCTTCCTTCAGAGTTGTCAAATTAGATTTCATAAGGTGTGGTAAAACCTGGGCTAGAGTCATATTAATTCTGGTGAATTGTCGGACTGGCCTTTCCACCCTCAGTTGGTTACTTCTTGGTTGATCAAATGTAGGCTTTGGGATCATAACGGCTCCTACCATTGGTCAGCATTCAGCTCTCCCCTGATTCCTTTGTGGGTAAACAATAAATACCTCCTTCTTCCCAATGAAAGGCTTTCTCACAACTGTAGAGGCAGATGAATCCTTCTGAATCTTTCCACTTTTTATGCCAGCTTCCACCCTCTCTCTGGTTAGTATTAACTCAGTAAATCCTGCAGATGAGCTCCCAATCAAATGGTTGAAGAAAGGGCCCGATAGAGTGCCTAAGAACATATCCACCAACTCTCTTTCAGACAGAGGGGGTTTTACTCTCCCAACTAGATCTCTCCATTTCTGCATAATCTTTGAAACCCTCATTTGAAGCCATAGCCATACTCTGAAGTTGAGTACGGGTAGGCGCCAAATCTGCATTATACTAGTATTGCTTATAGAAAGTTGCGGCAAGATCTTCCTAGTTGTGGACGTCGGCCCTTTACAATTGGTAAAACCAATCGAGTTGTGTTCCAGATAGGCTATCTTGGAAAAAATGGACCCATAAGTCTTTATCGGCGAAGTGCGGATGGATCTTTCTAACATATGATCAGAGGTGCATCTTAGGACATGACACCCTATCATATTTTGAAAACAGCGGCACTTTGAACTTTGGTGGGATCACAATTCCCGACACTAGTCCTAATTCTTCAAAGTCTAGACCTGGAACCCTCTATATTTCCATAGCGCTCAGACGCTCTTCAAGATGTTTGTACTTATCATCTGCCGAAGGATACTGTTCCTCGGAATAGTCTTCCTCTTCTTCCTCCTCTTCAGATTCTGACGGAACCGCTGTTTCCTTTCCTTTTCCTTCTCCTTCCCCGGAAGTGGTTGCAAAATTCAAGGTTCTTCTAGTCTGTCCCTGAAACCTTCTCCCCATGTTCAAAACCCCAGTGGCTTTCTTTGTTTTCTTCTTTCTTTCTTCAGCTAACAGAGTCTTCAACTTATCTTGCCCCTTGGCTAGGGTCATGAGTAACTGTTGAAACTGCGTGTTTTGTACTTGAAGATCTTTGATTGTCTGTTCGAGATCCATCTTACTGAAATAAATAGTAGAGAGATGAGGAAACTCGTTGCAAAAGACCTGTTTATGTCATGATGAATGATATGTGCATATGTAATGTTTTCAAGGATTTTAAAAGATTCAAGTTCGTTTTAGACAAAAAGAAACGCACGTTATATTAATAAGATAGAGTTTGAATACATCAATGCCCCTTGGGATAAATAATACAAAAATCTAAGATAAAAAGGTAGTGCACATCTTCTTTGGTGCAATGTAGGCATTTAGAGTCTGCTCCTCATGAAGTAGCCTAGTGAGTTCCAAAACCTTCTTCTCGCTTGCATAGAATTAGGCTTCGAAAGTATCTCGCTCTCCTTTGAGCTGTATCCAATCCCTTTGTAGGTCTTCAAGAGATGTGGGCATGTCAGGATGTAGGATAGTGTATGGAACTTCTCCTTCCTTAACAGGCTCAATGATCACCGGGAAAATGGAAGGATAAGGCATCATAAGACTTTGAGCACGAGTTCATACCCACTTGAGGTAAGGCTCGAGAGGGATGGAATTCTTGTGTCCTAAAGTCTTGCTATCCACCTTATTTAGCATCCTCTAAGATCGGATGAATCTCTGGCGAAGACCTTGATCGTCGTTGTTGTAGTCGAATACCAAGCCTTGAATCAACATCTCGTTCGGGCCATCCCTTCGGGCATAACTAAACTGTCTTAGAGCTAAGCATGGGTTATAGGTGATGCCTCCCCTAATTCCAAGTAGAGGAACATTAGGGAATTCCCCACAACGGTCAACAATGATAACATTCTCTTTGGATCAAGAGCACCAATGAATATCTGAATGTTTGAGCGTCATTAACCTTTGTGACCACCTTAATCCTTGCTCATTCTTTAAGACTGATTGGGGAAGATAACAAATAAACCATTTTACCAGGAGAGGAGTGCAACACATAAGGACACCTCTTTTCCTCATTGTGCGAGTGTGAAAGAGTGTAGGATATCCCCTAGCAATGTAGGCACCGGATTGCATGACATGAAGATTTTGACGGCACTCACATCTTTGAGTTGGTCAGGATTGGGAAACAAACCATCCCATAGATGAGGAGAGCCACAATTTCCTCAAAGGCTTGCAAGTCTAGGGAATTCCAACAGCTTTGGGCTTTCTCAAACAGAAACTTTGCTAAGAAGCCTTTGACACCACTTCTAGTTTCCCAATGAGTTGTGACGTCAGATGAGTGCAAGTGCAGAGCTTGAGCAATCTCTTCTGGCTTTGGGTCTCTTTCCGTACCATTGAAGGGTAGTTGATTGAGAATGGGAATCCTCAAGAGTTGAGAGAATTCTTCCAAAGTAGGCACAAGCTGATAGTCGGGAAATGTGAAGCAATGGTGCAAAGGATCAAAGAACTGGAAGAGCACCTTCATCATATCCTCCTCTGTGTTGGAGGTGACCAAGTTGAGTAGACGACCATGCCTCTCGGTGAATGGAGAGTTCTCAGTGATCCTTGAAGCTAGCTCCTTGAGTTGTGGAGGAATTCTTACAAGGTTGACTTGGATAGTTTTCCTGTGAAGTGAATCCATATCCTACAAAACAAGAACAAAGATGAATCTCCAAAATCCTTGAAATGGTTAGTGATGCATATGATCCTCATGATGTCCATGATGTTATGTACAAGTATGCATACACAAGCAAAACAAACAAGTTCTTAGTTTAGGCTTGCATGGGGTTTTATAGGTAAGTACCCTCTTGAAATTTAGTTGGCTTAAACCTGTCCTAGTAATAGTAACCGGGTTCTAAGGAGCTCAATATCACCGGATTGTTTCCTTGGTCATTGTTTCAGCTCAAACCTCTTTAATGGCGACCGAAATATCCCAAGAAACCAACCCTCAATGAGTGTAGTATCAAGTATCTACCAAATTCGAACTGCACCAAAGCCGGTCATCTCTTTACATCCTAAAGGCCAAGTGTGATCAGTGGATCTGGAACTGACTGTTTAACGCTGGTTCGCGAAATGTCGCGGAAGCAAGAGTCGCCACCGTCTTTTATTTTCTCCAACATGGAAAGGACAAAAGCACAGAAAAATTCCTTATGAGATTATGTTCTCGGTTCGGGAGGTAGATTTATAGAAAGGGAAGGTGTTAGCACCCTTTCTATCCATGGTTATCCATGGGCTCTTAGATACTTGCTCATTTGTGTTTTCAAAATGTTTGTTTGCTTTTCAAAGTGAGTGGGTTTGAAAAAAGTTTCGTTTAAAATTTCAGTTCGACTCTTGTATCAGTCCTCAAGAGTGTTTGAAAAGTTGTTTTGAAAGCTTTTTGCAAAGTGTCGGTGTGAAAAGAAGTTTTTTTTATTTGTTTTGAATTAGAGCAAGTATCTACGAGTCATCTACCTACCCTAAGGAATTAGTCTGTGTAAATGTCCTTGAGGTAGTGCCATCCCACCATTGAGAGGTAGGTAGCACCACCGTTGGAGGTGTTCGGGTCAATTCGTTTGTAGGGACAGTGTGGTCACCAGAGCAATAGTAGGACACCTTAGAAGCTACCCTCATGCCATGTTCATGGACATGAGGACTTACTAAAACATCCTATACTCGACGACCACGTTTCGAGGGGCAAGGCAACAGTGAGGCGTACCCTAGGAGTGGTGTGTGAATTGTGTGTCATTTTCAGTTATTATTTGTCTTGTCATGCATTGGGTGAGCTACGCTTCGATTTTATTTGGGCATACATTCTTTCATGTGATTAACAATTTAAAGGTGCGGAATTTAAAGTGCGGAAAATAAAAGTCCTACGCTATTACAAGGCGCGGGTCTATACATCGCCAAATTAACAAAGACCCGATTTGAATAAAAGTGCGGAAAGTAAATGTCCTAATTATCTATTACAAGGCCTTGGGGCAATTACATAATATTTAAAATGAGGAATGTAAATAAACGCGCGAAAAGAAATTAGGAGCGAAAGTGCGAGGGCGCTGGACCCTTTAAGGAATTGAATTGAAATTATAAATTAATTAATGATTAAATAAAGAAAAGAAATTGTTTTTTTTTTATGTTTTTGTATTTAATGGAAATAAAGAAAATTAAAAGGAAAAGAAACCCTAATTCTACATGTTTTAATTTATTTAAGGAAAAGAATTAAAGTTTAAACCTAATTTACTCATTATTTAATTACAAGTTTATTTACAAAGTTAATTAATAATAATAATAAGGAGAAAAAGTTATTTATTGAGAAAAAGAATAAAGATACTAATAACCTAATTTTTATTATATTTTTTTTTAGTTATTTAGAAAAAAGACATTAAAGTTAAACACCTAAATTTAAACTAAATTGTTTTATTGGAATTTATTTACAAAATTAATAGAAATTAATATTAACAAAACATATTTTTTTGTTTTATGATTTTCTGGTTTTTTTGTGTTATAAAATTTATTTTATGAATTAAATAAAACAATTAACATAATTAAAATAAATAAAAGAAAAGAATAAAAAGAGAGAAAGAAAATGCAAACATGGGGGGTTGGTTGACCCAATTTGGAGGCTTATTGTGAGTAATCTGGCCCACTTCAATCAGGCCTTTTTTGACTTTTCAGACTTGTGTATGGAGTTGTTGACCAATGCGTATGGTGATCTGCAAGCTCTGACCTTTGGATTGGGACCCCTGGCCACTTGGCAGGCAAGTACAGATGCGTGTATGGTGGACTTCAGGTGAGGCGCTGCATGGAAACGTATTAAGAAAAATAATATTTAGGAAGTGGGGGACCTGGGAATCGAACCCAGGTCCCAATACATGTATGCCAGCGCGTTTGCCAATGGAGCCAGTGTGTTTCTTTGTTAGTTATATGGAATAGAAATAATATAATGGAAAACAAGCATTATTCTGGAATAATAAAAAAACGCGCCAGTATTCAAACTGGCCAACCATGACCAGACACGCTGCCTTCTTCTTCATCTTTTCCCTGTAACTGAAATCAAATAGCGGGGGTTTTAAACCCCCACTAACCATAACATACAAAAATAGCAATTAGCATATAGTTGGAAAGAAAAAGGGCGTGAGGTGTGAAATTGGTTCGTTTGGACATTCTGAATCCAGTGGTATAGGTCTCGTGGCTTAATTTTTCCACATGAAAGAAACCCTAATTTCAAACCTCTGAAACCCTAAAGAGCTTCCATGGTGGATTCTCATACAGGCCTTATTAATTCAATTAAAGCATGCTATCAGCTTCAGAATACTCACGTTAGTCCAAATCCATGATTAAAAATCAAAAATACTGCATGAATAATGAAACACGAATATGAAAATTTTCAAGGAAAGTCAGACTTTGTTATATCGATTCCTTGCGTATGGAGGGTTGAATTTGATTGGAATGGCTTCCTGGATGTGTCAGGAGTGTAATGGAATAGTTATTTGGCTTTCAAACCCCTTGCAATTCAGTTTTCAGTTTCCAAATTTTTAGTCAAAAATTGCAATGTTCTTCTCTCTTCCCAGCGCAGCTTTTTTTGTTCTTTTCATTAGGGTTGTGTTCTTGCATATATGTGGAATGAATTAGATCAACAATCCAAGCCCAAAGCCTTGTATTCAATGATTTTCAAAATTTGATTTTCATGATCTTTTTCAATCTTTTCTTGCCATGGAACTTGCCAATCATGGGATATTCTTTCCCTTTTGGATGTGCACGAAATCTTGAGTACATAAAGAGTGCATATGCTGCATAAAAAGATTCAAAACCTTTATTTTAGTATTTTTCTCATATTTAATTATAATTAAATGAATTAATAGGATTATAAACTCAATTAATTAATTAAAAATAATAAAATAACTTCCCTTTGGGTCAATGGGTCGTGCTTAGCTTTTGGGTGATGATTCTTGGAAGAAATTGAGGCCCATTAGCAATTTTGAGGCATTTGAAGCAAAGTTGACTTTTCAAAATTCCCAAATTTTTCCCAACTTCCACAAGGCATATCTTGCTCAATTTTTAAGCTTTGATCATGTTCTTGGACATTTTGGAAAGGTCTTGAAGTCCTCTAACCAATGTCTTTGGTCCCATGTCATTTTGATTTACCAATCTCAAGTTATGGTCTTTGACTTAAAGTGCCTTTTTGTTGACTTTTGAAAATGACCTATAATGTTGAGATTGATAACTTTTTGTGAGAGCATTTCTTGGACTTTAAGTGTGAAGATGAATTGTAGGAAATGTCATTCTCTTCAAAATGAGCTTTGGATGGAATTTTTCTGATAAACCATGTGGAAGTTATGCCTTGGTCAAGTTACAGTTGACTTTTTCAACTGTCCAAATATAGAAACTTTTGCATCTTGAGACTTTTTGAGCCATGCTTTGAGAATCATGATCAAGAATTGATCAAATGATGTTTGTGGCTTCAAAATAAGATGTTGACCAAAATTTTTGACTTTTGACTGTCAAATGACCATTTTGCCCCTGCAGTTGACTGTTGAGCAATTAGGGTTTTTGACTGTGCAATTTTGTGCTGTGAGTCTTGAAACTTGGCCTAAGGATGCTTGACAATGTTTATAGGCATGTGGGACTTGTTTGGACCCTTGGAAACTTCAATTTCTTTGCCAGAACCAAAACCCTAATTTTTGACTGTTAGGAGGCCATTGGATTGTGCAACCCTTGGGAGATTTTGAAGCATGATCTTAGCAAAACTTGAAGAATATGGGAGGGCAAATTTTGGGGTACAACAGTTGCCCCTGTTCAATCTTCTTAGACCTGAGGATGTAGATTGGCTGACGTGCCTTTCGTAATCCGAAGGTGGAAGATGATTGAACACTAGAGTGCCCAGAAATTTGTGCTCACATGTTAACAGTGTGATGTGGGGAATGGGCTTACAGATGCCATTTGGAGATTGACGGATAGGAAGATAGGCTTATAGATGCCATGTATAGAGGTTATGGATAGGTGAATGGGCTTATAGATGCCATCAGGGTGTCGATCGCGTAAGAGTTTCCTTAGCGAGAACTTGCGTACCTGAAAAAGAAAATGATTACCTGGCCTGTTACAAGAGTTGGTCTTCAAACTCTTTATATAGACGCACCCTGGTTGGTTACAGGAACCGAATCTTCAACCTCTTCAGACGTGCCCTGGCGAGATACAGGAATCGAGTCTGGAGCTTCAAAAGGTGATGAATGAACCAGGGATGGTTACTACCTCAACGAGACGATGAGAGAACCTTGGACGATTACTATCTCAACAATAACGATGAGAGAACTTCGGGCGATTACTACCTCAACAATAACGATGGGAGAATCTGGGGCGATTACTACCTCAACAGTAACGATGAGAGAATCTGGGGCGATTACTACCTCAACAGTAACGATGAGAGGATCTGGGGCGATTACTACCTCAACAGTAACGATGAGAGAATCTGGGGCGATTACTACCTCAATAGTAACGATGAGAGAACCTGGGGCGATTACTACCTCAACAGTAACGATGAGAGAATCTGGGGCAATTACTACCTCAACAGTAACGATGAGAGAATCTGGGGCGATTACTACCTCAACAGTAACGATGAGAGAATCTGGGGCGATTACTACCTCAACAGTAACGATGAGAGAATCTGGGGCGATTACTACCTCAACAGTAACGATGAGAGAATCTGGGGCGATTACTACCTCAACAGTAACGATGAGAGAATCTTGGATGTCTTCTACTGAGTCTTCATCAGGAAAATCTTTAGGAATCGATTTAACTGGACCAGAGAAGGCCTTTCACTGGATCGGCATCAGAAAATCTTTAGGAGTCGATTTAACTGAACCAGGCAAGGTCTTGGAATCTTCAACTGAGTCTTCATCAGGAAAATCTTTAGGAATCGATTTAACTGGACCAGAGAAGGCCTTTGACTAGATCGGCATCAGAAAATCTTTAGGAGTCGATTTAACTGAACCAGGCAAGGTCTTGGAATCTTCAACTGAGTCTTCATCAGGAAAATCTTTAGGAATCGATTTAACTGGACCAGAGAAGGCCTTTGACTGGATCGGCATCAGAAAAATCTTTAGGAGTCGATTTAACTGAACCAGGCAAGGTCTTGGAATCTTCAACTGGAATAAGAATCAGGGAGATCTTAGGGTCGATCTGACTGAACCAGAGAAGGCCTTTGACTGGATCGGCATCAGAAAAATCTTTAGGAGTCGATTTAACTGAACCAGACAAGGTCTTGGAATCTTCAACTGGAATAAGAATCAGGGAGATCTTAGGGTCGATCTGACTGAACCAGAGAAGGCCTTTGACTGGATAAGAATCAGAAAAATCTTTAGGAGTCGATTTAACTGAACCAGGCAAGGTCTTGGAATCTTCAACTGGAATAAGAATCAGGGAGATCTTAGGGTCGATCTGACTGAACCAGAGAAGGCCTTTGACTGGATCGGTATCAGAAAAATCTTTAGGAGTCGATTTAACTGAACCAGGCAAGGTCTTGAAATAACTTCAACTGGATAAGAATCAGAAAAATCTTTAGGAATCGATTTAACTGAACCAGAGGAAAGTCTTGGAATATAGCTGAGAACTTAACTGGATCTTTCCTGAAAGGTAAAGGTCAGTCATATGCAATGCATGATACAGATCAAGCAATGATGTTCTCAATGTAAATGAGATTGTACGATGCATTCATGCATGTATAACAATGTGACGTTTATGAATGTATCTGCGTCTAGGAAAATAGATCCTTGACGGATGCCTGGAAGTCAAATCCTGGGCTGATGTTGAAGAGTGAGATTCTTCGTTTCCGTTGGGGATGATGATTGCAAGAATACCGGTCGGAGAAGATAACTCTGTTGGGGAATAAACTTGATGAAGATATTACTCTGCGGGGAATAACTACTCTAGCGATCTTGCTGGGGAACAATACTCTGTGGGAGGAGAGGTATTCTGTTGAGATGTTGATGATAACTTTGCTGGGGATACCGTTGTTATGTTGGAAGTGTTAATAGACTCCGCTGGGGATAAGAAGACTTTGCCGAGGACGATTTTTCCGTGGCTTTTGGCTGAGGATAACCCAGTTATATCCTGGTGGGGAAATAACCTTTGAATAAAGCCGGGAGACGCGTTCGTGCTCTGTGGGGGGAAGCTTCCAGAATCTACTGGGGATGAGCTTCCTGCTGGGGATATGGATTCAAACTTTCCTAGGGAAATCTTGAACTATACTGGACTCTCCTGGGGAACTCTTTGAGATATATTGGGGAAGAGATTCCACTGAATGTCTGGTATACCGTCGGGGAGCAGTCTTAGACCAAGACTGCCGGGGATGCTTGTTAAGAATATTCGTATATTGTGCTGGGGAATGTTGAGATCTGCGGGGAATACCCAACTTCCTTAAGACTGATTGTATAACTTTGCTTGGGGAAAGTGCATTGACTTGCTGGCTCACTCTCTGGGGAATTAAGGTATATTGGTTATGTTCTTCGGCTGAACTTACCTTGGTACCTAGATGGACAAAACCATTAGACCGTTTGGACGACTCATTACTGCCCCTGTTTCTGAGGTGGGAAAGGAAGACCTGTGAGGTGCTGATAGTTGTTGATGGACAAACCTTCTTCTGGTAGGCAGCTGACAAGATGACAGGACATAGTCGTACGCTTTGATCCCTAACTTTTGCTTGGACCGCCCTTTCGGGTTTTCAGTCCACCGGGATACCCATTTTTGCCCAAGCCGCCTTTTCAGGTTTTCGACTTGCCGGGTGTACAAATTTTTCATTTTCATCCCTTATTTTGCCCGAACCCTTTTGGTTCGCCGGGAAGCCCTAATTTTTGCCTAGGTATGTCAACCTAGCGGGTCTTTTATCGTGCGTAGTATTTTTCGACTATGTCCACGCTCTTAGAATGCAGGGAGGTGCCCCTGGCTGCTTGTGTTGCCATGTTACTAGAAGATGTCTGATCATGCAAGATTTGTTGCTGGAATGCCCCAAGTGACTCAGGCGGAGATTTGCCCCGGGCTATTTGGCCTTTGAGGGATTCTCCGAATCTTGATTGGACTGCCCCAGATGATGGACCATGATCACGTCGTGCCCCTTGATTGGAAGTGCTTTTGCTCACTAGGTATTCATCGTGTGAATTTCTATGCTGTTCATACAAATAGTCATATGCAAACAAAGTTATGTTAAAAATGCAAAGCTTATGTCTGTTTCGAAGTTTTTTGGAAATGCATTCTTTTTCATAAAACAAGTGAATGTTTGTAAAACGTGATGTCAACTCCGTATTTACCGTAGGCCTTAAGGAGTCAGGATACCTTTTGTAACAGTATGCTTTCGAACTAACCCATGCTTCAGCTAGGACTTTTAAAGGTTGTAGCGTGGCCTGGTTCACGGTTTAAGAAACAAAGGATAGAGGCTCAAATTATTTGTACCCACCCGCTCTTCGTGATGTTCTTCAACCTAAATTCAGCTGATCGTGCGTTAGACCTTATTATTTGAGTCTTTGCTCTGATTTTCTGGTGATGGTTCAGATTCTGACAATTTATTTTGAATGGGCAGTCATTTCCTTTTTTGTTGAGGGTTTGTATGACCTCTTTATTTTTGATTTCGTTATCCCTATTTTTTTGCCTGAACTGTTTCTTTTGTGATTACAGTCAGCGGGATGCCCCAGTTTTGTAAGTCTCTTCATAGGTTTTGACTTAATGGGTTTTTATTTTGAGAAGTAATGACTGCCTGTCTGTATGATTGTTCGGAACCATCACTGTCTTTTGTTTTGTAAGGACCTCTTTGGTGCCATTCGTTGTGCACTTGGATCAACTGAGAGACTACCCTGCCCCAGGTTATGATTAAGGGTTTTAAATTTCGAAAAGAAAAACTCCTACTTCTTTGGCTCAGAGGGGTTGACGAGGGATTATCTTCCTTATAACTCCAGTGTTTAGGGATTGAAACAATGCCTGTACCTCATCAGCGGGGTCTGTTCAAAAGCATGCTGTAATGATCGCTGTATCGTTTTCGTCATCCTCCCTCAAGAGGCTTAGAATTATTAATCGAGCGTTGATCATCAGAAAAAATATGAAAATAATTTGCATATAGTGAATACGAATATATTGCTTCAAAACAGACATATGCGATGCATTAATGAAATAACAACGTTTAACATGAGTAAATGTTTGAACAAAAGAAAATTACAACTTGAAAATCCTAATGAACAAAAGTCTTTTCATCTCAGGGCTTGTTACTTCAAATGGTGAACCCTGTAGGGATGGTAGAAGCACTCAGCCTGGCCATCTTGGGTGAACTCCACAGCTCCTTCATCAATCAGGTCTTGGATCTTATTCTTCAAGGTCCAACAATCATCTGTAGCATGCCCCGGGCTATTAGAATGATAAGCACAGCGGGCGTTGGGGTTATACCTTGAAGGTGTCCTGTTGGGATTCTTAGGAGGGTCCCTTAGAGTTACCAAATTCAACCTCAACAGTTGTTGTAAAGCTTGAGGCAGCGACACGTTGAGCTTGGTGAATTGCCTTTTGGGCTTGTCTGGCTGAAGCTGCTGAATTTGTGACACTGAAGCCATTTGAGGAGCTTTCCCCTTATCTTCTTGTCTCAAAGGTGGTTGAGTGATGACTGGCTTTTCACTCTTAGATGTTTGCCCCAGTTGGTTACCCTGAAGCAGTTGGTTGACAAGAACCCCGAGCTCTTCTTGTCTTTGAGCTAAGCCTTGAATGATAGTCACCTGCCCCAACATTTGGGCTCTGATTGCATCCACTTCAGCTTGCAGATGTTTCAGCCGTTCATCCTCAGCACTGTTCCTGACCAAAGTCCCCATGAGAAGTGTTCTCAGCTCCTCCTGCCCCTTGGATAGATTCAGGAGGATTTCCCCGAACCGAGTCTCTTGAGCATGGAAGTCCTGGTTGTATTGTTGAGAAGCCATTACTGAAATAAACAGCGCAGATGGTAAGTGACCTGTAAAGAAAGGTACCTGTAATGCAATGATATATATATGCATGCAATGTTTTCAAGGATCTCGCGGGGTAGACAAGAAAAATTGTTAGAATTGGGATCCGGTAGCTTGATTGAAGGAGCTTCATGTTGTCGAGAGTCCTTCTTCAAGGGTCAAAGGCTCACCATATCCAGTGGGTCATAGCCCCTGACTTTAGTCATCATGTCTGGTTTTGATTTCCAAACAACCTTGGTTAGGGGAACCTTCTTCAAGAGTCAAGGCTCACCATGTCAAGTGGGTCATAGCCTCTGACTCAGATCATCAACCTGGATAGAGGAAAATAAGTCCCCTTTGCCCCTTGCTAGACATTCTGATTTATCATGACCTGCATCACAAGACCTTGAGATCCTTGAAACGGATTAGTGCTTATGCGGGATGTATGCAATGGTATGATGTTATGCTATGCATGGGGTAATGTAGGCAAATCCTATTATGAGTCCCAATTAAGGACTGTAAACAAAACCTGCAAGAAACTCAAGTGTCAGATAACAAGCATGCAAATAGTCAAGTTGGAAGGTACACAAGTCACACAAGAGAAGCCCTTAGAGTTTAGGCCAGCATGGGGTCTAGGTATTACCCTCTTTCAGTTTGTTGGTTAAGACCTGTCCTATCAGAAGTAACCGGGTTCTAGAGGATCCCAATATCATTGACTACCCTCAATCGGTCATAACTTCAGCATCGCAATCTTTTCTTGCGGCCAGAACCATCACGAGAGTTTAGCCTCAATGGGCGTAGCATACTGCTACTGTTCTATTGGCCGAGTTGGGTCATTTAAGGTTCTAAGGTCGGTTGGTGCTTAATGACTCCTCAGAAGACCCATATTCTCCTCGTTGCAACACAAGGGATACCGGTACAGACCAAGGCACCACACCAACGTAGCCACTACTTCACCCATGCCGGTCTACGCCGGACAGGTCCCTCACAGCTTATGCTACCTAACAGGGTATCCCCAGATCCGGGTTAGGATCTATGTAACTCCGAAACAGCCCACAATAATAAAGCAAACAAGCACAACAATTGAAAACACAAGTGATCTTAGTCCTAAGGTACACCTCACTTTATAAAAATCCCCAACAGAGTCGCCAGTTCTGTGATCGGTGGATCTGGAACTGACTGTTTAACGCTGGTTCGCGAAATGTCGCGGAAGCAAGAGTCGCCACCGTCTTTTATTTTCTCCAACATGGAAAGGACAAAAGCACAAAAAAATTCCTTATGAGATTATGTTCTCGGTTCGGGAGGTAGATTTATAGAAAGGGAAGGTGTTAGCATCCTTTCTATCCATGGTTATCCATGGGCTCTTAGATACTTGCTCATTTGTGTTTTCAAAATGTTTGTTTGCTTTTCAAAGTGAGTGGGTTTGAAAAAAGTTTCGTTTAAAATTTCAGTTCGACTCTTGTATCAGTCCTCAAGAGTGTTTGAAAAGTTGTTTTGAAAGCTTTTTGCAAAGTGTCGGTGTGAAAAGAAGTTTTTTTTTATTTGTTTTGAATTAGAGCAAGTATCTACGAGTTATCTACCTACCCTAAGGAATTAGTCTGTGTAAATGTCCTTGAGGTAGTGCCATCCCACCATTGAGAGGTAGGTAGCACCACCGTTGGAGGTGTTCGGGTCAATTCATTTGTAGGGACAGTGTGGTCACCAGAGCAATAGTAGGACACCTTAGAAGCTACCCTCATACCATGTTCATGGACATGAGGACTTACTAAAACGTCTTATACTCGACGACCACGTTTCGAGGGGCAAGTCAACAGTGAGGCGTACTCTAGGAGTGGTGTGTGAATTGTGTGTCATTTTCAGTTATTATTTGTCTTGTCATGCATTGGGTGAGCTACGCTTCGATTTTATTTGGGCATACATTCTTTCATGTGATTAACAATTTAAAGGTGCAGAATTAAAAGTGCGGAAAATAAAAGTCCTACGCTATTACAAGGCGCGGGTCTATACATCGCCAAATTAACAAAGACCCGATTTGAATAAAAGTGCGGAAAGTAAATGTCCTAATTATCTATTACAAGGCCTTGGGGCAATTACATAATATTTAAAATGAGAAATGTAAATAAACGCGCGAAAATAAATTAGGAGCGAAAGTGCGAGGGCGCTGGACCCTTTAAGGAATTGAATTGAAATTATAAATTAATTAATGATTAAATAAAGAAAAGAAATTGTTTTTTTTTTTATGTTTTTGTATTTAATGGAA
This sequence comes from Vicia faba, assembly GCA_948472305.1. Classification (NCBI taxonomy): domain Eukaryota; kingdom Viridiplantae; phylum Streptophyta; class Magnoliopsida; order Fabales; family Fabaceae; genus Vicia; species Vicia faba. The sequence goes on from OX451739.1 coordinate 28,357,842, forward strand.
ATAAAGAAAATTAAAAGGAAAAGAAACCCTAATTCTACATGTTTTTAATTTATTTAAGGAAAAGAATTAAAGTTTAAACCTAATTTACTCAAATTATTTAATTACAAGTTTATTTACAAAGTTAATTAATAATAATAATAAGGAGAAAAAGTTATTTATTGAGAAAAAGAATAAAGATACTAATAACCTAATTTTTATTATATTTTTTTTTAGTTATTTAGAAAAAAGACATTAAAGTTAAACACCTAAATTTAAACTAAATTGTTTTATTGGAATTTATTTACAAAATTAATAGAAATTAATATTAACAAAACATATTTTTTTTGTTTTATGATTTTCTGGTTTTTTTGTGTTATAAAATTTATTTTATGAATTAAATAAAACAATTAACATAATTAAAATAAATAAAAGAAAAGAATAAAAAGAGAGAAATAAAATGCAAACATGGGGGGTTGGTTGACCCAATTTGGAGGCTTATTGTGAGTAATCTGGCCCACTTCAATCAGGCCTTTTTTGACTTTTCAGACTTGTGTATGGAGTTGTTGACCAATGCGTATGGTGATCTGCAAGCTCTGACCTTTGGATTGGGACCCCTGGCCACTTGGCAGGCAAGTACAGATGCGTGTATGGTGGACTTCAGGTGAGGCGCTGCATGGAAACGTATTAAGAAAAATAATATTGAGGAAGTGGGGGACCTGGGAATCGAACCCAGGTCCTAATACCTGCATGCCAGCGCGTTTGCCAATGGAGCCAGTGCGTTCTTTGTTAGTTATATGGAATAGAAATAATATAATGGAAAACAAGCATTATTCTGGAATAATAAAAAAACGCGACAGTATTCAAACTGGCCAACCATGACCAGACACGCTGCCTTCTTCTTCATCTTTTCCCTGTAACTGAAATCAAATAGCGGGGGTTTTAAACCCCCACTAACCATAACATACAAAAATAGTGATTAGCATATAGTTGGAAAGAAAAAGGGCGTGAGGTGTGAAATTGGTTCGTTTGGACATTCTGAATCCAGTGGTATAGGTCTCGTGGCTTAATTTTTCCACATGAAAGAAACCCTAATTTCAAACCTCTGAAACCCTAAAGAGCTTCCATGGTGGATTCTTATACAGGCCTTATTAATTCAATTAAAGCATGCTATCAGCTTCAGAATACTCACGTTAGTCCAAATCCATGATTAAAAATCAAAAATACTGCATGAATAATGAAACACGAATATGAAAATTTTCAAGGACAGTCAGACTTTGTTATACCGATTCCTTGCGTATGGAGGGTTGAATTTGATTGGAATGGCTTCCTGGATGTGTCAGGAGTGTAATGGAATAGTTATTTGGCTTTCAAACCCCTTGAAATTCAGTTTTCAGTTTCCAAATTTTTAGTCAAAAATTGCAATGTTCTTCTCTCTTCCCAGCGCAGCTTTTTTTGTTCTTTTCATTAGGGTTGTGTTCTTGCATATATGTGGAATGAATTAGGTCAACAATCCAAGCCCAAAGCCTTGTATTCAATGATTTTCAAAATTTGATTTTCATGATCTTTTTCAATCTTTTCTTGCCATGGAACTTGCCAATCATGGGAGATTCTTTCCCTTTTGGATGTGCACGAAATCTTGAGTACATAAAGAGTGCATATGCTGCATAAAAAGATTCAAAACCTTTATTTTAGTATTTTTCTCATATTTAATTTTAATTAATGAATGAATAGGATTATAAACTTAATTAATTAATTAAAAATAATAAAATAACTTCCCTTTGGGTCAATGGGTCGTGCTTAGCTTTTGGGTGATGATTCTTGGAAGAAATTGAGGCCCATTAGCAATTTTGAGGCATTTGAAGCAAAGTTGACTTTTCAAAATTCCCAAATTTTTCCCAACTTCCACAAGGCATATCTTGCTCAATTTTTAAGCTTTGATCATGTTCTTGGACATTTTGGAAAGGTCTTGAAGTCCTCTAACCAATGTCTTTGGTCCCATGTCATTTTGATTTACCAATCTCAAGTTATGGTCTTTGACTTAAAGTGCCTTTTTGTTGACTTTTGAAAATGACCTATAATGTTGAGATTGATAACTTTTTGTGAGAGAATTTCTTGGACTTTAAGTGTGAAGATGAATTATAGGAAATGTCATTCTCTTCAAAATGAGCTTTGGATGGAATTTTTCTGATAAACCATGTGGAAGTTATGCCTTGGTCAAGTTACAGTTGACTTTTTCAACTGTCCAAATATAGAAACTTTTGCATCTTGAGACTTTTTGAGCCATGCTTTGAGAATCATGATCAAGAATTGATCAAATGATGTTTGTGGCTTCAAAATAAGATGTTGACCAAAATTTTTGACTTTTGACTGTCAAATGACCATTTTGCCCCTGCAGTTGACTGTTGAGCAATTAGGGTTTTTGACTGTGCAATTTTGTGCTGTGAGTCTTGAAACTTGGCCTAAGGATGCTTGAAAATGTTTATAGGCATGTGGGACTTGTTTGGACCCTTGGAAACTTCAATTTCTTTTCCAGAACCAAAACCCTAATTTTTGACTGTTAGGAGGCCATTGGATTGTGCAACCCTTGGGAGATTTTGAAGCATGATCTTAGCAAACCTTGAAGAATATGGGAGAGCAAATTTTGGGGTACAACACCAAGTTAGTCAAGTAAAGGGTTCTAGAAGTTGATTAGTGCTTCATGACATCACTCAGCGGCCCCGTATTCTCTTTGATTGACTCAAAGGCTACCGGTACCCACAAATATGTCACACTAGCTTAGCTATTGCTTAGACCATGTCGGTATACCCCACACAGATTCCACAATGTATTGCTATTTAGCTATAATGTTTCCCAAATCCGGGTAGAGGATTCAAACCCAAACAAAGAACCATAATGTAAAGCAATCAAGTCAAACAAAGTAAGCAAATAAATGTGATCTAGCCCTAAGGCAACCCTACTTTTATAAAATTTCCCCATCAGAGTCGCCAGTTCTGTGATACGGTGGGAGAACTGACTTGAGGGTTTTGCAATTGATTGCAAATGTCACAGTTAGCAATAGTCGCCACCGACTTTTCTTTTATCCAAAAGGAAAGGTGAAAAAGCAGAGGAAAGACCTTTGAGATGTTTTCTTGAGTTCGGGGGGTAGATTATGAAAAGGGAAGGTATTAGCACCCTTTTCATCCATGGTTTTCCATGGGCTATTAGTTACTTGCTAGATCACTTGCTTTTTGTTTTGAAATTGTGCTTTGTGTGGTTTTTGAAAGTATTTTGTAAAAGAGGTCATTATTTAGGCAACCTTTATAATGATTCTCGTTCGTAAGAATGTATACAAAGATGTTTGTCTTTTGAAAAATGTTTTCAATGTTTGTAAGATGTTTTTGAAATATGTGTGTTTGCTTTGGAAAATAGAAAGGATAGTTGTTTGAAAATAGAGCAAGTAACTACAAGTAATCTACCTACTCAAAGATGTCTTTCTTATGCATTTTCTATTCCTTTGACATTGTTGTCTTACCATTGTTTTGGTAAGCAACCCTATCTTTGGATGTAAACGGGATGGGCGTGGGTCATCGTATAACCATGATTAGCAATATTTGCAAAGTATCTTAGCATTTTTTAGGAACCAAGATCATTTTGTAAGGCAACTTTGAATAGCGTCATCGAGGAACTATGGTCTTATACTTGTTTGTTTTGCCAAGATACTTCGCATGCGTAATATGGCTATTTTGTAAGGAAACCAAGTGGAGAAACCCTAAGGGTGCTTGTGTGTTAATGTGTTATTTTCATGCTTTGATTTTGTCTTGAATTTAGGTTTTTCCATTTGTTTTGTTTTGATCTTACCATACAAACCCTAATTACTAACATGGCATGTAAAGCGGTAAATTGCGTAATGTAAAGATTACTAAGCTATTACAATAATTTATGGGAGGGGGGAATAAAAATTTGAATGGGGATTTGCAAGAATGTAAATCTAAATAAATTATTACAACCAAATCGAATTTGCACGAATATTAGAATAAACAATATACAATATTTAAATGTGCCATATTATGTACATGCAAGAAAAGATTTTTGTTTTATTTTTTTATATGAAAAGGGAATTTAACCTAATCCTAAAAATATAAGGAAAAGAAATTAATTCTTAAAAAGGGTTAACCCTAATTTCTAGCTTAAAAATAAAAATAAAGTTCTTATGTATTTTTTTTTGTGTATTTTTGTATTTAAAAATAATAAATAATATTGTAAGGAAATATTTAGTTTTTACATGTTAAAATGAATATTTACAAATATGGAATGAAAAGAAAATAAAACAAATTAATCTAAACTTATTTTATTTATGTTTACAAGTTTATTAAGAAAAACAATTAATATACAACTAAGATAAAATATATTTTTTATATGAAAAATAAAATAAAATAAAATAAAATGCAATATCATCATATTTGTATTTTTTAGGATTTTTATGCATTAAAGAAAATATTTAATAAACAAAAATGAAAATAAAACAAATAAAATAAAAAATATAAAAATAGTTGGGCCAGGGGGTGCTCTGAGCAATCAAGTGGTGAAAGTTAGAAAAAAAACATGGCCCAACGTGGAGGCCCAATCCTGCAAAACAAGCCAAAAACTGAAAAGGAAAAATGTGAAAAAAACAAAAGGTAGCGCCAAGGTTCGAACCCAGGACATGGGTCTCACCAGCGTGCTACCTTACCACTGGGGTGGCTATACATCTGTTGATTTAAGTGAAACAAAAATAACATAACATGAAACGCTTCCATGGCCCTGTACTTCATCTTCTTCCTCTAGCCAGCCAGATGCTCTGTAACTTTCTCATCTCTCAATAAAAATGAAAACTGATAATATGAATGTTGTAGCATTTTGTATCATGATTCTAACCATATAAATCATGTAAGCTAACAATCAAAGATTAAGATGAGTTTTAAAATCCCTAAATCTAAACCTAATTTTTACAGGAATTTGAACTTCAAAATTCTCTCAACTCAGGCCAAATAAATGCAAGATATATACATGTACAGCTTCGTAGCAATGAGGTCTACATTGTTTATTCACAAATCGTGGCCAATGGATGTCTGTATGAAGAGATAGAAGTTGAGATTTTTACCTCTTTCAGTTGAAATCGTGGATGGAGTTGGAGTGAGTTTTATAAAGGCCTGATGATTGCTTGAGCTTGCTTGAGTCTCCTTGAGTGTGTTCCAATCCTTGCCTTGCTTTGGAAGTGCCTTGAACTCTCTATCCAAGTCAACCTGCAAGCTTTGAACACAAAAATGGAAGATGATAGGGAAGGAGTTACAATACAAGGATGAGGGTCTGGATCAGTTAGATATCAAGTAGGTAAAGTGTTTTGATGATTGGAACTTAAAACGCACGAGCCAAATGATGGATTGCTATGCTTATGCAAAAACTGCATGTTTTGACAGTTTTTTGGTGAAAGGGAGTTTTGGAGTGTTTCAGGCCTCTAGCAATCGTGTTTTCTGTTGTAATTTCTTTGTGTATTAGTATGGGATGGGTTTAAAGTCAGCTCTCCAACATATTTGTAAGTTCTAGCCTTTTGGCACATTTTCTTGCTTTTGAAGCAAAGTGAAGAGACAAGTCTTCACATGCTTGTACTGGCTTGCTTAGGGTTGGTATATGCTTTGTACAATTTGCTTTTAGGCCTGCAAGACTTGTATGTGCAAGGGAGACAGGTTCAATGCTCAAGAATTGGAAAATTGCAAAAGTGAACCTTTTTCAAAATGGCAATGGCCACTTTATGCCATTTATGGAATTACAACTTGGACAATGGCTCTAGGGCTTGGATTAAAGCTTTGTCAACTGAGTAAGCATTAAATTATGGAGTAAGAAACAAGTTTGAGACCTGTAAAGCATGTATTAGGCAGCATAGGTACTGATTTGAAAATTGTTCTTCATGAAATGGCTTGAATAAAAAGTGAGAAATTGCCAACTTTCTCTCTTCGATTCTCCCTACTCAAAAATGATCTTGAGGAGTTCTTTGACATTTTGGAAAGCTTGCAATGTGATCTATAACTAATATTTGAAATTAATTTCAATAATCCTCTTGGAACTAGGTGAAAAATTGCCATGAAGTTGGGTCCAAAACCTGCCTAAATTAGGGCAAAATTTCACTAAGTTATCTAGTTCATGAGCATGTATTCACAAAAATATATCTTGATATCCAAGCATCTTTAAGGAAAAGTGTGTGAATCAAAGTTGTATATTTCATGGAGGTCTACAACTTTCATGTTGGGAAATTCCTTTGAAACATCTTGTATCATGGTGAAAAAATGGCCTAAAGTTGAGAAAAAATAAGAAATTTTCTATACTTAGAAAAATTTCTAAGTTAAGAAAATTTCCTATTTTAAACCCTAATCTTCAATCCTTGATTTACTGATGAACAAGTTTCACATTTTGACATGTTTTGATGAATTGTGACCCTTGGCACTTGATTTTGACCAAAAAGTCAAAGTTTGACTTTTCAGTGTACAGTTGACTTTTGATCAGTTGGCTGCAAATTTCATCTGTCTATCAATGAAATTAAAAAGTTTTAAACCATGTAATTAGGTCAAGATGATGAAATTTAATCCTTGGAATCATGCTTTAACTCAATTGGTCATTTGCTAGGTCAAAAATCCGAAATTGCCCTTCCTCAGTCAAAACCCTAATTTTGACCATTTTGCCCTTTTGATGATTTGATCAAATTTCTTGAGGAATTGTGATACAAACTTGATCAAATGATACATATGATTCTAAAATGTTGATGTGGATAAAAAATTATGAAGTTTGACTGTAAATTGGCCATGGTTGACTTTTCCCCCAATATAGTTGATTTTTAGGTCAATTGTCCAATTGACTGATCAAAAATGTGGTTCAAGACTTGAAACTTGTCATGAGAAATCTTAGGTGTTTATAATGATGTTTCAAAGTCACATGAAGCATTGATAGTCCAAGAATCCTTGTGCAAACTCAAACCCTAATTTTGGGTCAACAGTGTAAGATGAGATGTCTTGAGCTGACCAAACCCTAATCCAGTCTTGAGTCAAAGAGATCTTGTGAGAATAATCTTGATAAATGAGAGGGAAAATTTTTTGGGTACAACACTTGTGTTTTAAAATTTTTTAAAAAAGGAACTACGTGTACCCCGATCCCCTATTGCACGAAAGGTGGTACGTAGGCACTAAAGGTTCGCAACCGCGGCGGGTGCAAAAAATCATAAAATATATATTTCTTTTCTCACCTCCACCATCCATTTTATATAGCAATTTTTATAGCCAAAATATACAGATTTTTACAAAGAGGCTCCTGCGGAGTACCGTAGATGTTTAGGGTGCTAATACCTCCCCTTTGCATAACCAACCCCCTTACCTTGAATCTTTCCCCCTCTTTTTGGATTATTCGCTCTTTTCCCATTCCTTTGGAAATAATAAAGCGCGGTGGCGATTTTTTGATTTGTATAAAGTTTAGTCAATCCAATGGCTTAGTCTTGAACATTTCTACCGCTACAGAAAAATGGAGACTTCACTGGGGACAGATTGACCTCTTGTTAGTCCATCCCTAAGTGGGTTAAGCCTATCTTTGTTTATATCTGTATATGTGTTATTACTGTTTTTTGTGTTATATGTTATATGTTATATGTATGTTTGTCTGGATTTTCCTGGTTTTCAGGGTGCTTGGTGATTACTCATAAGTCCTATACCCGGGCTTGGGCAAACTTTAAGATAAGACAGGCGGTATAGTCATGTTAACTTTGAGGGAGTAAATCCCAAAAAAGGAGGCATGATATCTCCCACTCAGTGGAGGCCCCTTTGACTGTTGTGTCGTTTACCGAGTAATCAGGAAGACGTACTGCTTTCGACCTGGGAGCCTGCTGAAACTGAGGACCGTAGAATACCAAACTTATCTTGGCCTTTTAGGTGTAGTGCGGAAGCTTTGACGGAGTAATCTGAAAATATTTGTCACACGATACTACGCTTGGACGAGTCTTTCTTGAGAATATTACTAATTACCGAGTTAATCAGGAAGTTGGTAATATCCGAAGGAGGGATGTAGACTCTGGGAACCTCTAGAACCTTGTTCGACAGGTGATAACTTTTAGACCAATACCTTATGGGTAGTACCTTTGACCTCATGCTCGTGACGTTGAACATATGAACCCTATATGTGTGATCTTGTGTGTGATTGTTGCATCATGCATCCATGCACTCATAAGCATCTTTTTAAGAAACCGTATTTCAAGGGATTTAAAGGTTGACTATTTGTGAATATCTCAGGTACTTTCTAACCATGGATTCTGGAAAGAGAAAGACCGGAAAATACAGTTTCAAGGATCCCAAGATAGATGAGTTTATCAGTCTAATTCCCGAAATCGAGTGTTCTGCAGACTTTTGGAAGAAGTATGGATCCATTATCCCTCTCATGAAGCTGAAGATGAAGGAGGGTTTTCTCTCGACAATGGTCCAGTTCTATGATCTGATGTATCATTGCTTTACTTTTCCCGACTATCAGTTAATACCTACACTGGAGGAGTATTCTTATCTATTGGATTTACCTGTTACCGATCGTGTTCCTTTTACTGGTTTGGAGGGTGAGCCAAAACCATATGAGATTGCTGCTTTGATTCACTTGGGGAAGTCTGAGGTGGAAGCCCATATGACTACTAAAGGAGGGATTAGAGGATTACCAGCTCAGTTCTTCTTGGAGAAAGCTCGTTACTTTGCTAGAATGAAGAGTACAATTACTTTTGAGGCCATCTTTGCTCTACTTGCTTACGGGTTATTCTTATTTCCTAATGTGGACAAGTTTGTCGACATTAATGCTATCAGGATTTTCATGATTGGAAACCCAGTTTCTACACTATTGGGTGATGCTTATTACTCTATTCATCTTCAGAATTCTTATTATGGGGGGAGGATTATCTGTTGCACGCCTCTATTGTATCGGTGGTTTATCTGTCATATGCCTCAGTCTGATGCTTTTTGGGATGTCAAGAAGGAACCCCGTTGGGCTCCTAAGATCATGGCACTTACTCACTCAGATATTGATTGGTATCATCGAGCCTATCAGGATATAGAGATTATTGACAATTGTGGTAGTTTCCCCAATGTACCTCTTCTTGGTACAAAGGGAGGAATTAACTATAACCTTGTTCTTGCACGGAGACAGCTTGGTTATCCGATGAGGGATAAACCGAATAGTATTCATTTGAGTAGTTTATTTCTGAAGGAAGGGGAAGACCATATGGAAGCTAGGGAGAAGATTGCGAAGGCCTGGTGTCACATTCATAAGAAGGGTAGGAAGGATTTGGGACCTAGGGGTGTTGTTTCTTTGGAGCCATATCTTCAGTGGATCCGATCAAGAGCCATTCAGTTAAAGATGCCGTATACCTGGGAGACACCTATGCCTGATCTGTTTGTGAAAACCACTCCTCCCTTATTAGATGATTTGGAAGAGCTGCAACTTGCTTTGTTTAGGATGCAACAGGAAAGGGATGCTTGGAAGAACAAGTTCTAGACTTTAGAGAGTTCTTATAGAGCAGACCTGAAGGAGAAAGACGACTTGATAGAGATCCTTGAGAGTTGGGCGGTAGAGTCTATGGAGAGGCAATGGGATTTATTTTCTCCTAGGCCTCAATCAGGTGCTGATCATTTACTTCCTGATTTAGATGATTGGAAAGAGATTACCATCAGACACGCAGAAGAAAACTGGAGGTTGAAGGCTCAGATTGCCAGGCTCACGGGGAAGCGCCAGCATATAGAGTGATCTCCATCAGTTCTTTTTCTCAGGATTTTAGATTGTATTTTCCTCTTGTACTTGAGATCATTGAAACTTGTAATCCATTTTAGAATTATTATAATAAAAATTTTCAGTATTTCAAAAGCTTTATTACTTTGATGTTTGCAATATGTCTATAAACTTTAAATCCCTTGAAATATTAAATAATGAAGTAAAAATAATCATATGCATTGCATATCATGCATCATATTGCACATATTTCTTGCATTTATTGTGCATATCTAGGTGTCTTACCTAGCTTATTTACTTCATTCAGCAAGCTGACTCATCACTATAATACTCGGGCTAATTTTGAGAAGAATATAGACAACTTAGAACAAGAGAATTGCGAGCTGCGCGAAGAAGTTTCTGCTTTGAAGGCCGACATGGCTAATCTGACTGCTCTGATGGAAGCTCTAGTGGCTGCTCAGAATCAGCCACCGAGTGTTCAACCTCAACCAACAAGGGCAACTACTGAAGCTCCGATTGTTCCTGTATCTGCTACTCCAACTGTTGTTCAAAATCACATGCCTCAAGGTTATCCATGGGGAATGCCAGAGAATTTTGCGCCTGAAGGTTTCAATCTTGGTCCTCAAGATACTCCAGTGGTTCAGACTATTGTTACTCCGGCACCTCCTGTGGTGCATGCTGTTCTTGCTGCACCTCCTTCGGTGAATATGGTTTAGTTTGTTAATGATGATGTGTGTCGTCCTTTCCCTCCACCGAGTGAAGACTTGGGTCTTTATGACGGAATGGATGATTTTCAAGAGCAGTTTGACAAAATGCAGAGAGAGAGAGATGAAGGCCCTTAGGGGAAAAGAGCTATTTGGGCAGAATGTGAATGAGTTATGTTTGGTCCCAAATGTTAAGATACCTGCTAAGCTTAAGGTCCCGAAATTTGAGAAGTATAAGGGCAACACTTGCCCTCGTGCTCATCTGGTGATGTACGTGAGGAGAATGTCTACCCATACTAATGATCAGCGTCTGCTGATTCACTTTTTTCAAAATAGTTTGACTGGTGCTGCGTTGAAGTGGTATATGAGTTTAGATAGCGCCAATATTCATACTTTTAATGATTTGGGAGAAGCATTCATCAAAAAATACAAGTACAACATGGACATGGCGCCTGACCATGATCAACTTAGGGCCATGATTCAGAAAGACAGAGAATCATTCAAAGAGTATGCACAGAGATGGCGTGAGGTAGCCTCCCAAGTGATTCCTCCCATGGAAGAGAAGGAGATGACTAAGATTTTTTTGAAGACGTTGGGTGCTTTCTACTACGAGAGGATGGTAGCAAGCGCGCCAAGTGACTTTACTAAGATGGTAGGAATGGGTATCCGGTTAGAAGAGGTTGTAAGAGAAGGCCGTTTAACAAAGAGTGAAGGATCCAGAGGTGTGAAGAAGCCATCTTATGGGTTTACCAAGAAGAAAGAAGGAGATGAAAATGTTGTTATACAAGAGAGGAGGGTAAACGCTCCTAGAAGGAATTATCAGCGTCATCAGCAAGTCGCCTCAGTTACTCCTGTTATGAATACCGTTCCAACTATCGTTGCTTATCAGAGACCATCCCAGTAGGGGAATCAAGGGTATAATCAGATAAGGGAGAGTTATGACCCTATTCCCATGACCTATACATAGTTTCTACCGGCCTTGATTCAGAAAAAGTTGGTCCAGACACGACCATCTCCCACCATACCATCACCACTGCCTTAGTATTATAAGGCAGATCAAACATGTGCTTTTCATCAGGGGGCACCAGGGCATGGTGTTGAGAATTGTTATCCTTTGAAGAATGAGGTGCATAAATTGATAAATTCTGATGTTCTATCTTTCAAGGACATGGGACCTAATGTGAAAGATAATCCCCTACCTAAGCATGGGGGAGTAAATGCTGTAAATATGGTGGTTGGTTTTCCAGGCGACTTCTGGATTTTTGACATTAATCTGGTTAGAGGAGATTTGGTGAAGATGCACGCATACCTCTGTGAATTTAGCTACTACACACATGACCATTCCGGTTGTGCTATTTGCAGTACAAATATACAGGGTTGCAATAAGATAAAGGATGATTTACAGGAGATGATGGATGAAGGCCTCATCCACATAATCAGGCCTAGGGCAGAGTATGAAGAGGAAGTGAATATGGTTTCTGGATGTCCTGGTGAATTAAGAATTTTTAATGTCGAGCATTTGAATGAGGAACTCGTGCAGTTGCACGCTACCTTCTGCCATACAGCATGTTAGGTGGAGCACCAATATGGATCTTGCCTAGTTTGTTGTCGATATCCCCGAGGATGTTCAATCGTGAAGGAGGGTGTTCAGTTGCTGTTAGACAATGGAACTATCAAGATCACAGGTCAGAGGGGTGATTATCATGAGGTTGATATGGTTGAAGTTGGTTTAACGGAAGAATAGTCAGAGGAAGAGTATACTTTTGCGGATGAGCATTTTTCTTCAAACGAAGATTTGTTTTTCAGAAATGACTTATTGGTGACTGGTTGTGTTAAAGAAGGGGTAAACGTCATTGTGCCCTGTTTTGGTGCACCCACTCATTTTTAAGTAGAGTACCATAGCAAGCCAGCTGTTACCCCATTGGTAATTAGTTTGCCAGGTCCTACCCCCTACAAGTCAGATAAGGCTGTGCCTTACAAATACAATACTACAATCTTAGACGACGGGGTGGAAATTCCCATCCAGCCAATGCCCGTTGTTGGGAATATAGCTGAAAATAGAAGGGTGACCCGTAATGGTCGTGTGTTTACGCCGGTTGTTCGAAGAGATGTTGCTGTTGGAAAGAAAATTGCCGAGAATGATGAACCTAAGAAGGCTACGGGTGAGACTAGTGGAGCTACGGTAGAGAAAGAAGTGGATGATATTTTGAAGATAATTAAGATGAGCGACTACAGAATTATAGATCAGCTACTGCAGACTCCTTTAAAAATATCTATCTTAGCTTTATTGATGAACTCCTCTGTTCATAGAGAATCCCTAATGAGAGTACTGGACCAAGCTTTTGTGGAGAGTGACATGCCAATAGATTAATTCAGCAGCGTAATTGGAAACATTACGTCATGTAATAACTTGAGTTTCTACGATGATGAATTACTAGATGAAGGGAGGAATCACAACCTGACCCTCCACATATCTATGAACTACAAGAATGATTCGCTATCCAATGTGCTAATTGATAATGGATCCGCGTTGAATGTTATACCAAGGAGTACTCTCATGAAGTTGAAATACCAAGGAACGCCTATGCGCCAGAGTGGCATCATTGTAAAAGCATTTGATGGGTCGAGGAAATCTGTCATCGGTGAAGTGGACTTACCCATCAATATAGGACCATATTTGTTCCAGATAACCTTCCAGGTCATGGACATTATTCCTGCGTATAGTTGTTTGCTAGGACGGCCATGGATACATGAAGCAGGGGCTGTCACTTCAACCTTACATCAGAAGCTAAAATTTGTGCGTGAAGGGAAGGTAGTGATCATAAGTGGGGAGCAGGCATTGCTGATATCTCATTTGTCCTCCTTCAGTATTGTAGAAGCGGATGAGGCTGCTGTTGGAACCCAGTTCCAAGCCCTATCTGTTGACAACATAAGGAGAAATGAGAATTCCATGGTTTCGCAGAAGGACGCGCAACATGTTATGCGTAATGGTCATAATGCAGTTTGGGGACGAATTGTGGATCCACCCGTGAACAAGAACATAACTGGTCTGGGTTTCTCTTCGAAGAATGGCCGATTCGAAGGTTTGAAGTCAAAGTCTACTATGAGAAACTATCATGATTTTTCCACAACGGAGGTTACCTCCATCCAACTGATTCTGGAATTAATGTTGTCGAAGAGGATGAAGCAGAGCAGGAAATGTAGAATTATGTGACGCACGAAATCAGGGTTCAGAATTGGGTCACCATTGATGTTCCCTCTTGCATACATGTTTCAAAGTAATTTGATTTGTTAATCTTTTTTTCTTGAAAATATTTCACTCTGCCTAAGGTGGAAGTATTAATATTGTGGGGCTTATATGATTGCTGTGACTTTTAAGATCATTAATAAAAGTTGTCTTTGCTTCCCGAATTATGTCTTTATTTTCTACTTTTTCTTGGAAAATGGTAATAAAAAAAACTTTCAAAATAAATAATAACTTAAATTCAATCTGCATAATCACTTGTTATATGTGTCAGTTTTTAAAAGTAATCATAAATCATATGTGCAGATTAATTAAAAAACCCGTTGAATACGATGAACCTGCACCCTCTCCCAACTTTGAATGTCCTGTGTTTGGGGCTGAAGAAGAATATTATGATGAGATTCCAGAAGAGGTCTCACGGTTGCTTGAGCATGAGGAAAATACTATTCAACCATATAAAGAGCCTTTGGAAGTGATCAATTTGGGTTCAGAAGAAGATCCGAAGGAAGTCAAGATTGGAGCATCGTTGCATCCCGATGTGAAGAGAAGTTTGATTGAGTTGTTGAAAGAGTATGTGGATATTTTCGCTTGGTCTTACCAAGATATGCCTGGTCTAGATACAAATATCGTCGAGCATCGTTTGTCGTTGAAGCCAGAGTGTCCGCCAGTTAAACAAAAGTTGAGAAGAACTCACCCAGATATGGCAGTAAAGATCAAAGAGGAGGTTCTAAAGCAGATTAATGCTGGTTTTCTTGTGACGTCAGTGTATCCTCAATGGATTGCCAATATTGTCCCAGTACTGAAAAAAGACGGAAAAGTCCGAATGTGCATAGATTACAGAGATCTCAATAAAGCTAGTCCAAAAGATGATTTTCCATTGCCTCACATCGACATGTTAGTGGGTAGCACAGCAAAATTCAAAGTATTCTGGTTTATGGATGGATTTTCCGGGTATAATCAAATAAGAATGGCTCCAGAGTACATGGAAAAAATAACGTTTATCACACCCTGGGGAAAATTCTGTTACAGAGTGATGCCCTTCGGGTTGAAGAACACTGGTGCAACGTACCAGAGGGCTATGACAACCCTATTCCATGATCTGATGCACAAGGAAATCTAAGTATATGTTGATGATATGATTGCCAAATATCAGACTGAAGAAGGGCATATAGAAGATTTGTTGAAGTTGTTTCAGCGTTTGAGGAAGTATTGTCTCCGCCTGAATCCAAATAAATGCACCTTCGGTGTTCGATCGGGGAAGTTGTTGGGTTTCATTGTTAGACAGAAAGGAATTTAAGTTGACCCTGATAAAGTCAAAGTAATTCAATAAATGCCAGCACCAAGAACTGAAAAGCAAGTCAGAGGTTTCCTCGGGCGTTTGAATTATATTTCCAGATTCATTTCCCACATGACTGTAACATGCGAATCGATCTTTAAGTTGTTAAAGAAAGATCAAGGTTATGTATGGACGGAGGACTGCCAAAAGGCATTTGAAAGTATTAAGGAATATCTGCTTGAACCTCCTATCTTGCTCCCTCCCGTAGAAGGAAGATCGTTGATTATGTATCAGACAGTGTTAGATAAATCCATGGGTTGTATTATGGGATAACAGGATGAAACAGGGAAGAAGGAGTTCAACATTTATTATCTCAGTAAAAAATTCACTGATTCTGAGTCGCGGTATTCCATGCTGGAAAAAAACATGTTGTGCTTTGGCCTGGGCGGCAAAGCGTTTGCGGCAGTATATGTTGGATCACACTACTTGGTTGATCTCCAAAATGGATCCAATCAAGTAGATTTTTGAAAAGCCTGCTCTTATTGGGAGAACTACCCGCTGACAGATGTTGTTATCTAAATATGATATCGAATACTACACTCAAAAAGCTATTAAAAGTAGTGTGTTGGCAGATTATCTTGCTCACTAACTAGTGGAAGATCACCAGTCTATAGAATATGAATTCCCTGATGAGGATGTGATGTTCTTGAAAGTGAAAGATTATGATGAACCATTACCTGAGGAAGGTCTGGACCCTGAATCTCGTTGGAGTATGATATTTGATGGAGCTGTGAATGCTTATGGTAAAGGAATTGGTGTTGTGATTGTCACTCCTAATGGACCGCACATTCCTTTTACTGCAAGGTTAACATTTGATTGCACTAATAATATGGCATAATACGAGGCTTGCATCATGGGTCTCGAAGAAGCTATTGATCTCAGAATTAAAATTCTAGATGTGTATGGTGATTCAACTTTGGTAATAAATCAAATTAAAGGAGAATGGGACACTCGTCACCCTGGCTTGATCCCTTACAAAGATTATGCTAGAAGATTATTACCATTCTTCAATAAAGTTAAATTCCATCACATCCCGAGAGACGAAAATCAAATGGCGGATGCTCCGGTGTTGTACCCCAAAATTTTCCCTCTCATTTTACTCAATACATGCTCCTATATATCCTCAAGTTGCTCAAGTTTACCCAAGAGTTGACCAGACAAACTCCCTCATAAGGCATTGTACCTTAAATTAGGGTTTCCATTTTCATCAAGATGGGTGAACCACAAAGGCCTCATATTCTCTCCATGGTCTTAATATGTTCTCAAGACCCTACATGTCAAGTTTCATGCCTTGCACAAGAAGTTTGCTCAGTCAACTGCTCAGATGCTTGAGAATCGACTATATTAGGTCAAAATTCAACTGTGACCCACATACAGTCAAACTCCAAGATTTTTGGTCAGCATTAACATTTTGAAGTGACTTTCATCATTTGATCAAGGGTTGATCATGATTCCCCAAGGAATTCTCCAAATTTATCAAAACCCAAAAGTTGCTAAATTAGTGTTTCTCAGTAAAAGTCAACCCAACTTTGAACAAGCATAAACTTCCACATGCTTTATCAGAAATTTTCCATCCAAGGCTCATTTTGAAGAGGATGAAATTCCCTACAATTCATATTCAGCTCACAAGTTCAAAATATGCACTCATAAAAAGTTATGAATTTCTACATTATGGGTCCTTTTGAAAAGTCAACAAAAACACCTTTTGGGTCAAAGTTTCTTACATGAACATGGAAGACTCAATTGAGATGAGACCAAAAGGTTTGCTTAGGGGACATCTTAAGATTTCTAAAAAAATCCAAGAACACCTCTCTAGGGTTAAAATTGGAAGAGATATGCCTTGTCAAAGTTGACCCTTTTTGCAAAATTGCCAAAAGTCAAATGTGCTCAAAAATGCATTTTTTGCAAAATGGGCCTAACTTTTTATGCTTGCACCTCACTTATAATGTGGTCCACGACTCAAATATTCACCCACACATTATTTGCTTCATTTTTCAATTTATTTTGATTTTTTATTAATTAAAAAGTGAATTAAATCAAATAATTGATGAATAATAGCAAAGATATGATTTGATTTGGTTTTTGGACAGGTTGGCAATCAAAATATGCTGGATTATCAAGGCCAAAATGAATCAAGAATAATTGGTACAAGAAAGGGAAGATTTAGCTCAAAATAGCAAGTTTACATAAGCTTGAAAATCAAATAAAATCTCATCAAACTTCAAGATTCAGTCCAAATTTGTAACCCTAATTCATTCCTAGATATATAATAGACAAGAACAAAGCATGGCATAAGGGTTAGGAGGCGTGAAGATCAGAGAACAAATTCCAAATTTCTTGCAAAAAAGTGTGATTCGAATTTCATTCTAGAGGACTTTTCAAAACAATTGAAGGCCAGTAATTGCATCCTAAGAGGTTTATGAAGCTAACTGGATCAATTTTAAGTCTTTTCACGCCCAGAAATACCTGGTACGAGTATCACGGTTTGCGACATTTTTTTAAATTCGATTTCCTTGATTTATGCATTATAAACTTATTTTGATCATGTATTGCTATTTATAATCATGTTTGCAATATGTTTGTATAGTTTAATTTGAGTTTGAGCACAGGAATTGAAAGACGCCATTACTAGTGTTCGAAAACTCAAAATTGGGGTTTCCTCTTTCATAGCAAATTGAGAGGAATTCTGGATACCATTAGACTCAGGGCTTAATTCCTGATTGACCCCTAGCTTTGGTTTCAATTTATATTGCCTATATCATGTATTTGAATCACGCAGGTTTTTAGCTACAAACATAATCCGTCACTATAGCTTATAGTGACGGAAAACTGCCGTTGGTAAAAGTCTGTTGCCTAAAGCCATGGGTCAGTGAAGAAGATGATAGCGTGGAGGTGAAGGATTGGTCCATTCAAACTGGAACGCGCTTTTTCTGTTTTGTCCACTGACTCACGTTTTAACGCATATTATGAATTGCTATTATTATGCTAACAACAAAAATGTGTAGCACAGATGGCAAACAAGCATAGTGGAAATGGTAGAGGACCTGGGTTCGATCCCAGGTCCCAGCAACGCCTATCTTCCTATTTTCTGAATGCATATTGCATGCACTTCTTATCAAAGGGTCAGCCATACTCCATCAACATCCAGCCACTTGATCCAGTGTGCCATCAGATCTAACGCTCCATCCATGAGGGACCATGGTACACGTTCAAGTCAACGCTACACAGGATCCAATATTGACTGGGCTCAGAGTGTTTTGGGCTTGGAAATTCAGATAGTGCACCCCCAAATTTGCTAACAACATACAGGCCCATATTCTTATTCTTTATTTATTTCTTTTATTTTAATTATTTTGTTTAATTATTTTTCACCAAATTAATTACTTTTTTTTATTAATCATAAAATCAATAAATCACAAAACACCAAAAAAAAAAGCATTTTTTTAATAAAATATTTATTTTAATTTATTTAGAAATATAGGTTAAGTTAATTTCTTTTTTATAATTAAAAGCATTTAGAAATTAGAGTTTAATTAATTTTACAATTATATTTCTTTTCTCAAATAAAAAAAACCCAAAAATACACAAAATCTTATTTTTTGTAAAATATTTTATTTTCTTGAAATTATTTAATTTAGCTAGATTAGGTTAATTTCAATTTCTTGTTCATAATTAAGCGATTAGAATTAGGGGTTTAGTCGTACATAACTCAATTAATTCTTTTCTCAAAAATAACTTAATTTTTTTAATTAGATTTTAGGGTTTTCAATTTCTCCTCGTATTTAATTCGCCGCACATTTAATTATTTCTTTTTCCATTATTTTTGTAACTGCCAATGGTTTGTGATAGTTAAACTAGGGTTTTATTTACTGCTTTAATCCCCGATTCTTTGGTTATGTAATTAATCCCCATCCCCCGAAGCCTTGTAATAGCTAGTGTGATACGGTGGTAGAACCGACTGTTTTGGAAAATGCTGGTTTGCGTTTTGCGTTTTTATTCACAAAATGTCGTGGTAAGCAAGAGTCTCCATCGACTTTTATTTTATCCAACTGGAATGGAAAAAAGCACAGAAAAATTCCTTTTTCGAGATTTTGAGTACGGGGGTAGATTATAAAAAGGGAAGGTATTAGCACCCTTTCTATTTGTGGTTTTCCACGGGCTCTTAGATACTTGCTCATCATTTTAAAATTGCTTGTGTGTGTTTGTTTTGAAAAGTTTTGTTTTACTTCGTTTTAACCCTTACTTCTGTCTTCAAGAGTGTTACGAAGTGTTTTGAAAACTTTAGTTTAAAAAGTTTGTTTGAAAGTGTATGGTGTAAAAAGATTTGTTGTTTTGAGCAAGTACCTAATAGTTATCTACCTACTCGAAAAAAGATTGTTTTTGTTCTTGTTTCCTTTAGACATTACTATCCCACTATTAATGAGTAGGTAGTACCGTCGTTGGAGTTGTAAGGCTCAATTCGAAAGGGACGTACGATCACTAAAGCAATGTTAGAACGACTTAGTAATAACCCTAATGTCTTAAGATCAATATCTGAGGCAACAATTCCGAGGCAACCTTTCTGAGGCAACTTTGATCTTTGAGACAAAAGGGAGACCACTAAAATATCCTATACTTAATGACCGTTTACCGAAGGCAACCGAAGTGAGAGTATACCCTAGGAGTGCGCATGTGCGAGTGATTCAATTTCAAGTTTATTATCTTTGCACATTTAGGGTTTGCTAACCGTTTTAAAGTTAATCATATATTCTTGTCATGCATTCCTAATATTCATACATCTAACAGTTAATATTTTGCGGAATTTAGAGTCCGGAAAGTAAAGCTACGGTATTACAAGGCTTCGGGTATTAATTACATAGCCAAAAAACAACCCGTAAAAAAAAGCGATAAATGAAAGTAAAAGGTCCTAATTAATCTATTACAACTTGTGAGCAATTACATTAATATGGTAAAAATAAATAAAGCGCAATGAATCGAGAGCGAGAGAGAACTAGGGTTTTGACCCCGTCTAAACTAATAGAAAGAAACCATTATTTTTGTTGTTTTTAATTATTTAAGAAAAAGAATGAGGTTTTTAAATTAAATATAAATCTAATTAGTAATTAAATTAATTAAATAAAATGACTAAATTTAACCTATTTTTTTATTTTTTTATTTTTTAAGAAAAAGAAAAAATAGAATTTAAAAATAAACAAACCCTAATTTCTAACTTGTTTTAATTTATTTTACAAAAGAAATTAAAGTTATCTAAAATTAAATAACCTAATTCAATTAATTTTTGTATAAAAAATAAATATCCTAAATCTAATTGGATGAAAATATTATTTTTTGTGATTTTTTTGATAAAAAAGAAATAATTTTTATGTTAGTAAAATAAATAATTAAATTAAATAAAGGAAATATAGAAAAGAAAAGAGAGTAGAAAATGGGACTGAAATATCAATTTGGGGGGGGGGGGGGGTGAATATCAACTTCTGGGCCCAAAACAAGTGATCCACATTGACTTGCCCAAATTTCCTGTGATGCATTGACCATGGCCTATGATGCTCCTTCATTGATGGCCTTCAGATCTGGCTTCTAGGAGATCCAATGGTTGGATCCTGAGGCCACATGGTAGTCTCTTGGCCTCGTGTGTGTGCCTGAACATTGAAATAAAAATAACATGAAAGAATGAGGGGACCTGGGATTCGAACCCAGGTCCTGTAACCTTTTCCAATAGCCTGGCCACCAACTGGGCTGCGCGTGTTAGTTGTATATAGAATAATAATAAATGATAATATATAACATATGCAAGTTAGTGGGAAAAAGCACCAAAATTCAAATGACCCAGTAAGATGGTGCCACGCAGGTCATCCCCAACCTCGCTCCGTTGGTAAAAGTCAAAAACTTTTACCTACGGACATATGTCCGTAGCTACAACCTCAGCTCATTTCAAAATATTCCATGGGCATGATAAATGACATCTAATGCCATGGACCAACTCGTCTGGACCTGCTGAGTATTATGATGCCCTTTTTGTGGGCCAATTTCACCTGTACACAAAGATCCTAAATCGAGCCAACAAAACCTAGCAATGGTGAATTTTGATACAGTCCATAAAAATGCAATTAAATGTTACAGATAGTTTGCAAATGCTTCAAGGAGCAAGAATGTGTAAGTATTTCATGCTATCAATGCCAAAATCATGCAATTCGATTTCAAGAAAAGTTCAAGGTCGTGGCTGACTTACAGTGAGTTCTAGCGCTGAAAAAGACTTGTTCTTGATTGGTATAGCTTGCTTGTGATCCCAGGAATCGAATGAGATGGATAGAGGACCTTGAAAGTGCCTGGAAGTACAAAATTGAATCACCACTTTTCTTTGATTTTTTCAAGTTTTGTTCTGCCTTCTCACGCCTCCCAAGCTTCTGTTTTAGGTCGGCAAATGTTCACTATATACCAAGGATTGGATTAGGGTTGAAATTATGCTCTCAATCTTCCTCCATTATGGCTTTTGATTTTGATTTGATTCACTTGAAGATCTTTCCAAAAATAGGCCAAAACCAATCTTTTGTGCACACAAAGGCCTTGCACGAATTGATTCACTTTCCAGCTGCATATGGGACCTGAAACATGCACAATATCTTGAGGTTTCAATGATTTGGATTTTTCATAATTTGTTTTGATTTAAATTTATTTAATTGCAATAAAAAATCAAAATAAATAATAATAATAATAAGATAAAGAAAAATGGGAAGATCTAGGGCTCATGGACCATGCTACCAACTCAAAACAAGTGCAAAAAGTTAGGCCCATTTAGCAAAAATTGTAATTTGAGGCATAGTTGACTTTTGACAATTTTGCAAAAATGGTCAACTTCACCAATGCATAACTTCCTCAATTTTGACTATTTGAAGGTGTTCTTGGACTTTTTAGAAAGCTTGAGATGTCCTCTAAGCAACCCTTTTGGTATCATCTTAATTTGGTATTCCATGTTCATGTATGAAGTTTTGACAAAAAATGTGTTTTTGTTGACTTTTCAAAATGACTTATAATGTCCACATTCATAACTTCTTGTGAGTGCATATTCTGAACTTGGGAGATGAAGATGAATTGTATAGAATTTCATCCTATTAAAAATGAGCTTTGGATGGGTAATTTCTCATAAAGTATGAGAAAGTTATGCTTAGTCAAAGTTGAGTTGACTTTTCCTGCAAAACCCTAATTTAGCAACTTTTGGGTTTTGATGAATTGTGAGCAATCCTTGATGAATCATGATCAAACCTTGGTCGAATGATGAATAATACTTCAAAATGAGAATGTTTACCAAAAATCTTGAAGTTTGACTGCATGTAGGCCACAGTTGACTTTTGCCCTAACATAGTCGATTTTCAGGCCTTTGAGCAATTGACTGAGCAAACTTCCTCTGCAAGGCTTGAAACTTGACATGTATGATCTTGAGAACATATTAGGGCAATGGTGAGCATTTGGGATCCCTTTGACTCAAGTATCTTGATGCAATATGAAACCCTAATTTGAGGTAGACTGCCTTAGGAGAGAGTTTGTCTGGTCAACCCTTGGACTTCCTTGAGCAATTTGAGGATCTCACTTGAAATGTATTGAGAAATATGAGAGGGCAAATTTTGGGGTACAACAACTAGGTTTATTTTCTTGCACTTTTAAATTCCTGCAAATATTTAATTGTCTAGATGTATGCTAATAGGATTGTATGGCAAAAATGTTTGGAAATTTAAAACGGTAGATAACCTAATATGCAAAGATTAAATAACCGAAAACAAACACTGTTGCACACTTGCACCCCTAGGGTATACCTCACTTGGTTTCCTCAGAAACAATGGTCATGTCCCTCGAACGTAGGGATATCTTAGAAAAAATCCCTCAATCTAAAATTCATCATAAAGATCATAGTCCCTTAACGTCCCTTGAGTTGCCTACGAGAAATGATCTTGTCCCTCGATGTTGCCTACGAATATATTATGACAGTACCTTCAAAATGCTAAGGTATCCTTACATGTTTCCTTCAATGGCCATTACGTCCCTTTCGATATTCCCTCAAACTCCAACGATAGTGCTACCTATTTCTCAATAATGGGATATCATTGTCTAAAGGAAAACGAACAGTCTTTTTCAAGTAGGTAGATTAGTTCCTAGGTACTTGCTCAAACAAACAAACTTTTTCACACCAAACACTTTTCAAACAAAGTTTTCAAAAACAACTTCGTAACACTCTTGAGGATAGAAACAAGGGTTAAAACGAATTAAAACAAAACTTTTCAAAAACATAAACACACGAAAGCAATTTCAAAAAATGAGCAAGTACTTAAGAGCCCATGTAAAACCATGGATAGAAAGGATGCTAACACCTTCCCTTTCTATAATTTACCCCCCGTACTCAGAAACATCTCAAAAAATGTTTTTTCTATTCTTTTTCCTTTTTCTGATTGGATAAAATAAAAGTCGGTGGCGACTCTTGCTTACCGCGACATTTTACAAACAAAAAACGCAAAACACAAACCATTAAAAACAGTCGGTTCTGCCACCGCATCATAAAACTGGCGACTCTGCTGGGGATTTAATAAGTGGGGTATACCTTAGGATCTAGGTCATTAAATTTCTTCTCTTGATTGCTTTACTTTTGAAGGTTTGTTTAGGGTTACTATAGATCCTACACCCGGATCTGGGGCACTCTTTAGGTAAACAACAATAGATCGTGGAGACTGTACGATGTAGACCGATATGGTTTAAGCGATGGATGTGTTGGTGTGGCACTTTGGTTGGTGTGATACGATGGTAGAACCGACTATTTTTGAAAATAATGGTTTACGTTTTGCATTTGTGTTTGCAAAATGTCGCGGTAAGCAAGAGTCGCCACCGACTTTTATTTTATCCAACTGGAAAGGAAAAAAGCACAAAAAAATTCCTTTTTTCGAGATTTTGAGTACGAGGGGTAGATTATAGAAAGGGAAGGTATTAGCACCCTTTCTATATGTGGTTTTCCACGGGCTCTTAGGTACTTGCTCATCTTTTTTTTAAATTGCTTGTGTGTGTTTGTTTTGAAAAGTTTTGTTTTACTTTGTTTTAACCCTTGCTTCTGTCTTCAAGAGTGTTACGAATTTGTTTTGAAAAAACTTTGATTGGAAAAGTGTATGTGTAAAAGGTTTGATTTTGAGCAAGTACCTACTAGCATCTACCTACTCGAAAAAGATTATTTTTGTTCTTGTTTCCTTTAGACAATGCTATCCTGCTATTGAGAAATAGGAAGCACCGTCGTTGGAGTTGTAAGGGTCAATTCGAAAGGGACGTGCAATCATTAAAGCAATGTTAGGATGTCTTAGTAATAACCCTAATGTCTTAAGATCACATTTGAGGCAACATTTCGAGACAACCTTTCCGAGGCAACATTTCCGAACGGGACATTTGATCTTTGTTTAGACAGGAGGGCTACCACTAAAACACCCTATACTTAATGATCGTTTATTGAAGGCAACCGAAGTGAGAGTATACCCTAGGAGTGTGCATGTGCGAGTGATTTGATTTCAAGTTATTATCTTTGCACGTTAGGATTTTCTAGCCTTTTTAAAATTAGCATGCAATCTTGTCATACAATCCTATTAACATACATCTAATAATTAATATTTGCGAGAATTAAAATGCGAGAAAGTAAAACCTACGCTATTATAAGGCTTCGGGGAAGGGATTAATTACATAGCCAAAAAACCCGTAAAACGATAAATAAAAAGGAAATCCTAATTAAAACTATTGCATACAGTGAGCAGTTACATTAATATTGCAAAAAATAATAATAAACGCGCGCGATAAACGAAACGAGAGAATTAGGGTTTTGACCCCGACTAAACCTAATTAAAACTTAAAAAGAAAAAAAATCCTCTTTTTATTGTTTTTGATTGTTTTGAGAAAATAAGGTTTAATTGAACAAATAAAAAAACCTAATTACCAATTAATTTTAACTAAAAAATAATTAAGTCAACCTATTTTGTATTTTTGTTATTTATTGAGAAAAGAAATAAAAAAATTAAATCAAGCCAATCCTAATTTTCTAATTGATTTTAAATATATATAAGAAAAAGTAGAATTAATCCTAAATTAAATTAAAACTAATATTAAATTAAATTTGATAAAATAAAAACCTAATTCTAAATTTGTGAAAATTGATTTTATGATTTTTTCTGAAAAAAGAATTTATTTTATTAGAAAATAAATTAAACAAATTAAATTAAATAAAAGAAAAAAAAAGAAAAGAAAGAATAAGACGGGCCTGATGTTGAATAGCAAAGGAGGGAGGTGAGACTTGCAATTCTGAGCCCAATAACACCTGGCCCGTTTGACTTTTCCAGATTCTGTGTGCACGTTTGACTCATGCCTATGGTGGACCTCCAAGGGATGGCCCTTGGATCTGGATTGTTGATGGATGGAACGGTTGGATGTTGAGGACGTATGGTAGGCTCATTGGATGCTAATGCGCCTGAATATGCAAGGAAAAATAATATGTAATAATTTGGGGACCTGGGGATCGAACTCAGGCCCTTTGGCATTTTTACCCTGCGCGCTTACCAGCTGAGCCAACTTTGTTAGTTGTATGAATAATAACAAACAAATATAATATGATAAACACAAAAAGCAAATTCTGAAACGTGCGAAATTTGAATGAGCGAGTCAGGGAATGCCATGTTATCCTTCTTCTTCCTTGGCTCTGTCGTTTTAGGCAAAACCCTTTACCTACGGACATTGGGCGTAGGTACAACCCTTGTCCACTCCAAAACCTTGTCCCTGCATGATAAATCATAACTAGTGGTACCAATCAACTCGTTGCAACCTCACGAGCATCATGGTCCACTATCCACGCCTAATTGTTCCTGCACACAAAACCCCTAAAAATGAAACTAAAACCCTAGCCATGGCAGCTTGTTGTATAGTCAATGAAAACACAATTAAATATAACCACTAGCTTGCAAACATCACAAAGATTAAGAATATGTAAATTATTCATGCTAAAGATGCCAGAATTAATGCATTCGAAATAAAGAAAACATGGATACCGTGTGACTCTTACAGTGTGTTTCAGGGCGCGAGAATGCTTGCTAACAGTTGCAATATGGTCCAGGGATATCCAACAAGTGATTGAGATGGTTGGAATGGCTTGAGAAGGCTTGAAACCTGGAAATTGATTCACAACTTTTGTTGAATTTTTGCAAGTTTGCTTTCTCTCTTGCACGCCTCCAATCTCCTTGTTTTTGATCTGAACATGTTCCTTATGTACCCTAGAACGAATTAGGGTTGCAAACTTGTATCAAATCTTTTCCAATTAAGATCATTGATTCATGATTTGATCCTTTGTGCAAATCTTTATAAATCAAGCCAAATGCAATCTTTTTGTGTCCAAATGAACCTTTCACGATTTGATTCCATCTCCAGCTGTATAATAGACCTAAACATGCACAAAATCTCAAGCTTTGATTAGTTTTTGATATTTTCATGATTTTATTTTGATTTTATTTGATTTAGTTGAAATAAAATCAAAATAAATAAAAAAAATAAAATAATAACAAATGGAAGGGATCATGGGTCGTGGTTCACATTACAAACTCAGCGCAAGCATAAAAAGTTGGGCCCATTTAGCAAAAATTGCAATTTTGGACACATTTGACTTTTGGCAATTTTGCAAAAAGGGTTAACTTTACCAATGCATAACTCCATCAATTTTGATCCTAGAGAGGTGTTCTTGGACTTTTTAGAAATCTTAAGATGTCCTCTAAACAACCCTTTTAGTCTCATCTCAATTGAGTCTTACATGTTCATCTATGAAGCTTTGACAAAAAAGGTGTTTTTGTTGACTTTTCAAAATGACCTATAATGTCCAAATTCATATCTTCTTGTGAGTGCATATTTTGAACTTGGGAGATGAAGTTGAATTGTAGGGAATTGCATCCTCTTCAAAATGAGCTTTGGATGGGTCATTTTTGATAAAGTATGAGAAAGTTATGCTAGGTCAAAGTTGAGTTGACTTTTCCTACAAAACTCTAATTTAGCAACTTTTGGGTTTTGATGAATTGTGAGCAATCCTTGAGGAATCATGATCAACCCATTATAAAATTATGAATAATACTTCAAAATGAGGATTTTGACCAAAACTCTTGAAGTTTAACTATATGTGGGCCATAGTTGACTTTTGCCCTAACACAGTTGATTTTCAGGCCTTTGAGCAATTGACTGAGCAAACTTCCTCTGCAAGGCTTGAAACTTGACATAGATGATCTTGAGAACATATTAGTACTATGGTGAGAATTTGGGACCCTTTGGATCCAAACATCTTGATGCAACTTAAAACCCTAATTTGAGGTAGACTGCCTTAGGAGAGAGTTTGTCTGGTCAACCCTTGGATTTCCTTGAGCAATTTGAGGACCTTACTTGTCATGTATTGAGAAATATGGGAGGGCAAATTTTGGGGTGCAACAGTTGGTACCGGTATCCTTCGTGGAGAAATGAGGAGAATACGGGGCCGCCGCGTAGTGTTGTGAAGCACCAACGGACCTTAGAACCTTAGTTGAACAAACTTGGCCATTAGAAAGTAGTGAGATAACCGGCCTCGGTGCTGAGCTGAGGATTGGTTGATACTCGATGCTACACTCATTGAGATCAGACTTTCGGGATATTTTGGATGCAAGAAAAGATTGATTGAGTTGAAACAATGCCCGATAAAGGATGGTCAGTGATATTGAGATCCTCTAGAACCCGGTTACTTTTTAAGACAGGTTTGAAACCAACTAAACTTCAAGAGGGTACTACCTTTAACCTCATGCAAGCCTTAAACCTAAGGACTTGGTGTGATTTGACTGTGTTTGTTATACTTGTGTTTGTTATACATGTGTTTTCCTTACCTGTGTTCTATCATGACATCATGCATCAGAGCATGGCATCCATTCTTATTGCACTAACCATTTCAAAGACCAAGGGAATTTATCTTTGTTATGTTTTGCAGATCATGGATTTCGTTCATATGAACACTATCTGAATCAACTTTGTGAAGATACCTTCCCAACTCAAAGAGCTAGCATCAAGATTTTCTGAAACTTATGCGTTCACTAAGAGACATGGTCAACTTCTCAACCTGGTTACTTCAAACTTTGATGAAAAGATGATGAGTGTACTCTTTTAGTTCTTTAATCCTAAGCACCACTACTTCACCTTTCCAGACTATCAGTTGGTTCCTACCTTGGAAGAATTCTCTCAGCTATTGGATATACCCATTCTTGAATAGTTACCCTTCACAGGTATAAAAGAAGTTCCTAAGCCAGAAGTCATTGCCTCAGTGTGATACGATGGCCAGAACCGGGACATGGTTTCCCTATTTCGTTAAGGAAATTTGCTGGTTTGCGTTTTGCATTTGTGTTCGCAAAATTTCGCGGTAAGCAAGAGTCGCCATCGTCTTTTATTTTATCCAACAAGGAAAGGAAAAAAGCATAGAAAAATTCCTTTTTCGAGATATTTCTGAGTACAGGGGGTAGATTTATGGAAAGGGAAGGTATTAGCACCCTTTCTATCCGTAGTTATCTACGGGCTCTTAGGTACTTGCTCATCATTTTCAAAATTATTTTCTTTGTGTTTGTGCGCTTTGAAAAGTTTTTGTTTTGACTTCGATTTAACTCTTGCTTCTGTGCTCAAGAGTGTAATGAAGTGTTTTTGAAAACTTGTTTGTAAAAGAGTGTAAGTGTGAAAATTTTGTTTTGATTGAGAAAGTAATTAAGAACTAATCTACCTACTCGAAAAAAGAATCGTTCTATGTTTGTTTCCTTTAGACAGCTCTATCCCACTATTTAGTGAGTAGGTAGCACCGTCGTTGGAGATTTGAGGGTCAATTCGAAAGAGGGACATACTGTCACTAAAGCAATGTTAGGATGTCTTAGTAGTAACCCTAATGTCTTAGATCATCTATCCGAGGCAACAATATCCGAGGCAACCTTTCTGAGGCAACTATGATCTTTTAGACAAGAGAGCGACCTCTAAAATAACCTATACTCAATGACCGTTTACCAAAGGCAACCAAGTGGGAGTGTACCCTAGGAGTGCGCATGTGCGAATGATTCAATTTCAGTTTATTTATCTTTGCACATTTAGGGTGATCTAACTATTTTAAAATTAATCATACATTCTTGTCATGCATCCCTATATCATACATCTAACAGTTAATAATTTGCGGAATTTAAAGTGCGGAATTTAAACTACGCTATTACAAGGCTTCAGGTATTTACATAGCCAAAAACAAACTCTTTGAAAATAAAGCGATAAATGTAAATAAACATCCTAATTAAACTATTACAAACTATAGGCAGTTACATCAATATGGTAAATAATAAAAAAAACGCGCGAGAAGAATTAAGATCGACGAGAATTTAAGGTTTTGACCCTTCTAACCTAATTAAAAGAAAAATTGTTTTTTTTGTTGTTTTTAATAAAAGAAATAAGTTTTCTAAATTAAATATGCAATTAATTAGTTAATTAAATTAATTAATAAAAATAATTACATGACCTATTTTGGTTTCTTTGGTTATTTTAGGAAAAAATAAAATATAATTAAGTTAGTAATAAAACTTATTTATTCTAATTATTTTCAAGTTATTTACAAAAAGAAATTAAAGTTTTACCTAAAATTAAAATTTAATTAAGAAAAAAACCTAAATCTATTTTTATGTGATTTTTATATTTGTTTATTGATAAAAAAAATAAAAGGGATTAAAAGAAATAAACAAAACGAATAAAACATGAAAATAAAGATGGGCCTAGTAGCAAAAGTAAACAGGGGGTGCAATCATCAGAAATCCCTAGGCCCGAATCTTCGAAAGCTTCATGCTCTAACTATGGTGTTTTTTGATTCTTACGTGGAACCTATGATTCAACCGTCCATAACTGTTCTATATAAACTCAAACAAACGTTAGCATACCATAAAATGTGATTAAAATTAGAGATTCTAAGTTTAAAATTTTACCAAATCGGTGTTGTCAAATGGGGGGCGTGCTAGGCATCTAATGGATTGCTCTTGGGCCTTGTAAGACTCTTGAGGACTTCAAGAGGATTGTTTGAGGCTTGATGTCAATTGAGAGAGACCGGAACCTCGAGATATGACTTGCACCAATTCTTTGATTTCTGGAGAGCTTTTTGAAGAGCTTTTAGAGAGCTTTTTGAAGAGCTTTTTGAGAGCTTTTTGAGAGCTTCTTAGAGAGGATTTTCGTCCCTTTCAAGCTTGTATGGCTCTATATTTATAGAGGAGAATGAGGAGACAAGAAAGCATGGAAAGAATCTCCCTCATAATGTTGTGTTTTAAGACCATGATCAAAATTTGAAAAAAATGCCATATTTGATTATTTTATGCCATTTTCACATGTGGATGAACCTGGACACATTTGAAAGGTTATTACACAAAATAAATTGACATAAACCAGCATAAAACTTGCCCAAAATAGATTCACATCAAAATTTACATTATTTCTATTATTTATTTATTTATTTCTAAATTTTAATGAATAAAATATCAAAATAAATAGCATACATAGTAGAAAAATGTATGGGTGGTCTTAGAGGTCGTGGACCATGTTACAAACTCAATTCAAGCATAAAAAGTTGGGCCTATTTGGCAAAAATTGCAATTTTGGACATATTTGACTCTTGGCAATTTTACAAAAAAAGGTCAACTTCACCAATGAATAACTTCCTCAATTTTGACTTTTTGGAGGTGTTCTTGTACTTTTTAGAAATATTGAGATGTCCTCTAATCAACCCTTTTGGTCTCATCTCAATTTGATATTCCATGCTCATGTATGAAGCTTTGACAAAAAAGGTATTTTTGTTGACTTTTCAAAATGACCTATAATGTCCAAATTTATAACTTCTTGTGAGTGCATATTTTGAACTTGGGAGCTAAATATGGATTGTATGGAATTTCATCCTATTCAAAATGAGATTTGGATGGGCCATTTCTCATAAAGTATGAGAAATTTATGCTTGGTCAAAGTTGAGTTGACTTTTCCTGCAAAACCATAATTTAGTAACTTTTGAGTCTTCATGAATTGTGAGCAATCCTTGATGAATACTGATCAACCCTTGATAAAATGATGAGATATACTTAAAAATGAGGATGTTGACAAAAAAATATTGAAGTTTGACTGTATGTAGGCCACAGTTGACTTTTGCCCTAGCATAGTCGATTTTTAGGCCTTTGAGCAATTGACTGAGCAAACTTTCTCTACAACGCTTGAAACTTGACATGGATGATCTTGAGAACATATTAGGAAATTGGTGAGTACTTGGGATCACTTGGACTCAAGCATCTTGATGCAACATGAAACCCTAGTTTGAGGTAGACTGCCTTAGGAGGGAGCTTGTCTGGCCAACCCTTGGACTACCTTGAGCAACTTGAGGATCTTTCTTGCAATGTTTTGAGAAATATGGGAGGGAAAATTTTGGGGTACAACAGCTGACCCTGTTCAATCTTCTTAAACCTGAGGATGTAGATTGACTTTCATGCCTTTCGTGATCTGAAGGTGGAAGAGGATTGAACACTAAAGTGCCCAGAAATTTGCACTCACATGAAGTGGTAATTGTCTTGTGATGTCAGGAATGGGCTTACAGATGCCATTTGGAATTTGCTGACAAGGGGAGATGGGCTTAAAGATGCCATCCGAAGGAGTGTCAATCGCGTAAGAGATTTCTTAGCGAGAGCTTGTATACCTGCCGTTGAGGAAGATTCTGCTTGGGAAGTCTGATCTTTGTTGAAAGAAGTAGAATTTTAGGAGCTTCGGCGTCCGTTATTCTACTGGTGAGTCGTCTCTGTTGATATTTAGGAACTTTGGTCATCCGTACTCAACTAAGGAATCATCTCTGTTGATATTTAGGAACTTTGATCGTCCGTACTCAACTGAGGAGTCGTCTCTACTAATATTTAGGAACTTAGATCATCCGTACTCAACTGAGGAATCATCTCTGCTGATATTTAGGAACTTCGATCGTACGTACTCAACTGAGGAATCATCTCTGCTGATATTTAGGAACTTCGATCGTCCGTACTCAATTGAGGAATCATCTCTGCTGATATTTAGGAACTTCGATCGCCCGTACTCAACTGAGGAAACATCTCTGCTGATATTTAGGAACTTTGGTCGTCCGTACTCAACTGAGGAATCATCTCTGTCTTGAGGAAGCGGAAGTGAATTGCGTATCTAGCCGTGTACAGGCTGCATTGCAACCTACTAGGGAAAGATGAAACTGATCGTGTTTGATAGGTCTGGGTCTTACAGTGTTGTGGACTGCTGTTTGGAGATAAGAGAAAAGAAACCTGGATAGTAGGGCTTATGAGAAGGAACCTGGGTAAGGTTGCTTCGTGAGGAGTTTGGATAAAACTGCATCTGAACCGAGAAGGAACCTGGGTAAGGTTGCTCCATGATAGGTTTAGGTAAAACTACATCTGAACTGAGAAGGAACCTAGGTAAGGTTGCTCCAGGATGAGTCTAGGTGAAACTACATCGGGAAAGAGAAGGAACCTAGGTAAGGTTGCTCCAGGATGAGTCTAGGTGAAACTACATCGGGAAAGAGAAGGAACCTAGGTAAGGCTGCTTCGGGATGAGTCTAGGTGAAACTACATCAGAAAAGGAAGGAACCTAGGTAAGGTTGCTCCAGGATGAGTCTAGGTGAAACTTCATCGGGAAATAGAAGGAACCTAGGTAAGGTTGCTCCAGGATGGGTCTAGGTGAAACTTCATCGGGAAAGAGAAGGAACCTATGTAAGGTTACTTCAGGATGAGTCTAGGTGAAACTTCATCGGGAAAGGGAAGGAACCTAGGTAAGGTTGCTCCAGGATGAGTCTAGGTAAAACTACATCTGAACTGAGAAGGAACCTAGGTAAGGTTGCTCCAGGATGAGTCTAGGTAAAACTACATATGAACTGAGAAGGAACCTAGGTAAGGTTGCTCCAGGATGAGTCTAGGTAAAACTACATCAGGAAAGAAAAGGAACCTAGGTAAGGCTGCTTCGGGATGAGTCTAGGTGAAACTACATCGAAAAAGGAAGGAACCTAGGTAAGGTTGCTCTAGGATGAGTCTAGGTAAAACTACATCAGGAAAGAGAAGGAACCTAGGTAAGGTTGCTTCATGTGGAATTCAGGTAAAACTGTATCTGAACCGGGAAGAAACCTAGGTAAGGCTGCTTCATGAGGAGTTTAGGTAAAACTGCATCTGAACCAAGAAGAAACCAAGGTAAGGCTGCTTCATGAGGAGTTTAGGTAAAACTGCATCTGAACCGGGAAGAAACCTAGGTAAGGATTCATAGCTTGAATTTTGTGAGAATTTCATTGTATCTTTCCTGAAAGGTAAAGGTTAGTTGTACGTAATGCATGATATGCATTAGGCAATGATGTTCTCAAAAATAAATGAGATTTGTGTTGTATGATGCGTATGCATGTCATGATATATGAAGATGTGATGTTTTTAGCTGGGGAAAATAAATCCCGGATAACTGCTGGAGAAAAAGAGTTGAATTCTTCGTTTCCGCTGGGGATAGTGAATGAAGATGATTGTGAGAATAAACCCGCAGGAGAGAATAACTCCGTTGGGGAATAGACTGACAAGGAAATGACTCTGGGGAAGACATGCTCTGCTGAGGATTCCGCTGATAAATTCAACTGGGGATGAATTACCGCTGCTGGCGATACTGAATCCTGTTGGGGATTGAGTTTCTGTTGGTGAAAGGAATGAACTCCACTGGGGATGATTTTCCAATTGTGACTTCACTGGGGATGCCCTTTTAGGCTATACTGGGGACAATCTTCCAGAGTCTATTGGGGATGATTCTCCAAACTCCACTGGGGAAGCTTTTCCAGACTCTGCTGGGGATAATTATCTAGTGCTGATGATGGATAAACTCTGCTTGGGGAGAATATCACCGACTCATTCTTGTTTACGAGCCTCAGCTGGGGAGAGTGGTGTCCTATTTTGGACAGCTAACATCACTGTTGTGATCGGTGGATCTGGAACTGACTGTTTAACGCTGGTTCGTGAAATGTCGCGGAAGCAAGAGTCGCCACCGTCTTTTATTTTCTCCAAATGGAAAGGACAAAAGCACAGAAAAATTCCTTAAAGAGATTGTTCTCGGTTCGGGAGGTAGATTATAAAAAGGGAAGGTGTTAGCACCGTTTCTATCCATGGTTATCCATGGGCTCTTAGATACTTGCTCATTGTGTTTTCAAAAATGGTTTGTTTGCTTTTCAACTGTGGGTTTTAAAAAGTTTCTTTGAAAATTTCAGTTCGACTCTTGTATCGGTCCTCAAGAGTGTTTGAAAAATTGCTTTCGAAAGCTTTTGAACAGGTGTCGGTGTGAAAAGTATTTTTGATTTGTTTTTGAAATTAGAGCAAGTATCTAGAGTCGTCTACCTACCCTAAGGAATTCATCTGTGTAAATGTCCTTTAAAGTAGTGCCATCCCACCATTGAGAGGTAGGTAGCACCACCGTTGGAGGTGTTCGGGTCAATTCGAAGGTTTGGGACATGGTGATCACCGGAGCAATAGGAAGATACCTTAGAAGCTACCCTCATGCCAGGTTCCCAGATCATGAGGACTTACTAAGACATCCTCTACTCGACGACCACCTTTCGAGGCAAGGCAACAGTGAGGCGTACCCTAGGGGTGGTGTGTGAATCGTGTGTCGTTTTCAGATATTTTTGTCTTTTGTCATGTCATGGGTGATCTACGCGTTATTTTTATTTTGACATTCATTCTTGCATGCAGTTTATTAGCAGTTAAAAAGTTGCGAGAAATATAAAGTTCCTAAACTATTACAAAGGCGCGGGTCCACATCGCCAAATTAAATCCAGGACCCGATTTGACATAAAATAAAGAAAAGTGCGAGAAATATAAAGTTACACGGCTTTGGGAGAATTACATTAATATTATAAGAAATAAAATAAAATGCACGAATTGAATTAAAATTGAAAGCGAGGGCGTTGGACCCTTTTTAACGAAATTAAATTATTATGAACAAATTAATTAAAATAAAATAAAAAGAGAAAGATTTTTGAGGTTTTTTGTATTTATGAATTTTTAATAAGAGAGTTAAATGAAATTAAGAAATTAATTAATTAACCCTAATTCTACAATTTTTATTTATTAAGAAAATATGTTAAAGTTGCACATAAAATTAACCTAATTAATTAATTCAATTTTTATTTACAAAAATAAATAATTAATTATTATAATGGTAAAAGAAAAGAAAAAGATAAAAAGGTGATTAAAACCCTAATTCTATAATTTTTTAGTTTGTTAGAAAATATTAAAATTAATCCTAGAACTTAAAATTAAATTAAATGATACAATTTATTTACAAAGGTATTAAAAATATATATATACTTAGATAAAATATTTTATTTTTTGTCTTTCTGATTTTTTGTTATTTTTATATTTTATAAATTAATTTAAAGATTTAATTAAAAAAATAAACAAAACAAAGAAAATATGAAAATATGAAAAAAGAATGAAACAAGCAAACCTATGGGGGTGCTGTCCCCAAACTGGAGGTAAAGCCCAGCATTTTTGGCCCATTAATCCTTGTCCTTGTTGACTTCTCAGTGTTCACATATGCATGGTTGACTCGGGGGTATGGTGATCTGCATGATCTGGCCATTTGATTGGTCTCTGAAGCCATGTGGCGTGCCAGGATGTTGAGTGCATGGTGGTCTTCAGGGATTGTGCTACATAGAAACATGCTTAGAAGAAAAATATAGAATAAGAAGGGGGACCTGGGGATCGAACCCAGGTCCCAA
This sequence comes from Vicia faba, assembly GCA_948472305.1. Lineage (NCBI taxonomy): Eukaryota > Viridiplantae > Streptophyta > Magnoliopsida > Fabales > Fabaceae > Vicia > Vicia faba. The sequence continues at coordinate 28,393,673 of OX451739.1, forward strand.
CGCTTTCCAACACAACATCCCACCAACTGAGCTACTTCAACGCGTTGTATGTAAAACAAAGCCTAAATAATATAAGCGAAAATTGATGTTAGTGGTTAGACACAAAAAAAACGCGCGCTAGTTTCAAATCAACCAATTACAGCTTGCCACAGGGTCTTCTTCTTCCTCGTTTGTATTTTCCTGAAACATAAAAGGAGTTAGCGGGGGTTTTGAACCCCCCCCCCCCCCCCCAAAACATGCCCTTTTCAAGAATAGCGATTAGGCCATCTTGCTTCATAAATTGGGCGCGACTGTTGCATTCGATTCGTCCAAGTGTCCTGAATTTGACCATGGCCCTGAGATGTTCTAATTTTACAAGATGCGTAAACGCCCAATTTCACAGCTTGGTAACCCTAATAATCGTCCATGGTGAAATCGCGTATGGTGTACAAAAATTCAATCAAACTACATGGTTAGCTTCAGAAAGGTCTCATTAGTATAAATCAATCAAAGAAGTGCAAGAATGATGCGTATAAATTGATGCACGAATACAAAAAATATGATGAACAGGGTTGTTTCGTGTTACCAATTCTTGAGGTTAGAAGCTATGATTTTGATCCAGGAACTTCCCTTGATGTCTCAGGAAGGTGATAGAATGGTTATTTCGCCTTGAAACCTCTTGGAATCCTGTTTTCAGTTTTGAAAATTTTAACAAAAATACCAACTTTGTTCTTGTTTTTCTGGCGCAGCTTTCAGGTTATGAGCTTTAGGGTTAGGTTTATGCTTGTATAAGGAACGAATTTTATCAATAATCCAAGCCCATAGCCTTGCTTTTAATGGTTTTCAAGATTTGATTTTTAAGAATCTTTTCCAATATTTCTTCATGAAGAATCATGTCAATTTGCACCAATTCTTTCCTCTTTTGATATGCACGAAATCCTTAGTGAATCATGAGTGATTGTCTTGCACAAAAAGATTTGAAAACCTTGTTTTGGTATTTTTCATATATTTTAATTAATTAAATGAATTATTAGCAATTAAAAATTCAAATAAATAAATAAAAATGATGAATAACTTCCCTTTGGGCCAAATGGTCGTGCACATGCTTTGGATGATGAATCTTGGAAGAAAAAGAGGCCCATTAGCAATTTTAAGGCATTTGAAGCAATGTTGACTTTTCAAAATACCCAAAAATTTCCCAACTTCCACAAGGCATATCTTGCTCAAATTTTAAGCTTTGATCATGTTCTTGGACATTTTGGAAAGGTCTTGAAGTCCTTTAACCAATGTCTTTGGTCCCATGTCATTTTGATTTACCAATCTCAAGTTATGGCCTTTGACTTAAAGTCTCTTTTTGTTGACTTTTGAAAATGACCTATAATGTTGAAATTGATAACTTTTTGTGAGAGCATTTCTTGGACTTGAAGTGTGAAGAGGAGTTGTAGAAAATGTCTTTCTCTTCAAAATGAGCTTTGGATGGAATTTTTCTGATAAACCATGTGGAAGTTATGCCTTGGTCAAGTTACAGTTGACTTTTTCAACTGTCCAAATATGGAAACTTTTGCATCTTGAGACTTTTTGAGCCAAGCTTTGAGAATCATGATCAAGAATTGATCAAATGATGTTTGTGGCTTCAAAATGAGATGTTGACCAAAAATTTGAACTTTTGACTGTCAAATGACCATTTTGCCCCTGCAGTTGACTGTAGGGCAATTAGGGTTTTTGACTGTGCAATTTTGTGCTGTGAGTCTTGAAACTTGGTATGAAGATGCTTGACCATGTTTGTAGGCATGTGGGACTTGATTGGACCCTTGGAAACTTTATTTTCTTTGTCAGAACCAAAACCCTAATTTTTGACTGTTAGGAGGCCCTTGAACTGTGCAACCTTTGGGGAATTTTGAAGCATGCTTTTGGCAAATCTTGAAGAATATGGGAGGGAAAATTTTGGGGTACAACAGTTGCCCCTGTTCAATCTTCTTAAACCTGAGGATGCAGATTGGCTGACGTGCCTTTCGTAATCCGAAGGTGGAAGATGATTGAACACTAGAGTGCCCATAAATTTGCGCTCACATAGTAGTGTGATGATGGGAATGGGCTTATAGATGCGATTTAAAGATTGATGGATAGGATGATGGGATTATAGATGCCATGCTAAGAGATGATGGAAGGTGGATGGGCTTATAGATGCCATCTGGGTGTTGATCGCGTAAGAGATTCCTTAGCGAGAGCTTGCGTACTTGAAAAAGAAAATGATTACCTGACCCGTTACAGGAGCTGGTCTTCAAATTCTTTGTGTAGATGCGTTCTGACTGGTTACAGGAATTGAATCTGGATCTTCAAAAGGTGATGAATGAACCAGGGATGGCTACTACCTCAACGGGACGGTGAGAGAACCTTTAACGATTACTACCTCAACAGTAACGCTGAGAGAATCCGGGGACGATTACTACCTCAACAGTAACGTTGAGAAAATCTGGGGGTGATTGCTACCTCAACAGGAACGCTGAGAGAATCTTGGGCGATTACTACCTCCGCATTAACGGGGAGAGAACCACAAGCGACTTCAACCTCAATAGTAACGCTGAGAGAATCTTGGATATCTTCTACTGAGTCTTTATCAGGAAAATCTGTTAGGGGTCGATTTAGCTGGACTAGAGAAGGCCTTTGACTGGATAAGCAACAGTAAAATCTTAGGGTCGATTTAACTGAACCGGTCTAGGTCTTGAAATCTTCAACTGGATAAGAAACAGGGAGATCTTAGGGTCGATCTGACTGAACCAGAGAAGGCCTTGGACTGGATAAGAAACAGAAAAATCTTAGGGTCGATTTAACTGAACCGGTCTAGGTCTTGAAATGTCTTCAAATGGATAAGAAACAGGGAGATCTTAGGGTCGATCTGACTGAACCAGAGAAGGCCTTGGACTGGATAAGAAACAGAAAAATCTTAGGGTCGATTTAACTGAACCGGTCTAGGTCTTGAAATATAGCTGAGAACTTTAACTGGCTTTTTCCTGAAAGGTAAAGGTCAGTCATATGCAATGCATGATATGAATCAAGCAATGATGTTCTCAACATAAATGAGATTTGTAAGGTATGATGCGTATATGCATGCTATAATGTATGGAAATGCGATGTTTATGAATGTATGTTTTTGTCTAGGAAAGTAAATCCTTGACGGGTGCCGGGAAGTCACTCCTGGCTGATGTTGGAGAACAATGCTTTGTTGTTTCCGCTGGGGATGATAGTTGCAAGAATACCGGTAGGAGAAGATAACTCCGTTGGGGAATGAACTTGGCGAATGGATTACTCTGCGGGGAGAAAAGTACTCTAGCGATCTTGCTGGGAAGCAATGCTCTGTGGGGAGAGAGATACTTTGCTGAAATGTTGATGGTAACTTCGCTGGGAATACCATTGTTGTGTTGGAAGTGTTGATAGACTTCGCTGGGGATAAGAAGATTGCGTCGAGGACGATCTTTCCGTGGCTTTTGGCTGAGGATAACCCAGTTATATCCTGGTAGGGAAATAACTCTTTGAATAAATCCGGGAGACGCGTTCGTGCCCTGCAGGGGTAAGCTTCCAGAATCTACTGGGGATAAGCTTACTGCTTGGGGAGATGGATTCCAACTTTCCTGGGGAACTAGATTGGACTCTCCTGGGGAAGTTTTGAACTGTAATTTTTGTAAGTTGAAAGAGGGAACCTATGTAGGGTTGCCTGATGATGAACTCGTGTAAAACCACATCTTGGAAAGAAGGACACCTGTGTAGGGTTGACTGATGACAAGCTCGTGTAAAACTGCATCTTGGAGGAAGGAAACCTGTGTAGGGTTTACTGATGACGAGTCCGTGTAAAACTACGTCTGGAGATTGAGAAGGGAACCTGTGTGGGGTTACTTTGACGATGATCCCGTGTAAAACTGCATCCTGGAAGAGGTAAAACCTAGGTAGGGTTTCTGATGACGAGTCCGTGTAAAACTGCATCTTTGGGGAGAGAGAACCTGTGTAGGGTTTCTTCGGGATAAGTTCGTGTAAAACTTCTTGATGAACCGGGGTAAGGTCATCTTGAGATAAATCCGTGTAAGACTTCTGGAGGAACCGGGGTAAGGTTACTGCAGGATAAGTTCGTGTAAAACTTCTTGATGAACCGGGGTAAGGTCATCTTGAGATAAGTTCGTGTAAAACTTCTTGATAAATCCGTGTGAGACTTTAGGAGGAACCGGTGTAGGGTCACTTTGAGATAGGTCTGTGTAAGACTTCTGGAGGAACCGGGGTAAGGTTACTGCAGGATAAGTTCGTGTAAAACTTCTTGATGAACCGGGGTAAGGTCATCTTGAGATAAGTTCATGTAAAACTTCTTGATAAATCCGTGTGAGACTTTAGGAGGAACCGGTGTAGGGTCACTTTGAGATAGGTCTGTGTAAGACTTCTGGAGGAACCGGGGTAAGGTTACTGCAGGATAAGTTCGTGTAAAACTTCTTGATGAACTGGGGTAAGGTCATCTTGAGATAAGTTCATGTAAAACTTCTTGATAAATCCGTGTGAGACTTTAGGAGGAACCGGTGTAGGGTCACTTTGAGATAGGTCTGTGTAAGACTTTTTCTGAGGATGAGTCCGTGTAAGACTTTGTCTGAAAGTTGAGAAGGAACCGGTGTAGGGTTGCCTGATGATGATCAAGTGGATGATTGTCCTGTTTGGTTTCGGATATTAACCCACGATCAGTCGTCCACTGATTTTTCTTGGCTTGTTACCAATGTTGATCGGGAATTTGTAAAGGTAGATGGTAATCATCTTTATATTGATCTTTTCTTGGTACCTTGGTTGACAGAGCAACTGGATCGTCTGGACGACTCATTATTGCCCCTGCTTCTGATGTTACCTGTGGAGATGCTGGATGACTGCCGATTGACAGATCTTCCCTTTGGTAGGCAAGTGACGAGATGCCGGGACATAGTCGTACGCTCTTTATCCCTAACTTTTGCCTGGATTGCCCTTTCGGGTTTTCAGTCCACCGGGATACCCATTTTTGCCCAAGCCGCCTTTTCAGGTTTTCGACTTGCCGGGTGTACATATTTTTTCATTTTCATCCCTTGCTTTTGCCCGAACCCTTTTGGTTCGCCGGGAAGCCCTAATTTTTGCCTAGGTATGTCAACCTAGCGAGTCCTTTATCGTGCGTAGTATCTTTTCGACTATGTCCACGCTCTTAGACTATAGGGAGGTGCCCCTGGCTGCTTGTGTTGCCATGCCACCAGAAGATCTTTGTTTGATCGTCCAATGCCCTAAGTGATGGAGATTTGCCCCAGATAATAGACACTGATCATGCCATGCCCCTTGCTTGGAAGTGTTTCTTCCATTTGAGGTGACTCCTTTGTTGAGAAGACCTTCGTTCATTGGATATTCGTTGCGCAAAGTTCTCTGTTGTTCAAACAAATAGTCATATGCGAACAATGTTATATCAAAAATGCAAAGCTTATATCTGTCTTGAAGATTTTGAAAATGCATTCTTTTTCATAAAACAAGTGAATGTTTGTAAAACGTGATGTCAACTCCGTTTTTACCGTAGGCCTTAAGGAGTCAGGATACCTTTCGTAACAGTATGCTTTCGAACTAACCCATGCTTCAGCTAGGACTTTTTAAGGGTTATAACGTGGTCGGGTTCACGGTTTAAGAAACAAAGGATAAAGGCTCGAATTTTATTTGTACCCACCCGCTCTTCGTGATGTTCTCCAAACCTAAACTCAGTTGATCATACGTTAGACCTTGTTTGAGTCTTTACCCTGACGTTCCAATGATGGTTCAGATATTGATGATTTATTCTGAATAGGCAGTCATGTTTTTGTTGAGGGTTTGTGTGACCTCTTTCTTTTTCTTGATTTTGTTATCCCTATTTTTTTTGCCTGAGCTGTTCTTTTGTGATTACAGTCAGCGGGATGCCCCAGTTTTGTAAGTCTCCTTCATAGGTTTTGACTTATGGGTTTTTATTTTGAGAGATATAATGACTGCCTGTCCTTATGATTATTCGGAATCATCACTATCTTCTTCTTTTTGTAAGGACCTCTTTGGTGCCATTTGTTGTGCACGATATGGATCGACTGAGAGAACTACCCTGCCCCAGGTTATGATTAAGGGTTTTAAATTTCGAAAAGAAAAACTCCTACTTCTTTGGCTCAGATGGGTTGACGAGGGATTATCATCCTTACAACTCCAGTGTTTAGGGATTGAAACAATGCCTGTACCTCATAAGCGGGGTCTGTTCAAAAGCATACTGTAGACTGCGGTATCGTTTTCGTCATCCTCCCTCAAGAGGCTTAGTATTATTAACCAAGAGTTGATCATCACAAAAATATGAAAACAGTTTTAAGTATAGTAAACATAATTAATTCAAGACAGACATGTGTAATGCATTCATGAAATAAAAAAGTTTATCATGACAATTGTTTATTTGAACAAGAAAAGAAAAATACAACTTGAATTCAAATGAACAAATATCTCTCAATCCTAGCCATGTTTTGGCAAAGGGGCAGTGGTCACATTCGGAGTCTCAGCAGGCTCGAACTCGATCTCCTTAGCGTCGATCATATTCTGGATCTTATACTTCAGCGCCCAACAGTCCTCAGTATCGTGCCCCGGGCTATCAGAATGATAATCACACCTCGCCTCTGGATTGTAGTTTGGAGAGGAGGTCTTGGGATTTGCAGGAGGGTTGATCACCGCAATCAGGTTCATTTTTAACATGTGCTGCAATGCTTGTGACCATGACATGTTGATGTTGGTGAATTGTCTTTTAGGCTCGTCCGGCCTTCGTTGATTTCCCTTTTGTGGTTGTCGGCGTGGTGCAGCACCAGAGATCATGACTGCCCCTGCTTGTTGGTCACGACGACTCTTTTGACCGTATGCAACATTAGACTCTTTCCTGCCCGTGTAAGGCTTTTTGTGAGTATCAGAAGGTGTGGCCTCTTGAATCTTCCCGCTCTTGATACCAGCTTCAATTCTTTCCCCAGTCAGAATGAGGTCGGTAAATCCTGCAGATGAATTACCAATGAGATGATTGAAGAACGGCCTGGACAGGGTCCCCAAGAACATATCAACGAGTTCCCGGTCAGTTAATGGAGGCTGCACCCTGCCAGCCAGGTCCCTCCACTTCTATGCGTACTCTTTAAAACCTTCACTTGACCCCAACGACATACCCTGGAGTTGGGTACGAGTAGGAGCAAGGTCGGCATTATATTGATACTGCTTGTAAAAAGCAGTAGCCAACTCCTCCCAGTTACGAACTTTGGTTCCATCCAGCTGATAGAACCATTCGAGATGAGTCCCTGAAAGACTCTCCTGGAAGAAGTGGATCCACAAGTTCTTGTCCACAGTGTATGGTTGAATCTTCCGCACGTAAGATCTGAGATGCAGCCAGGGACAAGATGCCCCGTCATACTTAGCAAAAGAAGGAGCCTTGAATTTGTGTGGGATCACCACACCAGAAGATAGACCCAGGTCTCCGAAATCCAACCCAGGCACTTGTTGAATTTCCATGGCATTCAGACGATCCTCTAGTTGTTTGTACCTGTCCTTAGCTGGAGGGTACTGCTCATCCTCAAAATCAGTCTCGTTGTCGGAGACCACCGGACTAGGACCTTTTCCCCCTTGGGGACTACCCTTGCCTATAGAAGAACCAGCCTCTTCATTCTGCAGAGTGTTGCCAAACCATCGGCCCGAGTTAAAAAGAACAGTTCTCCTCTTCTTCTTCTTCTTCTTCAGGAGCAGAGCCTTCAGCTCTTCTTGGCCTTGAGCCAAACCCATGATTAGTTCCTGAAATTGCGCATTCTGCGCCTGAAGAGCCTTGATGGACATCTCAGTTGATGATGAGTCAGGATTCATGATTCTGAAATAAACAGCGAAGAACAGTAAGCAACCTGAAAAGAAGAAAACCTGCTATGCACGTGATGAATGGAATGCATATGATTTATGTTTTCAAAGACAATCGGGAATCAACTTTGTAAACAAAAAGGAACACACTTCATTAGATTCAACTTTGAAACTTAAATTATTCAACAGGTTGCCCTTAGGCGTTACATGAAAGGAAATACTGAAAAGGGAAATAAAACTGTAAAAGAACATCCAGAGCTCCTTATTGATCCCATTGTCTCCTCTTCTCAGTACGGATGTAGTCATTTAGAGCTCGCTCAATCTCCAACTGCTTTGTCAGCTTCTGGATCTTCAACTCCTGCTCGTTGAACTTTTCCCGGTAAGAATCCCGCTCTTCTCGCAGTTGCGACCAAGATCTCTTTAATGTCTCATAATCAGTAGGTATCTGAGGGGGAAGGACAGTTGGAGGAACACCATCTTTGTCAGGACACTCAAGAATGATAGGACTGACGGCTTCGTATGGCATACCTAACTTCTGAGCACGGATGCGAACCCATTGGTAGTAGGCTTCCATAGGTAAAGAAGTCTTTGGCCCCAACTCTTGTGGGTCAGCTTTATGAACTTTGTCCCAAGCCTTGATGAACCTACGACGCAGCTCGTCACTATCCACCTGAAACTCAAAACTGATGTGAGGCACCAACATCTCATGGGGGCCTGCTCTTCTGGCTCTTCCAAACTGACGGAGTGCTAGACATGGATTGTAAGAGATTCCTCCTTGGGTACCAATCAGAGGAACATTAGGGTATTCCCCGCATCGATCAATAATAGCTATCTCATCCAAACCTCTGCAAGTCCAAATGATGTCTTTATCGGTGAGAGACATTAACCTATGAGCCCAACCTCTTCCTTCTTGGTTCTTCAGTACGAACTTAGGGAGGTGCGAAATAAACCACCTCACCAACAAAGGGATACAACACCACAGGGTTCCTCGTCTTCGGGCAGTACGAGCATGAAGTTGTTGCAGGATGTCACCCAAGAGAGTGGGCACAGGATTCTGAGACATAAAGATCCTTATGGCAGTGACATTGATGAAGTTGTCAGGATTAGGAAACAAGACTAACCCATAGATTAAGAGAGCCAAGATGTCTTCATATGCCCTAAAGTCCAGGTCATTCCAGAAGCTGTTAGCTTTACCAATCAGAAACTTGGCCAAGAAACCCTTAACTCCGCTTCTAGTTACCCAGTTGTCCATTACCTCTTGATGTGTCAAGGGAAGAGCTGCAGCAACCTCCTCAAGCCTGAGGGTCTTTTCCCAACCAGTAAAGGGAGTCTGATCTAAGATAGGGATACCAAGAAAATCAGAGAACTCTTCCAGGGTAGGGACCAGCTGGAAGTCTTGAAAGGTGAAGCACTGGTACAGAGGGTCATAGAACTGGGTCAGAACACTCATCAACTATTGATCCCGCTTTGCAGTGACTAAACTGAGAAGAGAACCATGCCTCTGAATGAAGGAGGTGGTATTTGGAATTCTGCTAACCGACTCTTCAAGCAACTCAGGTGAGTGAACAAAGTTGAACCGGATAGTATTCCTTCGTACAGGTATCATGGTGTCCTACAAAATGGAGCAAAGGTGAAACCCTCTTGTCTTTGAAATGGTCAGTCCTTATGCAGGATGCATGCAATGCTCATGATGTTATGATGTTATGATAAAGCACACCACAAATAGATACAAAGGCAAACATGGTAAGGCACACAAGTCACACAAGACAGACCCTTAAAGTTTAGGCCAGCATGAGGCCTAGGTATTACCCTCTTTCAGTTTGTTGGTTCATACCTGTCCTATCAAAGTAACCGGGTTCTTAGAGGATCCCAATATCATTGACTACCCTCAATCGGTCATAACTCCAACATCGCAATCTTTTCTTGCAGCCATAACCATCACGAGAGTTTAGCCTCAATGGGCGTAGCATACTGCTACTGTTCTAATGGCCAAGTTGTGTCATTTAAGGTTCTAAGGTTGTTGGTGCTTAATGACTCCTCAGAAGACCCATATTCTCCTCGTTGCAACACAAGGGATATCGGTACAGACCAAGGTGCCACACCAACGTAGCCACTGCTTCACCCGTGTCGGTCTACGCCGGACAGGTCCCTCACAGCTTATGCTACCTAAACAGGGTATCCCCAGATCCGGGTTAGGATCTAGGTAACTCCCATGCAACCCACAATTTAAAGCAATCAAATCAATACAATTGAAAACACAGTAATCTTAGTCCTAAGGTACACCTCACTTTAAGAGTCCCCAGCAGAGTCGCCAGTTCTGTGATCAGTGGATCTGGAACTGACTGTTTAACGCTGGTTCGCGAAATGTCGCGGAAGCAAGAGTCGCCACCGTCTTTTATTTTCTCCAAATGGAAAGGACAAAAGCACAGAAAAATTCCTTAAAGAGATTGTTCTCGGTTCGGGAGGTAGATTATAAAAAGGGAAGGTGTTAGCACCCTTTATATCCATGGTTATCCATGGGCTCTTAGATACTTGCTCATTGTGTTTTCAAAAATGGTTTGTTTGCTTTTCAACTGTGGGTTTTAAAAAGTTTCTTTGAAAATTTCAGTTCGACTCTTGTATCGGTCCTCAAGAGTGTTTGAAAAATTGCTTTCGAAAGCTTTTGAACAGGTGTCGGTGTGAAAAGTATTTTTGATTTGTTTTTGAAATTAGAGAAAGTATCTAGAGTCGTCTACCTACCCTAAGGAATTCGTCTGTGTAAATGTCCTTTAAAGTAGTGCCATCCCACCATTGAGAGGTAGGTAGCACCACCCTTGGAGGTGTTCGGGTCAATTCGAAGGTTCGGGACATGGTGATCACCGGAGCAATAGGAAGATACCTTAGAAGCTACCCTCATGCCAGGTTCCCGGATCATGAGGACTTTCTAAGATATCCTCTACTCGACGACCACCTTTCGAGGCAAGGCAACAGTGAGGCGTACCCTAGGGGTGGTGTGTGAATCGTGTGTCGTTTTCAGATATTTTTGTCTTTTGTCATGTCATGGGTGATCTACGCGTTATTTTTATTTTGACATTCATTCTTGCATGCAGTTTATTAGCAGTTAAAAAGTTGCGAGAAATATAAAGTTCCTAAACTATTACAAAGGCGCGGGTCCACATCGCCAAATTAAATCCAGGACCCGATTTGACATAAAATAAAGAAAAGTGCGAGAAATATAAAGTTACACGGCTTTGGGAGAATTACATTAATATTATAAGAAATAAAATAAAATGCACGAATTGAATTAAAATTGAAAGCGAGGGCGTTGGACCCTTTTTAACGAAATTAAATTATTATGAACAAATTAATTAAAATAAAATAAAAAGAGAAAGATTTTTGAGGTTTTTTGTATTTATGAATTTTTAATAAGAGAGTTAAATGAAATTAAGAAATTAATTAATTAACCCTAATTCTACAATTTTTATTTATTAAGAAAATATGTTAAAGTTTCACATAAAATTAACCTAATTAATTAATTCAATTTTTATTTACAAAAATAAATAATTAATTATTATAATGGTAAAAGAAAAGAAAAAGATAAAAAGGTGATTAAAACCCTAATTCTATAATTTTTTAGTTTGTTAGAAAATATTAAAATTAATCCTAGAACTTAAAATTAAATTAAATGATACAATTTATTTACAAAGGTATTAAAAAAAAATATATACTTAGATAAAATATTTTATTTTTTGTCTTTCTGATTTTTTGTTATTTTTATATTTTATAAATTAATTTAAAGATTTAATTAAAAAAATAAACAAAACAAAGAAAATATGAAAATATGAAAAAAGAATGAAACAAGCAAACCTATGGGGGTGCTGTCCCCAAACTGGAGGTAAAGCCTAGCATTTTTGGCCCATTAATCCTTGTCCTTGTTGACTTCTCAGTGTTCACATATGCATGGTTGACTCGGGGGTATGGTGATCTGCATGATCTGGCCATTTGATTGGTCTCTGAAGCCATGTGGCGTGCCAGGATGTTGAGTGCATGGTGGTCTTCAGGGATTGTGCTACATAGAAACATGCTTAGAAGAAAAATATAGAATAAGAAGGGGGACCTGGGGATCGAACCCAGGTCCCAACGCTTTCCAACACAATATCCCACCAACTGAGCTACTTCAACGCGTTGTATGTAAAACAAAGCCTAAATAATATAAGCGAAAATTGATGTTAGTGGTTAGACACAAAAAAAACGTGCGCTAGTTTCAAATCAACCAATTACAGCTTGCCACAGGGTCTTCTTCTTCCTCGTTTGTATTTTCCTGAAACATAAAAGGAGTTAGCGGGGGTTTTGAACCCCCCCCCCCCCCCCAAAACATGCCCTTTTCAAGAATAGCGATTAGGCCATCTTGCTTCATAAATTGGGCGCGACTGTTGCATTCGATTCGTCCAAGTGTCCTGAATTTGACCATGGCCCTGAGATGTTCTAATTTTACAAGATGCGTAAACGCCCAATTTCATAGCTTGGTAACCCTAATAATCGTCCATGGTGAAATCGCGTATGGTGTACAAAAATTCAATCAAACTACATGGTTAGCTTCAGAAAGGTCTCATTAGTATAAATCAATCAAAGAAGTGCAAGAATGATGCGTATAAATTGATGCACGAATACAAAAAATATGATGAACAGGGTTGTTTCGTGTTACCAATTCTTGAGGTTAGAAGCTATGATTTTGATCCAGGAACTTCCCTTGATGTCTCAGGAAGGTGATAGAATGGTTATTTCGCCTTGAAACCTCTTGGAATCCTGTTTTCAGTTTTGAAAATTTTAACAAAAATACCAACTTTGTTCTTGTTTTTCTGGCGCAGCTTTCAGGTTATGAGCTTTAGGGTTAGGTTTATGCTTGTATAAGGAACGAATTTTATCAATAATCCAAGCCCATAGCCTTGCTTTTAATGGTTTTCAAGATTTGATTTTTAAGAATCTTTTCCAATATTTCTTCATGAAGAATCATGTCAATTTGCACCAATTCTTTCCTCTTTTGATATGCACGAAATCCTTAGTGAATCATGAGTGATTGTCTTGCACAAAAAGATTTGAAAACCTTGTTTTGGTATTTTTCATATATTTTAATTAATTAAATGAATTATTAGCAATTAAAAATTCAAATAAATAAATAAAAATGATGAATAACTTCCCTTTGGGCCAAATGGTCGTGCACATGCTTTGGATGATGAATCTTGGAAGAAAAAGAGGCCCATTAGCAATTTTAAGGCATTTGAAGCAATGTTGACTTTTCAAAATACCCAAAAATTTCCCAACTTCCACAAGGCATATCTTGCTCAAATTTTAAGCTTTGATCATGTTCTTGGACATTTTGGAAAGGTCTTGAAGTCCTTTAACCAATGTATTTGGTCCCATGTCATTTTGATTTACCAATCTCAAGTTATGGCCTTTGACTTAAAGTCTCTTTTTGTTGACTTTTGAAAATGACCTATAATGTTGAAATTGATAACTTTTTGTGAGAGCATTTCTTGGACTTGAAGTGTGAAGAGGAGTTGTAGAAAATGTCTTTCTCTTCAAAATGAGCTTTGTATGGAATTTTTCTGATAAACCATGTGGAAGTTATGCCTTGGTCAAGTTACAGTTGACTTTTTCAACTGTCCAAATATGGAAACTTTTGCATCTTGAGACTTTTTGAGCCAAGCTTTGAGAATCATGATCAAGAATTGATCAAATGATGTTTGTGGCTTCAAAATGAGATGTTGACCAAAAATTTGAACTTTTGACTGTCAAATGACCATTTTGCCCCTGCAGTTGACTGTAGGGCAATTAGGGTTTTTGACTGTGCAATTTTGTGCTGTGAGTCTTGAAACTTGGTATGAAGATGCTTGACCATGTTTGTAGGCATGTGGGACTTGATTGGACCCTTGGAAACTTTATTTTCTTTGTCAGAACCAAAACCCTAATTTTTGACTGTTAGGAGGCCCTTGAACTGTGCAACCTTTGGGGAATTTTGAAGCATGCTTTTGGCAAATCTTGAAGAATATGGGAGGGCAAATTTTGGGGTACAACAACTGTCTTTTCTTACTCTGCGGGGAGTGAATGTTACTGGGACGCGTGCTAAGGATATGAAGATGGATTTGCATCGAGACTTTTATGCCCCTGTTTCTGCGGGAGAAGGTGCATGCGGAGGCCTTGTGGATCGAGTATTATCCCAACTTAGGAGGCGCTTGGTAACTTTCGATCGAAATGATTAGTCTCCTTCTGGTAGGCAAGTGACAAAATGACGAGACATAGTCGTACGCTTTGATCCCTAATTTTTGCCTGGACCGCCCTTTCGGGTTTTCAGTCCACCGGGATTCCCTTTTTTGCCCAAGCCGCCCTTTTGGGTTTTCGACTTGCCAGGTGTACAAATTATTTCATTTTTTATCCCTAATTTTTGCCCGAACCCTTTTGGTTCGCCGGGAAGCCCTTATTTTTTCCTAGGCCAGTCAACCTAGCAGGTCTTTATTCATGTGCGGTATTTTCTGACTATGTCCACGCTCTCAGGGTGTAGGGAGTTGTCATTGTCAGTAGCATTATGTTGCCACGATACCAGAAGATGTTTGTCAGATCGTGCAAGATTCGTTGCTGGAATTCATGTCCAATGCCCTAAGCGATTCAAATGGTGATTTGCCCCTGGCTATTTGGCATCTTTGAGAGATTCTCTGAATCTTGACTTGACTGCCCCAGATGATGGACAATGATCATGCAGTGCCCCTTGTTTGGAAGTGTTTTTCCACTTGAGGTGACCCTTTTTATTGAAAAGGTTTTTGTTCACTAGATATTCGTCGTGCGAATTTCTCTGCTGTTGAGCAAATAGTCATATGCAAACAATGTTATTTTAAGAATGCAAAGCTTATGTCTGCTTTAAAGTTCTTTGAAAATGCAGTTTTTAATAAAACAGGCGAATTTTTGTAAAATGTAATGTCAAATCAGGATTTACAGCAAGCCCTACAGTAGTCAGGATACCTTTGTAACAATATGCTTTTGAACTAACCCATGCTTCAGCTAGGACTTTTAAGGGTTATAACGTAGTCTGGTTCACGGTTTAAGAAACAAAGGATAAAGGCTCAAATTTATTTGTACCCACCTGTTCTTCGTGATGTTCTTCGATCCTAAACTCAGCTAATTGTGCATTTAGATCCCGTTTGAGTCTTTGCTCTGATATTCCAGTGATGGTTCAGATACTAACAGTTTATTTTGAACAGGCAGTCATTTTTGTTGAGAGTTTGTAGGATCTCTTTCTTTTTGATTTTATTATCCCTGTCTTTTTCCTGAACTGTTTCTTTTGTGATTACAGTCAGCGAGATGCCCCAGTTTTGTAAGTCTCCTTCATAGGTTTTGACTTAATGGGCTTTTATTTGAGAGATAATGACTTCCTGTCCTGACGATTATAAGACACCATCACCATCTTTTATTTTGGAAGGACCTCTTTGATGCCATTCATTGTGCACCCGAATTAACTGAGAAACTACCCTGCCCCAGGTTGTGATTAAGGGTTGTAATTTGTGTGAAAAGAAAAACTCCAACTTCTTTGGCTCAAAGGGGTTGACTAGGGATTATCTTCCTTATAAATCCAATGTTTAGGATTTGAAACAATGCTTGTACATCGTCAGCGGGGTCTGTTCAAAAGCATATTGTAGAGATTATGGTATCAATTTCGTCATCCTCCCTCTAAAGGCTTAGAATTTTTAAATCGAGAGTTGAACATCGCAAAAAGGAAAGCAATTTAAATATAGTGAATACGAATGGATTGATTCAAAATAGACATATGCAGTGCATTGATAAAGTAACAAAGTTTAACATGAATAAATGTTTGAAAAATCAAAAGAAAATTACAAATTGAAAATTCTAATGAACAAAAAGTCTTCTCGTCTGGTCTTGTCACTTCAGAGGGCGTGCCTTGAAGGGATGGTAGAAGAACTCAACCTGACCATCTTGTGTGAACTCCAATGCTCCTTTATCGATCAGGTCTTGAATTTTGTTTTTCAATGCCCAACAGTCATCAGTATCATGCCCCGGGCTGTTGGAATGGTATGCACACCTAGCATCAGGATTGTACCTTGGGGAGGCTATGTGGGGATTTTGAGGAGGATCCCTTAACATCACCAGATTCAATCTCAACAGGTGTTGTAAAGCTTGAGATAGTGGCATGTTGAGCTCGGCGAACTGCCTTTTGGGTGTGTCTGGCTTACTCTGATTAACCCGTTGCTTTTGGCGAGGTGGTTATTGGACTTGTGAGATGGTAGCAATTTGAAGAGGTCTATTCTTTACCAACCCAAACCCTTGTCCTCTTGGAGGCTGATTAATGACTTGGTCCCCTACCTCGACTGTTTGCTTCATACTGTTGTATCTGTCTTGATGAAGCTGGTTGATAATGGTTCTCAGCTCTTCTTGTTCCCGAGTTAAGCCTTGGATAAGAGCCATCTGCCCCAGCATCTGGGTTTTCATGGCACCTAACTCAGCTTGCATTTGTTCCAGCCGTTCGTCCTTATTGTCTTCAGGACTTTTCTTGACCATGTTCCCGACGAGGAGTGTTTTCAACTCTTCCTGCCCCTTGGATAGGTTTAGTAGTACGTCCCTGAACTGAGCTTCTTGAGTTTGAAGATCTTGGTTGTCTTGTTGGAAAACCATTGCTGAAATAAACAACGAGAACATGAGAGACCTGTACTGGGAGACCTGTTATGCAATGATATGTATGATATATGTATGCAATGTTTTCAAAGATCTCGTAGGGTAAACAAGAAACTTGTTAGAATTTGAATTTTGCAGCTTTGATTGAAGAAAACTTCCTGTTGTTAAGAGTCCTTCTTCAAGAGTCAAGCTCACAATATCGAGTGGGTCATAGCCACTGACTCAAGTCATTGTGTTTTGATCTCTAGACGACATTGGTTAGAGGAAAATAAATTCCCTTTTCCCCTTGATGGACGTTTGATTTACCATAACCTACATCACAAACCCTTGAGATTCTTGAAATGGTTAAGGAAATGTTAAGGCATGATGTTATGATATGTATGCTATGCGTTTAAGAAAAAATGTGAGGTGATGTGTTGTACCCCAAAATTTTCCCTCCCACATTTCTCAAGATATTTCAAGAAAGATCCTCAAGTTGCTCAAGGTAGTCCAAGGGTTGGTCAGACAAGCTCTCTCCTAAGGCGGTCTACTCTAATTAGGGTTTTGTGTTGCATCAAGATACTTGATTCCAACTGACCCCAAGTTCTCACCAATGTCCTAATATGTTCTCAAGATCATCCATGTCAAGTTTCAAGCCTTGCAGAGGAATTTTGCTCATTCAATTGCTCAAAAGGTCCAAAAATCGACTGTGCTAGGGCAAAAGTCAATTGTGACCCAAATACAATCAAACTTCAAGATTTTTTGTCAACATTCAAATTTTGAAAGATATTTCATCATTTTATCAAGGGTTGATCATGATTCATCAAGGATTGCTCAAAATTCATCAAGATTCAAAAGTTGCTAAATTAGGGTTTTGTAGGAAAAGTCAACTCAACTTTGACCAAGCATAACTTTCTCATACTTTATGAGAAATGACCCATACAAAGCTAATTTTTAATAGGATGCAATTACCTACAATCCATCTTCATACCCCAAGATCAAAATATGCATCCACAAGAAGTTATGAATTTTGACATTATAGGTCATTTTTGAAAGTCAACAAAAACACCTTTTTTGTCAAAGCTTCTAACTTGAGAATGGAATATCAAAATGAGATGAGACCAAAAGGGTTGATTATAGGAAACCTCAACCTTTCTAAAAAGTCCAAGAACACCTCCAAAAGTTCAAAATTGAAGAAGTTATGCATTGTTGAAGTTGGACTTTTTTGCAAAATTGTCAAAAGTCAACTATTCCCAAAACTTCAAATTTTGCCAAATGGGCCCATTCTTTTTCACTTGTTTTGAGTTTACATTATTGCCCACGTGATCTAGCTTTGGCCATGTGTCCACATCTTATTTTTATTATTTAATTTGATTTTTATTTGAATTAATTCATTTTAAATCAAATAAAATCACATAAAATCAAAAACATTGAAAACTAAAGATCTTGTGATCATATCAGGTTTCAATAGACAACTTGCATCCTTCCAAACTCGTATCAAGGTCATTATGCACAAGGAGATTGGATTTAGGCCAAATTTGGAAAGCTTTGAAAGAGAATAAAATCAAATCTCAAAATCATCAATGGAGGAAGATTTGGACAAAAAATTTTACCCTAGTACATTGTGCATTACATAAGGAAGCGAAAGATACAGAAATAAGGGTTGAATGGCAGTTCTAGAGGCAGAACAAAAATTGGCAAAAACACAGAAAGTGGGAGATCGAAATCAAGTATAGATGTAATTTCAAGACTTGAGACTTGTCTCAATCTCTTTCTGGCAACCTCCACAAGCGAAACCAATCCAAACCACACGTTTTCAAGCTTCCTAGAGCACTGTAAGTCCCTCACGAATCCGCCATATTCTTGAATTCGATTTGCACTATTCTTGCATCCATTGAATAAAATAATTGCATATTTGTGATCCCCACATCATTTACAAGCTTTTGGTATTATTTGATTTCATTTATCTGACTTGTAGCGAGATCCACCATTGCTAGGGTTTCGTTCTTGTTTTTGGGGTTTCTTGTTTCAGGGATAATTGGCCCCAGATATGGGCATGGTTGTATCCAGGAGGGTGAGACGAACTCAACCCTAGCCTTAGAATCCATTTTCATGGCCGGTACAAGGTTTTGAAGGTGGACATGCCTGTAGCGATGGACCTTTGTCCGTTGGTATAGGTGTTTGTGTCTTTTAGCCACGGTTGGAGGACAGGGACGATGCGTGTCACGCTACCACTCGCCCATTCAAATCTTGGCGTGTTTTTTTTTTATATTTATCCAATGAAATCTGTTTTATTATATTATCTTTTGTTTGCATTATATTGACAACTAATAACAAATAGCGTGGTGGCAAGCATAGTGTGTATTCCCCTTCAGGACCTGGGTTTGAATCCCAGGTCCCCCATTTTCTCAATATTATTTTCCTACAGGTAATCATGTGCACGTTCAAGCCTGAGACCCATCATGGACGCTCACCAATCAACGTGCCAGATGGCCAGATCTGGTGGCCAAGCCTTGAGGGCCCACCATGGTCTCAGTCAACACATATGCAGGGAATCCCAAAAGTCAATTGGATTGGATGCTAATGGGCCAACAGAATTGCTATCCATACACCCAAATCAGGCCCACTTTCTATACTTCTCTTATATTTTATTTATTTTAATTTAATAATTTTATTTTGTCTAATTAATTTACTAACCAATAAAATTAATTTTCTTTTTTATCAAAAATCACAAAAATACTTTTACTCCAATTAAAATTCAGAATTTTGTTTTTTATTAATAAATACTAATTAATTAATTAGGACATTAATTAGGTAACATTAATTTATTTTGTAAATAAATAAAATCAATTAGAATTAATTAGGTTTTAACTCTAGTTTAATTATTTTTATTTTCTTTCTTAAAATAATCAAAACTCCAAAAATATGCCATTAATTATTTTTCATTAATTAATTAATTTAGTATTTAATTTAGGATTTAATTTCTTTTCTTAAATAAAAACAACCAAAAACATTTTTCTTTTTAAAAGGGTCAAAACCCTAAATTTTGCATTCGATATAATTTCACTCGCGCAATTTATTCTTTTTTATTTAATTATTGATGTATCTGCTCCCGGTCTGTAATAGTTAAATAGAACATTATTTATTTTATCGTTTTATTTTATTTTCAAAGGGTTGTTTTTGGCGATGTAAATACCCGACGCCTTGTAATTTAATTTCCGCACTTTAAATTCTGCTAATTATAACTGCTAGATGTTTGATAATAGGGTTTGTATGACAAGACTGAATGTTTAATCTTAAAATCAAATTAGATCACCCTTAACATGTGCAAAGATAAAAATAACTGAAAACGACACACTCGCACATGCGCACTCCTAGGGTACACCCCACTTGGTTGCCTTTGTAAATGGTCATTGAGTATAGGTTATTTTAGAGGTCGTCCTCTTGTCTAAAAGATCTTAGTCGTCTCGAAATGGTTGCCTCGGATATTGTTGCCTCAAACAAATGATCTAAGACATTAGGGTTACCGCTAAGGCGTCCTAACATTGCTTTAGTGACCGAATGTCCCTCTTTCAAATTGACCCTCAAACTCCAACGACGGTGCTACCTAATCACTAATAGTGGGATAGCATTGTCTAAAGGAAATTAGCATAGAACGATTCCTTTTTCGAGTAGGTAGATTAGTTCTTAGATACTTGCTCATTCAAAACAAAACCTTTTCACACTTACACTTTTACAAACAAAGTTTTCAAAAACACTTCATTACACTCTTGAGGACAGAAGCAAGAGTTAAATCGAAGTTAAAACAAAAACTTTTCAAACCCACAAGCACAAAGAAAACAATTTTGAAAATAATGAGCAAGTACCTAAGAGCCCGTGGATAACCACGGATAGAAAGGGTGCTAACACCTTCCCTTTCTATAATCTACCCCCCGTACTCAGAACATCTCGAAAAAGGAATTTTTCTGTGTTTTTTTCCTTTCCTTGTTGGATAAAATAAAATTCGGTGGCGACTCTTGCTTACCGCAACATTTTGCAAACACAAACGCAAAACGCAAACCAGCATTCCAAAAACCGTCAGTTCTTCCCACCGTATCACCGAACTGGCGACTCTGCTGGGGAGTAATAAGTGGGGTGTACCTTAGGATTAGTTCATAATGTTTTCAATTGCTTGATTTGTATGCTTTATACTTATGGGTTTGAATCGGAGTTACTATAGATCCTAACCCGGATCTGGGGGATACCTTTTAGGTAAGTAGCAATAGACTGTGAGGGAACTGTACGGCATAGACCGATACGGTTGAAGCAGTAGCTACGTTGGTGTGGCACTTTAGTTTGTACTGATATCCCTTGTGGTGGAACAAGGAGAATATGGGTCTTCTAAGGGGTCATTAAGCATCAAATGACCTTAGAACCTATAATTGACCAACTTGGCCATAGAACAGTAGCAGTATGCTACACTCATTGAGACCAAACTCTCGCGATGATTCTGGCCGCAAGAAAAGGTTGCCAAACTGGAATTATGACCGATCGAGGGTGGTCAGTGATATTGAGATCCTCTAGAACCCGGTTACTATTACTAGGACAGGTTGAACCAACTGAACTGAAAGAGGGTAGTACCTAAACTCCTTGCCAGCCTGAAATCTAAGGGTTGTCTGTGTGACTTATTTTCCCTTACCATGTTTGCTATCTGTGAATACTTGTGGTGTGTTTCTATCATAACATCATGCATCATAACATTGCATGCATCCTGCATTAGACTAACCTATTTCAAATACAGAGGGGATTCATCTTTGTTCTGTTTTGTAGGTCATGGCCTCTATGCATAGAAACACTATTCGGATCAGCTTTGTACAAATTCCTACTCAGCTTAAAGATTTGGTTGCAAAGGTTCCTGACACTTCCTCCTTTATCAGAAGACATGGTCACCTCCTTGGTTTGGTCACTTCCAGATTAGATGAACAGATGATGAGTGTTTTGTGCCCGTTCTTTGATCCATTGTACCACTGCTTCACTTTTCCGGACTATCAGTTAGTCCCTACTCTGGAGGAGTTCTCTGATCTACTTGGTATCTCTATTCTAGATCAAACTCCGTTTACAGGTTGGGAGAAAGTCCTTAGGCCGGAAGAGATTGCTTCAGCCCTCCATCTGACAAAGGCTGAGGTAATGTCTAACTGGGAGACTCGAAGTGGGACAAAAGGCTTCTTGGCTAAGTTCTTGGTTGATCAGGCTAATCAGTTTTGGGACAGTTTAGACTTTCAGGCGTTCGAAGACATCCTGGATCTTCTTATATATGGTCTGGTTCTGTTTCCTAACTCAGATTCTTTTGTCGACGTGAATGCGGTAAAGATCTTCATGTCCGATAATCCTGTGCCCACTCTCTTGGGTGACATTCTACACTCTCTTTATGCTTGTACTGCTCGGAAATGGGGAACCCTTATGTGTTGTGCACCATTGCTGGCGAGGTGGTTTATTTCTCACCTCCCCAAATCTGTTTTGAAGAACAAGGAAGGCATGGGTTGGGCCTACAGGATTATGTCCCTTGCTCACACGGACATCATTTGGACTACCAAAGACATGGAAGAAGTGGCTGTTATCAATCGCTGTGGGGAATACCCCAATGTTACACTACTTGGAATTCTAGGAGGGATCACTTATAATCCTTGTTTGGCCTTACGTCAGTTTGGGCGAGCTAGGAGGGGCGGACCTCATGAGTTGCTAATGCCGAGCATTGTCTTTGACTTCCAAGGGGATAGTGACGAGCATCGCCGCAGGTTCATACGAGCTTGGGACAGGGTGCACCGGTCTGCTCCACATGAGTTAGGGATGAAGACCTCTCTTCCGATGGAACCGTATCTCCGATGGGTTCGTACACGTGCTCAGAAGCTAGGGATGCCCTACGAAGCTGTCTTACCGGTAATTGTTGAGATTGCTGATGAAGAAGGGGTTCCTCCTACCATCATCCACTCATACATGCCTACTGACATTGGGGCATTAAAGAGGTCTTGGATGCAGTTGAGAGAAGAACGGGATACTTATAGAGAAAAGTATCATGAGAAGGAGCGGAAGATCCTGAAGTTGACAAGGCAATTGGAGAACGAGCATATCCTCAATGACTATGTCAGCACCAAAGGGAAACAACCATGGGAGCGCTGATGTCTTTTGTTATTTCTAGTTTTGATTTACTTTTTAGTATTTCCTTTTGTAACGCCTTAAAGGCATTTGTTGAACATTGAATTCAAGTTTTATCTAATAAAAGTGTGTTTCATTTTGGTTTACGAATTTGAATCTCCAAAGTCTTTGAAATCATATCATACGCATTTCATTCCCATGCACCTCATTACAGGTACCCTTACAGGCTTCTCATCTTCTTCGTTGTTTATTTCAGCACATCATGTCTTCTGAAACATCAACCGATCAAGCCATTAAGGCTCTACAAGCTCAAAACGCTCAGTTCCAGGAAATGTTCATGAACCTGGCCAAGGGTCAGCAAGATCTGAAGACTCTTATCTTGAAGGATAAGAAGAAGAAGAAGAAGAAGAAGAAGACGGTCCTACTGAATATGGGCCGCAGATTCGGAAACAATTTACGGGAAGATGTTTATTTGACTCACTCATCTGGAGGGGGAGAAAACCAAGAAGAAAGGAGGGCACCCAGCCCTGTGGTTTTTGACAACGAGACTGACTTTGACGAAGACCAGTATCCTCCGACTGAGGATAGGTATAAGCAACTCGAAGACCGGTTGAGTGCAATGGAGGTCCAGAAAGTGCCTGTTCTGGACTTTGGAGATTTGGGTTTATCATCTAGGGTGGTGATCCCCCACAAGTTTAAAGCACCAGTCTTTGCTAAATACGACGGGGTTTCTTGCCCAAAATTGCACCTCCGCTCGTATGTTAGAAAGATCCAGCCATACACTGCTGATAAGAACCTCTGAATCCACTTCTTTCAAGATAGTCTTTCAGGGACTCAACTTGAATGGTTTTACCAGCTGGAAGGAGCTAGTATCCGTAATTGGGAAGACTTTGCTGCTGCTTTTTACAAGCAGTACCAATACAATGCCGACCTCGCTCCCACGCCTACCCAACTTCAGGGTATGTCTATGGGTGCGAGCGAAGGTTTCAAAGACTACGCTCAAAAATGGAGGGACCTTGCTGGAAGAGTACAACCCCCGCTGGCTGACAGGGAGTTAGTAGATATGTTTCTGGGGACCCTGTCTGGTCTGTATTTCAACCATCTGATTGGAAGTTCATCGTCCGGGTTTACTGAGCTGATTATGACCGGGGAAAGAGTTGAAGCCGATATCAAGAGCGGTAAGATACAGAAGGGTGCTTCATCAGGTACCGAAAAGAATCCTTTTAAGAAGAAATCCAGCGTTGTTTACAACTCAAAGAGCCATAACAAACCTGAACGCCACCAACCAGTTAATGCGGTGGTTATATCAAGACCTGTTGTTACTCCTCAACCCAACAATTAGCCAAGGGCCGAGAGACCACGAAGACAATTCACTCAGCTCCATATGACCCTGTCTCAGATTCTGCCGCAGTTATTGAAGACCAACTTGGTGATTCCGAAGGAGGCCCCGAAGAATCCCAATACAACATCACCCATGTACAATCCTAACGCTCGCTGTGCTTTCCACTCTGATAGCCCGGGGCATGATACGAATGACTGGTGGGTTTTGAAGAATAAGGTGCGGGACCTGATTGATGCTAAGGAAATTGAGTTCGAAGCGCCTGAAAGGCCTAATGTTATGACTGCTCCTATGCCCAAGCATGGAGTGAATGTTGTAGATGAAGACTCGTTTGTGGTTTCTGTGAAAGACATTGCTACTCCATTAATGACTGTAAAGAAGAACCTTCTGTTAGCCGGTTTATTTCTGGGCTGTGGCGAAGGTTGCCAACTGTGTGACGTCCTACCTACTGGTTGTCATCTTTTGAAGTCAGGTGTCCAACGCTTGATGGATAACAAAGAAATTCTGTTTGAGAAGACTTTTGTTCCTTTGGTTCCTGTTGAAGAAGTTGCTATAATCACCATTTTCGACAATTCTTCCAAGGCTTCCTCGAGAAAGCTTGTTAGAATTACATCTGTTCCAAGAATCGCTCCTCTGATCATTACCATTCCTGGGCCTATCCCCTATACATAAGATAAAGTTGTCCCATGGCACTACGGGGCTGACGTGTATTATCACGGGGTTAAACAAGATTTGAATGCTGAAGAGGCTGATACTGACGTCAGCAATATTGTTGGATCTAGTAAAGTCACCCGAAGCGTAAGGCTTTTCTCCCCTGAGATCTCTCCACTAACTGTTCGGAAACCTATTGTTATTACACCTGCCAGTACACCTGCTACTATCCCTGTTCATGTTCCAATCCTTACCCCTGTTGTCGAGTCATCTGACACTCAGGGCAAAGGGATCACCGGTGAGCCTGCCCAGACGGAGGCACCAAAGAAGATTACTGTTGAAGCCTCTAGACAGGAAATAGAGGAAATTTTGAAGATCATCAAAAAGAGCGACTACAATGTAGTCGAGCAGCTGGGGAAAACCCCGTCAAAGATCTCTATGTTGTCTCTGTTGCTATGCTCAGAAGCCCATGCCAAGGCTCTGATTTCTTTCCTGAAAACTGCACACGTACCCTAGGAAACATCTACTGACCAGTTCAAAGACTGTGTGGCGAGTTTAACTGCTGATAATGGTATGGGTTTCTCCGATACCGACTTGACTGCCAAGGGGAAGAATCACAATGACGCTCTACATGTTTCAATTGAGTGCATGGACACCACCCTAGCTCACGTGTTAGTGGATACTGGGTCTTCGTTGAATGTTTTACCTAAGAAAGCACTAGACCGGTTAGACTGTGAAGGGTTGGTTTTGAAACCAAGCAACATTGTGGTTAGGGCCTTTGACGGGTCCAAGAGGATGGTACACGGAGAAGTGGATATTCCAGTTAAGGTTGGTTCTCAGGTTTTTGCATCTACATTCTATGTGATGGACATTCGGCCATCTTATTCTTGTTTGCTGGGTCGCCCGTGGATCCACAAAGCTGGGGCAGTAACTTCTACGCTCCACCAGATGCTGAAATACCTAGTAAAGGGGAAAATTGTTACAGTACGAGGAGAAGAGGAGTACATGGTGAGCCACCTCAACTCTTTCCGGTATGTGGAAATAGACGGGGAGTTCATTGAAACCCCGTGTCAACATTTTGAAGAAGTTCCCCAGACGCTGGCGTCAACTGAAACTATTACTGAAGATCCTCCAATGAAGATGGCTTCCCTCAAGGATGTCCGTGCTGTTGTTGAGAAAGGTGGGTGTGCAAATTGAGGCTAACTCCCTGATTTTTCACATAAGACTAACAAGTTTGGTTTGGGTTTCACTGCAAAAGCTCAAAGGGCTATTCGGCGTGTGCGGATCGGAGGACCTCCCCTGTTTATCATCAATTCAGGAGTGAATGCCATTGAGGACGATGTTGAAGAGTCTGAGTTTGACAGCTGGATTTATCCAAATGCCGATGGTGGATTAAGAAACTGGACGGCAATGGACTTCGTCCCAATTTCTTTTATTACCCAGTAATGAGACTTTTTGTTTTGAATTTGTAACAGACAATTTTAAACTTTACGGCCCGGTGTCTTACCCGAGGCACCGTGGCTTTGTTTGTGAGGGATTTTTTATATGTAATCTCCATATATCATTAATAAAAGCATTGGATGTTTTCTTGCATTTCAAATTTTGCACTCCTTGTTTTCCTTTTTATCTTGCAAAACAATTATTTTACACACACTCACATATACAGGTCTACATCCATTCTGGATCCCACTGATAACGACTCTGCTACTACCAGTTATGACTTTGAAAGTCCGATCAACTTAGCCGAAGACGAAGGTGAAGAAGATTGCAAAGTGCCTGGTGAACTTGCAAGACTGCTACTTCAGGAAGAGAGGGCCATACAGCCACATGAGGAGCCCGTGGAAACAGTAAATCTGGGTACAGAGATAGACAAGAAATAGGTCAAGATCAGTGCAAATCTGGAGCCTAGTGTTAAGCAACGGTTGATTCAGATGTTGCGTGACTATGTTGAGATATTTGCCTGGTATTATGAAGATATGCCTGGGTTGGATACTGATATTGTGGTTCACCACCTGCCTACTAAGGAAGACTGTCCTCCAATGAAACAGAAGGTCCGCCGAATGCGCCCGGATATGTCTGAGAAAATCAAGGATGAGGTTATGAAGCAATTTGATGCTGGTTTTCTAGCAGTAACTTCTTACCCACAGTGGGTGGCCAACGTGGTTCCAGTGCCAAAGAAGGATGGTAAGGTTTAAATGTGTGTTGATTATAGGGATCTGAACAGGGCAAGCCCCAAGGATGATTTCCCTCTACCTCATATTGACGTTCTGGTTGACAACACCGCACAGCATAAGGTTTTCTCCTTCATGGATGGTTTCTCCGGTTATAATCAGATTAAAATGGCTCCCGAAGACATGGAGAAGACAACCTTTGTTACTCAATAGGGTACCTTTTGCTACAAAGTCATGCCTTTTGTTTTGAAGAATGCTGGGGCAACGTATCAGCGTGCCATGGTCGCTTTGTTCCATGACATGATCCATCATGATATTGAGGTATACGTCGACGACATGATCGCAAGATCCTAGACAGAAAAGGAACATCTTGACCACCTTCAGAAGTTGTTTGATAGGTTGAAATTGTACAAGCTGAGGTTAAACCCGAACAAGTGCACCTTCGGGGTGAGATCTGGTAAGCTGTTGGGTTTCGTCGTAAGCGATAAAGGTATTCAAGTGGATCCTGCAAAGGTGAAGGCTATACAGGAAATGCCAGCTCCCCGAACAGAAAAAGAAGTCAGAGGCTTTCTAGGACGGTTGAACTATATTGCCCGATTCATCTCACACCTGACTGCTACTTGTGAGCCAATCTTCAAGCTACTGAAGAAAGATCAAGTGGTAAGATGGAATGATGAATGTTAGGCCGCTTTCGAAAGGATCAAAGAATATCTCCAAGAGCCACCTATTTTGATGCCTCCAGTTGAAGGGAGACCTTTGATCTTATACTTGACAGTACGCGACAATTCAATGGGGTGTGTGCTGGGGCAGCATGACAAGTCTGGCCGAAAAGAGCATGCTACTTTTTACCTTAGCAAAAAGTTTACCGACTGCGAGACCCGATACTCATTGCTTGAGAAAAATAGCTGTGCTTTGGCATGGGCTGCTCGTCGGCTGAGATAGTACATGTTGACTCACACTACTCTATTGATATCAAAGATGGATCCAATCAAGTATATCTTCAAAAAGTCTGCCTTGTCCGGAAGAATAGCAAGATGGCAGATGATCTTGACTGAGTATGACATTTAATACACGACCCAAAAGGCAATCAAGGGAAGTGTGTTGGCAGATCATTTGGCACATCAGGCAGTGGATGATTACCAGTCTATGAACTTTGAATTCCCGGATGAAAATATCATGTTGGTAACTGACTGTGAGATACCTGGACCGGATGAAGGACCTGAGGAAGGATCCCGATGGTCTATGTGCTTTGATGGAGCTTCAAACGCTTTAGGCAATGGCATTGGCGCCGTGATTATATCTCCTGAAGGCTCTCATACTCCGTTCACCGCCCGACTATCTTTCAACTGCACCAACAATATGGCGGAGTATGAAGCGTGCATTATGGGTCTTCGAGCTACAATTGACCTAAGGATTAAGTTTCTGAGTGTCTTTGAGATTCCGATCTCGTGATCAGTCAAATCAAAGACGAGTGGGATACAAAACACCCAAATCTTATTCCTTACAAGGAGTATGTATTGACGTTGCTTCCACATTTCGAGGAGATAACCTTTGAACACTTCCCTAGAGAGGAGAATCAGTTGACGAACGCGCTGGCTATGATGTCTTCTATGTTCAAAGTCAATTGGGACAACGAGGCTCCCCGAATTATCATTGAAAGGTTGGACGAACCTGCACATTATTGTGATATTGAGACTGAAGAGGTAGCAGATAAACCCTGGTTTCATGAGGTAAAGAGGTATCTTGAGGCTCAAGAGTACCCCGGGGGTGCATCTGTTAATGACAAGAAGTTTCTGAGGAGATTCGTGACAAAGTTCTTCATCAGTAATGGTATCCTTTACAAGTGTAACCATGATTCGACCTTACTGCGATGTGTGGATAAGAACGAGGCAAAAAGGATCATGGCAGATTTACATGAAGGTACTTTCGGAACTCATTCCAGTGGACATACCATGGCAAAGAAAATCCTACGGGCAAGATATTATTGGTCTACAATGGAAGCCGACTGTTATCAGCATTCTCGGACCTGTCACAAGTGCCAAGTCTATGCTGATAAGGTGCACAAACCTCCAGTTCCTCTGAATGTCTTGACAGCTCCGTGGCCTTTTGCAATGTGGGGCATCGACATGATCGGCGAGATCAGACCTACGGCATCCAACGGGCATCATTTCATCCTGGTAGCGATTGATTACTTTACGAAGTGGGTTAAAGCAGCTTCCTTTGCTACTGTAACCAAGAACATCGTGGCACGTTTCATTCGACATAATCTGATCTGCCGATATGGTGTACCAGAGAGGATCATTACAGACAATGGTACAAATCTCAATAATAAGATGATCACCGAACTCTGCAAGCAGTTCAAGATACAACATCACAACTCTTCTCCCTACCGGCCGAAGATGAATGGGGTTGTTGAAGCGGCTAATAAGAATATTAAGAAGATTGTGAAGAAGATGATGGTGACATATAAAGACTGGCATGAGATGTTACCATTTACTTTTCATGGGTATCGTACCTCAACGCGGACGTCAACAGGGGCAACACCCTATTCCTTGGTATATGGTATGGAGGCAGTCTTGCCCATTGAAGTTCAGATACCTTCTCTTCGGATTATGAAGGATACAGGTTTGAGTGAAGACGACTGGATTCAGACCCGGCTTGATCAGCTGAACCTAATCGACGAGAAAAGACTTACTGCTATTTGTCATGGTCAAACGTATCAAAAACGGATGATCAAGGCATTTAACAAGAAAGTTAGACGACAAGAGTATCAAGTTGGGGACCTGGTTATCAAGCGCATCATACTGCCTCAAGGTGATCCCAGGGGCAAATGGACCCCTACTTATGAAGGGCCATTTGTGGTTAAGAACATTTTCTCAGGAGGAGCAATGATTCTAACCACCATGGATGGTGACGACCTTCCTCACCCCGTCAATTCATACATAGTGAAAAATACTACGCATAATCAACGACCCGCTAGGTTGACTGGCCTAGGCAAAAATAAGGGCTTCCCGACGAACCAAAAGGGCTCGGGCAAAAATAAGGGATGAAAATGAAAAAACTTTACACCCGGCAAGTCGAAAACCTGAAAAGGCGGCTTGGGCAAAAAAGGGTATCCCGGTGGACTGAAAACCCGAAAGGACGGTCCAGGAAAAATTAGGGATCAAAGCGTAACACTATGTCTCATTGGATCACCTTGCAACCAGGCTTCGGTATCGACTATCAAGCTCGGACGACACTAATCAATCTGATCTACCTTCAACCAAGTGGCAAAGTGATGAGATGCTCGAGGATATAAAGGCAATAGCAAAGTTGGAACCCAGTGGGATTATTCACATAACTATTTTTCTTTACAAATTGTATAAACTCTATTGTTCGGCGGTGTTCTCTTACTAGGACATCAGCCTCTTGTACAAAAACGCCTATTTACAGGCCAAACTTCAATATCAATACAATTCATCTTCAAAGAAATTTCAAACTGTTTTTCCTTTATCTATTTTGTTTTGCAAAGAACGTCCAATGTTCATTTTGATATATGCATTTGACATTAATTGTTGTTCATGAATATTTACATACGAAACAAAAGATGATTACTGGTAATATCAGAAACAGGGGCAATAAGAATTATCCAAGCTTTACAGTTGCTCTATCCACCAGGTACAGGGATAGGTTTGGCTGAAGATATGGCTAAGGTACATTCACTCCCCGCAGAGTAAGAAAAAGGCAGTAATGTTAACTCTCCCCAGCTGAGACTCGCAACTGTGAACGAGTCGGTAATATTCTTCCCAAGCAGAGTTTATCTACCATCGGCACTAAAAGATCTTAATATCCCCAGTGGAGTATAAATAAAATATCCCCAGTGGAGTTTGAAAATTTTCCCCAGCGCAGTCTGAAAATCTTCCCTAGTGGAGTGTGGAGAATCATCCCCAGTAGACTTTGGAAGATTGTTCCCAGTAGAGCCTAAAAGGTTATCCCCAGTGAATTCACAACTGAAGATCATCCCCAGCGGAGTTCATTCCTTTCACAAACAGGAATTCAATCCCCGACAGGTTCATTATCACCAGCAACGGTAATTCATCCCCAGCGAAATTTATCAGCAGAGTCCTCTACAGAGCATATCTTCCCCACAGAGTAATCTCCTCATCAGTTTATTCCCCAACGGAGTTATCCTCTCCTGCAGGTTTATCCTCACAGTCGTCTTCGTTCGCCATCCCCAGCGGAAAACAAAGAATTCAACTATTTTCTCCAGTAACTATCCGGGATTTATTTTCCCCAGCTAAAAACATTACATTTCCATACATCATGACACATGCATATACGCATCATACGCCACGATCTCATTTATTTTGAGAACATAATTGCTTGATACATATCATGCATTACATACAGCTAACCTTTACCTTTCAGGAAGGATGCAGTTAAATTCTCATAAAATTCAAAGCTATGAAGCTTTTACCTCAGTCGAAGTATGGACAAGTTCTTAAATCTCAGTAGAGATGTTTTCTCAGTTGAATTACAGACAAGGTCCTAAATCTCGACAAAATTCCTCCGTTGAATTACAGACGAGTTCCTAAATCTCAGCAGAGAAGTTTTCTCAGTTGAATTACGGGCGAGTTCTTAAATCTCGACGAAGATGTTTCCCCAAGTCGAATTACTGACAAGTTCTTAAAATCTCAGCAGAGATGTTTTTCTCAGTTGAATTACAGGCAAGGTCCTAAATCTCGATAAAATTCCTCCATTGAATTACAGACAAGTTCCTAAATCTCAGCAGAGAAGTTTTCTCAATTGAATTACGGGAGAGTTCTTAAATCTTGATGAAGATGTTTCCCCAAGTCGAATTACTGACAAGTTCTTAAATCTCATCAGAGATGTTTTTCTCAGTTGAATTACAGACAAGGTCCTAAATCTCGACAAAGTTCCTCCGTTGAATTACAGACAAGTTCCTAAATCTCAGCAGAGAAGTTTTCTCATTTGAATTACAGGCGAGTTCTTAAATCTCGACGAAGATGTTTCCCCAAGTCGAATTACTGACAAGTTCTTAAATCTCAATAGAGTTTTTCTCAGTTGAATTACAGACAAGGTCCTAAATCTCGACAAAGTTCCTCCGTTGAAGTACAAACGAGTTCCTAAGTCTCAGCAGAGAAGTTTTCTCAGTTGAATTACGGGCAAGTTCTAAAATTTCGACGAAGATGTTTCCCCAAGTCGAATTACTGAAAAGTTCTTAAATCTCAACAGAGTTTTTCTCAGTTGAATTACAGACAAGGTCCTAAATCTTGACAAAGTTCCTCCGTTGAAGTACAGACGAGTTCCTAAATCTCAGCAGAGAAGTTTTCTCAGTTGAATTACGGGCGAGTTCTTAAATCTCGACGAAGATGTTTCCCCAAGTCGAATTACTGACAAGTTCTTAAATCTCAACAGAGTTTTTCTCAGTTGAATTACAGACAAGGTCCTAAATCTCGACAAAGTTCCTCCGTTGAATTACAGACAGGTTCCTAAATCTCAACAGAGAAGTTTTCTCAGTTGAATTACGGGCGAGTCCTTAAATCTTGACGAAGATGTTTCCCCTCAGTTGAATTATGGATAAGTTCCTAAATCTCAACAAAGATCAGACTTCCCCAGCGGAATCTTCCTCAAACAACAGGTATACAAGCTCTCGCTAAAGAATATCTTATGCGATCGAAACTCCGTCAGATGGCATCTTTAAGCCCGTCCCTTCATCACCAATCTCCAAATGGCATCTGTAAGCCCATTCCCGACATCACAAGGTTGATACCACTTCATGCGAGTGCAAATTTCTGGGCACTCTAGTGTTCAATCATCTTCCACCTTCGAATCACGAAAGGCATGAAAGCCAATCTACATCCTCAGGTTTAAGAAGATTGAACAGGGGCAGCTATTGTACCCCAAAATTTGTCCTCCCATATTTCTCAAGATATTTCAAGAAAGATCCTCAAGTTGCTCAAGGTAGTCCAAGGGTTGGTCAGACAAGCTCTCTCCTAAGGCAGTCTACTCAAATTAGGGTTTTGTGTTGCATCAAGATCATTGAGTCCAAGTGACCCCTAGTGCTCACCAATGTCCTAATATGTTCTCAAGATCATCCATGTCAAGTTTCAAGCCTTGCAGAGGAATTTTGATCATTCAATTGCTCAAAAGGTCCAAAAATCGACTATGCTAGGGAAAAAGTCAACTGTGACCCAAATACAGTCAAACTTCAATATTTTTTGTCAACATTATCATTTTTAAGGATATTTCATCATTTTATCAAGGGTTGATCATGATTCATCAAGGATTGCTCAAAATTCATCAAGATTCAAAAGTTGCTAAATTAGGGTTTTGTAGGAAAAGTCAACTCAACTTTGACCAAGCATAACTTTCTCATCCTTTATGAGAAATGACACATACAAAGCTCATTTTGAATAGTATGCAATTACCTACAATCCATCTTCATACCCCAAGATCAAAATATGCACCCACAAGAAGTTATGAATTTTGACATTATAGGTCATTTTTGAAAGTCAACAAAAACACCTTTTTTGTCAAAGCTTCTAACTTTAGCATGGAATATCAAAATGAGTTGAGACCAAAAGGGTTGATTATAGGAAACCTCAACCTTTCTAAAAAGTACAAGAACACCTCCAAAAGTTCAAAATTGAAGAAGTTATGTATTGTTGAAGTTGGACTTTTTTGCAAAATTGCCAAAAGTCAACTATCCCCAAAACTTCAAAATTTTCCAAATGGGCCCATTATTTTTCACTTGTTTTAAGTTTGCATTATTGCCCACGTGCTCTAGCTTTGGCCATGTGTCCATATCTTATTTTTATTATTTTATTTTATTTTTATTTGAATTAATTCATTTTAAATCAAATAAAATCACATAAAATCAAAAACATTGAAAACTAAAGATCTTGTGATCATTTCAGGTTTCAATATAAAGCTTGCATCCTTCCAAACTCGTATCAAGGTCATTATGCACAAGGAGATTGGATTTAGGCCAAATTTGGAAAGCTTTGAAAGAGAATAAAATCAAATCTCAAAATCATCAATGGAGGAAGATTTGGACAGAATTTTTTACCCTAATACATTGTGCATTACATAAGAAAGCGAAAGATACAGAAATCAGGGTTGAAGGGCAGTTCTAGAGGCAGAACAAAAATTGGCAAAAACACAAAAAAGTGGGAGATCGAAATCAAGTCTAGAGGCAATTTCAAGACTTGAGACTTGTCTCAATCTCTTCCTGGAAACCTCCACAAGCGAAACCAATCCAAACCACGCGTTTTCAAGATTCCTAGAGCACTGTAAGTCCCTCACGAATTCGCCATATTCTTGAATTCGATTTGCACTATTCTTGCATCCATTGAATAAAATAATTGCATATTTGTGATCACCACATCATTTACAAGCTTTTGGTATTATTTGATTTCATTTATCTGACTTGTAGCGAGATCCACCATTGCTAGGGTTTCGTTCTTGTTTTTGGGGTTTCTTGTTTCAGGGATAATTGGCCCCAGATATGGGCATGGTTGCATCCAGGAGGGTGAGACGAACTCAACCCTGGCCTTAGAATCCATTTTCATGGCCGGTACAAGGTTTTGAAGGTGGACAGGCCTGTAGCGACGGACCTTTGTCCGTTGGTATAGGTGTTTGTGTCTTTTAGCCACGGTTGGAGGATAGGGACGATGCGTGTCACGCTACCACTCGCCCAATCAAATCATGGCGCTTTTTTTTATAGTTATCTAATGAAATCTGTTTTATTATATTATCTTTTGTTTGCATTATATTGACAACTAATAACAAATAGCGTGGTGGCAAGCATAATGTTATTTTCCCAGGTCCCCCATTTTCTCAATATTATTTTCCTACAGGTAATCATGTGCACGTTCAAGCCTGAGACCCATCATGGACGCTCACCAATCAACGTGCCAGATGGCCAGATCTGGTGGCCAAGCCTTAAGGGCACACCATGGTCTCAGTCAACACATATGCAGGGAATCCCAAAAGTCAATTGGACTGGATGCAATGGGCCAACAGAATTGTTATCCATACACCCAAATCAGGCCCACTTTCTATACTTCTCTTATATTTTATTTATTTTAATTTAATAATTTTATTTTGTCTAATTAATTTACTAACCAATAAAATTAATTTTCTTTTTTATCAAAAATCACAAAAATACTATTACTCCAATTAAAATTCAGAATTTTATTTTTTATTAATAAATACTAATTAATTAATTAGGACATTAAGTAGGTAACATTAATTTATTTTGTAAATAAATAAAATCAATTAGAATTAATTAGGTTTTAACTCTAGTTTAATTATTTTTATTTTCTTTCTTAAAATAATCAAAACTCCAAAAATATGCCATTTATTATTTTTCATTAATTAATTAATTTAGTATTTAATTTAGGATTAATTTCTTTTCTTAAATAAAAACAACCAAAAACATTTTTCTTTTTAAAAGGGTCAAAACCCTAAATTTCGCATTGGATATAATTTCACTCGCGCGATTTATTCTTCTTTATTTAATTATTGATGTATCTGCTCCCGGTCTGTAATAGTTAAATAGGATATTTATTTATTTTATCGTTTTATTTTATTTTCAAAGGGTTGTTTTTGGCGATGTAAATACCCGACGCCTTGTAATTTAATTTCCGCACTTTAAATTCTGCTAATTATAACTACTAGATGTTTGATAATAGGATTTGCATGACAAGACTGAATGTTTAATCTTAAAATCAAATTAGATCACCCTTAACATGCACAAAGATAAAAATAACTGAAAACGACACACTCGCACATGCGCACTCCTAGGGTACACCCCACTTGGTTGCCTTCGTAAACGATC
The DNA here is from genome assembly GCA_948472305.1 of Vicia faba. NCBI lineage: Eukaryota > Viridiplantae > Streptophyta > Magnoliopsida > Fabales > Fabaceae > Vicia > Vicia faba. The sequence continues at coordinate 28,429,281 of OX451739.1, forward strand.
ATTGAATGTAGGTCGCTTTAGAGGTTGTCCTCTTGTCTAAAAGATCATAGTCGTCTCGAAATGGTTGCCTCAGATATTGTTGCCTCAAACAAATGATCTAAGACATTAGGGTTACCTCTAAGGCGTCCTAACATTGCTTTAGTGACCGAATGTCCCTCTTTCGAATTGACCCTTAAACTCCAACGACGATGCTACCTACTCACTAATAGTGGGATAGCATTGTCTAAAGGAAATTAGCATAGAACGATTCCTTTTTCGAGTAGGTAGATTAGTTCTTAGATACTTGCTCATTCAAAACAAAACCTTTTCACACTTACACTTTTACAAACAAAGTTTTCAAAAACACTTCATTACACTCTTGAGGACAGAAGCAAGAGTTAAATCGAAGTTAAAACAAAAACTTTCCAAACCCACAAGCACAAAGAAAACAATTTTGAAAACAATGAGCAAGTACCTAAGAGCCCGTGGATAACCACAGATAGAAAAGGTGCTAACACCTTCCCTTTCTATAATCTACCCCCCGTACTTAGAACATCTCGAAAAAGGAATTTTTCTGTGCTTTTTTCCTTTCCTTGTTGGATAAAATAAAAGTCGGTGGCGACTCTTGCTTACCGCGACATTTTGCGAACACAAACGCAAAACGCAAACCAGCATTCCAAAAACCGTCAGTTCTTCCCACCGTATCACATGATGCAAACAAGTAAACTCAGCAAGAAATCCGAGTTATTGGATAAGGACTGTAAACAAAACCTGCAAAGAACTCATGTTGTTAGATAACAAACATGTGTGTTGTACCCCAAAATTTGCCCTCCCATTTCCTCAACATTTTTTCATTACAAGACCCTTGAAGATCAAGATCCAGTTAGGGTTTCCTCTGCTCAAGACTTCTCCTTGCACTGTGGACTCAAATTAGGGTTTGTGTTTGCCCAAGGATGTTTTGACCTAAAATGCCTAAGATGACTTTCATGTTTCATGTTTGACTCACAAGATTATCCATACCAAGTTTCAAGTCTTGATTCCAAGTTTTGCCCAGCCAATTGGACAGTTGACCTAGAAATCAGCTGTATTGGGGAAAAAGTCAACTGTGGTCAATTGACAGTCAAACCTCATGATTTTTGACCCACATCAACATTATGAACTCATATGGACCATTTGATCAAGTTTGGATCACAATTCCACAAGAAATTTGATCAGATCACCAAAAGGGCAAAATGGTCATTTTTAGGGTTTTGACTGCACAAAGGCAATTTTTGACTGTTTGACCTAACCAATGGCAAACCAAGCTCACATATGGACTCAAGGACTCAATGAAATGGTCTTGACACATTCATCAAGCTCAGAAGATCCCAAGTACACAAGATTGACAGTTGAATTTCCCAGTCAATTGATCAATTTTGACTGTACACTGAAAAGTCAAACTTTGACTTTTTGGTCAAAATCAAGAGTCAAGATTCATTTTTCATCAAAACATGCCAAATCATGAAACTTGTTCACCAAGAAACCAAGAAATGCAAATTAGGGTTTTAAAATGGAATTTTTCATAACTTAGAATTTTTCTAAGTTATGGAAAACCCTAATTTTTTCCCAACTTTGCCCCTCTTTTTCACCATGATTCATTTGGATTCAAACAAAAGTCAAAACATGAAAGTTGTAGCTTGTTACATAATCTACAACTTTTATTCACAAAGTTTTCTCATTTGAAGCTTGTATCTTAAGTTACAAATTTTTGAATAAGGGCACTAAACCATTCTTAACTTAGTGAAAATTTGACCTATTTTTGACAAGTTTTTACCCCACTTCAAGGCCATTTTCCATACACTTTCACTTGGAATTTCAATTTGCATTTCAAAGATGGATTGTAGTACACATTCCAAGATTTACAAAATGTCCAAGAACTCATCAAACAACCTCATGGTTAGGGAGAATCGAATTTCACAATATAGCAAAAACTCACTTTTGAATTGGCCATTTTTCATGTTCATAACTTTATAATTTGAACTCAGCATGCTTTAGGTTAGATTACAGGTCCTTAAACCAAGTTGCACTCAATAATTTAATGCATATTCATTGTGTTAAGGTGTTGTTCTATGAGTTTGAACATTGTATGCAAGATTAATCCCAAACTAGATAAAGCATTCTTTCCATTTTTGCAAAAGATCACTTTATGTCCAATTGAGAATCCAACAAGTACATTGCAAATCTGATTGGCACAAGTTTATGTGTTAATCACACTGATCAAGGAGGGATTATGCAGCATAGTGTGAGGTTCTCTACAGGCCTAGAAGCACAATTTGCCTTTGTTTTCTTAAGTGTGAAGTAAAGTGGCATAACTCATAACAACTTCCATCTCAGCTTACAAACACAAGAACAAACTTATCAAACACATTTCAGACATCATACCCAAGCTTTTGCACGAGCCTTTGACCTCCAATCCACCCTCCATCTCAGAATCACTCTCAAACTGCAAAAACAGAGTTGCCTCTGCAGTTTGAGTGCCAACTTCTATTTCTCTCAAGCATTCTTGCCAAAACCAGTTCACATACCTTCCATACTATCTATGCAAACTAACCATGACCTGAAACCTGATCTGTAACACCTCCAAGCCACTTCACCATTTTTGTTTTTCTGTTTTGCAGTTGAAGTTCACTAGCACGATTCAGGGAGTTTCAAGGCAAAGTAGAACTTGGAATAGCATCCTTACACTTCAAGGAAGCTATACAAATCATCATTTTACTCTGAAACATCCTCCATTGCAAAGCACGATTCCAACTGAACAGGTATCTTCATGAAGTTCTATCTCTCTTATTAGGCATTGTTAGCTTTAGGTTTGTGAAGAAAAAATGTCACAATCATAGCCCTGAACATGACCATATAGTTAGATTTCATTTATGTTACGTGTGCTGCAAGAATTTTGAGTCTGAACATGGCATAAAAGTTAGGTCAGAAATTGGGGGAGAAGAAATTCTCCCTCATCTTAGAGAGTTAGGTCAAGTTCTTTACATGGTTGGAATCGTCTCTTAATGCTCTACACTTTTCATGTTATGAGTTTTGCTTGAAAGTCCAGGAATCAAGAGATAGAAAACGCGTGGGTGATGTTGTTCAGAGGTTGAAGATGACTGATTCTGGGCTGGGCCTGGATTATTTTCTTATTTACACCACATAATTGCTTTTGAACCCCCTGAGCCCATTTGCTTATTTCTTTGACTTTTTTGACTTTTTCTTTTTTGATTGACTTTGTTTATTTTTTCTCATGACATTAAAAACATAAAAATATTTTTTCCATCATTTTTTGAATTTATTGCATATTTATTTAACTATTTCTTTTGTTTGTACATAAATATTATATATACTATTATTTAGAATAAATAGAAAAAAATAGTGTAAATACATTTTTATTTTTATTTACCTTCTGAAAATATTTCACAAAAAGAAATACTTTTTTTATTTATTTTATTAAATATTAAATATATATTATTTTATATATAATGCATATTTAGAACTTAATATATATATAAGTTTATTAATATATTTAGGTTAGAATATAAAAATATTTGAATTTTTCATTTTATTAATATTTGATATAAAAAATACTTTTTTATAATATACTTCATTTTATTTTTATTTTTGTACATAATAAATAAATACTTGTATTAAATTAAATAATAATACATTTTCTTTAATAAAATTAGGGTTTTGCCCTAAATTCAAAATACTCCAAAAATAATATCTTTTTTTTATTTTTACATAAATAACACTTTTTTTCATACATATACAAAACATTTTTGCATCTTGCATTTTTATTCCATTTTTTTTATTTAATTATTGTACATTAATTAAATTGTATAAATTCAAATTGATGTAATAGTTTTAGGTTTACACTACTTGTCAATATCCCCATTTGAACATTTGTACCCCCCTTCCCATATTTGGTTTTGTAATAGCTTAGTAAATTTATTTTCGCACTTTATTGCTTTCTAATGATAACATGTTAGGATTAGGGTTTGTATGCGAAAAACGACAAAAAATAGTTATGACCTAATCTCAAGATAAACAAGCATGAAAATGGACACACAAATCACACTTGCACCCCCTAGGGTACTCCACTTGTTGCCTTTCAAAATTGGGCCATATTGCATGTTAGGTCTCTTTGGGCAAAACAAACAAATTGAATGATCATAGTCCCTCGATAACATTTTTCAAAACAAACAAAAAAACAAATGATCAAGTCCCTTAAAGAAAATGCCCAAAGATACTTGGCACCATTGCAATTATGGTCTAAACGATGACCCACGCCCGTCCCTTTCACATCCTAAACATAAGATTGTCCACCAAATACAATGGTGGAACAAACTTGTTAAAAGGGTTAAAACATAGCAATAATCTTTTGAGAAATTTAGGAGTAGATAACCTCTTAGTTACTTGAATCAATCTTGCAAACTAAAACACTTGCCTATTTCAAAAACCACACATCACTACACTTTCAAAACAACTTCCAAAAACAAATGAAAACCTTTTCAAAAGACGTACATCTTTGTATACATCCCCACATTGATCATTACAAAGGTTGCCACCACATTGGCCTCTTTTCAAAACATTTTCAAACCCACACACTCAAGCACCATTTAAAACAATTGAAAACAAAAGGCAAGTGATCTAAGCAAGTAACTAAGAGCCCATGGATAACCATGGATAGAAAGGATGCTAATACCTTCCCTTTCTATAATCTACTCCCCGAACCCAAGAAAACATCTCAAAAGGCTTTTTTGCTGTGCTTTTTAACCTTTCCTTAGGATAAAATAAAAAGTCGGTGGCGACTCTTGCTCAACCGAAACATTTGCGAAAACAAACGCAAACCTCAAGTCAGTTCTCCCACCGTATCACAGAACTGGCGACTCTGCTGGGGATAACTTATAAGTGGAGTAACCTTAGGGTTTAGATCACCTTTGTTTTCAATTGTTTGCTTTGTTTGCTTTTATATTTGTGGGCTTTGCATCGGAGTTTCATAGATCCTAACCCGGATCTGGGAAATACCCTTTTTAGGTAGCATAATCTGTGAGGGACCTGTCCGGCGTAGACCGACATGGGTGAAACAGTGGCTACGTTGGTGTGGCATCTTAGTCTGTACCTATATCCCTTGTGTTGCAACAGGGAGAATATAGGTCTTCTAAGGGGTCATCAAACACCAACCAACCTTAGAACCCTAAATTGACCAACTTGGCTATTAGGACAGTAGCAGTATGCTACACTCATTGAGGCTAAACTCTCGAGATGGTTCTGGCCGCGAGAAAAGATTGCGATGCTGGAGTTATGACCGATTGAGGGTAGCCAATGATCTGAGATCCTCTAGAACCCGGTTACTTTTCGATAGGACAGGTTTTAACCAACAAAACCAAAAGAGGGTAATACCTGAAACTCATACTGGCCTGAAACCTAAGGGTGTCTTGTGTGACTTGTGTGCCTTATTTACCTATGTGAATACTTGTGGTGTGCTTCATCATAGCATCATGCCATCATACCATTGCATGCATCCTGTATAAAGGACTAACCCATTTCAAAGACAAAAGAGTTTCATCTTTGCTCTGTTTTGTAGGACATCATGATGCCCGTGCGTAGGAATATTGTCCGGCTCAACTTTGTTCAACCACCAGTTTTACTCAAGGATTTGGTTGGAAGGATTCCAAACACTTCTTCCTTCATCAACAGACATGGTTCTCTCCTTGGATTGGTCACTGCAAAGTGGGACCAACAACTGATAAGTGTTCTGACCCAGTTTTATGACCCTCTGTATCATTGTTTCACCTTTCAAGACTTCCAGCTGGTTCCTACCCTGGAAGAATTTTCTTATTTGCTTGGGATCCCTGTCTTGGAACAAACTCCATTCACTGGTTTGGAAAAGACTCCTAGGCCTGAAGAGATTGCTGCAATTCTCCCCTTGACCAAAGAAGAGGTATTGTCCAACTGGGAAACTAGAAATGGGATCAAGGGCTTTTTGGTCAAATTTCTGGTTGGCAAGGCTAATGATTTCTGGAATGACTTGGACTTCAAGGCGTATGAGGATATTCTGGCTCTTTTGATCTATGGTCTGGTATTGTTTCCTAACCCTGACACCTTTATCAGTATCCATGTCATAAGGATATTCATGTCTCGGAATCCGGTACCCACTCTTTTGGGTGATATTCTACAACAACTCTATGCTCGTACTGCTCGAAAACGGGGAACTCCGTGGTGTTGTGCTCCTTTGCTAGTAAGGTGGTTTATTTCGCACCTTCCTAAGTTCGTGCTGAAGAATGAAGTAGGAAAAGGTTGGGCTCGGAGGTTAATGTCTCTCACTGATAATGACATCACCTGGACTCTCAGAGGTTTGGATGAGGTAGTTGTTATTGACCGTTGCGGAGAATACCCTAACGTTCCGTTGATTGGTATCCAAGGAGGAATCTCTTACAATCTGTGCTTAGCTCTCCGTCAGTTTGGAAGAGCCAGAGGAGATGGGCCTCATGAAATACTGGTTCCTCACTTCCATTTTGAGTTTCAGGCAGACAGTGACAAACTACGCCAGGGATTCATTAGAGCTTGGGACAGAATTCACAAAGCCGACCCACATGAGTTGGGACCAAAGACTTCTCTGCCATTGAAGCCCTATTGCAAATTGGTCCGCATCCGTGCTCAAAGGTTAGGTATGCCCTACGAAGCTGTTAGACCTCTCATCCTTGAGTCTCCTGATGAAGATGGGGTTCCTCCAACTGTCCTCCCTCCTCAGATACCCGCTGATTTTGACACGATGAAGAGATCTTGGGCACAGCTAAAGGAAGAACGGGATTTCTATCGGGAGAAGTTCAACGAGCAGGAACGGAAGATCCAGAGGCTGACTAAGCAATTGGAGGAAGAGCGGGTCCTGAACAACTACATCAGCACTGAGAAGAGGAGGCCATGGGAGCATTGATGAGCTTTGGATATTTCCTTTTATAGTTTTATTTCCTTTCCAATATTTTTCATTCCTGTAATGCCTAAGGGCAAATTGTTGAACAAATTGAAATTTTTAATCTAATGAAGTGTGTTTCCCTTTTGTCTACAAAGTTGAATCTTGTTTGTCTTTGAAAACATAAAACATACGCATTCCATTGCACCATATGAATAGCAGGTACCCTATTTCACAGGTTGCTTAATCTCCTTCGCTGTTTATTTTGAACAGTCATCATGAATCCAGACTCCTCCAGTGAGCAAGCAATCAAGGCCCTTCAGGCCCAAAGTGCACAGTTTCAAGAGATGGTCCTAAGCCTAGCCCAAGGTCAGCAAGAATTGAAGACTCTACTCCTGAAGAAGAAGAAGAAAAAGAGGACTGCGCTATTCAACACCGGACGCAGATTTGGGAACACACTCCATAATGAAGCTGATCCAACTACTTCTTCTGCTGAGAAAAACAGTCCCCAAGGGGGAGGGGCTCCTAGTCCCGCAGTCTCCGACAACGAGACGGACTATAACGACGAACAATACCCACCTCCTGCTGACAGATACAAGCAATTGGAGGACCGCTTAAGCGCCATGGAAATTCAGAATGTGCCGGGGCTGGATTTCGGAGATTTGGGGTTATCTTCTGGGGTAGTAATTCCACACAAGTTTAAGGCGCCTGCCTTCGCCAAGTATGATGGGGTCTCCTGCCCAAAGCTGCATCTAAGGTCGTACGTAAGGAAGATCCAACCTTATACGGCGGATAAGAACCTCTGGATTCACTTCTTCCAAGATAGCCTCTCGGGGTCACAGCTTGAATGGTTCTACCAATTAGATGGAACCAGCATCCGACACTGGGAAGATTTGGCAACCGCATTCTACAGAAAATACCAATACAATTCTGATCTCGCTCCTACGCGTACCCAACTTCAGGGTATGTCTCTAGGAACGGGTGAAGGGTTCAAAGAGTACACACAAAAATGGAGAGATTTGGCTGGCAGGGTGCAACCTCCATTGATTGATCGTGAGCTGGTTGATATGTTTCTAGGGACGTTGTCTGGTCCGTTTTTCAATCATTTGGTTGGTAACTCCTCCGCTGGGTTTACAGATTTGATATTGACGGGAGAAAGAATTGAAGCTGGCATCAGGTCAGGCAAGATACAAAAGGCTGCCTCCATAAGTGCTGAGAAGAGGCCGTTTAAGAAAGAAGCAAGTGTCGTCTATGGTCCTAGAAGACAAATCAAGCCCGAAAGTCGCCAAGCCGTCAATGCTTTGGTCATCTCGAAACATGTTGCTGCTCCTCAGCAGTACAATCAACAAAGAAGCGAAAGGCCTAAGAGGCAGTATACTCGACTGAGTATGACCTTATCTCAAATTTTACCCCAACTGTTATCCACCAACCTGGTAACCCTCAAAGAAGCTCCTAAGGTCGTCAACACTGCGTCTCCTAAGTATAACCCAAATGCCCGGTGCGCTTATCATTCTGATAGTCCCGGGCACACTACTGATGATTGCTGGGCCTTGAGAAACAAAGTGCAAGATCTGATCGACGCAAAGGAAATTCAGTTTGAAGCGCCGGAGAGACCAAATGTTGTAACTGCTCCTATGCCCCAGCATAGAGTAAATGCCATTGAGGAAGAATTATATGTTGTTTTGATAAATGAAGTTGTCACCCCTCTGAAGACCGCCAAGAAGAACCTACTGCTGGCCGGTTTATTTCCGGGTTGCAGTGAAGGTTGCCTGTTCTGTGCTGTTTCCCTATCTGGTTGTCCCTTGCTGAAGTTAGGCGTCCAAAGCCTAATAGATAGCAAGGAGATTCTGTTTAAGAAGTCTGCTGTTCAGTTGGTTCCGGTAAAGGAAGTCTCTGTGGTTACCATCTTCAATAATCCAATCAAGGCTCTCCCGAAGAAGCTTGTTCAAATCATGACTGTTGCACCTGTGGTTATTACTGTTCCGGGGCCTCTCCCCTACGTATCTGATAAAGCTGTCCCCTGGCATTATGGGGCAGACGTATATGTAAATGGAATCAAACAAGAATTCGACACTGGCGCCAGTATCTGCGATATCACTGGTCCAGCCAAGGTCACCCGCAGTGGCAGGCTCTTCTCGCCTGACATTGCACCGTCCGCTATTCGAAGACCCCTCCTTATAACACCTACAAGTTTACCTGTTCCTGCTGCTGATCAAGTTGTTTCCCCTGCTGCCGAGTCATCTGGTGCTCGGGGCAAAGGGATTGAAGTGGAGCCTGCCCGGATGGAGGCACCAATACCTATAAATGCTGAGGCCTCCCAACAAGAAATGGAGGAGATCCTGAAAATAATAAAGAAGAGTGATTTCAATGTTGTCGAGTAGCTGGGGCATACGCCCTCCAAGATCTCCATGCTCTCCTTATTACTATGCTCTGAGGCTCATGCTAAGGCCTTGATCTCATTTCTCAAGACGGCCCATGTGCCACAAGAGACGTCTGCAGTCCAGTTCACTGATTGCGTAGCAAATCTGACAGCAGACAATGGCTTGGGTTTTTCAGATGCTGACCTGACTGCGAAGGGAAGAGACCACAATGATGCCCTGCATGTCTCTATCGAATGCAGGGGCACTACTCTGGCGCATGTATTGGTGGATACTGGTTCTTCCTTGAATGTTCTACCGAAAAAGGCTTTAGACCGTTTGGATTATGAAGGCCTGGAACTGAAGCCCAGCAATATCATCGTCAGGGCCTTTGACGGTTCAAAAAGGATGGTTCATGGAGAGGTTGACATCCCTATTCGTGTGGGCTCTCAGGTATTCGACTCTACTTTTTATGTGATGGATATACGTCCATCGTACTCTTGTCTACTGGGTCGACCTTGGATCCATAAAGCCGGGGCAGTGACCTCTACCTTACACCAGAAACTGAAGTATCCTGTCAGGGGGAAGATCGTCACTGTGCAAGGAGAAGAGGAGTATATGGTGAGCCATTTGAATTCCTTCAGATACATTGAGATGGACGGGGAGTTTATTGAAACCCCTTTTCAGCATTTCGAGGAGGTGCATCCAATTTCAGCAGCAGCAGAAACAGCAGTCGAAGAGAATGTTCCTTTAAAGATGGCTTCCCTAAGGGATGCCCGGGCTGTGGTTCAGAAAGGCAATTGTGCAAACTGGGGTCAGCTTCCTGATTTCACTCAGAAGAACGACAAGTTTGGGCTGGGCTTTACTGCAGAGGCTCAGAGGGCTGTGCGCAAGGAGAAGATCAGAAAGGCTCTGGTGTTTATCTCCAATCCAAGGGTGAATGCTATCGAGGAGGATGTAGAGGAAGCAGAGTTTGACAGTTGGATCTACCCGACTACCAGCAACGGACCAAGCAACTGGACGGCAAAGGATTTTACACCTATCACATTTGTCACGCAGTAATTAATTTCTTTTGATTTCCAATTTGTAACAAACAATATGTTAAAACTTTGTTGGCTCGGTGTCCTACCCGGGGCATTGTAGCTCCATTTGTGAGGGCTTTTTGTATGACATTTCCATATATCATCAATCAAAACATTGGACGTTTGTTGCATTTCAAATCTTGTGCTCTTTTTCTTTCTGTGTTATACATATTGCAAAACAGCTATATTTACACACACTCACTTATACAGATTCCAATCCACTCTGGATCTCACTGGTAACAGCTCTGCTACCGCCAGTTATGACTTCGAGAATCCGATCAACTTGGCCGAAGACGAAGGTGAAGATGATTGCGAAGTGCCTGGTGAACTCGCAAGACTGCTACTCCAGGAAGAGAGAGCTATTCAACCACATGAAGAGCCGGTGGAGACAATTAATCTGGGTACTGAGACAGATAGGAAAGAGGTCAAGATTGGTGCCAATCTAGAGCTCAGCGTGAAGCAACGATTGATCCAGATGCTACAGGATTACATGGAGATTTTTGCTTGGTCCTATGAAGATATGCCTGGTTTGGATGCCGACATTGTAGTTCATCACCTGCCAACCAAGGAAGACTGCCCTCCGGTAAAGCAAAAAGTCCGACGGATGCGACCAGAGATGTCTGAGAAGATCAAGGCCGAGGTTATGAAACAGTTTGATGCCGGGTTCCTTGCAGTGACTTCTTACCCTCAGTGGGTTGCCAACGTGGTGCCGGTACCAAAGAAGGACGGTAAGGTCAGAATGTGTGTTGACTACAGGGATCTGAACAGGGCCAGCCCCAAGGATGACTTCCCCCTACCTCACATTGATGTCCTTGTTGACAATACAGCTCAACACAAGGTGTTCTCCTTCATGGATGGTTTTTCAGGGTATAATCAAATCAATATGGCTCCAGAAGATATGGAGAAGACTACCTTTGTGACTCAGTGGGGCACCTTCTGTTATAAGGTCATGCCATTCGAATTGAAAAATGCTGGGGAAACCTATCAACGTGCCATGGTTGCTTTATTTCATGATATGATCCATCATGAGATTGAGGTATACGTTGATGACATGATTGCAAGGTCTCAAACTGAGGAGGAGCACCTTGACCATCTGAGGAAGTTATTTGACCGACTCAAGTTGTACAAGTTGAGATTGAATCCCAACAAATGCACCTTTGGGGTAAGATCTGGAAAATTGCTAGGTTTCATTGTAAGTGATAAAGGTATTCAGGTGGACCCTGCCAAGGTAAAAGCCATACAAGAGATGCCGACTCCAAAAACAGAGAAAGAAGTCAGAGGTTTCCTAGGACGACTGAATTACATGGCCCGATTCATCTCACATCTGACTGCTACTTGTGAGCCAATCTTCAAATTGCTGAAGAAAGATCAAGTAGTACGCTGGAATGATGAATGTCAGGCCGCCTTTGAAAAGATAAAGGAATATCTCCAAGAGCCACCCATTTTTTATGCCACCAGTGGAAGGAAGACCTCTGATACTATACTTGACAGTACTTGACAATTCAATGGGGTGTGTGCTGGGGCAGCATGACGAGTCTGGCCGAAAAGAGCACGCTATTTATTACTTGAGCAAAAAGTTTACCGACTGTGAGTCTCGTTACTCACTGCTTGAGAAAACTTGCTGCGCTCTAGTATGGGCTGCTCGCCGGCTGAGACAGTATATGCTGACTCACACTACTCTATTGATTTCAAAGATGGATCCCATCAAGTACATATTCGAAAAGCCCACTCTGTCTGGAAGAATAGCGAGATGGCAAATGATCTTGACAGAATATGACATCCAGTATACAACTCAGAAAGCAATTAAGGGAAGTGTACTGGCAGATCATTTGGCACACCAACCTGTGGACGATTACCAATCATTGAACTTTGATTTTCCGGACGAAGACATCATGGTGGTAACTGACTGTGAAGTACCTGGACCGGATGAAGGACCCGAGGAAGGATCCCGATGGTCTTTGCATTTTGATGGAGCCTCCAATGCTTTGGGTAACGGCATCGGCGCTGTAATCATATCTCCCAAAGGAACTCATACTCCCCTCACCGCCCGATTATGTTTCAGCTGCACCAACAATATGGCAGAATATGAGGCATGTATCATGGGTTTACAAGCTGCAATCGACTTAAGGATCAAATTTCTAAGTGTCTTCGGAGATTCCGCTCTCGTGATCAATCAGATCAAAGGCGAGTGGGATACGAAACACCCGAATCTTATTCCTTACAAGGAGTATGTGTCGACCTTGCTTCCCCACTTTGAAGAGATAACTTTCGAACACTTCCCTAGAGAGGAGAATCAGCTAGCGGACGCCCTAGCTACGATGTCTTCAATGTTCAAAGTTAAATGGGACAATGAGGCTCCCCGGATCATTATCTGGAAGTTGGACGAACCGGCATACTGCTGCGAGCTTGAGGCTGAAAAGGTGACTGAAAAACCCTGGTATCATGAGGTGAAGAGGTGCTTGGAAGCTCAGGAATACCCTGAAGGCGCATCTGTCAATGACAAGAAGTTCATGAGGAGGTTTGCTGCAAAATTCTTCCTCAGCAACGGCATTCTCTACAAACGGAATCATGATTCAACTCTACTACGTTGTGTGGATAAGGCCGAAGCAGAGAAGATCATGATAGAACTGCATGAAGGTACATTTGGAACACATTCCAGTGGACACACCATGGCTAAGAAAATCCTTCGGGCAGGATATTTCTGGTCCACGATGGAAGCCGATTGTTACCAACACTCCCGAACTTGTCATAAATGCCAGATCTATGCTGACAAGGTGCATATCCCTCCGGTTCCTTTGAATGTCCTGACGGCACCTTGGCCTTTTGCAATGTGGGGCATCGATATGATCGGTGAGATCCGACCGACGGTATCCAATGGACATCGTTTCATCTTAGTGGCGATCGATTACTTCACGAAGTGGGTTGAGGCAGCTTCCTACGCCACAGTAACCAAGAGCGTCGTGGCACGTTTCATCCGGCATAACCTGATCTGTCGTTACGGCGTCCCGGAAAGAGTCATTACGGACAATGGTACCAATCTCAATAACAAAATGATCACTGAACTCTGTGAACAATTCAAGATACAGCACCACAATTCTTCTCCCTACCGGTCGAAGATGAATGGGGCTGTAGAGGCAGCTAATAAAAATATCAAGAAAATTGTGCAGAAGATGACAGTGACCTATAAAGATTGGCACGAGATGTTACCGTTCGCTCTTCATGGGTACCGTACCTCAGCAAGGACGTCAACCGGGGCAACTCCCTTCTCCTTGGTCTATGGCATGGAGGCAGTCTTGCCAATTGAAGTCCAGATACCCTCTCTCCGGATAATGAAGGATGCAGACTTGAGTGAAGATGACTGGATCCAGACTCGACTTGATCAATTAAATCTGATTGACGAAAAGAGGCTCACTGCTATCTGTCATGGCCAAACGTATCAAAAACGGATGATCAGGGCATTTAACAAGAAAGTTAGACCGCAAGAGTATCAAGTTGGGGACCTGGTAATCAAACGCATCATCCTTCCTCAAAGTGATCCCCGGGGCAAATGGACCCCTACATACGAAGGGCCATTTGTGGTTAAACGTGTGTTCTCAGGAGGAGCCATGATCCTAACCACCATGGATGGTGACGACCTTCCTCACCCCGCCAATGCAGACATAGTGAAAAAATACTACGCGTAAATAAAAGACCCGCTAGGTTGATATACCTAGGCAAAAATAAGGGCTTCCCGGCGAACCAAAAGGGTTCGGGCAAAAATAAGGGATGAAATGAATAAAAATCTGTACACCCGGCAAGTCGAAAACCTGAAAAGGCGGCTTGGGCAAAAATGGGTATCCCGGTGGACTGAAAACCCGAAAGGGCGGTCCAGGCAAAAGTTAGGGATAAAAGCGTAACACTATGTCTCATTGGATCACTTCGCATCCGGAATTCGGCATTAACTATCTGGCTCAGATTTCGGCATCGACCAATCAGCTTCATCTTCAACTAGGTAGCAAAGCGATGAGACATTCGAAGACATAAAGGCGATAGCAGAGTTGGAACCCAGTGGGATTGTTCACATAGTTGTTTTGTTTCCTTTTTCAAATTGTAAACTCTATGTTATTTGGCGGCGTCCTCTTACTAGGATGTCAGCCTCTTGTACAAAAACGCCTATTCACAGGCAAAGTTCAAATCAATACAAATTCACTTGTCCATACAAATTGCCATTGTTCTTCCCTTTTTTCTGTTTTGTCTTGCGAAGAACGTCCAATGTTCATTTTTGATATATGCATTTGACATTAAAATTGTTGACTCATAAATATTCGCATATGAAACGAAAGATTAATTACAGGTGACATCAGAAACAGGGGCAATGTGGAGTTGTCTGATGCAGTCTGGTTGTTTTGTCCGCCAAGGTACCAAGGTATCCGACTGAAGAATGTGACCAAATCATCTCAACGTCCCGCAGAGTAAGACAAGATTCAGCAATACTTTCCCCAAGCGGAGTTGATTCCCCGTCAATCCTGTGAAGTCTCAACATCCCCCGGCGGGTCTTAAAGCTCACTCCCCAGTAGATTCTGGAAGCTTGTTCCCTGCAGAGTACGGGCGTCTCTCCCGAGTTTTATTCAGAGTTATTTCCTCTCAAGGACTTATAACTGGGTTATCCTCAGCTAAAAACCACGGAAGATCGCCCTCGGCAAAGTTCCTTCAATCCCCGACGGAGTTTATCTTTGGTGCTCCCCAGCGGAGTTTATCATCATTATCCCCAGCGGAATCCATCATTAAATTCCTCAACAGGCCTCTCATCAAACTTCGGCCAAGTATCTCTTCCACAGAGCAACTCCCCGACCGGTCGTCTAGGATTTATTTTCCTAAGACGAAAATTACATTCATAAACATTTCACATTTTCGTACATCTTAATTACATACGTGATAAAGTGCATACTCACCCTATCTCATGTTAAACAGCATGGCATCATGCATATCATACATCACGACATTGCATACAACTTATGCTTTTGCCTTTTCAGAAAGAAAAAAAAACAATCCCAAAGACAACTACCTTCAACTGTCACAATTCCAGATTCGATACCTGTATCTAGCCAGGGCACATCTGAGAGTGATCAGTTTCCAGACTCGATTCCTGTATCTATCCAGGGCACGTCTGAAGAGTTCGAAGATTCGATTCCTGTATCCAGCCAGGGCATATCTGTTGACGACTATTTCCAGACTCGATTCCTGTATCTAGCCAGGGCACGTCTGAAGAGTTCGAAGATTCGATTCCTGTATCCAGCCAGGGCATATCTGTTGACGACTATTTCCAGACTCGATTCCTGTATCTAGCCAGGGCACGTCTGAAGAGTTCGAAGATTCGATTCCTGTATCCAGCCAGGGCATATCTGTTGACGACTATTTCCAGACTCGATTCCTGTATCTAGCCAGGGCACGTCTGAAGAGTTCGAAGATTCGATTCCTGTATCCAGCCAGGGCATATCTGTTGACGACTATTTCCAGACTCGATTCCTGTATCTAGCCAGGGTACGTCTGAAGAGTTCGAAGATTCGATTCCTGTATCCAGCCAGGGCATATCTGTTGACGACTATTTCCAGACTCGATTCCTGTATCTAGCCAGGGCACGTCTGAAGAGTTCGAAGATTCGATTCCTGTATCCAGCCAGGGCATATCTGTTGACGACTATTTCCAGACTCGATTCCTGTATCTAGCCAGGGCACGTCTGAAGAGTTCGAAGATTCGATTCCTGTATCCAGCCAGGGCATATCTATTGACGACTATTTCCAGATTCGACTCCTGTATCCAGCCGGGGCACATCTGTGAGCAACCGATGGCAGATTCGATACCTGTATCTAGCCAGGGCATATCTACATAAAAAATTTAAAGATCAAACACCTGTAACAAGCCAGGAAAACATCAGCCTCTCCCAAATACACAAGTTCTCGCTAAGGAATCTCTTGTGCAATCAACACTTCCAAATGGCATCTATAAGCCCATTCCCGACAAGGTTCTGTCACACCTCCAGATGGCATCTATAAGCCCATCTCCCTATCCACCATCTCTCCAAATGGCATCTATAAGCCCATTCCCGACATCACATTTACTGATACCTCAACATGCGGGTGCAAATTTCCAGGCACTCTAGTGTCCAATCTCCTTTTACCCTCGAGTCACGAAAGGCAATAAAATTTACTAACCAATAAAATTAATTTTCTTTTTTATCAAAAATCACAAAAATACTATTACTCCAATTAAAATTCAGAATTTTATTTTTTATTAATAAATACTAATTAATTAATTAGGACATTAAGTAGGTAACATTAATTTATTTTGTAAATAAATAAAATCAATTAGAATTAATTAGGTTTTAACTCTAGTTTAATTATTTTTATTTTCTTTCTTAAAATAATCAAAACTCCAAAAATATTCCATTTATTATTTTTCATTAATTAATTAATTTAGTATTTAATTTAGGATTAATTTCTTTTCTTAAATAAAAACAACCAAAAACATTTTTCTTTTTAAAAGGGTCAAAACCCTAAATTTCGCATTGGATATAATTTCACTCGCGCGATTTATTCTTCTTTATTTAATTATTGATGTATCTGCTCCCGGTCTGTAATAGTTAAATAGGATATTTATTTATTTTATCGTTTTATTTTATTTTCAAAGGGTTGTTTTTGGCGATGTAAATACCCGACGCCTTGTAATTTAATTTCCGCACTTTAAATTCTGCTAATTATAACTACTAGATGTTTGATAATAGGATTTGCATGACAAGACTGAATGTTTAATCTTAAAATCAAATTAGATCACCCTTAACATGCACAAAGATAAAAATAACTGAAAACGACACACTCGCACATGCGCACTCCTAGGGTACACCCCACTTGGTTGCCTTCGTAAACGATCATTGAATGTAGGTCGCTTTAGAGGTTGTCCTCTTGTCTAAAAGATCATAGTCGTCTTGAAATGGTTGCCTCAGATATTGTTGCCTCAAACAAATGATCTAAGACATTAGGGTTACCTCTAAGGCGTCCTAACATTGCTTTAGTGACCGAATGTCCCTCTTTCGAATTGACCCTTAAACTCCAACGACGATGCTACCTACTCACTAATAGTGGGATAGCATTGTCTAAAGGAAATTAGCATAGAACGATTCCTTTTTCGAGTAGGTAGATTAGTTCTTAGATACTTGCTCATTCAAAACAAAACCTTTTCACACTTACACTTTTACAAACAAAGTTTTCAAAAACACTTCATTACACTCTTGAGGACAGAAGCAAGAGTTAAATCGAAGTTAAAACAAAAACTTTCCAAACCCACAAGCACAAAGAAAACAATTTTGAAAACAATGAGCAAGTACCTAAGAGCCCGTGGATAACCACAGATAGAAAAGGTGCTAACACCTTCCCTTTCTATAATCTACCCCCCGTACTTAGAACATCTCGAAAAAGGAATTTTTCTGTGCTTTTTTCCTTTCCTTGTTGGATAAAATAAAAGTCGGTGGCGACTCTTGCTTACCGCGACATTTTGCGAACACAAACGCAAAACGCAAACCAGCATTCCAAAAACCGTCAGTTCTTCCCACCGTATCACATGATGCAAACAAGTAAACTCAGCAAGAAATCCGAGTTATTGGATAAGGACTGTAAACAAAACCTGCAAAGAACTCATGTTGTTAGATAACAAACATGTGTGTTGTACCCCAAAATTTGCCCTCCCATTTCCTCAACATTTTTTCATTACAAGACCCTTGAAGATCAAGATCCAGTTAGGGTTTCCTCTGCTCAAGACTTCTCCTTGCACTGTGGACTCAAATTAGGGTTTGTGTTTGCCCAAGGATGTTTTGACCTAAAATGCCTAAGATGACTTTCATGTTTCATGTTTGACTCACAAGATTATCCATACCAAGTTTCAAGTCTTGATTCCAAGTTTTGCCCAGCCAATTGGACAGTTGACCTAGAAATCAGCTGTATTGGGGAAAAAGTCAACTGTGGTCAATTGACAGTCAAACCTCATGATTTTTGACCCACATCAACATTATGAACTCATATGGACCATTTGATCAAGTTTGGATCACAATTCCACAAGAAATTTGATCAGATCACCAAAAGGGCAAAATGGTCATTTTTAGGGTTTTGACTGCACAAAGGCAATTTTTGACTGTTTGACCTAACCAATGGCAAACCAAGCTCACATATGGACTCAAGGACTCAATGAAATGGTCTTGACACATTCATCAAGCTCAGAAGATCCCAAGTACACAAGATTGACAGTTGAATTTCCCAGTCAATTGATCAATTTTGACTGTATACTGAAAAGTCAAACTTTGACTTTTTGGTCAAAATCAAGAGTCAAGATTCATTTTTCATCAAAACATGCCAAATCATGAAACTTGTTCACCAAGAAACCAAGAAATGCAAATTAGGGTTTTAAAATGGAATTTTTCATAACTTAGAATTTTTCTAAGTTATGGAAAACCCTAATTTTTTCCCAACTTTGCCCCTCTTTTTCACCATGATTCATTTGGATTCAAACAAAAGTCAAAACATGAAAGTTGTAGCTTGTTACATAATCTACAACTTTTATTCACAAAGTTTTCTCATTTGAAGCTTGTATCTCAAGTTACAAATTTTTGAATAAGGGCATTAAACCATTCTTAACTTAGTGAAAATTTGACCTATTTTTGACAAGTTTTTACCCCACTTCAAGGCCATTTTCCATACACTTTCACTTGGAATTTCAATTTGCATTTCAAAGATGGATTGTAGTACACATTCCAAGATTTACAAAATATCCAAGAACTCATCAAACAACCTCATGGTTAGGGAGAATCGAATTTCACAATATAGCAAAAACTCACTTTTGAATTGGTCATTTTTCATGTTCATAACTTTGCAATTTGAACTCAGCATGCTTTAGGTTAGATTACAGGTCCTTAAACCAAGTTGCACTCAATAATTTAATGCATATTCATTGTGTTAAGGTGTTGTTCTATGAGTTTGAACATTGTATGCAAGATTAATCCCAAACTAGATAAAGCATTCTTTCCATTTTTGCAAAAGATCACTTTATGTCCAATTGAGAATCCAACAAGTACATTGCAAATCTGATTGGCACAAGTTTATATGTTAATCACACTGATCAAGGAGGGATTATGCAGCATAGTGTGAGGTCCTCTACAGGCCTAGAAGCACAATTTGCCTTTGTTTGCTTAAGTGTGAAGTAAAGTGGCATAACTCATAACAACTTCCATCTCAGCTTACAAACACAAGAACAAACTTATCAAACACATTCCAGACATCATACCCAAGCTTTTGCACGAGCCTTTGACCTCCAATCCACCCTCCATCTCAGAATCACTCTCAAACTGCAAAAACAGAGTTGCCTCTGCAGTTTGAGTGCCAACTTCTATTTCTCTCAAGCATTCTTGCCAAAACCAGTTCACATACCTTCCATACTATCTATGCAAACTAACCATGACCTGAAACCTGATCTGTAACACCTCCAAGCCACTTCACCATTTTTGTTTTTCTGTTTTGCAGTTGAAGTTCACTAGCACGATTCAGGGAGTTTCAAGGCAAAGTAGAACTTGGAATAGCATCCTTACACTTCAAGGAAGCTATACAAATCATCATTTTACTCTGAAACATCCTCCATTGCAAAGCACTATTCCAACTGAACATGTATCTTCATGAAGTTCTATCTCTCTTATTATGCATTGTTAGCTTTAGGTTTGTGAAGAAAAAATGTCACAATCATAGCCCTGAACATGACCATATAGTTAGATTTCATTTATGTTACGTGTGCTGCAAGAATTTTGAGTCTGAACATGGCATAAAAGTTAGGTCAGAAATTGGGGGAGAAGAATTTCTCCCTCATCTTAGAGAGTTAGGTCAAGTTCTTTACATGGTTGGAATCGTCTCTTAATGCTCTACACTTTTCATGTTATGAGTTTTGCTTGAAAGTCCAGGAATCAAGAGATAGAAAACGCGTGGGTGATGTTGTTCAGAGGTTGAAGATGACTGATTCTGGGCTGGGCCTGGAATATTTTCTTATTTACACCACATAATTGCTTTTGAACCCCCTGAGCCCATTTGCTTATTTATTTGACTTTTTTGACTTTTTCTTTTTTGATTGACTTTGTTTATTTTTTCTCATGACATTAAAAACATAAAAATATTTTTTCCATCATTTTTTGAATTTATTGCATATTTATTTGACTATTTCTTTTGTTTGTACATAAATATTATATATACTATTATTTAGAATAAATAGAAAAAAATAGTGTAAATACATTTTTATTTTTATTTACCTTCTGAAAATATTTCACAAAAAAAAAATACTTTTTTTATTTATTTTATTAAATATTAAATATATATTATTTTATATATAATGCATATTTAGAACTTAATATATATATAAGTTTATTAATATATTTTGGTTAGAATATAAAAATATTTGAATTTTTCATTTTATTAATATTTGATATAAAAAATACTTTTTTATAATATACTTCATTTTATTTTTATTTTTGTACATAATAAATAAATACTTGTATTAAATTAAATAATAATACATTTTCTTTAATAAAATTAGGGTTTTGCCCTAAATTCAAAATACTCCAAAAATAATATCTTTTTTTATTTTTACATAAATAACACTTTTTTTCATACATATACAAAACATTTTTGCATCTTGCATTTTTATTCTATTTTTTTTTATTTAATTATTGTACATTAATTAAATTGTATAAATTCAAATTGATGTAATAGTTTTAGGTTTACACTACTTGTCAATATCCCCATTTGAACATTTGTACCCCCCTTCCCATATTTGGTTTTGTAATAGCTTAGTAAATTTATTTTCGCACTTTATTGCTTTCTAATGATAACATGTTAGGATTAGGGTTTGTATGCGAAAAACGACAAAAAATAGTTATGACCTAATCTCAAGATAAACAAGCATGAAAATGGACACACAAATCACACTTGCACCCCCTAGGGTACTCCACTTGTTGCCTTTCAAAATTGGGCCATATTGCATGTTAGGTCTCTTTGGGCAAAACAAACAAATTGAATGATCATAGTCCCTCGATAACATTTTTCAAAACAAACAAAAAAACAAATGATCAAGTCCCTTAAAGAAAATGCCCAAAGATACTTGGCACCATTGCAATTATGGTCTAAACGATGACCCACGCCCGTCCCTTTCACATCCTAAACATAAGATTGTCCACCAAATACAATGGTGGAACAAACTTGTTAAAAGGGTTAAAACATAGCAATAATCTTTTGAGAAATTTAGGAGTAGATAACCTCTTAGTTACTTGAATCAATCTTGCAAACTAAAACACTTGCCTATTTCAAAAACCACACATCACTACACTTTCAAAACAACTTCCAAAAACAAATGAAAACCTTTTCAAAAGACGTACATCTTTGTATACATCCCACATTGATCATTACAAAGGTTGCCACCACATTGGCCTCTTTTCAAAACATTTTCAAACCCACACACTCAAGCACCATTTAAAACAATTGAAAACAAAAGGCAAGTGATCTAAGCAAGTAACTAAGAGCCCATGGATAACCATGGATAGAAATGGTGCTAATACCTTCCCTTTCTATAATCTACTCCCCGAACCCAAGAAAACATCTCAAAAGGCTTTTTTGATGTGCTTTTTAACCTTTCCTTAGGATAAAATAAAAAGTCGGTGGCGACTCTTGCTCAACCGAAACATTTGCAAAAACAAACGCAAACCTCAAGTCAGTTCTCCCACCGTATCACAATGTGCAAGTAGTTCAAGTTGAAAGCACACAAGTCACACAATAGCTCTTAAATTTCATGTTGGCATGGAGTTTAGGTATTACCCTCTTCCAGTTTAGTTGGTTCAACCTGTATTAGTAATAGTAACCGGGTTCTAGAGGATCTCAATATCATTGACCATCCTCGATCGGTCATAATTCCCGTTTAGCAACCTTTTCTTGCGGCCGGAATCATCGCGAGAGTATGGTCTCAATAAGTGTAGCATACTGCTACTTTTCTATGGCCAAGTTGGTCAATTATAGGTTCTAAGGTCAGTTGATGCTTAATGACCCCTTAGCAGCCCCATATTCTCCTTGTTCTGCCACAAGGGATATCGGTACAAACTAAAGTGTCACACCAACGTAGCTACTACTTCAACCGTATCGGTCTATGCCGTACAGTTCCCTCACAGTCTATTGCTACTTACCTAAAAGGTATCCCCAGATCCGAGTTAGGATCTATAGTAACTCCAATTCAAACCCACAAAAATAAAGCAAACAAATCAAATAATTGAAGACAATATGAACTAATCCTAAGGTACACCCCACTTATACTATCCCCAGCAGAGTCACCAGTTCTGTGATACGGTGGCCATAAGCGGGACGTCGTTTCCCTATTTTGTTAAGGAAATTTTGTTGGTTTGCGTTTTGCGTTTGTGTTTGCAAAATTTCGCGGTAAGTAAGAGTCGCCACCGTCTTTTATTTTATCCAACAAGGAAAGGAAAAAAGCACAGAAAAATTCCTTTTTCGAGATATTTCTGAGTACGGGGGGTAGATTTATAGAAAGGGAAGGTATTAGCACCCTTTCTATCCGTAGTTATCTACGGGCTCTTAGGTAATTGCTCATCATTTTCAAAATTGTTTTCTTTGTGTTTGTGCGCTTTGAAAAGTTTTTGTTTTGACTTCGATTTAACTCTTGCTTCTGTCTTCAAGAATGTAATGAAGTGTTTTTGAAAACTTTGTTTATAAAGGAGTGTAAGTGTGAAAAATTTGTTTGGAATGAGCAAGTACTTAAGAACTAATCTACCTACTCGAAAAAAGAATCGTTTTGTATTCGTTTCCTTTAGACAATGTTATCCCACTATTAGTGAGTAGGTAGCACCGTCGTTGGAGTTTGAGGATCAATTTGAAAGGGACGCACGACCACTAAAGCAATGTTAGGACGTCTTAGTAATAACCCTAATGTCTTAGATCAATTATTCGAGGCAACAATTCCGAGGCAACCATTCCGAGGCAACTTTTCTGAATCGGGACTTTGATCTTTGTTTAGACAAAAGGACGACCACTAAAGCATCCTATACTCAATGACCATTTACCGAAGGCAACCAAGTGGGAGTGTACCCTAGGAGTTTTCATGTGCGAATGATTCAATTTCAGTTTATTTATCTTTGCACATTTAGGGTGATCTAACTGTTTTAAAATTAATCATACATTCTTGTCATGCATCCCTATATCATACATCTAACAGTTAATAATTTGTGGAATTTAAAGTGCGGAATTTAAACCTCACTATTACAAGGCTTCGGGTATTTACATAGCCAAAAACAAACCCTTTGAAAATAAAGCGATAAATGTAAATAAACGTCCTAATTAAACTATTACAAACTGTAGGCAGTTACATCAATATGGTAAATAATAAAAATAAAGCGCGCGAGAAGAATTAAGATCGACGATAATTTAAGGTTTTGACCCTTCTAACCTAATTAAAAGAAAAATTGTTTTTTTGTTGTTTTTAATAAAAGAAATAAGTTTTCTAAATTAAGTATGCAATTAATTAGTTAATTAAATTAATTAATAAAAATAATTACATGACCTATTTTGGTTTCTTTGGTTATTTTAGGAAAAAATAAAATATAATTAAGTTAGTAATAAAACCTATTTATTCTAATTATTTTTAAGTTATTTACAAAAAGAAATTAAAGTTTTACCTAAAATTAAAATTTAATTAAGAAAAAAACATAAATCTATTTTTATGTGATTTTTATATTTGTTTATTGATAAAAAAATAAAAGGGATTAAAAGAAATAAACAAAACGAAAAAAACATGAAAATAAAGATGAGCCTAGTAGCAAAAGTAAACAGGGGGTGCAATCATCAGAAATCCCTAGGCCAGAATCTTCGAAATCTTCATGCTCTAACTATGGTGTTTTTGATTCTTGCATGGAACCTATGATTCAACCATCCATAACTGTTCTATATAAACTCAAACAAACGTTAGCATACCATAAAATGTGATTAAAATTAGAGATTCAAAGTTTAAAATTTTATCAAACCGATGTTGTCAAATGGGGGACGTGCTAGGCGTGTGATGGATTGCTCTTGGGCCTTGTAAGACTCTTGAGGACTTCAAGAGGATGGTTTGAGGCTTGATGTCAATTGAGAGAGACCGGAACCTCGAGATATGACTTGCACCAATTCTTTGATTTTTGGAGAGCTTTTTGAAGAGCTTTTAGAGAGCTTTTTGAAGAGCTTTTTGAGAGCTTTTTAGAGAGGATTTTCGTCCCTTTCAAGCTTGTATGGTTCTATATTTATAGAGGAGAATGAGGAGACAAGAAAGCATGGAAAGAATCTCCCTCATAATGTTGTGTTTTAAGACCATGATCAAAACTTGAAAAAAATGCCATATTTGATGATTTTATGCCATTTTCACATGTGGATGAACCTGGACACATTTGAAAGGTTATTGCACGAAATCAATTGACATAAACCAGCATAAAACTTGCCCAAAATAGATTCACATCAAAATTTACATTATTTCTATTATTTATTTATTTAATTCTGAATTTTAATGAATAAAATATCAAAATAAATAGCATAAATAGTAGAAAAATGTATGGGTGGGCTTAGAGGTCGTGGACCATGTTACAAACTCAATGCAAGCATAAAAAGTTGGGCCCATTTGGCAAAAATTGCAATTTTGGACATATTTGACTCTTGGCAATTTTGCAAAAAAGGGGTCAACTTCACCAATGCATAACTTCCTCAATTTTGACTTTTTGGAGGTGTTCTGGTACTTTTTAGAAAGCTTGAGATGTCCTATAATCAACCATTTTTGTCTCATCTCAATTTGATATTCCATGCTCATGTGTGAAGCTTTGACAAAAAAGGTGTTTTTGTTGACTTTTCAAAATGACCTATAATGTCCAAATTCATAACTTCTTGTGAGTGCATATTTTGTACTTTGGATCTGAAGATGGATTGTAGGGAATTGCATCCTCTTAAAATGAGATGTGGATGGGTAATTTCTCATAAAGTATGAGAAAGTTATGCTTGGTCAAAGTTGAGTTGACTTTTCCTACAAAACCCTAATTTAGCAACTTTTGAGTCTTGATGAATTATGAGCAATCATTGATGAATCATGATCAACCATTGATCAAATGATGAAATATACTTCAAAATAGGATGTTGACAAAAAAATCTTGAAGTTTGATTGTATGTAGGCCACAATTGACTTTTGCCCTAGCACAGACGATTTTTAGGCCTTTGAGCAATTGAATGAGCAAACTTTCTCTGCAAGGCTTGAAACTTGACATGGATGATCTTGAGAACATATTAGGACATTGGTGAGTACTTGGGATCACTTGGAATCAAGCATCTGGATGCAACATGAAACCCTAGTTTGAGGTAGACTGCCTTAGGAGGGAGCTTGTCTGGCCAACCCTTGGACTACCTTGAGCAACTTGAGGATCTTTCTTGCAATGTTTTGAGAAATATGGGATGGAAAATTTTGGGGTACAACACTCAGCTTTGCATCTGAAATGGGCCGACGTGGTATCTAATTGGGAAACAAGAAGCGGAGTCAAGGGTTTTCTAGCCAAGTTTCTGATAGACAAGGCCCGGCTGTTTTGGGATGATATGGATTTTTAGGCTTTTGAGAAGGTTTTGGCTCTTCTAATCTATGGGTTAGTCCTATTCCCTAATCCGAACTCATTCATAGATGTGAATGCTATCAAGATCTTCCTCTCCCACAACCATGTGCCTACATTGCTCGGAGATATTTTGCACACTCTCCATACTCATACCATGAAGAGAAGAGAGATTCTTATGTGCTACATGTCGTTGCTGTCGAGGTGGTTTATTTCTTACCTCCCTAAGTCCATACTGAAGAATGAAGAAGGTCTGGGTTGGTCACAAAGGATAATGTCACTCGCTCATACGGATATCCTTTGGTGTTCTCGATCTATGGAAACATTGCTATTATTGACCGCTGTGGGGAGTACCCTAATGTCCCATTACTTGGTATTAGAGGGGGTATAACCTACAATCCTTGTTTAGCTCTGCGACAATTTGGTCACGCTCGAAGGGATGGTCCTCATGAGTTACTTATCGAGGGAATTATGTTCAACTATGAGGATGATGTTAAAGAATATCTCTGGAGGTTCATACGAGCTTGGGGCATGGTAAGAAGATTTGGCACCAAGGCTTTGGGGCTAAAAACATCCATCCCTATGGAACCTTACCTCCAATGGGTAAGAGCCCGTGCCCAGAAGCTTATGATGCCCTATGTGGCCATTTTACCAATGATTGTGGAACCCACTACTGAAGAAGGAATTCTTGCACGGTTCTCTATCCTTACATGCCCACTGATCTTGGGGAATTACAAAGGTCTTGGATTCAATTGATGAAGGAGCGGGATACTTACAGGGATCAGTTTCATGCTCAGAAGAGGAAGGTTTTAGAGCTTACAAAGCAACTGCGTGAAGAAAGAGGACTGAATGATTATCTCGGCATAAAGAGGAAGCATCCATGGGACTTTTTATTTTCTTTTCTACTTTTAGATTTATTTTTAATTGTAACTCCTAAAAGGCATTTTGAACTTCAAATTTCAGCTAATAAAATCTTTGTTTATTTTGGTTTGCAAATTTAAATTTCCCAAAGTCTTTGAAATCATTGCATGCGCATCTCATTCATAACATTGCACGTACAGGTACCATTACAGGTTTCTCATCTTCTTCGTTGTTTATTTCAGCAGAAATGTCTTTCGAACAAAGCATCAAGGACCTTTAGGCACAGAACACCCAGTTCCAACAAATGTTCATCAGTCTAGAAAAAGGGCAGGAGGATCTGAAAGCCCTCATCCTGAAAGAAAAAAAGAAAAAGAAGAAGGTTGCCGGTATTCTGAATATGGGCAGAAGGTTTGGAGAGCGGTTGAAGCGATAAGTCGATCTGACCTCTTCATCTAAGGAAGGGGAGAATCAGGAAGAAGAGAAGGACCTCAGTCCTACAGTTTCTGACAATGATACTGATTACAATGATGAGCAATATCCTCCTGCTGAGGATAGATACAAACTGTTGGAAGATCGTCTGAGTGCCATGGAAGTTCAGAGGATACCTAGACTGGATTTCAAAGAATTGGGATTGGTGTCGGGAGTAGTCATCCCTCTGAAGTTCAAAGCTCCAGTTTTTGCTAAGTATGATGGGGTGTCTTGCCCAAAGCTCCATCTCCGCTCTTATTTCAGAAATATCCAGCCCCACACCGCTGATAGAAATCTATGGGTTCATTTCTTTCAAGATAGTCTGTCAGGGACTCATCTTGAATGGTTCTACCAGCTGGAGGGAGCCAATATCCGAAACTGGGAAGATCTGGATGCTACTTTCTACAAGCAGTATCAATACAGTGTCGACCTTGCTCCTACTCGTACTCAACTCCAGAGTATGTCCATGGGTGCAAGTGAAGGTTTTAAAGATTATGCATAAAAATGGAGAGACTTGGCTGGGAGAGTTCAACCATGGTTGTCTGATAGGGAGTTGGTTGATATGTTTTTGGGGACGCTATCTGGTCCATTTTTCAATCATTTGATCGGTAACTCGTCAGCTGGTTTCACCGAGTTAATTCTAATTGGAGAAAGAGTAGAAGATGGGATTCGGAGCGGCGAGATACAAAAGGACGCCTCTTCAAGCCCGATAAAGAAGCCTTTTATTGGTAAGAAGAAAGCCAGTGTCGTCTATAGCCCGAGGGGCCAAAACAGGGCTGAACATCGTCAGACAGTAAGTGCTGTGATGATACCTAGACCTACAGTTGCTCCACAATGAAACAATCAACAAAGGGTGGAAAGACCACAATGGAAGTTTACCTGCATCAACATGACATTGGATGAAGTGCTACCTCACCTGCTGAGATCCAACTTGGCAACCTTGAGAGAGGCTCCCAAGAATCCAAATACTACATCTCCTCGATATAATCTGAATGATCGGTGTGCCTATCATTCTGAGAGTCCTGGCCACGACAAAAATGATTGTTGGGCTCTGAGGAATAAAATACAAGACTTGATTGACGCCAAGGAAATAGATTTTGATGCTCCGGAGAAGCCAAATGTCATAACGGCTCCTATGCCCAAGCACGGTCGCGGAATTAATGTTGTTGATACTGATTTGTTTGTTATCTCTGTTGATGAAGTTTCTACTCCTTTCATGACTGTCAATAAGAATTTGCTATTGGCCAATTTATTTCTGAGTTATGGTGAAGGTTGCCACATGTGTTCGTTTCTACCTTCTGGTTATCGTTTGCTGAATTTAGGAGTTCAACGCATGATAGATAGCAAAGAAATTTTGTTTGAGAAAACTTTGATTCTCGCTATTCCATCTGAGGACGTCGCCATTATAACCATTTCCGCCAATCCTTCCAAGGTCTCCTCGAGAAGACCTGTTAGGATTACATCTGCTCCAAGAATTGCTCCACTGATAATCACTGTTCCGGGTCCTGTCCTGTATGTCTCGGACAAAGCTGTCCCATGGCATTGTGGTGCCGACGTGTACTATCATGGCATCAAACAAGATCTGAAAGATGAAGAGGCTGATCCTGATATTGGTAACATTGTCGAAACCAGCAAAATCACTCAAAGTGGAAGGGTTTTCTCTCTCGAGATTTCCCCTAAGACTGTCAACAAGCCCATTATCATTCCATCTGTTGTTCCTACTAGTACGTCAACTACTGTTCCTGTTCTTACTCCAATTATTACCCCTGTTGGCGAATCATCTGATACATGCGTCAAGGAAATTATAGGTGAGCATGCCCGGACGGAGGCGCCTAGGAAAATTGTTGTGGAAGCCTCTAAGCAAGAAATGGAGGAAATACTGAAAATCATTAAGAAGAGCGACTACAATGTGGTCGAGCAGCTGGGGCAGACCCCATCAAAGATATCCATGTTATCCCTGTTGTTGTGCTCCGAGGCCCATGCGAAGGCTTTGATTGCATTCCTCAAAACTGCGCATGTGCCGCAAGAGACTTCGGTTGATCAGTTCAAAGATTGTGTGGCCAGCCTGACTGCTAATAATGGGCTGGGTTTTTCAGATGCGGATTTGACACCAAAGGGAAGGAAGCATAATGATGCTCTGCATGTCTCGATTGAATGCAGGGGCACCACTATGGCTCATGTGCTGGTAGCTACTGGGTCTTTACTGAATGTTCTTCCGAAGAAGGCGTTGGACCGGTTGGATTGCGAGGGTCTAACTCTAAAGCCTAGTAACATTGTGGTAAGGGCTTTTGACTGATCGAAGAGAATGGTGCACGGGGAGGTGGACATCCTTGTCAAAGTGGGTTCTCAGACTTTTGGGTCCACCTTCTATGTGATGGATATCAGGCCGTCGTATTCTTGTTTGTTGGGTCATCCTTGGATCCACGAGGCTGAGGCAGTTACTTCCACACTCCACCAAATGCTGAAGTATCCGGTGAAAGGAAAGATTGTCACAGTGCGGGGTGAAGAAGAATATATGGTGAGCCACCTCAATTCCTTCCGGTATGTAGAGATGGACGGGGAATTCATAGAAACTCCTTGTCAGAATTTTGAAGAGGTCCCTCGGATCTTGACATCAACTGAAACTACTAGCAACAAACCTCCTTTGAAGATGGCTTCTCTCAAGGACTCCAGGGATGTGGTTGAAGAAGGCGGGTGTACCAATTGGGGTCAACTCCCTGATTTCACTCAGAAAACTGACAAATTTGGTTTGGTCTTTACTACAGGGGCTCAAAGGGCTGTTAGACACGCTCGGGCTGGAAGACCTCCCCTACACATCAACAATCGGGGAATTAACGCCATTGAAGACAGTGAAGAGGATTTAGACATCGACAGCTAGATCTACCCAACTACCAACGGTGGACTGAGTAACTGGACGACTATGGACTTTGTACCTGTTTCTTTTATTCCGCAGTAATTGACTTACCTGTTTTGAGATTTGTAATAAACAATTTGAAACTTTACGGCTTGGTGCCTTGCCCGAGGCACCTTGGCTTTGCTTGTGAGGGCTATTATTTGTCATTTCATATATCATTAATAAAGCATTAGACGTTTCTTGCATACAAATTTTTGTGCTCTCTATTTTTCTTTTCTGTTTTTCACTTTATCAAAACAACTATTATCTTACACACAATCACGTATCATAATGAAGATCTATATCCACTTTGGATCCCATTGATAACAACTCTGCTATTTCTAGTTATGACTTCAAAAATCCGATCAACCAAGCCGGTGACGAAGGTGAGGATGATTGTGAGGTTCCTGGAGAACTTGCTAGACTATTACAGCAGGAAGAAAGGGTCATACAGCCTCATGAAGAGTCAGTTGAGATAGTGAATTTGGGTACTGAGGAAGACAGAAAAGAGGTTAAAATAGGTGCAAATATGGAGCTTAGCATTAAACAGAGGTTGATATAGATGTTGCACGACTATGTTGAGATCTTCTCTTGGTCCTATGAAGACATGCCTGGTTTGGACATTCATATTGTGGTACATCGCCTTCCGACTAAAGAAGATTGTCCTCCAATTAAATAGAAGGTCCGCCGTATGTGCCCTGAAATGTCAGAAAACATCAAGGAAGAGGTCATGAAACAGTTCGACGTAGGACTCTTAGCTATCACTTCATATCCACGGTGGGTTGCCAATGTCATTCTGGTACCTAAGAAGGACGGTAAGGTACAAATGTGTGTGGATTGCAGAGATCTGAACAGGGAAAGCCCCAAGGATGACTTCCTACTTCCTTACATTGATTTTCTGGTCGACAACACTGCGCAACACAAAATCTTCTCCTTCATGGATGGTTTCTCTGGCTACAACCAGATCAAGATGGCTCCTGAAGACATGGAGAAGACAACCTTCGTTACACAGTGGGGCACCTTCTGCTACAAGGTAATGCCTTTTGGGTTGAAGAACGTCGGGGCAAACTATCAGCGCATAATGGTCGCTTTGTTCCACAATATGATTCACCATGAGATCAAAGTTTATGTTGTTGACATGATAGCCAGGTCTCAGACTAAGGAAGAGCACCTTGATCATCTCCAGAAATTGTTTGACAGGTTGAAGACATACAAGCTAAGGTTGAATCCGAACAAGTGCACCTTCGAGGTAAGGTCTGGTAAGCTCTTGGGTTTCATTATCAGTGACAAGGGTATTCAGGTATACCCTGCGAAGGTAAAGGCCATACAAGAGATGTTGGTTCCCCGCACAGAGAAGGAAGTTAGAGGTTTCTTGGGACGCCTGAATTATATCGCCAGGTTCATTTCACATCTGACTGCTACTTGTGATCCAATCTTCAAGCTTCTGAAGAAAGATCAAGTGGAAAAGTGGAATGATGAATGCCAGAACGCTTTCGAAAGAATCAAATAATACCTTCAAGAACCACCAATTCTGATGCCTCGAGTTGAAGGAAGACTTTGATATTATACTTGACAGTGCTAGATAATTCAATGGGGTGTGTGCTTGGGCAGCATGACGAGTTAGGTCGAAAAGAGCACGTAATTTATCACCTTAGAAAAAAGTTTACTAATTGTGAGACATGATACTCATTGCTCGAGAAAACTTGATGTGCTTTGGCATGGGCTGCTCGCCGATTGAGACAGTATATGCTGACTCATACTACCTTGTTGATATCAAAAATGGATTCGATCAAGTACATTTTCGAGAAGCCCGCGCTCTCCGGAAGGATAGCAAGGTGGAAAATGATCTTAACTGAATACAACATACAATATACAACCCAAAAATCAATAAAGGGGAGTATATTGGCTGATCATTTGGCTCATCAGGCCGTGGATGATTACCAGTCCATGAATTTTGAGTTGCCGGATGAGAATATCATATTGGTGACTGACTACGAAGAGCCTGGGCCGGATGAAGGACCTGAGGAAGGATCCCGATGGTCTATGTATTTTGATGGAGCCTCGAACACACTAGGTAACAACATTGGCACTGTAATCATATCTCCCGAGGGCTGTCATACTCCGCTCACCGCCCGATTATGTTTCAACTGCACCAACAACATGGCGGAGTATGAAGCATGTATCATGGGTCTTCAAGCTGCTATTGACCTGAGGATTAAGTTCTTGAGTGTATTTGGGGATTTCGCTCTGGTGATAAGTCAGATCAAAGGCGAGTCGAATACGAAGCACCCGAATCTCATTCCTTACAAAGAGTATGTACTGACATTGCTCCCACACTTTGAGGAGGTAACCTTCAAACATTTCCCACGAGAGGAGAACCAGTTAGAGGACGTGTTAGCTACCATGTCTTTTATGTTCAAGGTTAGGTGGTACAATGAAGCTCCCCAGATTAGCATTGAGAGGTTGGATGAACCAGCACACTGTTGTGAGATCGATACCAAAGAAGTGACAGACAAACCCTGGTTTCACGAAGTCAAAAGGTATCTAGAGGCTCAAGAGTATCCCGAAGAGGCATCTGTCAATGATAAGAAGTTTCTGAGAAGGTTCGCTGCAAAGTTCTTCCTCAGTAATGGAATCCTCTATAAACGCAACCATGACTCCACACTATTACGGTGTGTAGACAAGAGCGAAGTAGAGAGGATCATGACAGATCTATATGAAGGCACCTTCGGAACCCATTCCAGTGGACACACCATGGCTAAGAAGATCCTACGGGCAGGATATTACTAGTCCACTATGGAAGCCGATTGTTATCAGCACTCTCGAACTTGTCATAAGTGCCAAGTCTACGCTGATAAGGTGCATGTTCCTCCAATTCCTCTGAACATCTTGATAGCTCCTTGGCCCTTTGTGATGTGGGGCATCGACATGATCGGAGAGAACATACCTACTGCGTTTAATGGGCATCGTTTCATCTTAGTAGCCATTGATTACTTCACAAAGTGGGTTGAGGCAGCCTCTTTTTCTATTGTGACCAAGAACGTCGTGGCGCAGTTTATCCGACACAATCTGATATGTCGATATGGTGTACCAGAGAGGATTATTACTGACAATGGTACAAATCTCAACAACACGATGACCACCGAGCTCTGTAAATAGTTTAAGATACAACATCATAAGTATTCTTCCTACCGGTCGAAGATGAATGGCGCTGTTGAAGCAGCTAACAAGAACATCAAGAAGATTGTACAGAAGATGACGGTGACATATAAAGACTGGCATGAGATGTTACCATTTGCTATTCATGGGTACCGTACCTCAGCACGGACGTCGACAGGGGCAACACCCAACTCTCTGGTATATGGCATGGAGGCAGTCCTACCCATCGAAGTCCAGATACCTTTTCTCAGGATTATGAAGGATGCAGGTTTGAACAAAGACGACTGGATCCAAACCCGACTTGATCAGTTGAATCTAATTGATGAAAAAAGACTTACTGCTATCTGCCATGGTCAGACGTATCAAAAGCGAATGATCAAGGCTTTTAACAAGAAAGTCAGACGCCAAAAATATCAAGTTGGGGATCTAGTGATCAAACGCATCATACTGCCGCAAGGTGATCCCAGGGGCAAGATGACCCCCACATACGAAGGGCCATTTATGGTTAAGAACATTTTCTCGGGAGGAGCTATGATTCTAACCATCATGGATGGTGACGACCTTCCTCACCCTGTCAATGCAGACATAGTGAAAAGATACTACGCCTAATCAAAGACCCGCTAGGTCGACTGACCTAGGCAAAAATAAGGGCTTCCCGGCGAACCAAAAGGGTTCGGGCAAAATTAAGGGATGAAAATGAAAAAAAATCTGTACACCCGACCATTCGAAAATATGAAAGGGTGGCTTGGGCAAAAAAGGGTATCCCGGTGGACTGAAAACCCGAAAGGGCGGTTCAGGAAAAAATTAGGGATTGAAGCGTATCACTATGTCTCATTGGATCATCTTGTGACCAGACTTCAGTATCGATTATCAAGCTTGGAAGGCGCCAACCAATCTGATCAACCTTCAGCCAAGTAGCAAAGTGATGAGATGCTTGAAGATATAAAGGCAATAATAGAGTTGGAATCCAAAGGGGTTGTTTCATATAGCTGTTTTTTCTTTCTTTTACACAAATTGTATAATTTCTATCTTTTGGCGGTGTTCTCTTACTAGAACGTCAGTCTCTTTGTACAAAACGCCTATTATAGGCCGACTTCAAAATCAATACAAATCATTTTCACAAAAAACTTCAATTCGTTTTTCTTTTTCTTTTTTGTTTTGCAAGAACGTCCAATGATTTATTTTTGATATAAGCATTTGAAAATGATTGCTGCTCATAAATATTTACATAAGAAACAAAAGGAAATTACTCGTAATTCCAGAAACAAGGAAAAAACAATAAGTGCCAAACCCAACGGTTCCTCTGCCCAGCAGGTATCGGGATAGAGCCAGCTTGGGAACATAATTATTGGTACATACATTCCCCATAGAGTAAAAGTATCCAAAGGAATTGATGTCAACTTTCCTGAAACAAGACAATACTCTCCCCAGCCGAGGTTCATAATCGCGAGCGAGTCAGTAAATTTCATCCCCCAAGCGGAGTTTATTTCTCCAACAGAGCTCAACATCCCCAGTAACGGAATTTCATCCCCAACTGAGGTTATTCCTCCAGATCAGCGGGTCTACCAACAGAGTATCTTTTCCCCTAAGTTGGTCCCCGTAGATTTATTCTCCAGCATCTCTTCCCGACAAAATATTTACTAATCTCCAGCAACCGTCAGGGATTTATTTTCCCAAGACGCGAGCATACCCCGATAGCATTTCATAAACATACATCATGACATACACATACATATCATATGCAACATAATCTCATTTATTTTGAGAACATCATCTCACCCTGCATTTCATACATCGCATATAACTAACCCTGATATCTTTTGCAGGAAAAGATGATTAACTTCAACAAATTCAGTAGTTATACAAGATCACATCTATAGACGACTAATGGAAACTCAGCCCCCGAAATCAAACGGGCCAACTAATCTATATTATCACTTCGAAGTAACCCTACTATCTAGGTTCCTTCTCACAACCGTACTATCCAGGCTTTCATATCGAAGTAACCCTATTATCCAGGTTCCTTCTCACAGCCCTACTATCCAGGCTTTCCTATCGAAGTAACTCTACTATCCAGGTTCCTTCTCACAACCCTATTATCCAGGATTTCATATCAAAGTAAACCTACTATCCAGGTTCTTTCTCACAGCCCTACTATCCAGGCTTTCATATCAAAGTAACCCTACTATCCAGGTTCCTTCTCACAACCCTACTATCCAGGCTTTCATATCGAAGTAACCTTACTATCCAAGTTCCTTCTCACATCCCTACTATCCAGGCTTTCATATCGAAGTAACCTTACTATCCAGGTTCCTTCTCACAGCCTACTATCCAGGCTTTCATATCGAAGTAACCATATTATCCAGGTTCCTTCTCACAGTCCTACTATCCAGGCTTTCATATCGAAGTAACCCTACTATCCAGGTTCCTTCTCACAACCCTACTATCTAGGCCTTCATATCAAAGTAACCCTACTATCCAGGTTCCTTCTCACAGCCCTGCTATCCAGGCTTTCATATCGAAGTAACCCTACTATCCAGGTTCCTTCTCACAGCCCTATTATCCAGGCTTTCATATCGAAGTAACCCTACTATCCAGGTTCCTTCTCACAGCCCTACTATCTAGGCTTTCATATCGAAGTAACCCTACTATACAGGTTCCTTCTTACAGCCCTATTATCCAAGCTTTCATATCGAAGTAACCGTACTATCCAGGTTCCTTCTCACAGCCCTACTATCCAGGCTTTCATATCAAAGTAACCCTACTATCCAGGTTCCTTCTCGCAGCCCTACTATTCAGGCTTTCATATCGAAGTAACCCTACTGTCCAAGTTCCTTCTCACAGCCCTACTATCCAGGCTTTCATATCGAAGTAACCCTACCATCCAGGTTCCTTCTCACAGCCTTACTATCCAGGCTTTCATATCGAAGTAACCTTACTATCCAGGTTCCTCCTCACAGTCCTACTATCCAGGCTTTCATATCGAAGTAACCCTACTATCCAGGTCCCTTCTCACAACCCTACTATCCAAGCCTTCATATTGAAGTAACCCTACTATCCAGGTTCCTTCTCACAGCCCTACTATCCAGGCTTTCATATCGAAGTAACCCTACTATCCAAGTTCCTTCTCACAGCCCTACTATCCAAGCTTTCATATCAAAGTAACCTTACTATCCAGGTTCCTTCTCATAACCCTACTATCTAGACTTTCATATCGAAGTAACCCTACTATCCAGGTTCCTTCTCACAGCCCTACTATCCAGGATTTCATATCGAAGTAACCCTACTATCCAGGTTCCTTCTCACAGCCTTACTATCCAGGCTTTCATATCGAAGTAACCCTACTATCCAGGTTCCTTCTCACATTCCTACTATCCAGGCTTTCATATCGAAGTAACTCTACTATCCAGGTTCCTTCTTACAGCCTTACTATCCAGGCCTTCATATCGAAGTAACCCTACTATCCAGGTTCCTTCTCACAGCCCTGTTATCCAGGCTTTCATATCGAAGTAACCCTACTATCCGGGTTCATTCTCACAGCCCTACTATCCAGGATTTCATATCGAAGTTACCCTACTATCCAAGTTCCTTCTCACAGCCTTACTATCCAGGATTTCATATTGAAGTAACCCTACTATCCAGGTTCCTTCTCACAGCCCTGCTATCCAAAAGTGTAAACATGAAGCTTGTGCATTTTTTCACCACGAATCCAACCATGTAACTAACTTAAGCTAACATTAAAAGATAAGTGTGATACGGTGGGAGAACTGACTTGAGGTTTTGCGTTTGTGTTCGCAAATGTTTCGGTTTAGCAAGAGTCGTCACCGACTTTTTATTTTATCCAAAGGAAAGGTCAAAAAGCACAAGAAAGACCTTTGAGATGTTTTCTTGGGTTCGGGGAGTAGATTATGAAAAGGGAAGGTACAAGCACCCTTTTCATCCATGGTTATCCATGGGCTCTTAGTTACTTGTTTAGATCACTTTCTTTGCTTTTCCAATTGTTTGAAATGGTGCTTTGTGTGTGGTTTTGAAAATATTTTGAAAAGAGGCCATCGTTGTGGCAACCTTTGTAATGATTCTTGTTTGAATATATACAAAGGTGTTTGTCTTTTGAAAAGATGTTTCAATGTTTAAAAGTTTGATTTGGGAAATGTTTTGAAATTGTGTTGTGAGGTGTGTTTGAAAATAGCAAGGATGTTTTGCAAGTTTTGATCGAGTAACTAAGAGTTGTCTACCTTATTTTACTCAAAGATCTTTCCTATACGCTTTTAACCCTTTTGACAGTGTTATTTTACCATTGCATTTGGTAAACAACCTTGTGTTTGGATGTTAAACGGGACAGACGCGGGTCATCGTATTGACCATGATAGCAATTGTGTTAAGTATTTTTAGCAGATCTTTTCGAGGGACTAGATCATTTTGTATAGGCAACCAAGATAGCATCATCGAGGGACTACGATCTTTTGTTTTGTTTTTGTTTTGCCAAAGTACTTAACATACATAACATGGCCAATTTTAAAGGCAACAAGTGGATGAAACCCTAGGGGTGTTATGTGTGCATTGTGTTGTCATTTTACATGCTTTTTGTCTTTGCATTAGTCAAGCTATTTGTTTGATTTTGGATTTTTGCATACAAACCCTAATCTCTAATCATGGCATAATTGAAAGCATAAATGCGTAAAAGTAAATCTACCACTATTACAACATGATTATGGGGTGGGGGATACAATTTTTGGATGGGGATTATTTGGCAAGAAATAAAAACCCTAATTTTACTATTACATCCAAATTGAATCAATGGCATAAATAATAAATGAATAACATTTAAATAAACAAATTAAATAAATACAAAATATTATGAATATGCAAAAAATGTTTATGTTTATTTTTTTATGTATGTAAAAAATGTTAAATGTAAAAATAAAGAAATAAATAAAAGATTATTATTTTTTATTAAGGGTAAAACCCTAATTTTCTTTTAAGAATGTAAATATATTGACTATATTATTTATATACAATAAAATAAAATAATGTATATACAAAAATAAAATATATTTTAGAGAAAGTATTATTTAAAGTATAAATAATAATAAAGAATAAAAGTATAATATTTTTATGTTTTTATTTTCAAGTGTTTATAAAAATATGTATATGTATATTAATTACATTAATTATGTATAATAAAAATAAAATAAAATATATACAAGACAAAATATATTTAGAACAATATTTTGTTTAGTGTAAATAAAATAAAGAATAAAAAATAAAAGTATAATGGTTATTATATATTTATTTTCAAGTTTTCAAATAAATAAAAGTATATACTATTAAATTATTATTTTCATGTCTAAAAAATAATAAAATAATAAAAATAAATATGAAAATTTATGAAAATATTTTGGGGTATTTTTATGTTTGGGAAAATATAAAATAAAAATCAGAAAATGAAAATAAAATAAAAAATATAAAAGTATAAAGAAATTGGGCCAGAAGGGTGCATTCAGCAAAAGGGGGTGTTAGAAACAAAAGAACCAAAGCCCAGCCCAAGCCAGACTT
This sequence comes from Vicia faba, assembly GCA_948472305.1. Lineage (NCBI taxonomy): Eukaryota > Viridiplantae > Streptophyta > Magnoliopsida > Fabales > Fabaceae > Vicia > Vicia faba. The sequence goes on from OX451739.1 coordinate 28,468,243, forward strand.
CATCTTCAACCTCTCTTCAAAATTTCGCGCGCCCTGTACCAAACATGAACAACCTGCATATGAGCTCTAATGCAAAAACACATAACATCAAAGTTGTAGGGTTTTCCAAGACGAATTCAACCATATAAAAAACTTGTCCTAACTCTCAAAGACCAGAGAGAATTTCTCTGGCCCTAAATCTTAACCTATTTTTTTCAGGATGTTCATGGACCAAATTCTCTTAGCATGCTTAACTAAAATGAAAATTTAGCATATGTACAACTTCATGGCTATGAATACTACATTTCTTATTCACAAACCTAAACCTAATTGTTCCTAAATATAGAGATAGGAAGTTGACAAAAACCTGTTTCAGTTGACTTTGTGTCTGACAATGTAGAGCTTTTCAATGAGGCATGAGATGTTTGGGAGCTTGCTTGAACTTCCCCTGACCTTCTCCAATGCCTAGCTTGCCTTGAATGTGCTTGAACAAGCCTACAGAACTCAACCTGCACAAGCTGAAATCAAAAATGGAAAACCTTGTAAATGGAGTTACAGTTAGTGTTTAAGGGTTGGGATAGCTTGGATATGTTATATGGAAGGTGTTTGAATTAGTTTGAGACAAAACGCACGAGGGATTTGAGTTGTGGAAATCAAACAGCAGGGAGTGCCCTGTTTTTCCAAATGAAGATGATTTTGTGCTATGGGAGGTTTGAAGGCTCAAAGGGTCGTGTTTCTGGCTCAAAGGGATGTGAGAAAAATGTTCCAAATGTTTGCAAAAGTTGGTTTTCACAGATGTTCAAGTTGTGTGATATTGGACATGTTTCTTGTATATGAAGCAAAAGTGGACAAGTGATGCAAAGCAGGCCTGTACAGGCTATACATCAGCTTGCATACTATGCTCTTGGCCCCTCAAGTTAGTGGATTTAATTTGCGGCACAAGATATGGCTCAATGGTCAAGGATGCTGTTTTGACATAAAGCAAAAATTAAGCAAAAATGGCAATGTTGCTTTTTCTATTTAAGGATTAATCTTGTGTGCAATGCTCTAATGACCAAAACAAAACCTTAGACCAATGGATTTGCATTTAATTATTGAGTATGGAATGGTTTTGAGTCCTGTAATCTAGTGTAAAGCAAACTGATTTGAATTTGCAACTTGTATCAATATGAACATGCCATGGATGAAAAGTGAGTTTTTGCCAACTTCAAACCTTCGATTCTCCCTAACCACAAATGAGTTTGGAGAGTTCTTTGACTTTTTAGAAAACTTTCAACATGCTATACATTCCATCTTTAAAATGAAATTTGATATTCCAAGTGGAACTATGTGAAAAATGGCCATGAAGATAGGTCAAAATCCTGCCTAAACTAGGGCAAAATTTCACTAAGTTAAAAGTTTCATGGACCCTTGTTCCAAAAATCATAACTTGAGATCCAAGCTTCTTTTGAGAAAACTTTGTGAATCAAAGTTGTAGACTTTTTGGAGGACTACAACTTTCATGTTGGAAGTTTTGTTTTAATCCAATTGCATTATGGTGAAAATGTTGGGCAAAGTTAGAAAAAATTAAGAAAATTTCATAACTTAAAAGAATTCTAAGTTATGAAAATTTTCAACTTTAAACCCTAATTTGCAAAATTGGGTTTCTTGATGAACAAGTTTCATGTTTTGACACATCTTGATGAAAAATGACTCTTGGCACTTGATTTTGACCAAAAAGTCAAAGTTTGACTTTTCAGTGTACAATCAAATTTTGATCAGTTGACTGAAAAATTCATCTGTCAATCCAATGCATTTGAGATCTTTTGAACCTTGTGAATAGGTCAAGATGATGCCATTGAGTCCTTGAATCCATGCTTGAACTCAATTTTCCATTGGCTAGGTCAAAAATCATAAATTGCTCTTGTGCAGTCAAAAACCCTAAAAATGACCATTTTGCCCTTTTGGTGATCTGATCAAATTTCTTGTGGAGTTGTGGTCCAAACTTGATCAAATGGTTCATATGAGTTCATAAGGTTGATGTGGGTCAAAATTTATGAAGTTTGACTGTAAATTGGCCACAATTGACTTTTCCCCCAATACAGCTGATTCCTAGGTCAATTGTCCAATTGATTGGGCAAAAATTTGATTCAAGGCTTGAAACTTGGTATGGACAATATTATAAGACCAACATGAAGTATGAAAGTCATTTTGAGCATTGTAAGTCCAAAAATACCTGTGCAAACTCAAACCCTAATTCAGGTCAACAGTGCAAGGAGATGTCTTGAGCAGTGCAAAACCCTAATCTGGTCTTGAGTTCAAAGAGCCTTGTGATAAGAAATGTTGAAAAATGAGAGGGCAAATTTTGGGGTATAACAGCTTCCCCTGTTCAATCTTCTTGAACCTTAAGAGTAGATTGGCGAGTTTTCCTTTCGTGACTCGAAGGTAAAAGAGGATTGGACACTAGAATGCCCGTAAATTTGCGCTCGCATGAAGTGGTGATTGCCTTGCAATATCGGGAATGGGCTTACAGATGCCATTTGGAAATTGCTGACGAGGGGATAGGCTTAAAGATGCCATCCTAAGGAGTGTCGATCGCGTAAGAGATTCCTTAGCGAGAGCTTGTATATCTGTTGTTGAGGAAGATCCCGCTGGAGAAAGCTGATCTTTGTTGAGAGTAATAGAATTTTAGGAGCATCGTCGTCCGTCATTCTGCTGGTGGGTCGTTTCTGCTGAGATTTAGGAACTCGTCCGTAATTCAACTGAGGAAACATATATGCTGAGATTTAGGAACCCGTCCGTAATTCAACTGAAGTAAAATCTTTGTCGAGATTTAGGAACTTGTCTGTAATTTGACTAAAGAAAAGCTTTGTCGAGATTTAGGAACTTGTTCGTAATTCGATTGAGGAAACATCCCTGTTGAGATTTAGGAACTCGTCCGTAATTCAACTGAGAAAACAGCTTTGTCGAGATTTAGGAACTTGTCCATAATTCGACTGAAGAAAAGCTTTGTCGAGATTTAGGAACTTGTCTGTAACTCGACTGAGAAAACATCACTGCTGAGATTTAGGAACTTGCCCGTAATTCAACTGAGAAAACATCCCTGCTGAGATTTAGGAACTCGTCCGTAATTCAACTGAGAAAACGACTTTGTCGAGATTTAGGAACTTGTCCGTAATTTGACTTAAGAAAAGCTTTGTCGAGATTTAGGAACTTGTCTGTAACTCGACTGAGAAAACATCCCTGCTGAGATTTAGGAACTTTCCCATAATTCAACTGAGAAAACATCCCTGCTGAGATTTAGGAACTTGCCCGTAATTCAACCGAGGAAACATCTATGCTGAGATTTAGGAACTTGTCCGTAATTCAACTGAGAAAAAGCTTTGTCGCTTGAATTTTGTGAGAATCTTTCCTAAAAGGTAAAGGTTAGTTGTATGTAATGCATGACATGTATCAAGCGATGAGGTTCTCAAAATAAATGAGATTGTGTTGTATGATGCTGTAAGAATTGTCTATGATATATGAATGTAATGTACGCGCATGTAAGCTGATTGGCCGTTTTGTTAAGGAAAATAAATCCTGGATAGCTGGAGATAATGAAATCTTTGACCGCTGTTGGAGATTTCGAAATCTTTGGCAACCTCTGTGAGGAGAAAATATATCGCTGGGGGAGATCAAGAGTTTAGGTTGTATTCCAATCTACTGGGGACCTCGAGAATCTCTGTTCCGTTGGGGGTATCAGGGGAAAACTGAATGGTTTCCACTGGGGATCTTAATAACGTGCTGATTTGATCGTGGCGACTTCACTGGGGAAGAATAACTCTCTGGGGAAAAGGGAGGAAACTGGATGGTATCCACTGGTGTTCAAAGGTCGAAGGTTTGACTCTGTTGGGGAAGAAAGCTTCATCCTTACTGAAGGTTTGTAGTTTAAAGTTTTGCTCTGCTGGGGATTGGGAGTTTGAAAACTCAACTCTGATGGCGCTTTTTTTTTAAGACTTAACTCCGCTGGGGATATGGATGATGTGTTGCAGGGGACTCCTCCTGGAATAGCCTAAAGACATCTTCCTATACTTTCATACTATCAGTAATTATTCTTTTCTCATTCTGTTTTATTTGTAAGCAGCGATTATATTCAAATGCATATGCTCATTTAATAAATCATTGGACGTTTTCAAACAAAACATAAGTGTATATATAAAAAATAAAAAAAGGGAAGGCAAACAATTTTCTACACTTTGAAGTATCGTTGTATTAACTTTGTGTAAGTATTTTGTACAAAGGAGACAGACATCCTAGTAAGAGAATGTTGTTATAAAAATGAGAAAAATTTTATACAAAGAAAAATGGCTATGTGTAACAATTCCGTGGGGTTCCTATTCTGCTATAGCCTTCGTAACTCTGAGTATCTTGTCCATTCGTTGCTTCGTCCGCAGATGATTGTATTGATCAGAAGCTTGGAGCTTGTCCGTGAAGAGATTATCCTTAAAGTGATCCGACGAGACATAGTCATACGCTTTAATTCCCTAACTTTTGCCTGGATCGCCCTTTCGGGTTTTCGATCCACCGGGAAACCCCTTTTTGCCCAAGTCGCCCTTTTGGGTTTTCAACTTGCCGGGTGTACATATTTTTTTATTTATCCCTAATTTTTGCCTGAACCGCCCTTTAAGGTTTTCGATTCACCGGGATGCCCATTTTTTCCCAAGTTGCCCTTTCGGGTTTTCAACTTGCCGGGTCGTTTATGCGTAGTATCTTTTGACTATGTTTGCGTTCACATGGTGCGGCAGGTCGTCGCCGTCCATGGTGGTTAGAATCATAGCCCCACCAGAAAAGATGTTTTTGATCACAAATGGTCCTTCGTAAGTAGGAGTCCATTTGCCCCTGGGATCACTTTGCGGCAAGATGATCCGCTTGATTACGAGATCTCCGACTTGATATACACGACGTCTGACTTTCTTGTTAAAAGCCTTGATCATCCGTTTTTGATACGTCTGACCATGACAAACAGAAGTAAGTCGCTTCTCGTCGATCAAATTAAGTTGATCAAGCCGGGTCTGAATCCAATCGTCTTCACTTAAACCAACATCCTTCATAATTCTCAAGGAAGGGATCTGAACTTCCATAGGTAAAATAGCTTCCATGCCATATACCAAAGAAAAGGGGGTTGCCCCGGTTGAAGTACGCGTCGTGGTACGGTATTCGTGCAGAGAAAACGGTAACATCTCATGCCACTCTTTGTAGGTGACTGTCATCTTTTAAATGATCTTCTTGATATTTTTGTTTGCAGCTTCAACAACACCGTTCATCTTTGGTCGATAGGGAGATGAATTGTGATGTTAAATCTTGAACTGCTTGCACAGAGCGGTGATCACAGTGTTATTCAAGTTTGTACCGTTATCCGTGATGATCCTGTCGGGGATACCATACTGGCATATGAGGTTCTGCTTGATGAAGCGGGCAACCACATTCTTTGTAACGGAGGCGAAGGAAGTTGCTTCAACCCATTTGGAAAAGTAATCAATAGCCACCAGGATGAAGCGATGTCCATTAGATGCCGTAGGCTTGATCTCTCCGATCATGTCGATTCCCCACATTGCGAATGGCCAAGGAGCTGTTAGAACATTGAGAGGAACTGGAGGAATATGTACCTTGTCAGCATAGACTTGGCATTTGTGACAAGTATGGGCGTATTGATGACAGTCAGCTTCCATGGTAGACCAGTAGTAGCCTGCCCTTAGAATCTTCTTAGCCATCGTATGTCCGCTCAAATGGGTGCCAAATGTGCCATTATGCAGTTCAGTCATGATCAACTCAGCTTCAACCTTGTCCACACAACGAAGCAGAACACAATCATGGTTGCGCTTGTATAGGATACCATTGCTCAGGAAGAACTTGGCAGCAAATCTCCTTAAGAAGTTTTTGTCGTTGACTGAAGCTCCTTCAGGGTATTCTCGAGTCTTGAGATACCTTTTGATTTCATGAAACCAGGGTTGTTCCACTACTTCTTCGGTATTAATCTCATGACAATGTGCAGGTTCGTCAATTCGCTCGACGGTAATTTGGGGAGCCTCAGTATCCCAGTTAAGTTTAAACATGGAAGACATTGTAGCTAAAGCATCCGCTAACTGATTTTCTTCTTGCGGGAAGTGCTCGAAGGTAATCTGCTCGAAATGAGGTAACAATGTCAGGACATGTTCTTTATATGTGATGAGATTAGGATTTTTAGTGTCCTACTCTCCTTTGATTTGACTGATAACCAAAGCTGAGTCCCCAAATACAACCAAAGATTTGATTCCCAAGTCAATAGCGGCCTTGAGACCAAAGATACAAGCTTCATATTCGGCCATGTTGTTGGTGCAGCTGAAGCAGAGTCTAGCAGTGAAAGGTGTATGGCAACCTTCTGGAGAAATAAGTACCGCGCCTATACCGTTGCCAAGCGCGTTGGAGGCACCATCAAAGTACAGAGTCCATCGGGATCCTTGTTCAGGTCCGTCATACGGTCTGTTTTCCTCAATGTTGCTCAGAGTCATGATATCCTCGTCAGGGAAGTCGAACCTCATAGATTGGTAATCTTCGACGGCTTGGTGAGCTAGATGATCGGATAGCACACTCCCCTTTATAGCTTTCTGGGTTGTGTATTGTATATCATATTCGGTGAGGATCATCTGCCATCTAGCGATTCTTCCGGATAGAGCAGGCTTCTCGAAGATGTACTTGATCAGATCCATTTTAGAAATCCACAGAGTGGTATGTGTCAACATATACTGCCTTAGCCGGCGAGCAGTCCATACCAAAGCGCAACAAGTTTTCTCGAGCAGTGAGTAGCAAGTCTCACAGTCGGTAAACTTTTTGCTAAGGTAATAAATAGCATGCTCTTTTCGGCCAGACTCATCATGTTGGCCCATTACGCACCTCATTGAATTATCTAAGACAGTCAGATACATGATTAAAGGCCTTCCTTCAACGGGTGGCATCAAGATAGGAGGTTTCAGCAAATACTCCTTGATCTTATCGAAAGTAGCTTGACAGTTATCATTCCATTCAACCACCTGATCTTTCTTCAACAGCTTGAAGATTGGTTCACAGGTAGATGTTAGGTGAGAGATGAACCTTGCAATGTAGTTTAGGCTTCCCAAGAAACCTCTGACCTCTTTCTCAGTGCGAGGGGCAGGCATTTCTTGTATAGCTTTGACTTTGGCAAGATCGACCTCAATGCCTTTGTTGCTGACGATGAATCCCAAGAGTTTACCGGACCTGACTCCGGAAGTGCACTTGCTAGGGTTCAGTCTGAGTTTATATTCTTTTAACCTGACAAACAGCTTCTACAGATGGTCGAGGTGTTCTTCTTCTGTCTGTGAATTGGCTATCATGTCGTCTATGTAGACTTCAATCTCATAATGTATCATGTCATGAAACAAAGCTACCATGACTCGCTGATAGGTTGCCCCGACATTCTTCAGTCCGAATGGCATCACTTTATAGCAGAAGGTACCCTACTGCGTAACAAAAGTAGTCTTCTCCATGTCTTCCGGGTCCATTTTGATCTGGTTGTACCCTAAAAATCCGTCCATGAAAGAGAATACCTTGTGTTGAGCTGTGTTATCAACCAAGACGTCAATGTGTGGTAGTGGAAAATCATCTTTAGGGCTAGCCCTATTTAAGTCTCTGTAGTCCATACACATTCTGACTTTGCCGTCCTTCTTAGGCACGAGCACAATGTTAGCAACCCATTGTGAATAGGAAGTAACAGCCAGAAAGCTAGCATTGAACTGTTTCATCACTTCAGCTTTGATCTTTTCGGACATGTTGGGTCTCATTCGGCAGACTTTCTGTTTGATTGGTGGACAGTCTTCTCTTGTAGGGAGATGGTGAACCACAATATCTGTATCTAGTCCCGGCATGTCTTCATAGGACCAGGCGAAGATTTCAACATATTCATTCAACAGCTGAACTAAGCGCTCTTTGACACTTGGCTCCAGGTTGGCACCTACTTTAACCTCTTTTCTGTCTTCCTCTGTTCCCAAATTGACAGTCTCTAACAACTCTTCATGGGGCAGAATAGCCCTTTCTTCTTGTTGCAAAAGCCTAGCCAACTCTCCAGGCACTTCACAGTCTTCATCACCTTCGTATTCGGCTTGATTGACCAGGTCTTCAGAGTCACTGAAGGCCATAGCAGAATTGTTACCCATGGAATCCGGAGTGGATGGGTACCTGCATTTTGTGAGTGTGGGTGTGTGTAAGGGATAGCCACCTTTAAACAAAATGAAATGTAAAAAATAAAGAAAATGAACACAAAAGTTTATAGATGAAAACGTCCATGATTCATTAAAAATGGCATATGAAAATGAAGAATCAAAGCCCTTACAAATGGACCTATATGCCCCGGGTAAGGCATAAGGCAAAAAGTGTATGAATTGTTTAAAAGTTATTACAGACCAAACAGGAAATGTTCAAAAGATAAATTAATGATTGATGAAAGTAATAGGAATGAAGTCTTTCGCCTCCCAGTTGCTCAGTCCTCCTTCAATGGTTGGAAAGATCCAGTCTTCAAAATTGATTTCTTCTTCATCATCCTCTAAAGCATGAACTCCATGATGAGTGATTTTCAGTGGTGGTCCTCCAGCCCGGGAGCGACGCACATCTTTCTAACTAGAAACAGTGAAACCCAAACCGAACTTATCTATCTTGACAGGAAAATCTGGAAGTTGACCCCATACTGTGCTTCCTCCTTCCTTGATCACAGCCTTCGCATCTTTAAGGGATGACATCCGGGACACAAGTTTGGTAATGATGGGCACATCGGTTATTGTCTTGGCTACCGCAACTTCAGGAGTAACCTCTTCAAAGTGTTGGAAAGGTGTTTCTATGAATTCACCATCTAACTCCACGTAGCGGAAAGAGTTAAGGTGGCTTATCATATACTCCTCCTTACTATGAAATGTTATGATCTTACCCTGGACTGGGTATTTGAGCATTTGGTGTAGAGAATAAGTGACTGCCCCAGCGTTGTGGATCCATGGCCTTCCCAACAAACATGAATATGAAGGACGGATGTCCATCACATAAAAAGTAGAGTTGAAAATTTCCGTTCCCACCTTAATTGGGATATCCACCTCTCTGTGAACCATCCGCTTAGAACCGTCGAAAGCTCTAACAATGATATTACTGGGCTTTAGGGCCAAACCTTCACAATCCAATCTGTCCAATGCTTTCTTTGGTAGGACATTTAAAGATGAACCGGTATCAACCAGAACGTGAGCAAGAGTGGTTCCTCTGCACTCCACCGAGACATGCAGCACATCATTATGCTTTCTTCCCTTAGATGTTAGATCGGCATCAGAAAAGCCGAGACCATTGTCGGCTGTAAGGCTGGCTACACACTCTTGAAACTGATCTACAGAAGTTTCTTGAGGCACGTGCGCCGTCTTTAGGAATTTGATCAAGGCTTTGGCATGAGCCTCGGAGCAGAGCAATAGAGCCAGCATAGAGATTTTTTAAGGGGTTTTCCCCAGCTGCTCTACAACGTCATAGTCACTTTTCTTAATTATCTTTAAAATCTCCTCCATCTCCTTTTGGGTGGTCTCGGGGATAACCAAAGTCTGAGCCCTCGTCCTGATGGGCGCTTCTTGGATCCCCTTACCTTTATCAGCAGTAACAGAAGAGGGTATAACTTCGGTAACAATTTCTTCAATCACTGGACTTCACACAAATATCTTGACTGGCACAGGAGCACTTGAGGGTCTGAAGATTGCCCTTGGAGGAGCAATCTCCGGAGAGAAGATTCTTCTGCTACGAGTGATCTTACTTGTCCCCGCAATGTTTCCTATGTCAGGAGTTTCTTCATTGGAACTTTCTTCGACTGATTTGATCTGCTTAACACCTTGGTAGAAGATCTCTCCTCCATAATTCCACGGTATTGTCTTGTTGGGCTTATATGGGATAGGCCCCGGCATAGTAATCTTCAGCGGTACAAACTTTGGATCGGGTGTAATCCTAACAGGTCTTTTAGGGACCTTGGAAAGATTGTCAAAAATGGTGGTTATAGCAACATCATTGATTGGAGTAACAGGAGTAACAGGAGTGACATGAGCCTTCTTGAAGAGGATTTCTTGAGTATCCATCAGGCGTTGGATGCCTGATTTCAACAGTGGACAGTTGGATTGCAACGTCGAACATAGGTAACAATCTTTTTCACAGCCTGGAAAAATCTCGACTTTCAACAGATTCATCTTGATCATTGGCAACAGAATCATTAGGTCATCAACAGCAGTAACATGAATATCTTCTACAATGGCATAGACATTGTGACCATGTTTTGGCATAGGAGGGGATATCACATTAGGTTTTTCGGGTGCGTCGAATTCTACCTCCTTGGCATCTATTAAATCTTGGATCTTGTTTTTGAGGGCCCAGCAGTTATTGGTGTCGTGCCCCACACTATCGGAATGATAGGCACACTTATCATTGGCACGATAAAGAGGGGAAGTTGTATTCAGATTTTGTGGCGGATCTTTCAAGGTTGCAAGGTTCAGCTTCAAGAGATGGGGGAGGACCTGGGTAGACATCATATTGATCCGAGTGAATTGCCGTTGTGGCCTTTCCACCCTGGTTTGGTTAGCTCTGGGTTGACTGCTTCGAGGTTGATCGACTGAGGAGTTCTGGATCATCACAGCCCCTACCGCTGGTCGATGCTCCATTCTTCCCTGATTTCTATGGGTGTAAATAGCAGAAGCTTCTTTCTTGGCTGGGAAGGTCTTCTTGATAGCAATGGAAGCCGATGTATCCTTCTGAATTTTACCACTCTTAATGCCAGCTTCGACCCTTTCACCTGTCAGAATTAATTCGGTGAACCCTGTAGATGAGCTCCCGATCAAGTGATTAAAGAATGGACCTGACAGGGTCCCGAAAAACATATCAACAAGTTCCCTTACAGACAATGGTGGCTGCACCCTTCCAGCCAAATCCCGCTACTTCTGGGCATACTCCTTAAAGCCTTCATTAGAAACCATACCCATACTCTGTAGTTGAGTACGAGTAGGGGCTAAATCTGCGTTATACTGATATTGTCGGTAGAAAGCAGCAGCCAAATCCTCCCAGTTATGTACATCAGATCTTTCAAGTTGGTAGAACCAGTCCAATTGCGTATCCGACAAACTATCTTGAAAAAAGTGGACCCATAGATCCTTATCAGAAGAGTGAGGTTGGATCTTTCTGACGTAAGACCGCAGATGCATCTTCGGGCAAGACAAACCATCGTATTTAGAAAATGTAGGTACCTTGAATTTGGGGGGAATGACGATCCCAGCTACCAACCCTAGTTCTTTGAAATCTAGCCCGGGTACCCTTTGTACCTCCATGGCTGCCAGCCGATCTTCTAGATTCTTATACTTATCGTCCGCCGGAGGGTACTGCTGTTCAGAGTAATCTTCATCCTCTTCCTCTTCTTCTTCTTTAGCTTCAGACTCGGAGGGCATTGCAACTTCCTTTCCTTTACCAACCCCTTCGTCAGACGTCGAGGGGAAATCAAGGACCCTTCTAGCCTGGTTCTCAAATCTCCTTCCCATAGTGGCCACACCAATTCTTTTCTTTTTCTTCTTTTCTTTTTCCTTTTCCTTCTCTATCAGTGCTTTAAGGTCCTCTTGAACCTTTGCCAAGTTCATGAGGAGTTGTTGGAATTGGGAATTATGTGCTTGCAGATCTTTGACCGTCTGCTCTATATCCATCTTACTAAAATAAACAGCAGAAAGATAAGGAAACCTGGTGTGAAGACCTGTTTATGCATATGATGAATGATATGTATTCATGTAATGCATTCAAGGATTCATAAATTCAAAGTTGTTACAAACAAAAAGAACACACGTCATATTAATAAGAAGAAATTTGTTAGTACATAAATGCCCCATGGGCAAAATATTACAAAATTCTTAATGTAAAAAGACGTTGCGCATCCTCTTTGGTGCGATGTAGGTGTTGAGATTATGCTCTTCCTGGAGTTGACGGGTAAGTTCCAAAACCTTCTTCTCACTGGCGTAGAAGCTGGCTTCAAAAGTATTCCGTTCTTCCTTGAGTTGTATCCAACTCTTTTATAATTCTTCCAATGATGTTGGCATGTCTGGATGTAGGAGGGTGTATGGAACCTCTCCTTCCGTAACAGGCTCTTTGATCATAGGTAGAGTGTAGGGGTAGGGCATCATAAGACTCTGGGCTCGGGTTCGTACCCACTTGAGATAAGGCTCAAGGGGGATAGAATTCTTGTGCCCCAGTGTCTTACTATCCACTTTGTTGGTCATCCTCCAAGCTCGGATAAACCTTTGTCGAAGTCCTTGAGCGTCGTTGTCGAAGTCAAAAAGCAAGTCTGGAATCAACATGTCATGAGGGTCATCCCTTCGGGCATACCCAAATTGTCTCAGAGCTAAACAGGGGTTGTAGGTAATGCCTCCCCTAATGCCAAGTAATGGGACATTAGGGAATTCTCCGCAACGATCGATAATGATGACATTTTCTCTGGACCGAGAACACCAATGAACATCAGAATGTGTAAGGGTCATCAATCGTTGTGACCACCTCAAGCCTTGTTCATTCTTCAAGACTGATTGGGGAAGGTGAGAAATAAACCACCTTGCTAGAAGAGGAGTACAGCACATGAGAACACCTTTTTTCCTCATTGTTCGTGTGTGAAATGAGTGTAGGATGTCCCCAAGCAATGTAGGCACAGGATTCCGAGATATGAAAATCTTGACAGCATTCACATCTATAAGCTGATCAGGGTTTGGGAACAAGACCAACCCATAGATGAGAAGTGCTACAATCTCCTCAAAAGCTTGTAGATCTAGAGAATTCCAGCAGTCTTGTGCCTTCTCAAACAGAAACTTTGACAAGAAACCCTTGACACCACTTCTGGTTTCCCAATAACCTTTGATATCAGATGGTTGAAAGTGTAGGGCTTGAGCAACATCTTCAGGCTTTGGTTCTATTTCCGTACCGTTGTAGGGTAGTTGATGGAGAATAGGAATCCTCAGGAGTTGAGAAAATTCCTCCAAAGTAGGCACTAGTTGGTAATCAGGAAATGTAAAGCAATGGTGTAGGGGGTCAAAGAACTGGAAGAGAACTTTCACCATGTCTTCTTAAATGTTGGAGTTGACCAAGCTGAGAAGTCTACCATGTCTTTCGCTGAAGGGGGAATTCTCTAGAATCTTGGAAGTAAGCTCCTTGATTTGAGGAGGGATTCTCACAAGGTTGACCTGGATTGTTTTCCTGCGAAGAGATTCCATAACCTATAAAACAGGAACAAAGATGAAGATCCAAACCCTTGAAATAGTTAGTAAATGCATATGATGCTTTATGATGTCCATGATGTATGCACAAGTATATGCACAAGCAAATCACATAAGATCCTAGTTTCAGGCTTGCATGGGGTTTCATAGGTAAGTACCCTCTTGAAGTTAGTTGCTCAACCTGTCCTATAAATAGTAACCGGGTTCTAAGGAGCTCAATATCACTGGATTATTTTCTGTGTTCATTGTTTCAGTTTAGCCACTTAACTGGCGACCAAAATATTCCAAGAAAACAACCCTCAATGAGTGTAGTATCGAGTATCTACCAACTTTAGACTGCACCAAAGCCGGTCATCTCACTACCCCTAAAAAGGCCAAGATGGTCAAGTAAAGGTTCTGAGAGTTTATTAGTGCTTCATGACATCACTCAGCGGCCCCGTATTCTCTTTGATTGACTCAAAGGCTACCGGTACTCACAAATATGTCGCACTAATATAGCTATTGCTTCAACCATGTTGGTATACCCCGCATAGTTTCCACAACGTATTGCTATTTACCTATGAATGTTTCCCAAAAATCCGGGTGGAGGATTCAAACCCAAACAACATAACCAAATGTAAAGCAATCAAAGCAAACAAGATAAGCATGTAAAGGTGATCTAAACCCTAAGGTTACTCCACTTTCACAATATTCCCCAGCAGAGTCGCCAGTTCTGTGATACGGTGGGAGAACTGACTTGAGGTTTTGCGTTTCTGTTCGCAAATGTTTCAGTTTAGCAAGAGTCGCCACCGACTTTTTATTTTATCCAAAGGAAAGGTCAAAAAGCACAGGAAAGACCTTTGAGATGTTTTCTTGGGTTCGGGGAGTAGATTATGAAAAGGGAAGGTACAATCACCATTTTCATCCATGGTTATCCATGGGCTCTTAGTTACTTGTTTAGATCACTTGCTTTGCTTTTCCAATTGTTTGAAATGGTGCTTTGTGTGTGGTTTTGAAAATATTTTGAAAAGAGGCCATCGTTGTGGCAACCTTTGTTATGATTCTTATTTGAATATATACAAAGGTGTTTGTCTTTTGAAAAGATGTTTCAATGTTTGAAAGTTTGATTTGGGAAATGTTTTGAAATTGTGTTGTGAGGTGTGTTTGAAAATAGCAAGGATGTTTTGTAAGTTTTGATCGAGTAACTAAGAGTTGTCTACCCTATTTTACTCAAAGATCTTTCCTATACGTTTTTAACCCTTTTGACAGTGTTGTTTTACCATTGCATTTGATAAACAACCTTGTGTTTGGATGTTAAACAGGACAGGCGCGGGTCATCGTATTGACCATGATAGCAATTGTGTTAAGTATTTTTTGCAGATTTTTCCGAGGGACTAGATCATTTTGTATAGGTAACCAAGATAGCATCATCGAGGGACTATGATCTTTTGTTTTGTTTTTGTTTTGCCAAAGTACTTAACATGCATAACATGGCCAATTTTAAAGGCAACAAGTGGATGAAACCCTAGGGGTGTTATGTGTGCATTGTGTTGTCATTTTACATGCTTTTTGTCTTTGCATTAGTCAAGTTATTTGTTTGATTTTGGATTTTTGCATACAAACCCTAATCTCTAATCATGGCATAATTGAAAGCATAAATGCGTAAAAGTAAATCTACCACTATTACAACATGATTATGGGGAGAGGGATACAATTTTTGAATGGGGATTATTTGGCAAGAAATAAAAACCCTAATTTTACTATTACATCTAAATTGAATCAATGGCATAAATAATAAATGAATAATATTTAAATAAACAAATTATATAAATACAAAATATTATGAATATGCAAAAAATGTTTATGTTTATTTTTCTATGTATGTAAAAAATGTTTAATGTAAAAATAAAGAAATAAATAAAATATTTTTTTTTATTAAGGGTAAAACCCTAATTTTCTTTTTAGAATGTAAATATATTGACTATATTATTTATATACAATAACATAAAATAATGTATATACAAAAATAAAATATATTTTAGAGAAAGTATTATTTTAAGTATAAATAATAATAAAGAATAAAAGTATAATATTTTTATGTTTTTATTTTCAAGTGTTTATAAAAATATGTATATGTATATTAATTACATTAATTATGTATAATAAAAATAAAATAAAATATATACAAGACAAAATATATTTAGAACAATATTTTGTTTAGTGCAAATAAAATAAAGAATAAAAAATAAAAGTATAATAGTATTATATATTTATTTTCAAGTTTTCAAATAAATAAAAGTATATACTATTAAATCATTATTTTCATGTCTAAAAAATAATAAAATAATAAAAATAAATATGAAAATTTATGAAAATATTTTGGGGTATTTTTATGTTTAGGAAAATATAAAATAAAAATCAGAAAATGAAAATAAAATAAAAAATATAAAAGTATAAAGAAATTGGGCCAGGTGGGTGCATTCAGCAAAAGGGGGTGTTAGAAACAAAAGAACCAAAGCCCAGCCCAAGCCAGACTTCATCTTCAACCTCTCTTCAAAATTTCGCGCGCCCTGTACCAAACATGAACAACCTGCATACGAGCTCTAATGCAAAAACACATAACATCAAAGTTGTAGGGTTTTCCAAGACGAATTCAACCATATAAAAAACTTGTCCTAACTCTCAAAGACCAGAGAGAATTTCTCTGGCCCTAAATCTTAACCTATTTTTTTCAGGATGTTCATGGACCAAATTCTCTTAGCATGCTTAACTAAAATGAAAACTGAGCATATGTACAGCTTCATAGCTATGAATACTAAATTTCTTATTCACAAACCTAAACCTAATTGTTCCTAAATAGAGAGATAGGAAGTTGATAAAAACCTGTTTCAGTTGACTTCGTGTCTGACAATGTGGAGCTTTTCAATGAGGCCTGAGATGTTTGGGAGCTTGCTTGAACTTCCCCTGACCTTCTCCAATGCCTAGCTTGCCTTGAATGTGCTTGAACAAGCCTACAGAACTCAACCTACACAAGCTGAAATCAAAAATGGCAAACCTTGTAAATGGAGTTACAATTAGTGTTTAAGGGTTGGGATAGCTTGGATATGTTGTATGGAAGGTGTTTGAATTAGTTTGAGACAAAATGCACGAGGGATTTGAGTTGTGGAAATCAAACTGCATGGAGTGCCCTGGTTTGTCAAATGAAGATGATTTTGTGCTATGGGAGGTTTGAAGGCTCAAAGGGTCGTGTTTCTGGCTCAAAGGGATGTGAGAAAAATGTTCCAAATGTTTGCAAAAGTTGGTTTTCACAGATGTTCAAGTTGTGTGATATTGGACATGTTTCTTGTATATGAAGCAAAAGTGGACAAGTGATGCAAATCAGGCTTGTACAGGCTATCCATCAGCTTGCATACTATGCTCTTGGCCCCTCAAGTTGGTGGATTTGATTTGCTGCATAAGATATGGCTCAATGCTCAAGGATGTTGTTTTGACATAAAGCAAAAATTAAGCAAAAATGGCAATGTTGCTTTTTCTATTTAAGGATTAATCTTGTGTGCAATGCTCTAATGACCAAAACAAAACCTTAGACCAATGGATTTGCATTTAATTATTGAGTATTAAATGGTTTTGATGCCTGTAATCTAGTGTAAAGCAAACTGATTTGAATTTGCAACTTGTATCAATATGAACATACCATGGATGAAAAGTGAGTTTTTGCCAACTTCAAGCCTTCGATTCTCCCTAACCACAAATGAGTTTGGAGAGTTCTTGGACTTTTTAGAAAGCTTGCAACATGCTCTACATTCCATATTCGAAATGCAATTTGAGATTCCAAGTGGAACTATGTGAAAAATGGCCATGAAGATAGGTCAAAATCCTGCCTAAACTAGGGCAAAATTTCACAAAGTTAAAAGTTTCATGGACCCTTGTTCCAAAATTCATAACTTGAGATCCAAGCTTCTTTTGAGAAAACTTTGTGAATCAAAGTTGTATACTTTGTGGAGGAATACAACATTCATGTCGGAAGTTTTGTTTGAATCCAATTGCATTATGGTGAAAATGTTGGGCAAAATTAGGAAAAATTAAGAAAATTTCATAACTTAGAAAAATTCTAAGTTATGAAATTTTTCAACTTTAAACCCTAATTTGCAAAATTGGGTTTCTTGATGAACAAGTTTCATGTTTTGACACATATTGATGAAAAATGACTCTTGGCACTTGATTTTGACCAAAAAGTCAAAGTTTGACTTTTTAGTGTACAGTCAAATTTTGATTTGTTGACTGAAAAATTCATCTATCAATCCAATGCATTTGAGATCTTTTGAACCTTTTGAATAGGTCAAGATGATGCCATTGAGTCCTTAATTACATGCTTAAACTCAATTTGCCATTGGCTAAGTCAAAAATCAGAAATTGCCCTTGTGCAGTCAAAAACCCTAAAAATGACCATTTTGCCCTTTTGGTGATCTGATCAAATTTCTTGTAGAGTTGTGGTCCAAACTTGATCAAATGGTTCATATGAGTTCATAAGGTTGATGTGGGTCAAAATTTATGAAGTTTGACTGTAAATTGGCCATAGTTGACTTTTTCCCCAATACAGCTGATTTCTATGTCAATTGTCCAATTGACTGGGCAAAAATTTGATTCAAGGCTTGAAACTTGGTATGGACAATCTTATAAGTCCAAAATGAAGTATGAAAGTCATTTTGAGCATTGTAAGTCCAAAAATCCCTATGCAAACTCAAACCCTAATTCAGGTCAAAAGTGCAAGGAGATGTCTTGAGCAGTGCAAAACCCTAATCTGGTCTTGAGTTCAAAGAGCCTTGTGATGAGAAATGTTGAAAAATGAGAGGGAAAATTTTGGGGTACAACAATAAGTATGAATTTATGA
Organism: Vicia faba; assembly: GCA_948472305.1. NCBI lineage: Eukaryota > Viridiplantae > Streptophyta > Magnoliopsida > Fabales > Fabaceae > Vicia > Vicia faba. Next base: position 28,486,342 of record OX451739.1, read on the forward strand.
AAGTATCAAATTCTGACCTAAATGTTTCAGCAAGTTCAAACTCAAAATTCTCCATGCTCAAGCAACATAAATGAAATCTATGGACATATATAGTTTTAGGGCAATGATATCTATATTCTATCTTCACAAATGCAAGCCTAACCATGCCTAAATAATGAGATATAAGTTCAAGAAAAATACCTCAAAACTGGAAATCGTGAAATAAGTTTTAGCTTGTTTCAAGTGATGGTGATGATCAGGTTAGCTTCCTTGAACCTCTAGGAAGCTAATGCAATAGCTGGCTTGAACTGAAAGTGGCTGGAATGGTCTGGAGAAGTCCAACTGCAATGCTCTGTTTTTGAACTTGGAAGTTGATGAAGATGATGTTACAGTCATTTAACAGGGACAGGGATGGTTTGTATTTGATGTGAGGAAGCTTTTGAAACTGAAAGACCAAGAAACGCACGAGGGAAATGGAAGCTTGAAGTTCTTGGTCAGAATGTGCATCAATGGTGGTTTGTGATGCAGTTCTGAGTTTTTGGGGAGTTTTGGAGCTTGTGTCTTCATGGGTTAGCTTGAAAATAACTTGTACATATGTATGGAAAAGGTTGTGCACTTGAGAGGGTCAGAAGCACAAGATATAGACTTATGGCTATGTTACTTGATTTTGAAGAAAAGTGAAAACAAGGTTTCAAGGCATAGTACAAGCACGAATTGAGTTTATGGGAGGCTCTAAACATGTTGCTTTTGCCTTTGACATTGCTTGTGATCAGAAGGAACAAGTGCAAGGCTTTATGCATTGACTTTGTGATTAAAGCTTCTTTACAAGAATGAAATGGTAACTTTGTGCCATAAATGGAAAGGCAACTTGGATAATGGCTCAAGTGCTTGGATCAAACTCTAACAGCTATGTAAACATTTAATTATGGAGTGACAAACAATTTTTAGGCCTGTAAAGCAAATACTATGCATCCTAGCTATGAATTGGTCAAGTGTTCATCATAAATTCTCCCTTGTAAATCAAGAATAAAACCCTAACTTCATCTCTTCGATTCTCTTAGCTCAAGCATGATCTTAATGAGTTCTTGGACATTTTGGAAATCTTGTAACATCCTATAAAACCTTTATGTTTACCATTTTTGAAAATTACTCTTGGAACTATGTGAAAAATTGCCATGAAGTTAGGTCAAAATCCTGCCTAAACTAGGGCAAAATTTCACTAAGTTTCCAAGTTTCATGAACATGTATTCAAAAAATCATAACTTTAAATCCATGAATTTCTAGGAGAATTTATGTTCTATAATGTTTTAGATCTCATTGAGATCTACAACTTTCATGTTGAAAGTTTCCTTTGAATCATCTTCATCATGGTGAAAAATTGGCTTAAAGTTGTGAAAAAATATGAAGTTTCCAACACTTAGAAAAATTTCTAAGTTTAGAAATTTTGACTTTTCAAAATGAAATCTTGATTTTTGATTTCTTGATGAAAAAGTTTCATATTTTGACATGTTTTGATGAATTGTGATCTTTGATACTTGATTTTGACCAAAAAGTCAAAGTTTGACTTTTCAGTGTGAAGTTGACTGAAAATTAACTATCAATCAATTGATCTTGAGAAATGTTTTGGGTCATGCCATTAGGTCAAAATGATACAATTGAATCCTTGAGATCATGTCTCCAACCAATCAACCATTTGCTAGGTCAAAAAATCAGAAATTGCCCTTTCTCAGTCAAAACCCGAATTTTGACCATTTTGCCATTTTGATGATCTGATCAAATTTCTTGAGGAATTATGGTCCAAACTTGATCAAATGACATATATGAGTTCATAATGTTGATATGAATCAAAATTTATGAATTTTGACAGTAAATTGACCATAATTGACTTTTTCCCCAATACAACTGATTTTTAGGTCAACTGATCAATTGACTGAGCAAAAATGTGATCCAAAACTTGAAACTTATCATGAGCAATATTGAGAGTCTAAAATGATCCATGAAAGTCATATGGGGCATTAAAATTTCAATTGTCCTTGTGCAACCTCAAACCCTAATTTTCAGTCATTAGTGTTTAAGGAGGTGCCTTGAGTTGATCAACCGTAGTGCAGTCTTGAACCAAAAGAGATCTTGTGAGAGATTACTTGATAAATGAGAGGGAAAATTTTGGGGAACAACAGCTTCCCTTGTTCAATATTCTTAAACCTGAAGAGTTAGATTGGCAGATCCGCCATTCGTGACTTGAAGGTGAAAGATGATTGAACACTAGAGTGCCCAGAAATTTGCACTCGAAGATGGATTGTGAATGGGCTTATAGATGCAATTTGGAGGAATGTTGGTAACACTAGAAGAAGTATCAACATAAATCTCTTGTTGATTTATACTAAAAACTTGATATTTTACCTGTGAGAAAAAGAGTTAGTAAAATGCATATGTATGCATGATGTTCACCAGATGTGGTATTATGCTAAATGCATCGTGTATGTACATGATATGATGTATGAATGTGAGATGTATGTTTTTGTCCGAGAAAATAAATCCCTGACTGTTGCTGAGGAAATTCTGGGAGGTTGAATCCCTGATTACCGTTGGGGATGAAGAATATACATAACTTCAAACTTTGTTGAAAGGATTCTTCTGCTAGGGAATTTCTCTTGAATGTTAGTTGTTATCTGGTCAGATTCAGGCTTCACAACTTGCTGAGATTGAGGAAGTCAATTGCTATCTGGTCGGATCTAGGCTTCACGGTAACTTACTAGGGAAGAAATAAATTAACTGTTATCTGGTCGGATTCCAGGCTTTGCAGAAAATTTCTTGAAATTAAAATGTTATCTGGTCGGTTCCAGGCTTCACAACAACTTGTTGGGGATAAGGAAGTTAACTATTATCTAGTCGGATCCAGGCTTTACAGTAACTTGAAGTGGTAACTACTATCTGGTCGGGTCCAGGTTTCATGGTTTTTTAGAAAGTTGTACCATTATTTGGTCGAGTCCAGGCTTCACAGTGTCTCTCTGGAAATCACAGTTAATTATATCTGGTCGGGCTCCAGGTTTCACAATAGCTTGCTGGAAAATTGATATCTGGTCGGGTTCAGGCTTTGCAGATTTATGAGGTTGATGAGATCAATTGTTATCTGGTCGGGTCCAGGTTTCACAAGAAATTGTTTGGGGATTTAGTTGTTATCTGGTTGAGTTCCATGTTTCACAACGAATTTCTGAGGGTAATTACTATTTGGTCTGATCCAGGCTTCACAACAACTTGTCGGGGTAGGGGCAAACTCTACTGGGGAAAAGAAGTTAAACCTTGGTCTGGTTGAGTCCAAGTTCTTCTATATTTTAAAGAGTTAAATTATTATCTGGTCGGGTCCAGGTTTCATAGTATTTGAAAAATTACACTATTATCTGGTCGGATCCAGGCTCTATAATGACTTGAGAAGTTGACTATTATTTGGTCGGGTCCAGGCGTCATAGTAACTTGAAAATTGTGCTAATATCTGGTTGATTCCAGGCTTCATAGTATCCTTTGGAGATAGTAAAGGTTTCGTTGATGACTTTACTGGGGATTAGGGGTTGTGGCCATATGATTTGCACTAGTCTGAAAGGCAAACTTAAGCGGGGGAATGTAGACTCGGTCAGGGAGGACAGACTCAGTTTGGGGTGAATACACTCAATTGGGGGTAACAAGTTCAGCTGGAGAAGATAGACCAAGCTAGGGAATTTTGTACCCGGCTAAGGAATTATGCTATTCATTGTTTGTTGGGGAAATAAACCCTTTTGGGGAAATAAACCCGGTTAATAAACTACTGAAGAGGTGAGTTCTTTTTAGGAACAAATTCACAAGGCTTCTACTTGTAGGCTCAACTTAGCTGGGGAGAGTGCTGCCAAGAGATTGAGACTCTGGCTGGAGATTGGTCTATTGTAGCCAATCCGCGGGGGATAATGTTAATAAAATAACTATGTGGGGATATTCCAATATACATTAAAGAGATGTTTGCTACTTCTTAGAAGGTCACACGTGCCAAACAGTTTTAATTATGTTCATATGCATATGTTCGTTCAATTTTAGTCATTGGACACATTTTCATTCAAAACAAAGGTAGGAAGTTTGCACTTCAAAGTATATTGTATTGATATTTTGCCCATGAATAGGCATTTTTTTGTACAAAGAGACAAAGATCCTAGTAAGAGGAAAACATCGAAAGGGAAACAAAATTGAAAACAAAAACAAATAGCCTTGTGAAATGATCTTATTGCCTTCCAACTCTACTATTGCCCCAATGTCTTTGAATGCCCCTTTCCGTTGACAGAAATTGATTGGATTGATCTTGGACCATTTGAACCCGGATATTGGTGATAAAGTTGATTGAGGTGAATCCACGGGACATAGTCATACGCTTTCAATCCTTAACTTTTGCTTGTACCTCCCTTTCGGGTTTTCAGCCCACCAGGATACCCATTTTTGCCCAAGTCGCCCTTTCGGGTTTTCAACTTGTCGTGTGTATAATTCTTTTGCACATATCCCTAATTTTTTCCCAAACTTTTGGTTTATCTGGATGCCCTTATTTTGTCCAGGTGTGTCAACCTAGCGAGTCTCTTATGCGTAGTATTTTTTAACTATGTCCGCGTTTATAAGATGTGGGAAGTCTTCACCATCCATGGTAGTCAGCATCATAGCATCGCCAGAGAACACTCTCTTGACAACAAATTGCCCTTCGTAGGTGGGAGTCCATTTGCCTCCGGGGTCGCCTTGTGGTAAAATGATGTGTTTTATCACCAAGTCACCAGCTTGATATACTCGAGGCTTGATCTTTTTGTTGAAAGCCTTGATCATCCACTTTTGGTATGTCTGAACATGATAAACAATAGCCAATCGTTTTTCATTGATCAAGTTCAGCTGATCCAATCTCGTCTGAATCCACTCGTCTTCACCTAAGCCTGCCTCATTCATAATCCTCAGCAAGGGAATCTGAACTTCCACTGGCAAAACAGCTTCCATGCCATAGACTAGAGAAAAGGGAGTTGCCCCAGTTGATGTTCTAGCTGAAGTGCGGTAGCCATGTAGAGCAAATGGCAACATCTCATGCCAATCCTTATAGGTTACTACCATTTTTTGCATGATCTTCTTGATGTTTTTGTTGGCCTCTTCGACTGCACCATTCATTTTCGGTCTATATGGAGAATAATTATGATGCTTGATCTTAAACTGAGTGTAAAGCTCAGTAATCATAGCATTGTTAAGGTTAGTCCCATTGTCGGTGATGATCCTTTCAGGGATACCATAGTGGCAGATGAGGTTGTGTTTGATGAATTTGGCTATCACATTTTTGGTGACTGAGGCAAAAGAGGCAGCTTCGACCCACTTGGTGAAATAATCAATAGCGACTAAAATGAAGCGATGTTCGTTGGAAGTGGTTGGCTTGATTTATCCAATCATATCAATGCCCCACATTGCAAATGGCCAATGAGCGGTCATAATGTTCAGAGGGATAGGAGGCACATGGACCTTGTCAGCATAGATTTGGTATTTGTGATAAGTCCTAGAATGTTGATGGCAATCAGTCTCCATTATTGACCAATAGTAGCCAGCTCTCAAGATTTTCTTGGCCATTGTATGTCCATTTGAGTGAGTACCAAAGAGTCCATCGTGCATGTCTTCCATGATTTCCTCTGCCTCCTTCTTGTCCACACATCAGAGTAGAGTAGAGTCATGGTTGTGCTTGTACAATATCTCGTTGCTTAGGAAGAATTTAGCTGCAAATCTTCGTAAGAACTTTCTGTCATTGTTGGATGCTCCCTCAGGATACTCTTGTGCTTCAAGATATCTCATCACCTCGTGGTACAATGACTTTTCCGCGTCAGTGTCAAGCTCACAACAATGTACAAGTTCGTCGAATCTTTCAATTGTAATCATAGGGGCCTCGTTATCCCATCTAACCTTGAAGGTTGAAGACATGGTTGCCAAAGCGTCAGCCAACTGATTTGCTTCCCTAGGGAAGTGCTCAAAAGTGATTTCTTCGAAGTAGGGGATTAGGGATAGCACAAGTTCCTTGTAAGGGATGAGATTAGGGTGCTTAGTGTCCCAATCTCCTTTTACTTGGCTAATCACTAGAGCAGAATCCCCAAACACATTCAAATGCTTAATCCTCAACTCAATGGCAGCTTCCATACCCAAGATGCATGCTTCGTACTCAGCCATATTGTTTATGCAATCTAAGCATAGTCTGGAAGTGAATGGAGTGTGGAAACCTTCAGGAGAGATGATTACAACAACAATTTAGTTACCCAAGGCGTTGGAAGCCCCATCGAAGACCATAGTCCATCGGGATACTTGTTTAGGTCTGTCATATGGTCCAGGTTTCGCACAGTCGGTTACTAGCATGATGTTCTCGTCAGGGAAGTCGAAGTTCATAGACTTATAATTATCCATAGCTTGATAGGCCAAATGATCTGCTAGTACGCTTCCTTTGATGGCTTTTTGTGTAGTGTATTGGATGTCGTACTCGGTTAAGATCATTTTCCATCTGGCTATCCGTCCATAAAGGGTAGGTTTCTCGAAAATGTACTTGATTGGGTCCATTTTCGAAATCAACAAAGTGGTATGAGTCAACATATACTCTTAGTCGGCGAGCAGCCCATGCCAGAGTGCAGCAAGTCTTCTCGAGCAGTGAATATCTAGTTTCACAGTCGGTAAACTTTTTGCTTAGGTAATAAATAGCATGCTCTTTTCGGCCAGACTCGTCATGTTGGCCCAAAACACACCCCCATGGAGTTCTCTAGTACTGTCAAGTACATGATCAAGGGTCTTCCTTCAACTGGAGGCATGAGAATAGGAGGTTCTTATAGATATTCTTTGATCTTGTCGAAGGAAGCTTGGCATTCATCATTCCATTTGACTACTTGATCTTTCTTCAAGAGTTTAAAGATTGGCTCACAAGTAGCAGTCAAGTGAGATATGAAGCGGGCGATGTAATTGAGACGACCCAAGAATCCTCTAACTTCCTTTTCAGAATGAGGGGCTGGCATTTCTTGGATAACCTTTACCTTGGCAGGATCAACTTTAATGCCTTTATTGCTGACAACAAAACCTAGAAGCTTTCCAGATCGTACTCCGAATGTGCATTTGTTAGGGTTCAACCTTAATTTGTACTTTTCAGCCTTTCGAATAGTTTGTACAGGTGACCAAGATGTTCCTCTTCAGTTTGTGATCTGGCAATCATATCATCCACATATACCTCTATTTCATGATGAATCATGTCATGAAACAAAGCTACCATAACTCTCTGATATGTTGCGCCTGCATTCTTCAATTCGAACGGCATTACCATGTAGCAGAAGGTGCCCCATTGCGTAACGAAAGTAGTCTTCTCCATGTCTTTGGGAGCCATCCTTATCTGATTATAGCCGGAGAAACCATCCATAAAAGATAAGACTTTATGCTGAGTTGTATTATCAACTAAGACGTCAATGTGTGCTAGAGGGAAGTCATCCTTGGGGCTTGCCCTATTCAGATCCATATAGCCTTTGCACATGCGAACTTTTCCATCCTTTTTCGACACTAGCACCACATTGGCAACCCATTAGGGATAGGATGTCACAGTTAGGAACCCTGCATCAAACAGTTTCATTACTTCAGCTTTGTTCTTCTCACACATATCAGGCCTCATGCGACGAACCTTTTGTTTGATGGGAGGACAATCTTCTTTTATCGGCAGACGATGAACTACGATATCGGTATCCAACCCAAGCATATCTTCATAAGACCAAGAAAATACTTCCACATAATCATGCAACATCTAAACTAACATGCTCTTGACATTGTCTTCTAAGTTAGCGCCAATCTTGATTTCCTTCTTATCTTCCCCAGTACCCAGATTGATGACTTCAACTGACTCTTCGTGCGGCTGAATAGCTTTTTCCTCTTGTAATAGAAGTCTGGCTAATTCTCCTGGTATGTCACAATCTTCCTCGCCTTCATATTCGGCTTGGTTAATTGGGCATTCAAAGTCATAGTCAGCAATAGTAGAGTCATTGGCAATAGGATCCAGAGTGGATGAGGACCTGCAAGAATGTGTGTGTGCATGTAAGATACATGGCTATTTTTTTGAAAATGTATTTGAAATAAAAGAAAGATAATGAACACAAATATTTGAATGCAAAAGAGTCCAGTGTACTGAATGATCATATGATTAGATGAACATAAATAAAACCCTTGACAAATGGACCAAAGTGCCCCGGGCCAGGCACATGGCTTAAAAGTTATTGTTGAATATTCCAGACAAAATGTTCTTGAATTGAAATAAAAGCAATAACAATTAGATTACTCCTCAATGAAGGAGATGGGCACAAAGTCCTTTGTATGCCAATTCTTCAGCTCTATTGTAGTGGGATACACCCAATCTTTAAATGCAGCTTCTTCATCAGAATCACCCACGACGTTGACTTCATGACTTCCAATACAGAGAGGTGGCTTTCCAGCACGAGCATGCCTCACTTCCTTCTGAGCTTTGACGGTGAAGCCCAAACCAAACTTGTCCACTTTAAATGGGATATCGAAGAGTTTCCCCCAAGCATCACAATTTCCTTATTCAATTACCACGCGAGCATCTTTGACTGAAACCATCTTTGGCACGGCTTTAATAGCTTTAGACTCATCAGAAGAACATTTGGTAGCAGCGATCATTGGTGGTACTACCTCAAAGGCTTGACACGAGGTCTCAATGAATTCCACATCCATCTCTACATACTTGAAAGAGTTAAGGTGGCTCACCATAAACTCTTCCTCACTATAGACGGTGATAATTCTTCCCTTGACTGGATATTTAAGCTTTTGATGGAGAGTTGAGGTTACTGCCCCAGCTTTATGGATCCACGGGCGACCCAACAGACAAGAATAGGCAGGACGGATGTCCATAATATAGAAGGTGGAGTTGAAGATTTGGGAGCCCACTTTGATTAGAAGATCTACTTCCCCATGAACAGTCCCCTTTGATCCATCAAATGCCCTTACAATGATATCACTTGGCTTTAAGACTAAACCTTCACAGTCTAGACGGTCTAACGCTCCCTTGGGTAATACATTCAGAGAAGAACCAGTGTCGACTAGCACATGTGCCAAGGTAGTCCCTTTGCACTCGAAAGAAACATGTACAGCTTTATTATGGTTCTTCCCTAATGGTGTTAAGTCAGCATCTAAAATCCCAAGCCATTATCAGCCGTCAGGCTAGCCATGCAATTCTCAAATTGGCCCGTTATTGTCTCATGGGGGACATGAGCTTTTTTCAGGAATTTGATTAATGTCCGAGCATGGGCATTGGAACAAAGCAGCAATGACAACATTGAAATCTTAGAAGGGGTTTGCCCCAACTGTTCCACAATCTTGAGGTCGCTTCTTTTTATGATCTTCAAGATCTCGTCCATCTCACGAGCGGAGGGCTCTCTATCAGCAACGTCCTTTGCGGGTACCTCAATCACATCGGGCTCAAAAACCTTCTCTTTCCCTCTTGTATCGGTACTTGGCTTGGCATCAGTAATACGGATGGGTGTCTTTGTAACAACTGGTGGTGAGATATTGGGTGAAAATATTCTCCCAGTTCTATTTACTTTTCTTGAGCTAACTATGTTACCAACATTGTCATCTTTGTCCTCTTCGATCCAAGCGTCTTATTTTATGCCGTGATAAAACACCTCAGCACCATAGTTCCATGGTACTACCTTGTTTGAAGAATAGGGAATCGGTCTGGGATTGGTAATTATTAAGGGAGAAATAGTGGGTTCATTTGAAATCCTAATAGGACCTTTGGAGGTGATCCTAAGAGGCTTGTTTGAGATGGTAATAATGGAGAGATCTTCACATTTGTTAGTCAAACTTTTGGCAAGTGGGGTCTTCTCAAATAGAATTTCATGGCTATCCATCAGACGTTGAATGCCTTTCTTCAGCCTTTCACATCCATTGAGTTGTCTTGTACAGCACACACAGTCTTATACACAGCCAAGGAAGATCCCAACTTTCAACAGATTGCTTTTGATTATATTCAGTGGAGTAGTCAATTCTTTAACAAAGGCAACAAAAATTGTATCTTCAACAGCATTAACACTCTTGTCATGCTTCGGTATTGGAGTGGTGATTACATTCAGAGTTGGAGGAGGATCAAACTCAATAGTCTTGTTATCGATCAAATCCCGGATTTTGTTCTTCAAGGCCCAACACTGGTCAGTCTCGTGCTCGGGGCTGCTTGAGTGGTAAGCATATTTAGCGTTCGGATTATACTTTGGCAAAGAGGTATCTGGGTTGGCAGGAGGGTCGCGCAATGTCACTAAGTTAGGCTTTAGCAAATGTTGAAGGGCTTGAGATAGTGACATGCCTAACCTCGTAAATTGTCTTCTCTGAGTTTCAAAACATTGGTGATTTGCAAATGGTCTTGGAGTATGAGTTGGATTGGATATTCGGACGGCATTGACAGATAGATGATCATTCTTCTTGGTACGGGCCATTGCCCCGTACACAGCATTGGCTTCCTTTTTTGCAACAAAAGGTTTCTTGACAGGATTTGAAGTAGAGGTAGATGCCACATAGATCTTCCCACTTTTGATGCCACTTTCAACTCTTTCACCGGTTAAGATTAATTTGGTGAAACCAGAAGAAGAGCAGCCAACCAACAGATTAAAGAAGGGACCAGATAAAGTGCCCATGAACATGTCAATGTTCTCCCTATCAGTCAAGGTTGGTTGAACCCTATTGGCGATGTCTCTCCGTTTTTGTGCATATTCTTTAAATCGTTCATTCTTTCCCATGGTCATATCTTGTAATTGAACACTCGTTGGCGCCAAGTCGGTGTTATACTGATACTGATGGTAGAAGGCGGTAGCTAAATCTTCCCAAGTATTGATACGGGATCCATCCAACTGATAAAACCATTCAAGTTGTGTTCCAGCCAAGCTCTCTTGGAAAAAGTGAACCCAAAGCTTCTTATCAGCAGTGTGCGGTTGTATCTTGCGCACATAAGATTTTAGGTGGTGTTTTAGACAAGAAACTCCATCGTATTTTGCAAAGATTGGTATTTTGAATTTGTGGGGAATGACTACCCCAGAGATCAAACCCAAATCATCAAAGTCTAAACCAGGGACGGCTTGGATTTCAACAGCTTTCAATATGTCTTCTAACTGCTTATATTTGATATCGGCAGGTGGATACTGCTCATCAAAATAATCATCATCAGATACTTGATCATTAACACAGTCAGCCTGAGTACTCTTGACCTTAACAATCTGGTTCTCTTCCTCTTCATGTGAGTCTCCTCCTACTGGGATTTGACAGACTATCTCCTTGAACCTTCTAGCCATGTTGAGTAGAGCTTTCTTCTTGGCTTCTTCTTAACGGCCAGCAAAGCCATCATATCTTGCTACCCCTTGGCTAGGGTCAGTAGAGTTTCCTAGAACTGGGAATTTTGGGCTTGGAGATCCTTCACAGTTTTCTCTAGATCCATCTTGCTGAAATAAATAGCAGAAAGATAAGGAAACCGGTTATGCAAAAACCTGGCATGTTATGATGCATGAAATATGTATATGCAAATGATTTCAAGGATTAATGAGATTTAAATTTGTATAGACAAAAGAATGAACAAACTTCAATTTTCATTAAAAAAAATAAGAAAGATTACATCATGCCTCTTGGGCTTACAAAATAACTCACTAAGATATAAAGACTGAACGCATTCTCTTCGGCGCGAGATAGGCGTTCACACTTTGCTCTTCTTGTAGATGCTTTGTAAGCTCCAAGACCCTCTTCTCACTAGCATAGAATTGGGCTTCAAAAGTATCACGTTCCTCCTTCAGCTGAATCCAACCCTTTTGCAAGTCTTCGAGAGAGGTAGGCATGTCGGGATGGAGGATAGTGTAGGGAACATCTCCTTCAACCACAGGCTTCATGATGACTGGTAAGGTGGAAGGATAAGGCATCACAAGTTTCTCATCTCGAGCTCATACCCACATAAGGTAAGGCTCAAGGGGAATGGAATTCTTGTGTCCCAGCGTCTTGCTATCCACCTTGTTCACCATCCTCCAATCTCGGATAAACCTTTGACGGTAACCTTGATCGTCATTATCATAGTCAAATACCACTCCTTGGATGAGCATCTCATGTGGACCATCCCTTCGGGCGTAACCAAACTGTCATAAGGCTAAGCAAGGGTTATAAGTGATACCTCCTCTAATTCCAAGTAAAGGTACATTAGGGAATTCTTCACAATGATCGACGATAGTAACATTCTCCAAAGATCTGGAACACCAACGAATATCTGAATGTCCGAGCATCATTAACCTATGGGACCACCTTGAACCTTGCTCATTTTTCAACATTGATTGGGGAAGATGTGAAATAAATCATCTTGCCAAGATAGGATTGCAACACATGAGGATACTTCTCTTCCTCATAGTGCGAGAGTGAAAAGAATATAGGATGTCTCCTAACAAAGTAGGCATCGGGTTACAAGACATGAAGATTTTGACGGCGTTTACATCTATGAGTTGGTCAGGATTTGGAAACAAAACCATCCCATAGATGAGAGGGGACAAAATTTCTTCAAAAGCTTGTAAGTCCAAGGAGTTCCAAAAATCTTGAGCTTTCTCAAATAAGAACTTGGCTAAGAAACCTTTGACACCACTCCTTGTTTCCCAATTAGTTATGACATCAGATTGTTGCAAGTGTAGGGCTTGAGCAATCTCTTCAGGTTTTGAATCTCTTTCTGTACCGTTGAAGGGTAGTTGATTGAGAATGGGAATCCTCAAGAGTTGGGAGAATTCTTCCAACGTTGGCACAAGTTGATAATCGGGAAAAGTGAAGCAATGGTGTAGAGGATCAAAGAATTGGAAAAGCACCTTCATCATATCTTCATCAGTGTTAGAGATAACCAAGTTCAGGAGGCGACCATGTCTTTCGGTGAATGAAGAGTTCTTAGGAACCCTTGATGCTAACTCTTTGAGTTGAGGAGGGATCCTTACGAGATTGACTTGAATGGTTTTCCTGCGAATAGAAGCCATATCCTATAAAACAGAACAAAGATAAATCCCAATAATCCTTAAAATGGTTAGTGAGAATGAGTATGATGTTATGATGTTTATGATGTTATGTACAAGTAAAAATATACAAACAAGGAAAATAAGTCCTTAGGTTTAGGCTTGCATGGAGTCTAATATGTAAGTACCCTCTTGAAGTTTAGTTGACTCAAACTTGTCCTAGAAATAGTAATCGGGTTCTAAGGGAGCTCAATATCACTGGTTTGTCTTCTCGGGCATTGTTTCAGCGCAAGCCTCTTTCACAGCGACCGAAATATCCCGAAAATCAAACCTCAATGAGTGTAGTATTGAGTATCTACTAACTTAAGACTGCACCAAAGTCGGTCATCTCACTATGTCCTAATGGCTAAGTTGGTCAAGTAAAGGTTCTAAAGTCAGTTAGTGCTTCATGACATCACTCATCGGCCCCGTATTCTCATTGACTACTCAAGGGCTACCGGTACCCACAAATATGTCACACTAACATAGCTATTTCTTAGACCATGTCGGTATACCCCGCACAATTTCCACAATGTATTGCTACTTACCTATAAGGTATCCCAAATTCGGGTAGAGGATTAAAACAAGCCCAAACAAGGAACTAAAATGTAAAGCAATCAAATCAAACGAAGAAAGCAAATAAAGGTGATCTAGCCCTAAGGTAACCCCAATTTTAAGTTCTCCCCAGCAGAGTCGACAGTTCTGTGATACGGTGGGAGAACTGACTTGGTTATTTTGCATTTTATCGCAAATGTTGCGGTTAGCAAGAGTCGCCGTCGACTTTTCTTTTATCCAAAAAGGAAAGGCTGAAAAGAACATGAAAGACCTTTGAGATTGTTTTCTGAGTTCGGGGGGTAGATTATGAAAAGGGAAGGTGTTAGCACCCTTTTCATCCATAGTTATCTATGGGCTCTTAGTTGCTTTTCTAAATCACTTGCTTTTGTTTGAAAATGTGCTTTGTGTGGTTTTTTGAAAGTATTTTGAAAAGACGCCATCGTTTAGGCAAACTTTGTGATAGTTCTCGTTCGTAAGAACGTATACAAAATGTTGAGCTTTTGAAAATGTTTCAAGTTTGGAAGATGTTTTAAAAGTGTTTTTGAAAGTGTTGGTGTTTGTTTTGAAAATTAGCAAGAGTGTTTGATTTGAAATTGAGCAAGCAACTAGGAGCAATCTACCTACTCAAAAGTCTTAGTTCATATCTTCCTTTCCTTTGATATTGCTATCTTACCATTGATTTGGTAAGAAGCCCTACCTTTGGATATAAAGGGACGGACGTGGGTCATCGTATAGCCATGATAGCAATGTTGTGAAATATCTTAGCGATTCTCTTTGAGGGACTAAGATCATTTTGAAAGACAACATTTGATAGCGTCATCGAGGGACCATGATCTTGTATTTTTGATTGCTTTTTGCTAAGATACCCCACATGCATAATATGGCCATTTTTGTTAAGGTAACAAAGTGAAATTGCCCTAAGGGTGCAAGTGTGCAAGTGTGTTGATTTACATGCATTATTTTGTCTTGAATTAGGGTTTGCTAACTTGTTGAGTTTATCTTTCCATATAAACCCTAATTTACTATCATTTACATATAAAGCAATAAATTGAGGGGAAAAATACTAAGTTATTACATCATTGGGAGAGGGGGTATACAAATATACAAATAAGGGGTTTGCAAGAAAATTTAATTTAATTAGGTATTACAACCATATTCAATATTGTACAAAATTGAAGATAAAATACAAGAATCCAAAATGGAAAAAGAAATGCTTTTTATTTGATTTTTATGAAAGGTTTTAACCTAAACCTAATTTGAGAAAATAATTAATAAAAAATTAACTAAAATGAACTTAAACTAATTAAGAAAAGAAATTAATTTAAAAATGATTTTTTAGGGTTTTTTATGAAAAGGTTTTAAATAATGAAAATAACATGAGAATTGATTAATTAAAAAGACATCTAAGTTCTAAATTAATTTTTAATTTAAAAGAAAATAATGTGATAATTAACTTAAGTCTAAACATTAATTATTATTAAAAGGAATTAATTTGTTAAAAGAAAATATTTTGGTCTTTTTTTAATTTATGAAGAAAAATAACCTATTAATGAACATTTTTTAAATATGTAAATAAATAAACGAAAATATATTTTTGGATTTTTATTAATAAAAATGATAATAATAATAATAATAATAATAATAATAATAATAATAATAATAATAATAATAATAAATAATATAAAAAATAAAAATAAAATAAAGAAAAAGAAATAGAAATAACAAAAAAAAACCAGGGGTGTAAACAATAATCAGGGGGGAAAGTCAACAAACAAATAGCCAGGCCCAAGTTGGAGGCCCAGCGCTGCAAACAAAAATAAAAAAAAGTAAAAAAATATGAGAAAACAAGCAAAAGGGTACCACTGGGGCTCGAACCCAAGTCCCTAACGTAACAGGCGCGCGCTTTAACCACTGGGGTGGTGATACATCCGTTAACTTGTACACAACAATAAATATATAACACAAGTTTGGCCCTGACTGTACTTCATCTTCAACCTCCAGCCAAAGGATTTGTACCTTATTCATTACTCATCCATTTTCAAAAGTGTAAACATGAAACTTGTGCATTTTTCCACCACGAATCCAACCATGTAACTAACTTAAGCTAACATTCAAAGATGAGGATGAATTTATGAAAGTACCAAATTCTGACCTAAATGTTTCAGCAAGTTCAAACTCAAAATTCTCCATGCTCAAGCAACATAAATGAAATCTATGGACATGTATAGTTTCAGGGCAATGATATCTACATTCTATCTTCACAAATGCAAGCCTAACCATGCCTAAATAATGAGATAGAAGTTCAAGAAAAATACCTCAAAACTGGAAATCTTGAAATGAGTTTGAGCTTGTTTCAAGTGATGGTGATGATCGGGTTAGCTTCATTGAACCTCTAGGAAGCTAATGCAATGGCTGGCTTGAACTGAAAGTGGCTGAAATGGTCTGGAGAAGTCCAACTGCAATGCTCTATTATTGAACTTGGAAGTTGATGAAGATGATGATACAGTCGTGTAACAGGGACATGGATGGTTTGTATTTGATGCGAGGAAGCTTTTGAAACTGAAAGGCCAAGAAACACACGAGGGAAATGGAAGTTTGAAGTTCTTGGTCAGAATGTGCAACAATGGTGGTTTGTGATGCAGTTCTGAGTTTTTGGGGAGTTTTAGAGCTTGTGTCTTCGTGGGTTAGCTTGCAAATAACTTGCGCATATGTATGGAAAAGGTTGGTGCACTTGAGAGGGTCAGAAGCACAAGATATAGACTTATGGCTATGTTACTTGATTTTGAAGAAAAGTGAAAACATGGTTTCAAGGTATAGTACAAGCATGGCCTGAGTTTATGGGAGGCTCTAGACATGTTGCTTTTACCTTTGACATTCCTTGTGATTATAAGGAACAAGTGCAAGGCTATATGCATTGACTTTGTGATTAAAGCTTCTTTACAAGAATGGAATGGTAACTTTGTGCCATAAATGGAAATGCAACTTGGATAATAGCTCAAGTGCTTGGATCAAAGCTCTAACAGTTGTGTAAACATTTAATTATGGAGTGACAAACAAGTTTGAGGCCTGTAAAGCAAAGATTATGCAGCCTAGCTATGATTTGGTCAAGTGTTCATCACAAATTCTGCCTTGTAAATCAAGAATGAAACCCTAACTTCATCTCTTCGATTATCTTAGCTCAAGCATGATCTCAATGAGTTCTTGGACATTTTGGAAATCTTGTAACATCCTCTTCAACCTCTATATATAACATTTTTGAAAATTCCTCTTGGAACTATGTGAAAAGTTTCCATGAATTTAGGTCAAAATCCTGCCTAAACTAGGGCAAACTTTCACTAAGTTTCCAAGTTTCATGAACATGTATTCACAAAATCATAACTTTAAATACATGAATTTCTAGGATAAGTTGTGTTCTACAATGTTTTAGATCTCATTGATATCTACAACTTTTATGTTGAAAGTTTCCTTTGAATCATCTTGCATCATGGTGAAAAATTAGCTTAAAGTTGTGAAAATTATGAAGTTTCCAACACTTAGAAAAATTTCTAAGTTTAGAAATTTTGACTTTTAAAAATGAAATCTTGATTTTTTATTTCTTGATGAAAAAGTTTCATATTTTGACATGTTTTGATGAATTGTGATCTTTGATACTTGATTTTAATCAAAAAGTCAAAGTTTAACTTTTCAGTATGCAGTTGACTGAAAATCAACTATCGATCAATTGATCTTGAGCAATGTTTGAGTCATGCCATTAGGTCAAAATGATGCAATTGACTCAAAACCCTAATTTTGACCATTTTGCCCTATTGATGATCTGATCAAATTTCTTGAGGAATTGTGGTCCAAACTTGATCAAATGACATATATGAGTTCATAATGTTGATATGAATAAAAAATTATGAAGTTTGACTGTAAATTGACCATAGTTGACTTTTTCCCCAATACAGTTGATTTTTAGGTCAACTGATCAATTGACTGAGCAAAAATGTGATCCAAAACTTGAAACTTGTCATGAGAAATCTTAAGAGTAAAAAATGATCCATGAAAGTCATATGGGGCATTAAAAGTCCAATTGTGCTTGTGCAACCTCAAACCTTAATTTTCAGTCATCAGTGCTTGAGGAGGTACCTTGAGCTGATCAACTCCAGTGCAGTCTTGAACCAAAGGAGATCTTGTGAGACATTACTTGATAAATGAGAGGGAAAATTTTGGGGTACAACACAACCCATATCATAAGAACAAATGCAAGATGCTATGAATGTTTTGACTTCATTAAAATAAGGAATGAAGTACCTTGCTCTCACACCATTTTCTTTTTTGTTTCTAAATTGCCTCTAAGTATGAAACAAAATTCTTTTATCTGAGGCCAACTCTTTGAAAGTTTCAATTGCTTCTCTATGTAAATTTTCAAAAGCCTCTAGTAGCTCAGAATGAGACAATCTATCAATATATTCATATTTGTAAGAATTTACCTTATTTTTCTTCCTTCCTTGATAATGACTAGAAAGGCAAATCTCATCATGTTCTGATGATTTGATGTCCTTCTTATTTTCTTCATGATAATGACCAGAGAGTGTTAAGGACCAAAATATCGATATATTTGTGATTAATTTTGTGGTCCTTTACACTCTATTTTGATGATTAATAGTGTTTAGGCTTGAAAATTAGTGTAAATACTTAATTATTAGCGTATGTTTGTAATTAGTTTAATTTGCTTACCTTTATGCTCATGCTTGTAGGTTTTGACGACTTTGTGAGAATTTGGGAGCATTAGACAAACTTGGATCAAATAAGGATTTGTTCAAAAAGTCAATTTTTGAGGTTTTCTTCAGCAAGCCCGCTTAGCTGGTTCTCTAGCGCGCTACATGACTTTACAAAGGGACAAAATCCATGTTTTATGGGGCCTTCTAAGCCGGCTCAACCCGTTTATCGCGGCCCACAGAGCGCAGCAAGATATTTTTGTGCAGCCCATTAAGCGCGGTCAGCCCGCTTAGCGGGACATGCTTTGTGGCACTTGTATAAGTGGCCATTTGTGACATTTTTCAGCATTCTACTACTTTCCAACTACACCAAAAACGATATTTTAGGTTAAGAAGCAAGTTTTCTTCGTTTGTAACTCATAATTAAAGCTTTCAAGCTTCAATATTTGATTCTTTCAAGTTTTATGCTTCTAAAGCTTTGTTCTTTACTTATTGCTCAAGCTACCATGGTTATGGGCAACTATATCCTTCATTGTGTCAAGATTATAGGTAAATAACCTTTATTTTGTATGTATTTATCTTGATATTTTGTATGTGAACAAATTGATGATTAATATATGGTGAAAAGCTTTGTTTTTATGGTATATGTTTGATTTGGATCATTATTGACAAATATGTTTCAACTCTTGACCTAGGTTTTCATCTATAAACAACCAAATTCTAGAAATAGTTTTGTGAGTTCATATTTAAATACGTATAAAATAAAGGTTATCGAGCCCTAATCTTGACATGCTTTTACCAATCGTTTCAAAACTAAAACTTCTTCTACCGTTATTTGTCACTTGTCATGCAATCAAAACTTTCCAATACCAAAACCTTTTATAAACCCATGCTTAAAAAATTTCAACTGTAGAATGGCGGTAGTATCACCCAATTCCTGTGGATACAATAAAGAAAATACTTGCCCTATAAAAGTGTTTCAACAGAGAGGCAAAGTTCATTGTATTTTGATAACTTGACCTCTTCTTTCTTCTTTTCATGATAATGTCACGATAAAAAAACTTCATCATATTTTGATGGTTTGAACCCCTTTTTCTTTTTAGAATTGAAATGAGTTGAAAGACAAAAGGTAGCCGATTCTTCATTATCACTAAAGTCTTCATCACTTGAAGTTTCAATATCGCTTCTGCAAGCTACATAAGCCGAAAGGACATGTAAAGGTTGTCTTCTCATGATCTTCCGGGTTGACAATAATTTGATTGAATCCTGCATAACCATCCAATAAACAATGACATTCTTGACCTAAAAATATTTAGAGCATTTGATCCATAAACAGAAAAGGAAAAGGATCATTTATAGTGGCTTGGTTAAGTCTTCGGTAATCTATGCACATTCTCAATCCCAACACAGTTCTTGTTGGGATCAACTCATTTTTGTCATTAGTGATCACCGCCATTCCTCCTTTCTTGGGAACCACTTGGTCTCGACTCACCCAAGCACTGCCTGAAATAGGAAAAATCATGTCGGCCTATAATAATTTCACTACTTCCTTCCTCAACACCTTTGTCATGGTAAGATTCAAGTGACATTATGGTTGAGCTATAGGTTTGTAGTTGTAATGCGGTGGGAGAACTGACTTGGTTGTTTTGCGTTTTATCGTAAATTATTGCGGTTAGCAAGAGTCGCTACCGACTTTTCTTTTATCCAAAAGGAAAGGTTGAAAAAAACAAGAAAGACCTTTAGAGATGTTTTCTTGAGTTCGGGGGGTAGATTATGAAAATGGAAGGTATTATCATCCTTTTCATCCGTAGTTATCTACGGGCTCTTAGTTGCTTGCTAGATCACTTGCTTTTGTTTGAAAATGTGCTTTGTGTGGTCTTTCAAAGTCTTTTTAAAAGGCGCCATCGTTTAGGAAAACTTTGTAATAATTCTCGTTCATAAGAATGTATACAAAGTGTTTAATCTTTTGAAAAATGTTTCAAGTTTGAAAGATGTTTTAAAAGTGTTGGTGTTTGTTTTGAAAATAGCAAGAATGTTTTGGTTTGAAAATGAGCAAGCAACTAGGAACATTCTACCTACTCAAAAGTATTTCTTGTTTATTTCTTCTTTCCTTTGACATTGTTATTTTACCATGGATTGGTAAGTAACCTTATCTTTGGATGTAAAAGGGACGGGCAAGGGTCACCGTATAGTCATGAATAGCAATGTTGTAAGATATCTTAGCATTTTCTTTGAGGGACTAAGATCATTCATAAGGCAACATTTGTAGCGTCATCGAGGGACTATGATCTTGTATTTTCGTTTATTTTTTCTAAGACATCTTACATGCATATTATGACCATTTATTTCTCAAGGAAACAAGTGGATTTACCCTAAGGGTGTAAGTGTGCAAGTGTGTCCTTTTCATGCTTGATTTGTCTTGTATTAGGGTTTGCTAACTTGTTGATTTTAATCTTTCCATACAAACCCTAATTTACTAGCATTTATATATAAAGCATTAAATTGCGGAAAATAAAAATACTAAACTATTACATCAATAGGGGAGGGGGTGTACAAATTTACAAATGGGGGATTTTGCAAGAAAATTAAATCTAATTAGCTATTACAACCATATTGAATAAATAAACAAAATTGAAGATGAAAACGCAAGAATGCAAAATGGAAAAAGAAATGATTTTGTTTGGTTTTTTATGAAAGGGTTTAGTCTTGACCTAATTAAAGAAAATGATTAAGGAAAATTAAATAAAATTAACTTAAACTAATTAAGAAAAGAAATTAACTTAAAAAAGGATTTTTAGGGTTTTTAAGAAAAAGGTTTTAAATTAATAAAAATAAAATGAGAAAATTAATTAATTAAGAGAAACCTAAATTCTAAGTTAATTTTAATTAGGAAAATAAAATAATAATTAAACCTAAGTCTAAATATTAATTAATTAATAAAAAAAAATTATTTATGAAAAGAAAAATGTTTTTGTTCTTTTTGTCTTTATAAAGAAAATAAAATAAATAAGTGTAAATAATAAATAATTTTTTTTTATTTTTTTTATTAATAAAAATAAAAATAATAATAATAACAGTAATAAAAATAATAAAATAAAACTGAAAATAAAATAAAATAAGAAAGGAAATAAATAAAAATGAAATAAATAAAATAAAGTTGGGTCAGGTGTGCAAAAGTAAAGCAGAGAGTTAGAAGCAGCAAAAAAGAACAAAAGCCCAAAGGAGAGGCCCAGACGCTGTTGTGTGACAAAAAAGAGAGAAAATGTGAGAAATAAGGAAAAAAGGTAGCGCGCTGGGTGTTGAACCCACGCCCCTCTTGGTTACCAGTGCGCTGCCTTACCACTAGGGTGGCTATACACTCGTTTACTTATATGAAATGATAAATACATAACATATAATGCTTCCAAGGCCTGTACTTCATCTTCAACCTTCAGCCAGCCAGAGTACCTATAACTTCTTCATCTCTCAACAAAAATAGAAAGTGAAAACATGAAAGTTGTGACATTTTTTCCCACGAATCCAACCATATGAATAACTAAAGCTATAAATCCAAGATGAGTCAGAATTTTTCTGGCCCTAATTTAAAACCTAAAAATTTCAGAAACTTCAACTCCAAAATTCTCTAAGCTCAGGCCATATAAATGCAAACTATGGATATGTACGACTTTGTGGCAATGGTATCTATATTTTATCTTTGAAAATAAAAGCTTAACAATGCCTATATGAGGAGTTCAAAAATCAGAAAACTCACCTTGCAAGAGGGTATCATGTTTTGAGTTGGAGAAGCTTTGTATGAGTTCTAGTGATTGGGTTAGCTTCCTTGAGATCTCAGGAAGCTAATGCAATGATTAGCTTGGTTGGAGAGTGGCTGAAATGGTATGGAGAAGTCCACTTGCAATGCTCTGTTTTTGAGTTTGGACAATAGTGGAAATGGAGTCACATAACTGTAACAAATATTGGGATGAGTTGTGGATGATGTTTAGGAACTTTTGGAATGGTTTAGAGAGGAAACACCCGAGTAACTTGAGAGATGGGAGTGTAAGGTCAGTTTCTGCACAAAAATGGAGTTTTTTATGCAATCTGAGTTTTTGAGGGTTTGAGTGAGTTTAAGGGCTTATACATGCATGGGTTATCTTGCAAATAGTGTATGTATTTATAGGCGAGAGGTTTTGAGTTCTACAATAAGTCAGAATTTGAAAATCTCAAGTTGTAGCATCTTTTTTGTTTTTGAAGCAAAGTTGAAACATCTTGTTCCAAGGCAAGGTACTGAAGAAGTGAAAAACACAAGAAGAGGGGGTTGGATTGAAAACTTGAAATCAAATGCACAATGACACAGTATTTTTATCCTGGTTCGTTTGATCTCAAACTACTCCAGTCCACCCGTCAAGGTGATTTCGCCTCTCTCCAACGAGGTCTTAACCCACTAATCTCAAAAAGATTACAATCACTACTTTGAAAAATGTCAAAGTTCTCTTGAGTACAACCACAATCCGGTTAATCTCAAGGAACACTATCTTAAGAAAATATACAAGAATATGTGTACAAATGTTTTTCGTTACAAAAACAATTATCACAATTGTGATATTTTACACAAATTTAGAGTGTGGAATAGATGAGTAAGCTTGCAGCGTTTTTTATTCTCGTGTAGTAGTATTGGCAAAATCGTAAACGATTTGATCACTGAGCTTGTTTATATAGGCAATGGATTCCTGTTGATCATTAAGCGTGATAAATGTCATTAACTTAGTTTCCATTTGGAGAAGATCCTGTTTGAATGAAGTCGTTGTAATTGATGCTGTCTTGAATGAGTAGTAACGCTTCAGAATCTTACATCCTTGCCTACTGTTGATGCTTCAGAACATTGATGACTTAGATTATTATGCTCTTGTTCAGAATTAGAGTTTACTTCACTTAAGCACAGGTTCTGGTTATCAATCTTCAGTGCAAATTCTGATTGCTTCAGCGTGTAGCTTCTATAGCTTAGCTTCTGATGCTGCTTTGGTCAAAACTTCTGTATACATAATAACATAATTTTTAGGGTGCATATTTGTTCTTTGTATTTGTTATCATCAAAACTCTAACTAAGGGTTGTAGAATTAAACTATGTTCTAACAATCTCCCCCTTTTTGATGATGACAAAAACTAGAATTTTCAATGAAAAATAGAGAACAAAAGGTTTAAGAGAAACTCCCCCTGAGTTGATTACTTCCCTAAAGTTCCTTCTCATCAGAGTTTTAGCTGCATCTCCTATCAGAATTTGTTCCTGTTCAAACTTTTCAGAAAGTAGAGGTTAAATAATTCAGAATGTTTGAGACTTTTGTCCTGGAAAACCATTATTGAAAATATCTTACTTTCTCCCCCTTTTTTGTCAGGTATCAAAAAAGGAAATATAATCAGAGCCAAAATAGATGAATTATAATTAAAACATAATGCAATGACAAGTTTCAGAAGCAAAGAGGTAAAGATAAAAGTTACAGATAAACAATTTTAAAAGAAAATCTAAGAAGGAGGGGGAAGACGTGTGAACAACGCTTCCAACAAGCTCTTGATATGAGTATTTGACTCTTCTTGCTTGCCCAGAATGCCTTTGATTTCCTTTGTAGTGTCTTCTTGTTTACCCATAATATTTTTAATCTCTTTGTTCGTATCCTCTTGCTTATCCAGTCTTGCATGGATTAAAGTATTCTCTTTCTTCAACTCTTCCAGAGTTTGCATGACTAAGGAGGAAGCTGCTGTCTCTTCAGGAGTTGGATGTTGCTCAGAACATTTTGCAGCCTCTTCTGAGTGAACCATTTCTTCTGTTGCAATCATATCTTCTAGAGCAGTAGTTAGAGAGAGACTTTCTGATTCTGGTTCAGCTACTTCTGAAGGATGATGCTCTTTCCAGGGAGCATTATCCAACGAGAGGATATCTTTCTTGAATAGTTGGCTCAAAAATTGGTCTTGGAAAGCCTTCAGCTGATCACTGAAGTTCTGCTGATCCTTTTCATAACCCAATTCCTTCAGCTTCAAAGTTTCAGCGTTGACCCATTTTCTGAATCTTTCCCACATATAATCAGAAGCAGGAGGATTAGAAACCTCTTGACTTGCATGCTTCAAAGAATTGATCCATTCCTGCATTCCTGTTTCAAAAATCAACAAACTTGTACCAACATCTGATGTGGTTGCAGTTGGTTTAGGTTTGGGAATGGCAGTTTTGTGTGAGGTGGAAGCTAGTCTTTCTAGCACAATTGGATCAATGACAAGTCTGAAGTTGTCGGCTGGACGGTTAGTGGGTGAAGGAGTGGGAGAGTCAGGAATAATAATTGGTCTGGTAGGGGTGTTTGGTGGTGTGGATTCAAGGGATGAAGGAATTTTTGGAATGTCATGAATGGTGAGAGGCATGTGAACTGCAAGAGGTTCTGTTATTCCAGGAATTTGGATTGTGGTATCAGAGCCTGAAGGAGAGTCTTCAGATTGGTTTGTGGCAGCATATTGGATTTCTGATTCATCAATTTCAGAAGATGGATTTTCATAAGGCTGAGTTTCTGGTTATGGTGAGTTGATGTTCAGATCTTCTGGTTGAGGAGATTGAGGTTGAGTATTTTCTGGTTGTGGAATTTCTTGTTGAGGTGATTGTGGATGTGGAATTTCTGGTTGAGGAGATTGTGGGATTTCTGGTTGAGGAATTTCTGGTGGTTGTTGAGTGTTTGGATTTTCTGGGAGTTGAGAGTTTGAATTTTCTAGTATAGGAGAGGAAAAATCTTGATCAAATAGTTCAATGTCAGACAGAACTTTGGCAAGTTCTGGTTGATGATGTTCAGGATTTGTATTTTGAGTAGAGGAGTGAGGTTCATTCAAAAAATTACCTAGAGTTACAGATGGATCAAACTCTATGTCAAAATCTTCAAAGGTTTGGGGTGATGTATTTTCTGGTTGAGAAGGCATGGCTTCAGATGTTGAAACAGTTATTAATTCTATAACAGAAATAGAAGATGGATTACCTTTCTTTTTGGCAGCTTTAGGTGTCCTCTGAGATGGTCCTTCTACTGCTGCTGTCCTCTTCTTTGATTTCTTTAACACAACTTCTGGAGCAGCCTTGTGCAGATCCTGAATGTTGATTTCTGGAGCAGTCCCATCAGCCTTGCAAGCGTCAAGGTATCTGATAATGATTTCTGGTTTGGAGTCTATCTCAGAAAATAAAGGAAAATCCTTCAGAGGTATCCTTCTTGAAGTAATGGTCTCATGAGAAGTAACAGTTGGTTCCTTCTTGATATTCTCAATGATCTTCATTTTCTTCATATTCTTGGTGTTCAAGGGCTTCCCAGCAGTTGCTTTCAATGTGCTTATTTCCTGAGCCTCTGTCAGATGTTCTATCAGCCTGTTCTTTGTTAGAATATCTGATATCAACCTTCATAAGGGAATCCAATCCCTCTTAGTCCTTTCGTCTTCTCTGGTTTCCTTCACACTTGTTCTGAGATGGTTGAAGAGCAAGTGTGGAAGATTTACCTTTGTCTTCTTAGCAATGAAATAGATCAGAAATTGCTGATCAATATTGATGTAATCAGGAGAGCTTGTAGGCTTCCTGTGGTGGATACATCCCAAAATGATTCTGGCCCAGATTCTATGATGATCCTTTAAATCTCTGATTTTACTGGAGGGTTGTCCAGAAGTAAAAATTTCCTTTGCAATTGATCTTAGGTCAGAGCATCTCTCATCCATGTCAATGCATCTAACACCACCACCGTTGTATCCAAGAAGCTTCGCAATAAGATCTTCTGTAATCACAATTTTCTTCCCCATGACATAAGAAGTAACCTGGTGATTTGATGAAGAAGCATGTATCCAGAATTCTTTCACGAGAATGGGAAACGTTGGACCCAACAGACGGACAAAATACTTGTTCCATCCCTGTGCAATAACGTCTTCATAGAGGTTGAAACCATTTTCTTGCAAGCTCTCAAAATCAATAATCAGTTCATAGAGAACTTCCAGGTTGTCAACAGGAGTGAGAAGCATTCTAAAGGGTTCTTCATATTGTTCCATTGAAGAAGATTCAGGAGCAATGAGATTTTTGAGACTTGATGATGCCATTGTTCACACGGGTTTTAGAGGAAGATGAATAGGGTTTTTGAAAGCAAGAACTTGAAACAAGAGAAAATATTTAGGAGAGTAAAAGTGAATGAATGAAAATAGTAATTTTGAGTTTAAATAGGTTTCTTGAAAACGTAAGCAGTAAGTAAGAGAAAAAAATTAGTAATGATTATATGCATTAATGACACCTGAAATTAGGGGATTTAGAAAGATACTAAACGGTTACCATTGACAAGTTTCTCAATGCATTCAATCAGCACTTTGCACCCTTCAGAAATTGAACGCGTGTTCAGCCTCAAAAGGTAGCTGGTGAGAGGATGACAAATGTTTAATGATGTGAACTGCACGCCTCTATCCTTGAAATGAAACGTTCAGATCTTCATGGATAGATTCTGATGCAACTGTACTTCTAAACTCTGAAGACAGGTTGACCAGTTGTTCACAGAAAATAATAAAGTGCTGAGGGTTAAGATATAAATAAAATATTTTATTCTGGGCATAACTTCATGCTGAGATGTTTCAGAATGAAGTTGAACCTATCTTCAGAAAGAGGTTTTGTAAATACATCAGTCCATTGATGGTTTATGTCAATAAATTTTAAGATAAGAATTCCTTTCTGAATATAGTCTCTAATAAAATGATGTTTTATTTCTATATGCTTAGCCCTAGAATGCAAAATAGGATTCTTAGTGAGACATATAGCAGAAGTGTTGTCACAGAGGATATGAATGTTACTCTCAAATATGTTGAAGTCTTCAAGTTGACTTTTCATCCAGAGCATTTGCATGCTACATCCAGCAACTGCTATGTATTCAACTTCTGTTGTTGATAGTGCTATTGTGGATTGTCTCTTGCTGGTCCATGAGATCATATTTTCTCCCAGAAACTGGCAGCTTCCAGAAGTGCTTTTACGTTCTACTTTGTCTCCAACAAAATCAGCCTCACAATATCCTACTAAGTTGTAATCATTTGATTTTCTATAAAACAAACCCAGATTAGTAGTACCTTTCAGATACTTGAAAATTCGCTTAACAGCTATTAAGTGAGATTCTCTAGGATCGGATTGGAATCTAGCACATAAGAAAACACTAAATAAAATGTCAGGCCTTGAAGCCGTCAGATAAAGGAGAGAACCAATCATACCTCTGTAGACTTTCTGTTCTACCTTTTTACTTACCTCTTCCTTTTCCAGAATGCACGTGGGATGCATTGGAGTCTTTGAGGGCTTACATTCTGAGAGATCAAATTTCTTCAAAAGTTATCTGACATATTTGCTATGATGAATGTAAGTTCCTTCTGGAGTTTGGTTTATCTGAATGCCCAGAAATAATTTGAGTTCCCCCATTAAGCTCATCTCAAACTCTGCCTGCATGTATTTAGCAAACTCTCTTCCCAGAGAGGGTTTAGTAGATCCAAAGATGATGTCATCAACATAAATATGACACACTAAAATGTCTTTCTTAAATGACTTACAGAACAAGGTCGTGTCCACTTTCCCTCTGGTGAATTCCTTTTCTAACAGGAAGTTACTTAGTCTTTCATACCAAGCTCTGGGAGCTTGTTTCAGACCATAAAGTGACTTCTTTAGTTTGAAAACATATTCTGGGTGTTTGGAATTCTATTTAGGAATGCACTTTTGACATCCATCTGATACAGAGTGATGCCATTGTTTACAGAAAATTAAATTAAGAGTCTGATAGATTCTAATCTAGCGAATGGAGCAAAGGTTTGTGTATAGTCTATCCCCTCTTGCTGACTATAACCTTGTGCCACCAGTCGTGCTTTGTTTCTGATTACTTCTCCTTGCTCGTTCAGTTTGTTTCTGAACACCCACTTTATTCCAATGACGTTGAATCCTTTTGGTTTGGGAACCAGATCCCATACGTCATTTCTGGTGAACTGATTTAATTCCTCCTACATTGCCTGAATCCAGTCATTGTCCAAAAGCGCTTCTCAATTGTTGTTGGTTCAATCAGAGAGATCAGTCCCATGAGGGATTCATTAGAGTTTCTGAATGTTGATCTTGTTCTGATTGGATCATCCTTCTTTCCCAGGATTTTATCTTCTGGGTGAGCCATGCTGCTTCTGGAAAACCTTTTATAGAGTTGATCAATAGAAGGTGCTGGATTGCTTGTAGCATTTCTTTCTGACGTTGTTGGAGCGTCTTTGTTGAGATATTTTGATGATTTGTCTTCAGTATCTGTGAATTCAACTTCTATATCTGCAAGGAATTCATTATGCTTTGACTTTTGAGAGTCAAGCTTATCATCAAATCTAACATTGATTGACTCTTCAACAATCTGGGTTTCTGTATTGTATACTTTGTACCTTATTGAGCGTTCAGAGTATCCTAACATAATACACTTTTGTGCTTTAGAGTCAAACTTGTTCAAATAATTTTTTGTATTCAGAATATAGCAAGTGCATCCAAACGGATGGAAATAAGAAATGTTGGGCTTTCTGTTCTTCCACAATTCATATGGAGTCTTTTCCAGAATAGGTCTTATGGAGATTCTATTCTGAATATAACACATTGTGTTAATTTCCTCTTCCCAGAAGATCTTAGCAATCTTAGTCTCATTGATCATGGTTCTGGCTATTTCTTGCAATGTTCTGTTCTTTCGTTCTACAACTCCATTTTGTTGGGGAGTTTTAGGACAAGAGAAGTCATGCAAGATGCCGTTTTCATTAAAAAATGATTCAAAATTTTTATTTTCAAATTCCCCACCATGATCACTTCTGACTTTGAAAATTCTAAGATCCTTTTCATTCTGAACTTGGTTACAGAGGGTAACACACACAAAGTGTGACTCGTCCTTGTGTCTTAAGAACTTTACCCATGTCCATTTGCTATAGTCATCTACGATCACTAACCCATACTTCTTGCCACTGACAGATGCAGTTTTTACTGGTCCAAATAAGTCAATGTGCAGAAGTTCTAATGGCTTAGAGGTGGAAACAACGTTTTTAGATTTAAAAGCAGGTTTTGAAAATTTGCCTTTCTGACATGCTTCACACAGAGCATCTGAGTTGAACTTCAAATTAGGAAGTCCTCTGACCATATTGAATTTGTTAATCTGAGATATTATTCTCATACTAACATGCCCCAATCTTCTGTGCCAGACCCATTGCTCGTTGTTAACAGAAAGAAGGCATTTTACGTTCTGACTCTTAAGTTCAGAAAGTTTTATTTTGTAAATGTTGTTTTTCCTCTTTCCATTAAAAAGGGTAGTTCCATCTTTCTGACTAACAACTTTGCATGAATTTTGATTAAAGATTATATTATAACTATTATCACTTAATTGACTTATGGATAACAGGTTATGCATTAATCCATCAACTAGAAGTACATTATTTATAGAGGGAAGATTTCCGTTACCTATTGTTCCAGAGCCAATGATCTTTCCTCTTTGGTTGCCTCCAAAGCCCACGTAGCCTCCAGGCTTAAGTTTCAAGCTTTGGAACATATGCCTTCTTCCCGTCATGTGTCGAGAGCAGCCAGAGTCCAGGTACCATGACTGGTGTTTTAGCCTTGCTGCTAAAGATATCTGCTACATATATAATTTTATCCTTAGGTACCGATATCTTTTTGGGTCCTGGTTTGTTAGTTTTACCAAAATTCTGGTTGAATTTTGGTTTGATAGAGTAATCACTACTAGTGTATTTTATGTCATGTGTGTGCCCATATATGAAGTGTGACTTAAGTGGTGTGCGTTTTATAACTAAGTCCATGGCTTGCTTAGGTGTAGATACCTTACCTTGATATCCTATGCCTTTTCTGCCATTTCTGCTAACTCCATAGATCATTGAAGCCATCTTGCTTATATCTATGTTTTTAGCCAGAAACTCCTGAAAGTTGTGATCACACTCTTTGATGATCTCATCAGCATTACTGGGAGTCTTTAAGATTATTTTCTTCTGAGAATTTTGCAAATCATTTTCTAATTTTGAAACTTTTTCTTTTAACTTAGAGTTTTCTAATATGAGACTCTCAGTCTTTTTAGAGTCAGAGACAAGTTCCTTTTTTAGGTTCTTGAATTTGACTCTGATTTGCTGATACCTTTCTAGAATTTCATTTAGACTTTCTGCAAGTTCAGCTTTAGTGAAATTAATAGCAAAGTTAGGGAATACCTCTTCAGTATCTGATTCTGAGTCTGAACCAGAAGCTTCACTTTCTTATGATATGTTTGCCATGAGAGCTATGTTTTCTCTTTCATCATCTGAATCTGAGTCAGCTTCAGAGGTGTCCGAATCGTCCCATGTTGCCATGAGGCTTTTCTTATTTTCCTTGAAGAACTTCTTCTTGGGCTTCTCCTTCTGAAGCCTTGGGCAGTCACTTTTGTAGTGCCCTTTCTCATTACACTCATAGCAGATGATGTCTTTGTTATTTGACTTTCTGTGTCCTGAAGAACCTTCAGATCTTCTATGTCCAGAGGAAGACTCAGACTTTCTGTATCTGGAGGAGGATTCATTTTGATTCTCTGATCTTCTAGGATTTCTGAATTTCCTTTGTCTCTGCTTCCACAGTTGATTCACCCTTTTGGAGAGGAGATGCAATTCATCTTCTTCTGATGAGGATCCATCAGAGGTTTCTTCCATAGCCTGCAAAACCTTAGAATCATATTTTCTATTAGATTTTAAAGCTAGTGGCTTACCTTGCTTTTGAGGCTCATCTTCTTCTAGCTCTATCTCGTGACTTCTGAGGGAGCTGACAAGTTCCTCTAGAGATATTTTGTTGAGATCTTTGGCTGGCTTAAGGGCTGTGACCATTGGCCTCCATTGTTTGGGTAGACTTCTGATGATCTTCTTTACGTGATCAGCAGTAGAATATCCTTTGTCAAGAACCTTCAGTCCAACAACAAGAATTTGAAATCTTTAGAACATTCCTTCTATGGATTCACTATCTTCCATCTTGAATGCCTCATACTTCTGAATGAGCTCAAGGGCCTTGGTTTCTTTGACTTGAATGTTGCCTTCATGCATCATTCTCAGAGAGTCAAACATATTCTTGGCTGTCTCTCGGTTTGAGATTTTCTCATATTCTGAATATGAGATAACACTGAGGAGTATTGTTCTGGCCTTATGATGATTTCTAAAGTCACGTTTCTGCTGGTCAGACATCATTTTTCTGTCTATCTTCTAACCACTTCCATCCACTGGGTGTGCGTATCTATCAGTTACCATGTCCCATAGATCAACATCATGGGCCAGAAAGAAGCTATCAATTCTGTCTTTCCAATAGTCAAAGTTTTCTCCATCAAAGACTGGAGGTTTGCCATTGATTATGTCCTTGTCTTCATGGTAGTCATTGCTGATGTTTTGGCTTGGTCCCACCATAGTGTTTTTCTGAAGCTTGGATCTTGTACTGACACGGTTAAGTGTTTTAACTCAGAACCAGGCACTCTGATGCCAATTGAAGAAGTGAAAAACACAAGAAGGGGGGGTTGAATTGAAAACTTGAAATCAAATGCACAATGACACAGTATTTTTATCCTGGTTCGTTTGATCTCAAACTACTTCAGTCCACCCGTCAAGGTGATTTCGCCTCTCTCCAAGGAGGTCTTAATCCACTAATCTCAAAAAGATTACAATCACTACTTTGACAAATGTCAAAGTCCTCTTGAGTACAACCACAATTCGGTTAATCTCAAGGAACACTATCTTAAACAAAGATACAAGAATGTGTGTACATATGTTTTTCGTTACAAAAACAATTATCACAACTGTGATATTGTACACAAATTTAGAGTATGGAATAGATGAGTAAGCTTGCAGCGTTTTTTATTCTCGTGTAGTAGTATTGGAAAAATCGTAAACGATTTGATCACCGAGCTTGTTTATATAGGCAATGGATTCCTGTTGATCATTAAGCGTGATAAATGTCATTAACTCAGTTTCCATTTGGAGAAGATCCTGTCTGAATGAAGCTGTTGTAATTGATGTTGTCTTGAATGAGTAGTAACGCTTCAGAATCTTACATCCTTGCCTACTGCTGATGCTTCAGAACATTGATGACTTAGATTATTATGCTCTTGTTCAGAATCAGAGTTTACTTCACTTAAGCGTAGGTTCTGGTCATCAATCTTCAGTGCAAATCTGATTGCTTCAGCGTGTAGCTTCTATAGCTTAACTTCTGATGCTGCTTTTGGTCAGAACTTCTATATACACAATAACATAATTTTTAGTGTGCATATTTGTTCTTTGTATTTGTTATCATCAAAACTCTAACTAAGGGTTGTAGAATCAAACTATGTTCTAACAGGTACATGGCTGCATAGAATGGTTAGTACTTTAGACATGCTTGTTTTTGGTTTATAGGGTTTGTGTGTGCAGAAATAACAAGTTAAATGCTCAAGGAGAGTGGACTTTGTGATTAAAGCCACTTTTCAAGAATAGCAATGGTGCCTTTCTTCCAAAAATGGAAATGCAAATTGGATAATGGTTCAAATGCTTGGACAATGGCTCCATATGTTGTGTAAACATTTAATTAAGGATTTAATTTCAAGTTAGAAGCCTGCAAAGTGAGATTATGCAGCATGGCTATGTGATTTGGTCCATAGTGCATCACAAATTCTGCCTTGTAAAACAACTTGAAACCCTAACTTCTGACCTTCGATTCTACTTGCTCAAAAATGATCTCAAGGAGTTCTTGGACATTTTGGAAATATTGTAATGTTCTATACAATCCCTCTTTGAATCAATTTTGCAAAATACAAATAGAACTATATGAAACTTGGCCCAGAAGTTAGGTCAAAATCCTGACAAAAATGCTCAAAAATTCACTAAGTGTTTTAGTTTCATGACCATGATTTCATGGATTAATAACTTAAAATCCAAGCATTTATAGGAAGAGTTGTGTAAAGAAATGTTTTAGATCTCATTGAGATCTACAACTTTCATGTTAAAGGTTTTCCTTTGAATCATCTTGCATCATGGTGAAAAAATGGCTCAAAGTTGTGTAAAAATATGAAGTTTCCAACACTTAGAAAAATTTCTAAGTTTGGAAACTTTGACTTTTCAAAATGAAATCTTGACTTTTTGATTTCTTGATGAACAAGTTTCATATTTTGACACATTTTGATGAATTGTGATCTTTGACACTTGATTTTGACCAAAAAGTCAAAGTTTGACTTTTCAGTGTACAATTGACTTTTGATCAGTTGACCGAAAATCAACTATCAATCAATTGATATTGAGGGAATTTTTGGGTCATAACATTAGGTTAAAATGATGCATTTGAAACCTTGAGATCATGTCTCAAACTAAATAACCATTTTCTAGGTCAAAAATCTGAAATTGCCCTTTCTTAGTCAAAACCCTAATTTTGACCATTTTGCCCTTTTGATGATCTAATCAAATTTCTTGAGGAATTGTGGTCCAAATTTGATCAAATGACATATAGGAGTTCATAATGTTGATATGGATAAAAAATTATGAAGTTTGACTATAAATTGACCACAGTTGTCTTTTTCCCCAATACAACTGATTTTTAAGTCAACTACTCAATTAACTGAGCAAAAATGTGATCCAAGACTTGAAACTTGACATGAGAAATATTGAGGGTCCATAATGATCCATGAAAGTCACGTGAGGCATTAAAAGTTCAATTATCCTTGTGCAATCTCAAACCCTAATTTCAGTCATCAATGCTTAAGGAGGTGTCTTGAGCAAATCAACCCTAGTGCAGTCTTGAACTAAAGGAGATCTTGTGAGAAAAAATTTGATAAATGAGAGGGAAAATTTTGGGGTACAACATTAGTTCTCCTCCATCATGATCTTATGCATATAATAAGATGGACTATTTCCTTTTAGATCAGATAACACCCAACCTATTGCCTTTTGATTTTTCTTCAAAACTTGAATCAATTTCTATTCTTCCTTGTCGGATAATGAACTACTAATAAAGAGTGGTTGTTACCACCTTATTCAAGGAACACATACTTTAAGTGTGAGGATAACATCTTCAATTCAAGTTTAGTGCCATCTTTCTTTGCTTCATCTTTCAATTCTTCAACTTTATCTTCAAGAGGATGAATTTCTTCTAGTGACTCAAATTCTCTCAAGCATTTTTCAATCTCCTTTTCTTCATCTGCATTAAGAACTTTAAGTGCATCAGTTAAAACTTTCTCTAAAGGAGTGGATAAGTGCACTTGTCTTTGTACATCCATGATGGCTTCTTCAGTGGCATCCATCCTAAAACAATCTCCTTTTTCTTTGAGTGTTTCATGACTTCGAAAAGATTGAAACGCACCTCTTCATATTAAACACGGACCTTCATTAATCCATCATCAATATCTATCATAATTCTGGCGGTTTTCATGAAAGGTCGGGCTAAAATCAAAGGTGCATCATCATCCTTTTCAATATCTATAACAAAAAAAATCAATTGGAAATAAGAACTTGTCCACCTTAACCAAAACATCTTCAGTTATTCCTGATGGACAAATGATAGATTTGTTGGCCAACTTCAGTGTCATCTTTGTCTGTTTAACTTCAATGTTACCTAACTTTCGAACCACAAATAATAGAATCAGGTTTATGTTTGAACCTAAATCAACTAATGCTTTGTCAATGTTTACATTCCCTGTAGTGACATGTAATATAACTCTCCCAGGGTTGATTTCCTTTTGTGGGATAGTTATTTGAATGATGACACTACAAATAGCATCTAGGTTAATGGTCTCTTATCCGTATACCTCCATTTCTTTGTGAGAATGTCCTTCATGAACTTATCATAAGTTGACATATGTTCAAGAGCTTCAGAAAATGGAATATTTATCTGCAACCGATTAAATATGTCCAGAAACCTTGCATAATTCCTCGCCTCATATTTCTTGGTAGGAGCATGTGGATAAAGTAGGTTTTGCACTAGAAGACTCTTCATTTTCCCTTTATCCTCTTGAGCTTTTTGAGCTTTTGTCTTATTTTCCTCAATCTTTTTCTTTTCTAATTCTTATTTTTCAAATTTTTTTCATTATCAACTAAATCTTCCTCATTATTTTCTTGTTCTACTTCCTTCTCGCCTTCTTCATTCTCTGCTTCTTGTCTTTCTATCACAACTTGCTCTTTTCCAGTATTATCACCAATGCCTTTGGCAACTTCTTTACCGCTTATAGTTAGAACGAATTTGCAATGTTCCTTCTGATTAGTTGATTAGCCAATTTCTTAACTATTTGACCAACTTAATTTTCAATTTTTTTTATGGATGCATCAATGCTCTTTTGGTTTGCAATAGACATTTGCATAAATTAATTTAGAGTGTCCTTAATCTTTGAAGTTCTATCTTGCGGCTGAGGATTCTGATTATAATTCTGATACATATTTTGTCTATTGGATGGTCCTGCTTATAGTCTCCCCCATTGGCCATAATGTGCATTGTTCCCTCTTTGATAACCAATAGTACCTTGATATGGTGCTTGTCTCTATTGATATTGATTTTAATTTCCTATATAATTCACCTCTTCATTTGTTAGAGGACAATAACCTGTGGGATGATATCCATTGCAAAGTTCACAATATGCAACCTGTTGATGTTCGTTTAGGACTTCTTGCATTTCCTTAAGCTGTTGCAGAAGCTTCAACACTTGTTTTGTAAGTTCTTCCACTAATTGGGTTAACAATTTGTTCTGAGCCAAAATTGCATCATTTGTTCCCAATTCAATGATTCCAACTTTCTTTTGTGATTTGCCCCTATTATGTTGAACTTGGTGATCATTAAGTTCCATTCTGTCGATAATAGCAATTACATCTTCTACACTCTAAAACATTAAAGAACCACTTGGAATTGCATCCAAAAGAAGTTTTGGTTGTGGTTAAAGTCCATTGCGGAAGATATGAATCTGAGAAAGCTCATCAAAGTCATGGTTATAACATCTTCTCAATATTGACTTGTATCCTCTCCCATGCTTCACAAAGTGATTCACTTGAACCTTGAGAAAATACATCAGTTGTGGTTTTGGCTTCCATAAATTTATTGTATGGAAATAACCTATCAGGAAATTTTTCCTCCAGTACATTCCAATCTGTCTTAATCTGAGATGGTTGGTCAAGGTACGATTCTTTTGATTTCCCTATCAATTAATGAGGAAATAATACCTTAAACACCTATTCTTCTTCTGCTTCAAGAGCTCCGAGTGTATCTGCAAACTTATAAAACTTGGTAAGGTGAGTCTATGGATCTTCATGGTCAAGTCCAGTAAAAGGATTTGCATATAGGATTTGAAGCAATCCGATCTTCATCTCTAGGTTTCTTGCATTTTGTGTAGGTCTAGAAATATGAGCATTCCTTCTTGGGCTGTTTTGACAAGGCCCTCTAAAAAAATTTGGTTCAGCCATGACTTCTTCGATAATAGTTGTTGTTGAAGAAGTAAAAGTTCCTTTATTTGGCTAGCTGCTTTCGCTTTCTGGTTCTGCTGTTGTTTTTACGAGTTTTTCTTTCTATTTCAGGATAAAAAAGAAGTTGACCTTTTAGTGTACTTCCTCGCATAAAAATAGTTCTGAAATCTTAACCACACAAATGAACAAATATGAGGGATACCATATATAACAATACAATTTATAAAAATGCTTTACAATAATAGAAACTATTGTTATTCTTGTAATATCTATACGCCAAACCCCAACAATGACGCCATTTGATGAAACACTTTCTAAGGGTAAGTATTATTTGTATGGTTTCCATAGGGATTTGTGTGCTATTTATACAAGCCTGAAAAAGCCACTTGCACTCAGCCCAACTTAGTTGCGTTGAGCGCAACTACCTGACAAATAACTTAAACCGCCATAATCGACGCTCAATGCAATGATGTGGCGCTCAATGTGAACTTCTCTAGATTTTTGCTTCAGATGGCACTTCAACCGCACTCAACCCAGTCTTGCAGCCCTGCTTTATTCCAAAAATGCATGTTTAAGCCAATTCTTTGTCTTTTGATGACCAAAATTCTTCGAATGCAAACATACCTACAAAATGAATTGTAATTGAGTAAACTTCACAACATTTACACGGTAATCTACTGAAGCTAGTATTTACATAAAAGTTGAGGTTTTGACTTATGAACAAAATGAATAAATCTAATAAGTTCCACTATTTCATACAAATATTCACCATAATTTGGCCCTTACCGACGTGTTAAAATGTTCCTATATTGACAAATCTCGTATGTTGTGTACCACTATGATGTTAGATCATTAGATTTGTAGAAGATTATTTTAGACCTCGAAAAGAGAATGAAAAATTATTTGGTCCTGAAATACCATATTGTTGTATCCAAAAATTTTCCCTCTCATTTTATCAAGATTTCCCCTCACAAGACTCTTTGGACTCTAGACAGAATTAGGGTTTGCTCTGCTCAAGACATCTCCTTGCACTGATGACCTGAAATTAGGGTTTGAGTTTGCACAGGGATTTTTGGACTTCCAATGCTCAATGTGACTTTCATACTTCATGTTGGACCTATAAGATTGCACATACCAAGTTTCAAGCCTTGAATCAAATTTTGCCCAGTCAATTGGACAGTTGACCTAGAAATTAGTTATATTGGGGAAAAAGTCAACTGTGGCCAATTTATAGTCAAACCTAATAATTTTTGATCCACAAAAACATTATAGACTCATATGGAACAATTGATCAAGTTTGGACCACAACTCCTCAAGAAATTTGATCAGATCATCAAAAGGGCAAAATGGTCATTTTTAAGGTTTTGACTGCAGAAGGGCAATTTCTAATTTTTCACCTAGCCAATGGCAAATTGGGTTCAATAATGGTTTCAAGGACTCAATGGTATCATCTTGACCTAATCACAAGGTTCAAAAGATCTCAAATGCATTGGATTGACAGATGAATTTTCCAGTCAGCTGATCAAAAATCAACTGTACACTGAAAAGTCAAACTTTGACTTTTTGGTCAAAATCAAGTGCCAAGGGTCATTTTTCATCAATATGTGTCAAAACATGAAACTTGTTCACCAAGAAACCTAATTTTCAAAATTAGGGTTTAAAATGGAAAATTTTCATAACTTAGAATTTTTCTAAGTTATGAAAATTTCTTATTTTCCCCCCAACTTTGCTGAACTTTTTCACCATGATGAAATTGGATTCAAACAAAACTTCCAACATGAAAGTTGTAGTCCTCCAAAAAATCTACAACTTTTATTCACAAAGTTTTCCCAAAAGTTTCTTAGATCTCAAGTTATGATTTTGTGAATAAGGGTCCATGAAACTTTTAACTTAGTGAAATTTTGCCCTAGTTTAGGCAGGATTTTGACCTATCTTCATGGAAACATTTCACATAGTTACAATTTGAATCTCAAAATTCATTTCAAATATGGATTGTAGGGCATGTTACAAGCTTTCCAAAATGTCCAAGAACTCTCTAAG
Organism: Vicia faba; assembly: GCA_948472305.1. Classification (NCBI taxonomy): domain Eukaryota; kingdom Viridiplantae; phylum Streptophyta; class Magnoliopsida; order Fabales; family Fabaceae; genus Vicia; species Vicia faba. The sequence continues at coordinate 28,525,070 of OX451739.1, forward strand.
ATCATTTGTGGTTAGGGAGAATCGAAAGTTTGAAAATGGCAAATTATCACTTTTGGCCAAGGCATTTTGCACATTGATACAACTTGCAAATCTGTCCAAACCTTGCTTGTACTTGGTTTACAGGTTCTAATCCTTTCTACACTCATAAATTAAATTCAAACACATTGGATTAAGTCTTTGTTCTGATCTATGGAGCATTACACATTGAATTAATCCATTTTTGGCAAAAAGATAACAATGTCATTTTCATAAAGCACACTTTATGTCAAATTGTATTTCTTGAGCCATGGACCAAAGTTCTTACAGCAAACAAAGTTCACTAATATCAGGAAAGGTGTACCAACTCTCAGCAGGCTTGGTGCTAGCTTGTACAACCTTGGCATTGTCACTTCTCACCTTTTGCTTCAAAAATAAGAAACCTTGCAAAAACTCCACAACTCTTCAATCTGATAAAACCAAACTTTGTGCACATTTCAAACAAGTTCAACACGTTGTGCCAAGCCAAAAAAATGAGCTAGCAAGTTCTAAAACTCTCCAAAACACCAAAACACAAGTTCTTGCAAAAACAGGGCAGGTTCTGCAGATTCACTTCCAAAATCAAATCCACTCGTGCGTTTTGTCCCAAACCACTTCAAACACATTCTAAACAATACACCTAAGTTGTCCAGACCATTCTCAAGCAACTGTAATCTTATTTTCACACTTCACCATTTCTACTTTGAAGCTTTGCAGGTTGAGTTCTACAAGCATATTCAGGCCATTTCAAAGCAAGCCAAGCATTGGGGAAGGTTGAGTGAACTTCAGGCAAGCTAACACGACCTTCAGGACTTATCAAAAAACCCTATATTGCCATACTCGAGCTTGACTGAAACAGGTATTTGACAAACTTCTATATCCTTATTTAGGAATCATTAGGCTTAGGTTTGTGAAACAAAAATGTAGTCCTCATTGTCCTTGAGCTGTACATATGCATAGAATCCATTTATGTTAACTGAGCTAGGAGAATTTGGATGTTAAAGTTTCTGAAAAAACTAGGTTAGAATTTAGGGCCAAGGAAATTCTCTCTGGTCTTTGAGAGTTAGATCAAGTTTTTTACATGGTTAGAATCGTGTGATCGTGAGCTATAACTTTCATGTTGCAAGTTTTTGTTTTTGAGCACGTATGCAGGAGTTCCAGATTTGAACATGGCGCGCGCGTTGTTTTTTCTGTCTCAAGGACAGGGATGAAGGAAACGTGGGTTGGGCTTGGTTTGGCTGACTATTGACACCCCCATCCTGCTTTTTGCACCCCCTTGGCCCATTTCTCTTATTTTTTATATTTTTTCATTTCTATTTTTATTTTCTGACTTTATTATTTTTTCTTGAACATTTAAAAACACAAAAATATTTTCTTTATTTTTTTGGCATTTTATCATATTTTTATTTTATTTTTATTTGCATAATAAATAATTATTAGGTTAATATTACTTTATTTTTCTAAATAAAATTGTAAGAAATATTAAATACTTACATATTTTTATTTTTATTATATTATATATATAAAAATATTATTTTCTCACATTTTAATTTTTAACACTTTTGTATATATTTTTATTTATTAACTTGTACATAAAAATAAATAAATAAATAATATAATATATTTTCTTTTAAAACCAAAAACTAGGGTTTCTACCCTTTCCAAAAATAATCATAATATTTTTCTTATTTTTTTTAGACATTAAATAAATATTTTTGTTTGCATACATAAAAATAATACAAAAACATCCTTTGCATATTTATATTTATTTGTACATTTAAATATTTGTCCATTTATTTATTTGTGCAACATTTCAATTTGGTTGTAATAATAGTTTTAGGGTTTATTTTTGAGCAATATCCCCTTATTCAAACTTGTATCCCCCTCCCCATATCAATGTTGTAATAGTCATAGATTTACTTTTACGCATTTTATCGCTTTCAAATGCATGATAGTAAGATTTGGGTTTGTATGACAATCCGAAATCAAAACAAATAGCATGACTAATATAAGACAAAAATGCATGAAAATGACAACACAATGCATACAAGCACCCCTAGGGTTTCATCCACTTGTTGCCTTAAAAACATGGCCATGGTATGCATGCTAGGTATCTTGGCAAAATCAAACAAAACAAAAAGATCATAGTCCCTCGATGACACTATCCTGGTTGCCTAAACAAAAATGATCTAGACCCTCAAAAACTTGCTAAGATACTTGGCACAATTGCTATCATGGTCATACGATGACCCACGCCCGTCCCGTTTAACATCCAAACATAAGGTTTTTTACCAAATACAATGGTAAAACAACAATGTCAAAAGGGTTAAAAATGTGTAGGAAAGATCTTTGAGTAAGGTAGACAACTCCTAGTTACTTGATCAACTTGCAAACATCCTTGCTATTTTCAAACTGTCACACAATTTCAAAACATTTCCCAAAACAAACTTTCAAACATTGAAACATTTTTCAAAAGACAAACACCTTTGTATACATTCAAACAAGAATCATTACAAAGGTTGCCTAAACAAAGGCCTCTTTTCAAAATACTTTCAAAACCACACACAAAAGCACCATTTCAAACAATTGGAAAAGCAAATCAAGTGATCTAAACAAGTAACTAAGAGCCCATGGAAAACCATGGATGAAAAGGGTGCTAGCACCTTCCCTTTTCATAATCTACCCCCCGAACCCAAGAAAACATCTTAAAGGTATTTCCTGTGCTTTTTGACCTTTCCTTTGGATAAAATAAAAAGTCAGTGGTGACTCTTGCTAAACCGAAACATTTGCAAACACAAACACAAAACCTCAAGTCAGTTCTCTCACCACATCACAGAACTGGCGACTCTGTTGGGGAAATGTCTAAAAGTGAGGTTACCTTAGGGTTTTACATCACCTTTACATGCTTACCTTGTATGCTTTGATTGCTTTACATTTGGTTCTATTGTTTGGGTTTGAATCCTCTACCCGGATTTGGGAAACATTCATAGGTAAATAGCAATACATTGTGGAAACTGTGTGGGGTATACCTACATGGTTGAAGCAATAGCTATATTAGTGCGACATATTTGTGGGTACCATTAGCCTTTGAGTCAATCAAAGAGAATACGGGGCCGCTGAGTGATGTCATGAAACACTAATGGACTTTTAGAACCTTTACTTGACCAACTTGGCCTTTTTAGGGGTAATGAGATGACCGGCTTTGGTACAGTCCGAAGTTGGTAGATACTCGATACTACACTCATTGAGGGTTGTTTTCTTGGAATATTTCGGTCGCCAATAAAGTGGCTAAACTGAAACAATGAACACAGAAAATAATCCAGTGATATTGAGCTCCTTAGAACCCGGTTACTATTTATAGGACAGGTTGAGACAACTAAACTTCAAGAGGGTACTTACCTATGAAACCCCATGCAAGCCTGAAACTAGGATCTTGTGTGATTTGTTTGTACATATATACTTGTGCATAACATCATGAACATCATGAAGCATCATATGCATCCACTAACCATTTCAAGGATTTTGGATCTTCAACTTTGTTCCTGTTTTGTAGGTTATGGAATCACTCCGCAGGAAAACAATTCAGGTCAATCTTGTGAGAATCCCTCCTCAACTCAAGGAACTCACTTCCAAGATTCCAAAGTATTCTCCATTCACTGAAAGACATGGTCGGCTTCTTAACTTGGTCAACTCCAACACAGAGGAAGACATGGTGAAAGTTCTCTTCCAGTTCTTTGACCCCCTACACCACTGCTTCACATTTCCTGATTACCAGTTAGTGCCTACTTTGGAGGATTTTTCTCAAATCTTGAGGATTCCTATTCTCAATCAACTACCCTACAACAGTATGGAAAGAGATCCAAAGCCTGAAGATGTTGCTCAAGCCCTACACTTGCAACCATCTGATGTGATAGGCCATTGGGAGACTAGAAGTGGTGTCAAGAGTTTCTTGGCAAAGTTTCTGTTTGAGAAAGCTCAAGAATGCTGGAATTCATTGGACCTACAAGCTTTTGAGGAGATTGTAGCTCTTCTTCTCTATGGGTTGGTCTTGTTCCCAAACCCTGACCAACTTATAGATGTGAATGTTGTCAAGATTTTCATATCTCGGAATCCTGTGCCTACATTGCTTGGGGATATCCTCCACTCATTTCACACTCGAACAATGAGGAAAAGAGGTGTTCTCATGTGCTGTACTCCTCTACTGGCAAGATGGTTTATTTCTCATCTTCCCCAATCAGTCTTGAAGAATGAGCAAGGTATGAGGTGGTCACAACGATTGATGACTCTTACATATTCACATGTTCATTGGTGTTCTCCATCCTGAGAAAATGTTATCATCACCGACCGTTGTGGGGAATTCCCTAATGTCCCTCTACTAGGCATTAGGGGAGGCATCACCTACAACCCCTGCTTGGCTCTGAGACAGTTTGGGTATGCCCAAAGGGATGGCCCACATGACATGCTAATTCCAAACTTGGTTTTTGACTTCGACAACGACGCTCAAGGACTTCGACAAAGGTTTATCCGAGCTTGGAGGATGCCCAACAAGGTAGACAGTAAGACCTTGGGACACAAGAATTCCATCCCCCTTGAGCCTTACCTCAAGTGGGTACAAACCCGCGCCCAGAGTCTTATGATGCCTTACTCCTACATTCTCCCTCTGATCAAAGAGCCTGTTGTGGAAGGAGAGGTTCCATACACCCTCCTACATCCTGACATGCCAACATCATTGGAAGATTTATAAAGGAGTTGGGTACAGCTCAAGGGAGAACGCGATACTTTTGAAGCTCAATTCTACGCCAGTGAGAAGAAGGTTTTGGAGCTTACTCGTCAACTTCATGAAGAGAAGACTCTCAACACCTACATTGCACCAAAAAGGATGCGCAACGTCTTTTTACATTAGAATTTTGTATTATTTTGCCCATGGGGCATTGATGTACTAACAAATTCTATCTTATTAATATGACGTGCGTTCCTTTTTGTTTAAAACAAATTTGAATTTTTGAATCCTTGAATGCATTACATGAATACATATCATTCATCATATGCATAAACAGGTCTTCACACCAGGTTTCCTTATCTCTCTGCTGTTTATTTCAGCAAGATGGATATTGAGCAGACGGTTAAAGATTTGCAAGCGCAGAATTCACAGTTCCAGCTGCTACTCATGACCTTGGCAAAGGGTCAGGAGGATCTCAAAGCTCTGTTAGAAAAGGAAAAGGAGAAAAAGAAAAAGAAGAGAGTTGGCGTGGCTACTTTGGGTAGAAGATTTGAAGGTCAAGCTAGAAGGGTCCTGGATTTCCCCTCGACATCTGATGAAGGGGTAAGAAAAGGAAAGGGAGCTGCAGTGCCATCTGAGTCTGAGGAAGAAGAAGAAAAGGAGGATGAAGACTATTTTGAACAGCAGTATCCTCCTGCATATGAAAAATACAAGAACTTGGAAGAACGTCTGGCAGCCATAGAGATTCAGAGGGTGCCTGGGCTGAACTTTGAAGAGTTGGGTTTGGTTTCTGGAATGGTTATTCCTCCGAAGTTTAAAGTACCTCTTTTTTCTAAATACGATGGGGTGTCTTGCCCAAAGATGCACCTACGGTCCTACGTCAGGAAAATCCAACCACATTCTTCTGACAAAGACCTGTGGGTCCATTTCTTCCAGGACAGTCTTTCAGGGACGCAGTTGGATTGGTTCTACCAGCTAGAGAGGCCTGATGTGCATAATTGGGAGGATTTGGCTGTTGCCTTCTACAAGCAGTATCAATACAATATGGACTTAGCACCAACCCGTACTCAATTACAGAGTATGGGCATGGTCTCAAATGAAGGCTTTAAAGAGTATGCTCAGAAATGGAGAGATTTGGCGGGAAGGGTGCACCACCATTATCTGAAAGAGAGCTTGTTGATATGTTCTTGGGTACTCTATCGGGTCCATTATTTAATCACCTGATAGGAAGTTCTTCTGCGGGGTTCATCGAGTTGATTCTGACTGGTGAAAGAGTTGAAGCCGGAATCAAGAGCGATAAAATTCAAAAAGATACATCTGCTTCCGCTACCATCAAAAAGCCTTTTCTAGCAAAGAAAGAAGTCTCAGCTGTCTACTCCCAAAGAGGTCAAGGAAGATTTGAGCGCCAGCCAACGGTGGGGGCTGTTATGATTCAGAAGTCTGCAGCTGATCAGCCCAGAAACAATCAACCCAGAACCAACCAAGCAAGGGTGGAAAGGCCTGTATGGCAATTCACTCAGATAAACATGACTCGTGCTCAAGTTTTACCCCATCTCTTGAAGTTAAACCTTGCTAGTCTGAAAGAGGCACCGAAGAATCCAAATACAACTTCTCCGTACTACCATTCAAACGCCAAATGTGCTTATCATTCAGGGAGTATAGGGCACGACACCAACAATTGTTGGGCCCTCAAGAATAAGATTCAGGATTTGATAGATGCCAAAGAAGTGGAATTCGACACCCCTGAAAAGCCGAATGTGATCTCTGATCCAATGCCAAGGCATGGCCACAATGCCCATGCTATTGAAGAGGATCCTTTTGTTGCTACTGTTGATGATTTGATGACTCCGCTACCGATAATCAAGCTGAATTTGTTGAAGGCTGGGATTTTCCCAGGTTGTGAAGAAGATTGCTACCTTTGTTCATCCTTACCAACCGACTGTCTGTTGTTGAAGTTAGGCATTCAGTGCCTAATGGATAATCAAGAGATCCTTTTTGAGAAGACTTCTGTTACACCGACTCCTGTCAATGATGTTTCAATAATTACCATATCCGCCAATCTTTCCAAGGTCTCCAAAATACATGTTAATATTACATCCGATTCGAAGATTGTACCTTTGAAGATAACCATGTCGGGGCCCATCCCGTACAAGTCTAACAAATCAATACCGTGGAACTATGGGGGAGAGATCTTCTACCACGATATTAAACAAATTGAATCGACTGAAGAAAGTTCTGATGAAGAGACTTTCGACATTAGAAACATTATCGGAACGAAAAAAACCACCCGCAGCGGAAGAATTTTCTCTCTGGAGATTTCTCCTCCAAGGGCAATCTTCGGACCCTCAAATGCTCCTAAGGTTACCCCTGTACCAGTCAACATATCCGCGAGAACACCAGTTATTGAAGAAGTTGTTACTCCTGTGGTTATTCCTTCTGCTGCTGCTGATGATAGAGGGAAAGGGATCCAAGAAGAGCCCGTCAGGACGAGGGCTCAGCCGTTGATCATCCCTGAGACCTCTCAAAAATAAATGGAAGAGATTTTGAAAATAATAAAGAAAAGCGATTATAATGTTGTTGAGCAACTGGGGAAAACCCCCTAAAAAATCTCTATGTTGGCCCTGCTGCTTTGTTCAGAAGCTCATGCCAAAGCTTTGATAAGATTCTTGAAGACGGCCCACGTGCCACAGGAAACCTCCGCGAATCAATTCCAAGAATGTGTAGCTAGCCTAATAGTTGACAATGGTCTAGGATTCTCCGATGCCGATTTAACATCTAAAGGGAGAAAACATAATGACACTTTGCATGTCTCGGTGGAATGCAGAGGGACTACTCTAGCACACGTTTTGGTTGATACTGGGTCGTCTTTAAATGTCTTGCCGAAGAAAGCATTGGACAGATTGGACTGTGAAGGCCTAACCCTGAAGCCCAGCAATATCATTGTCAGAGCCTTTGATGGTTCTAAAAGGATGGTCCATGGAGAAGTGGACATCGCGATCAAAGTGGGAACTGAAACATTCAACTCTACATTCTATGTGATGGACATTCGTCCTTCCTATTGTTGCTTGTTGGGAAGACCCTGGATTCACAATGTTGAAGTCGTCACTTCTTCTCTGCATCAAATGCTCAAGTACCCTGTCCAGGGGAAAATTATAACAGTTCATGGCAAAGAGGAATACATGATAAGCCATCTAAATTCTTTCCGCTATGTAGAATTGGATGGTGAATTCATAGAAACCCCCTTCCAACACTTCGAAGAGGTTTCTCCTGAAATTGCAGCGACCAAGACAGTGTCCCCTGTACCTGCAGTTACCAAACATGTGCCTTGAATGTCGTCTCTCAAAGATGAAAAGGTTGTGATTGAAGAAGGCAGATCTACAATCTGGGGGCAGCTTCCTGATTTTCCTTTCAAGTCAGATAAATTCGGCTTGGGTTTCACTTCGGCTAGTCAAAAGGCTATGCTTCGCTCCCGGGCTGGAGGGCCACCAGTGAAGATCACCCATCATGGAGTCAGTGCTTTGGAGGATGGTGAAGAGGAGAGCAACCTGGAAGACTGGATTTTCCCTACTGTTGAAGGAGGACTATGCAACTGGGAGGCAAAAGACTTTGTTCCCATTACTTTCATCAATCAGTAATTTATCTTTCAAACATTTATGTTGGTTTGTAATAATTCTCAAACAATTCGTACACTTTTAACCTTGTGCCTTACCCGAGGTACATAGGTCCATTTGTAAGGGTTTGATTTGTCATCTTCATATGTCATTTTAATGAATCATGGACGTTTTCACATATAAACTTTTGTGTTCATTTTCTTTCTTTTTACATTTTTATTTGTTTAAAGGTGGCTATCCCTTACACTCACCCACACTCACAAATGCAGGTACCCATCCATTCCAGATTCTATGGGTAACAATTCTGCTATGGCCTTCAGTGACTCTGAAGATCTGGTCTACCATGTCGAATACGAAGGTGATGAAGACTGTGAAGTGCCGAGAGAGTTAGCCAAACTTCAACAACAGGAAGAAAGAGCAATTCTACCTCATGAGGAGCTGTTAGAGACAATCAACTTGGGTATTGTTGAAGACAGAAAAGAAGTCAAAGTGGGTGCCAACTGTGATACGATGGGAGAACTGACTTGAGGTTTTGCGTTTGTTTTCGCACTTGTTTGTTTTAGCAAGAGTCGCCACCGACTTTTTATTTTATCCAAAGGAAAGGTCAAAATGCACATGAAAGACCTTTGAGATGTTTTCTTGGGTTCGGGGGGTAGATTATGAAAAGGGAAGGTGCTAGCACCCTTTTCATCCATGGTTATCCATGGGCTCTTAGTTACTTGTTTTAGATCACTTGCCTTTGCTTTTCAATTGTTTAAAATGGTGCTTGGTGTGTGCGGTTTTTGAAAATGTTTTGAAAAAGATGCCTTGTCTAGGCAACCTTTGTAATAATTCTTGTTTGAATATATACAAAGGTGTGTGTCTTTTTGAAAAGATATTTCAATGTTTTGAAAGTTGTTTTGAAATTGTTTTGAAGTGGTGTTGTGAAGTGTGTTTGAAAATGGCAAGGATGTTTTGCAAGCTTTTGATCAAGTAACTAAGAGTTGTCTACCCTATTTTACTCAAAGATCTTTCTTATGTTTTTAACCCTTTTTAAAAGTGTTGTTTCACCATTGTGTTTGATGAACAACCTTGTGTTAGGATGTTAAACGGGACAGGTGCGAGTCATCGTATATAATCATTGAAGGCAACTTGTGAGACGCTCTAGCAATTTTGTAAGGGACGATATCGTCTTATCAAAGGCAACATTGAGGGTCATCGAGGGACTACGATCTTTGTTTATCGAAGGGGCATTTGCTAGAGTGTCTCATACTCGAGGGACGTGATTGTGTTTTCTGAGGCAACAAGCGAGGTTACCCTAGAGGTGCAAGTGTGAATTGTGTATTGATTTTCATGCATTTATCTTGTATTAGGTCATCTAGCGATTGATTTTGAATCTTCGCATACAAACCCTAATTACTATACAGTATATTAAAAGCGATAAATTGCGGGAATTTAAAGTCTAAGTTATTACAAATGAGTATCCGGGGATGAGGATACAAATTATTTACAAATGGGGATGAGTCTTATCAGAATAATAATGTCCCAAATATGTGTTACAACCAAATCGAACTGTCGCAATTCAATGTAAAAATTATAATAAATCTAAGATAAAGAAAATCAAAGAAATATGAGATGCATGTATTTATTTACAAATGAACAGATAAAAATTTAACCTAGTGAAGATTAAGTATGATTATTATTTTTGTGTTTTTATTGATTATGTAAAGGAAAAATTTTAAAAGAAATAAAAATTATTTAAATTAAAGCTTCTATTATTTACATATTTTTATTAATCAATAACTAGTTTTAAAGAAAACCAAGAATTATTTAAATTAAACTGAATGTTCTTTTTTTCGTATTTTTATTATAAACAAAATTAATAATAATTTTAACTAAAAAATTAAAGCCAAAATTAAATTAGTATTTGTATTAACTAAAAGAAAGAAAGTAAAAAAAAACATTAGTCTTGAAAGAAAGATATGGGCTTAGGATTATGGCCCAAATAAGAATAAGAATCACATTGAAGGGGGGTGCATTGGCTAAAATGTTATGGGCTAAAGCGTTTGTTTGGGCAAAGGCCCAGAATGGAATGTTGTAACAATTTTAGGGTTTGTCATTTGGTTAGGGTTTGGAGTTTTGGTTACAGCGGCGCCTCCTTTCACTCATCTCTTCTTCTCCGTTTCATCTTATCTTTCTCAGGCCATGGTTCTAACACTCTTCCTAAGCCCGACTACTGGAGCGCCGCCCCCTTCTACTCTTTCATCCTCTCACAGTGGTACACGCTTGGTGTTTTGGAAGGTGCGAATTGTTCATTCACATTTTTTAGGGTTTCACAGTTATGTTTGTTTCTTGATCGCTTACATGTTTTAATATTATGGTTTTTTGATGTTTATATGTAGTAAAAGCTTAAGGGTTTGAGAGACGTACCTTGAACGTCTTGCTTCTGAAAAATGGTGGAGGGAGAGGGACGTGAGGCTGGTGGCGCTTCTTGGTGGCCAGGCGGGGAAGAGAGTGTGATGGTTGCTTGCTTGATTTATTGGTATCTCTATATTTGATTTGTTTGATGATGAGCTTTAGTTTCTGAAAACTGCTTTTTTGGCTTTGAGTTTTGTTGATGATGATGAACTTTTGCTTCTGAGTCGTGTTATTTCTGAATCTCTCTCTTTCTCTTTGCTGAATATTGTTGATGAAATGGTTCTGAAAAAAAGCTAGCTTTTTGAACTGAACTTGATGATTTTGTTGATGATGAATATTCTGAAACTGTTTTTGTATTGTCACTTCTGAATCTCTCCTTCTTCTTTGGGTGTTTGAATATCGATGATGAATGTATTTCTGAGATTGTTTTGGTATTGTCACTTCTGAATCTCTCCTTCTTCTTTGGGTGTTTGAATATTGATGATGAATGTATTTCTGAGATTGTTTTGGTTGGGTTTTTTGAACAAGTTGCAGTTTTGGCTTGGACTGTATGTTTGGGTTTTGCAGTTTTAGATGCAGGCTTGAGTTTGCTTGAGTTATGCAGGTTATGCAATGCAGGTTTGTTGTGTTTAGGTGTTGTACCCCAAAATTTGCCCTCCCTTTCTTCAGGAAACCATCTTGAATTTTTTAAAGTCCCCCTGAAACAAATCCAAGTCCTGAGTTATCTTTTTTTGCCCAAGCAAGTCACTTACAAGAGCAAGATGATCTCACGAACTCCAGAAGCAACGCTTTTATCTTGAGAAAAATCAAATTCTAAGTGCTTAGAATGTTTCTTTAAAATAAGTGTTTTTAGAAAAATCAGCGCTTCAGAACTTCTGGACCCATTCCAGATGAAGACGGTCAGAAGTTGCAAGCTTGGCTCAGCGTGGTCAGAAGTTGGCTCTTCAGCAGCTACATCAGTTCAATCAGAAGTTGTAAACGTGGTTCAGAATGTAAGCCTCAAACAGAACATGCCCCTTCAGCAGTTACACAAGCTCAGTCAGAATTTGCTAAAGGAATGCAAGAGAAGCAGGAAAGTCTGAAGGCTCCTTCAGAACAGGTTGAAATCAGAAGATGAAAGGTCAGAAGAATGGGTGTTAAACTGATACAGAATCTCTAAGTCCAGATTGTCCAGAAGCAAATCCAAGAAACGTACCAGAAAATCAGGAGAATCTCCAGAGCTTACTAAGACAACATGTAGCCAAGGCCAGAGCATGGTTTACGCTGCTGATTCAACGCTGGTTTCCATTACCAGAATGTTGGTATTGACAGGTCTTGTCACCATTTAATGCCCATTAATGCTTCCAACCACTCCTGAGCATTCACGTGTGGCTTGGAAAACGCTTTTGCACAGATTCTGGCATGGGTCTTCACGCCACCGCCCACTTCAGAGGTCACTTCTCCCCAATCTACGCCTGCTGCTGCAACCTAGGCTGAAAGCTATCTGTATCACAACTTCCCAGGAATTTCTGTCAAAGAACAAATTCAAACTCTGTTGGCGCTTTAAATGTTCAAGGCATCCACAAGGATTTTGCCTATAAATAGAGAGGCTTCACCACTGCAAAAAAGGTTCAAGAAAAGAAACAGAAAAATTGCTAAAAAGAGAAACAGAACTCCTAGCAACACCGCATTCTGAAACTCTACCAAAATCTCCAGCTTTGTTTCATAACTTTGAGTTTCTCACCTTCAACTTCATCAAATATCCAGTTCTTTTCTGTAAACCAAAAACACTCTTTCCAAACTTCTGACCCTACTCACGTACACCTTTACTTCCCCTTTTCAAAATTTGTCCAGAACACCACCAGAACCAGAACCAAAAGCTAAAACTTTCACTCACCAACTTTTCCAAACAGTCAGGTAAGCACCTGCTGACCCTCATCACACTGTTAAGCATCATCAGCTGTGCATATTCAAATAACATAATGTAAATATCATGTTGTTGCTGTTCATGTTCTGAGGATTTTCATACCTCAGAACGTTCTGAGCCAGTAAAGGACTTGCCTCTGAAACATTTTTGTATTTGCTGGATCTGTTCCAAGTATGTTTCCTGTTTTATGGAGTAACAACAGGATTGCAGATGTTCTGATTAGTACAGGAAAAAGCCAAGTGCTGACTTTGACGTTAGCACATCTGAAGCCTGTTTTGCTGTCAATGATATCAGAACCTCTGAGAATTATTGCCTTTTCAGCAGAATCAGAACTTCTGGTTTCTCCACTAACAAACTTCTGTCTTGCAGCGCAGGAAAATCAGAACTTCTGATTTCCCCACTAACAAGGTTCTGTTTTGCAGGTGCCAGAGTCAGAAGTTCTGACTCATCCAGTTTCACTAACAGGTTGATCATCTGGCAGCGGATCTGGGTCAGAACTTCTGATGACCTCCCAGCAGCGCGCGGGCTCCCTCTCTCTCTCTATATATATCTTGTTTTTTGCTATTTTCTTTTTTGTCTATTTTTCTCGTTGAACCCCCCATGTACAAATGTGTATCCCCCTCCCCTAATTGTTGTAATAGCGTAGGATTTTACATTTCCGCTTCTTATTGCTAGTAATTAGGACGTGTATGGCAAGATAAAATCAATGAAATAGAAAAACCTAATTCAAAGAAAAAAAACTCTTGTATGTAATAAAACACACTTGCACACTAACACCCCTAGGGATACGTCCACTTGTTGCCTTTCAAAAATTGGGTCATATTGCATGTTAGGTCTCTTTGGGCAAAACAAATAATTCAAATGATCATAGTCCCTCGATGACTCCTTTTTTTTGCCTAAAATGATCAAGTCCCTTAAAGAAAACATTGCCCAAAGATACTTGGCACCATTGCAATTATGGTCTAAACGATGACCCACGCCCGTCCCTTTCACATCCTAACACAAGATTGTCCACCAAATACAATGGTGGAACAAAATTGTTAAAAGGGTTAAAAGCATAACAAAAATCTTTGAGAACTTTAGGGTAGATCGCTCTTAAGTACTTGTCAACTTGCAAAAACACTTGCCTGTTTTTAAACCATACCTCACAACACTTTCAAAATAACTTTCAAAAACAAATGAAAACCTTTTCAAAAGACATACACCTTTGTATACATCCCAACATGGATCATTACAAAGGTTGCCACCACATTGGCCTCTTTTCAAAACATTTTCAAAACACACACAAAGCACCATTTCAAACAATGGGAAAAAGGCAAGTGATCTAAGCAAGTAACTAAGAGCCCATGGATAACCATGGATAGAAAGGGTGCTAATACCTTCCCTTTCTATAATCTACTCCCCGAACCCAAGAAAAAATCTCAAAGGTTTTTGCTGTGCTTTTTAAACCTTTCCTTAGGATAAAATAAAAAGTCGGTGGCGACTCTTGCTCAACCGAAACATTTGCGAAAACAAACGCAAAATCACAGTCAGTTCTCCCACCGTATCACAGAACTGGCGACTCTGCTGGGGACAATATTTAAAAGTGGAGTAACCTTAGGGCTTAGATCACCCTCTTGCATGACTAATTGTTTGAATTGATTGCTTTATATCTTGGCTCTATTGTTTGGGTTTGCAAATCCTACACCCGGATTTTGGGAAACATTCATAGATAGCAATACGTTGTGGAAACTGTGCGGGGTATACTGACACGGTCGAAGCAATAGATATATTTGTGCGACATATTTGTGAGTACCGGTAACCCTTGAGTTCAATCAAGGAGAGTACGGGGCCGCTGAGTGATGTCACTAAGCACTAATGACCTAGAACCTTACTTGACCATCTTGGCCTTTTATTAGGGGTAGTGAGATGACCGGCTTTGGTGCAGTCCGAAGTTGGTAGATACTCGATACTACACTCATTGAGGGTTGTTTTCTTGGAATATTTTGGTCGCTAGTTAAGTGGCTAAACCAAAACAATGAACAATGAAAACAATCCCGTGATATTGAGCTCCTTAGAACCCGGTTACTATTTATAGGACAGGTTTTTAAGCCAACTACACTCAAGAGGGTACTTACCTATGAAACCCCATGCAAGCCTAAAACTAGGGTTGGTGTGAATTGCTTGTACATATGTGCTGTGCATACATCATGGACATCATAAAACATCATATGCATTCACTAACCATTTCAAGGGTTTTGGATCTTCATCTTTGTTCCTGTTTTGTAGGTCATGGAAATTCCTCGCAGAAATACCATTCAAGTCAACCTTGTGAGAATCTCTCCTCAACTCAAGGAGCTCACCTCAAGAATTCCGGAAAGCTCATCCTTCAGTGAAAGACACGGTAGACTGCTTAGCCTAGTCAACACCAACATTGAAGAAGACATGATGAAAGTGCTATTCCAGTTCTTTGACCCTCTTCACCACTGTTTCACTTTCCCTGATTATCAGTTGGTACCCACTTTGGAGGAGTTTTCTCAACTCCTGAGAATTCCTATCCTTAATCAACTACCCTTCAACGGTACGGAAAAGGAACCAAAGCCGGAAGATGTTGCTCGAGCATTACATCTACAACCATCCGACATCAAGGGGCATTGGGAAACCAGAAGCGGCGTCAAGGGATTCTTATCAAAATTCTTGTTTGAGAAGGCACAGGAATGTTGGAATTCATTGGACCTGCAAGCTTTCGAAGAGATTGTGGCACTCCTTATCTATGGGTTGGTCTTGTTCCCAAATCCTGACCAATTGGTAGATGTCAACGCCGTCAAAATCTTCTTGTCCAGAAATCCAATACCAACATTGCTTGGGGACATTCTTCACTCATTTTACACACGAACAATGAGAAAGAGGGGTGTTCTCATGTGCTGTACTCCTCTCCTTGCAAGGTGGTTTATTTCGCACCTTCCACAATCTGTCTTGAAGAACGACCAAGGCTCAAGGTGGCCCCAACGGTTGATGACTCTTACTCACTCTGATGTACATTGGTGTTCTCGGTCCAGAGAAAATGTCATCATCGTCGATCGTTGCGGAGAATTTCCTAATGTTCCTTTACTTGGAATCAGAGGAGGTATCACCTACAACCCTTGCCTAGCTTTGAGGCAATTTGGATATGCACGGAGGGATGGCCCTCATGACATGTTGATTCCTGACCTAGTTTTTGACTTCGACAACGATGCGCAAGGACTTCGCCAAAGATTCATCAGAGCTTGGGGAAAACTCAACAAGGTTGATAGCAAGACTCTGGGACACAAGAACTCCATCCCTCTTGAGCCCTATCTCAAGTGGGTACGAGCCCGAGCCCAAAGTTTGATGATGCCTTATCCTCATATTCTCCATGTGATTAAAGAGCCCGTCAATGAAGGAGAGGTTCCCTACACCATCTTACATCCAGACATGCCTACATCGTGGGAGGAAATGCAGAAAAGTTGGATTCAGCTCAAGGAGGAACGAAATACTTTTGAAGCTAGCTTCTACGCCAGTGAGAAGAAGGTTCTAGAGCTTACCCGCCGACTCCATGAGCAAGAGGCCCTCAACACCTACATCGCACCAAAGAGGATGCGTAATGTCTTTTTACCTTGAGAAGTTATATTTGGCCCATGGGGCATTTATGTACTAACAAATTTCTTCTTATTAATATGATGTGCGTTCTTCTTTGTCTGAAACAATTTTGAATGTCTTAAATCCTTGAATGCATTGCATACATAAGCATACCATTCATCATGTGCATAAGCAGGTCTCACTCCAAGTTTCCTTATCTATCTGCTGTTTATGTCAGTAGGATGGATCTCGAGCAAACAGTCAAAGACCTACAAGCTCAGAATGCACAGTTCCAGCAACTCCTGATGACCTTGGCTAAGGGTAAGGAGGATATCAAGACTCAATTAGGGAACAAAGACCCAGTGAAAAAGAAGAAAAAGAGAATCGGGGTGGCTACTTTGGGGAGAAGATTTGACGGAGAAGCTCAGAGAGTGCTTGAATTTCCTCCTATCTCTGATGAAGGAACCAGCAAAGGAGGTGGGGCTGCGGTACCTTCCGAGTCTGATGCGGAAGAGGAGGAGGTCGAAGAGGATGAAGATTATACCGATCAACAATACCCTCCAGCTGATGATAAATACAAAGGGCTAGAAGACAGGTTGGCCGCCATGGAGCTACAAAGAGTACCGGGTTTGGATTTTGAAGACTTGGGTTTGGTTGCCGGGATTGTGATTCCCCCAAAATTCAAAGTGCCAGTGTTTGTGAGGTATGATGGGCTGTCCTGTCCCAAAATGCATCTCAGGTCCTACGTGAGAAAGATTCAACCCTATACGGCAGATAAGAATCTTTGGATTCATTTCTTTCAAGACAGCCTTTCGGGAGCTCAGTTGGAGTGGTTTTATCAGCTAGAAGGAACCAGCGTTCGAAATTGGGAAGATTTGGCCACCACTTTCTACAAACAATACCAATACAATTCTGACCTTGCCCCTACTCGTACCCAACTTCAGGGTATGTCGTTAGGAACAGGCGAAGGATTCAAAGAGTACGCACAAAAATGGAGGGATTTGGCTGGCAGGGTGCAGCCTCATTTAACCGATCGTGAACTTGTTGATATGTTTATAGGGACCCTATCTGGGCCATTTTTCAATCATCTGATTGGTAACTCTTCTGCGGGGTTTACCGATTTGATCTTAACGGGCGAGAAATAGAAGCTGGCATCAAGTCAGGAAAGATTCAGAAGGGTGTTGCTGCAAATACTGAGAAGAGGCCTTTTAAGAAGGAAGCAAGTGCCGTCTATGGTCCTAGAAGACAAGTCAAGTCAGAAAGTCGCCAAGCCGTCAATGCTCTGGTCATTTCAAAACCTGTTGCTGTTCCTCAGCAGTACAATCAACAAAGAGGTGAAAGACCCAAGAGACAGTATACTCGGTTGAGTATGACCTTGCCACAAATTTTACCCCAACTGTTATCAACCAACTTGGTGACCACCAAAGAAGCTCCTAAAGTCGTGAATACTGCATCTCCTAAGTATAACCCAAATGCCCGTTGTGCTTATCATTCTGATAGCCCCGGGCATACTACTGATGATTGCTGGGCCTTGAGAAACAGAGTGCAAGATCTTATTGACGCAAAGGAAATTCAGTTTGAAGCGCCTGAAAGACCGAATGTTGTAACTGCTCCTATGCCCCAGCATAGAGTAAATGCCATTGAAGAAGAGTTGTATGCTGTTTCAGTGAATGATGTTGCTACCCCTCTGTTGACTGTTAAGAGGGACTTGCTACTAGCCGGTTTATTTCCGGGTTGTAGTAAGGGTTTCCTCTTGTGTGCTGTTATCCCTACCGGTTGTCCACTGCTGAAATCAGGCATCCAAAGCCTGATGGATAGCAAGGAAATTCTGTTCAAGAAAACTGTTGTTCCGTTTGTTTCCATTGAAGAAATATATGTTGTCACAATTTACAATCCTGCCAAAGCTCCCGTGAAGAAACCAGTCCGAATTATGTCTGTTGCACCCATTACTATTACTGTTCCGGGACCTCTCCCCTATGAGTCTAATAAAGCGGTCCCATGGCATTATGGAGCCGACATGTATGTGCTTGGGGTGAAGCAGGAGTTCAGCACCAATACCAGTATCAGTAACATCACTGGTCCCGCCAAGATTACTCGCAGTGGCAGGCTCTTCTCGCCTGACATTGCACCGCCAGTTATCCGAAAACCTCTCACCATCACACCCGCGAGTGTGCATGTTCCAGTTCAAGTTCCTGTGTCTACTACTTCCGCCGGGTCCTCTGATACTCGGGGCAAAGAAGTTGCTACCGATTTTCCTGCCAGGACGGAGGCACCAAAAAAGACTGCTGTAGAAGCCTCCCAACAAGAAATGGAGAAAATTCTTAAAATCATCAAAAAGAGTGACTTTAACGTTGTTGAACAGTTGGGTCATACTCCCTCCAAAATCTCTATGCTATCATTGCTGCTATGCTCAGAGGCCCATGCAAAAGCCCTGATTTCATTTCTGAAAATGGCCCATGTGCCGCAAGAGACCTCCGCGGAACAGTTCACGGACTGTGTGGCTAATTTGACAGCTGACAATGGCTTGGGGTTCTCGGATGCTGACCTCACCCCCAAAGGGAAAAATCACAATGATGCCCTGCATGTTTCCATAGAATGCAGGGGCACTACTCTCGCACACGTATTAGTGGATACCGGCTCTTCCCTGAATGTTTTGCCTAAGAAGGCATTGGATCGCTTGGATTGTGAAGGTTTGGAGTTGAAACCTAGTAACATCATTGTTAGAGCCTTCGACGGTTCTAAGAGGATGGTGCACGGTGAAGTAAACATTCCTATTCGTGTGGGTTCCCAAGTCTTCGACTCAACGTTCTATGTAATGGATATTCGTCCATCTTACTCCTGCTTATTGGGTCGACCCTGGATTCACAAAGCTGGGGCCGTAACCTCCACTCTACACCAAAAACTCAAATACCCTGTCAAAAGGAAGATTGTTACCGTGCAAGGTGAGGAGGAATACATGGTTAGTCACTTGAATTCATTCTGGTATATCGAGATGGACGGGGAGTTTATTGAAACCCCCTTTCAGCATTTTGAGGAAGTACCTCCAATTTTGGCATCAGCTGAAGCAGTGGCTGAAGAAGACTTCCCGTTGAAGATGGCATCTTTGAAGGATGCCCGGGCTGTAATCGAGAAAGGCAATTGTGCGAACTGGGGTCAGCTTCCTGACTTCACTCAAAAGAACGACAAGTTCGGGCTGGGCTTTACTGTAGAGGCTCAGAGGGCTGTGCGCAAGGAAAAGATCAGAAAGACTCCAGTGTTTATCACCAGTCCAAGGGTGAATGCTATTGAGGAGGATGTAGAGGAAGCAGAGTTTGACAGTTGGATCTACCCGACTACCAGCAACGGATCAAGCAACTGAACGGCAAAGGATTTTACGCCTATCACATTTGTCACGCAGTAATTAACTCTTTTGATTTTCAATTTGTAACAAACAATGTGTTAAAACTTTTATTGGCTCGGTGTCCTACCCGGGGCATCGTAGCTCCATTTGTGAGGGCTTTTTGTATGACATTTCCATATATCATCAATCAAAACATTGGACGTTTGTTGAATTTCAAATCTTGTGCTCTTTTCTTTCTGTGTTATATATTGCAAAACAGCTATATTTACACACACTCACTTATACAGGTTTCAATCCACTCTGGATCTCACTGGTAACAGCTTTGCTACCGCCAGTTATGACTTTGAGAATCCGATCAACTTGGCCGAAGACGAAGGTGAAGATGATTGTGAAGTGCCTGGTGAACTCGCAAGACTGCTACTCCAGGAAGAGAGGGCTATTCAACCACATGAAGAGCCTGTGGAAACAGTTAACTTGGGTACTGAGACAGATAGGAAAGAGGTCAAGATTGGTGCCAATCTAGAGCTCAGCGTGAGGCAACGATTGATCCAGATGCTACAGGATTACATGGAGATATTTGCTTGGTCCTATGAAGACATGCCTGGTTTGGATGCCGACATTGTAGTTCATCACCTGCCGACTAAGGAAGACTGCCCTCCGGTAAAGCAAAAGGTTCACCGCATGCGCCCAGAGATGTCTGAAAAGATTAAGGTCGAGGTTATGAAGCAATTCGATGCCGGATTTCTAGCAGTAACTTCCTACCCTCAGTGGGTTGCCAATGCGGTGCCAGTGCCGAAGAAGGACGGTAAAGTCAGAATGTGTGTTGACTACAGGGATTTAAACAGGGCAAGCCCCAAGGATGATTTTCCTCTACCTCACATTGACGTTCTCATTGACAATACTGCTCAACACAAGGTGTTCTCCTTCATGGATGGTTTTTCAGGGTATAATCAGATCAAGATGGCCCCGAAAGATATGGAAAAGACTACCTTTGTGACTCAGTGGGGCACCTTCTGTTACAAAGTTATGCCATTCGGATTGAAAAACGCTGGGGCAACCTATCAACGTGCCATGGTTGCCTTATTTCATGATATGATCCATCACGAGATTGAGGTATACGTCGATGACATGATTACAAGGTCTCAAACTGAGGAGGAGCACCTTGATCATCTGAGGAAGCTGTTTGACCGACTGAAGTTATACAAGCTGAGGTTGAATCCCAACAAATGCACCTTTGGGGTGAGGTCCGGAAAATTGCTAGGTTTCATTGTAAGTGATAAAGGTATCCAGGTGGACCCTGCCAAGGTAAAAGCCATACGAGAGATGCCAACTCCAAAGACAGAGAAAGAAGTCAGAGGCTTCCTAGGACGACTGAATTACATTGCCCGATTCATCTCACATCTAACTGCTACCTGTGAGCCAATCTTCAAATTACTGAAGAAAGATCAAGTAGTACGTTGGAACGATGAATGTCAGGCTGCCTTTGAAAAGATAAAGGAATACCTCCAAGAGCCACCCATTCTTATGCCTCCAGTGGAAGGAAGACCTCTGATACTATATTTGACAGTACTTGACAATTCAATGGGGTGTGTGCTGGGACAGCATGACGAGTCCGGCCGAAAAGAGCATGTTATTTATTACTTGAGCAAAAAGTTTACCGACTGTGAGTCTCGTTACTCACTGCTTGAGAA
Source organism: Vicia faba (assembly GCA_948472305.1). Lineage (NCBI taxonomy): Eukaryota > Viridiplantae > Streptophyta > Magnoliopsida > Fabales > Fabaceae > Vicia > Vicia faba. Next base: position 28,546,326 of record OX451739.1, read on the forward strand.
AACTTGCTGCGCTCTAGTATGGGCTGCTCGCCGGCTGAGACAGTATATGCTGACTCACACCACTTTGTTGATTTCAAAGATGGATCCCATCAAGTACATATTTGAAAAGCCCGCTCTGTCTGGAAGAATAGCGAGATGGAAAATGATCTTAACAGAATATGATATCCAGTATACAACTCAGAAAGCAATTAAAGGAAGTGTACTGGCAGATCATTTGGCACACCAACCTGTGAACGACTACCAATCATTGAACTTTGATTTTCCAGACGAAGACATCATGGTGGTAACTGACTATGAAATACCTGGACCGGATGAAGAACCTGTGGAAGGATCCCGATGGTCTATGCATTTTGACGGAGCCTCCAATGCTTTGGGTAACAGCGTCGGCGCTGTAATCATATCTCCCAAAGGAACGCATACTCCACTCACCGCCCGATTATGTTTCAACTGCACCAACAACATGGCAGAATATGAGGCATGTATCATGGGTCTACAAGCTGCAATCGACTTAAGGATCAAATTTCTGAGTATCTTCGGAGATTCCGCTCTCGTGATCAATCATATCAAAGGCGAGTGGGATACGAAACACCCAAATCTTATTCCTTACAAGGAGTATGTGTTGACCTTGCTTCCCCACTTTGAAGAGATAAATTTTGAGCATTTCCCAAGAGAGGAGAATCAGCTAGCGGACGCACTAGCTACGATGTCTTCAATGTTCAAGGTTAAATGGGACAATGAGGCTCCCCAGATCATTATCTGGAAGTTGGATGAACCGGCATACTGCTGCGACCTCGAGGCCGAGAAGGCAACTGAAAAACCCTGGTATCATGAGGTGAAGAGGTACTTAGAAGCTCAGGAATACCCTGAAGGTGCATCTGTCAATGACAAGAGGTTCATGAGGAGGTTTGCGGCAAAATTCTTCCTCAGCAACGGCATCCTCTACAAACGGAATCATGATTCAACTCTACTATGTTGTGTGGATAAGGCTGAAGCAGAGAAAATCATGATAGAACTGCATGAAGGTACATTTGGAACATACTCCAGTGGACACACCATGGCAAAGAAAATCCTTAGGGCAGGATATTTCTGGTCCACCATGGAAGCCGATTGTTACCAACACTCTCGAACTTGTCACAAATGCCAGATCTATGCTGACAAGGTGCATATTCCCCCAGTCCCTCTAAACGTCATAACGGCACCTTGGCCTTTTGCAATGTGGGGCATTGATATGATCGGTGAGATCCGACCGACGGCATCCAATGGGCATCGCTTCATCTTGGTAGCGATCGATTACTTCACAAAGTGGGTTGAGGCAGCTTCCTACGCGACAGTAACCAAGAGCGTCGTGGCACGTTTCATCCGGCATAATCTGATCTGTCGGTACGGTGTCCCGGAAAGAATCATTACGGACAATGGTACCAATCTCAATAACAAAATGATCACTGAACTCTGCGAACAATTCAAGATACAGCACCACAATTCTTCTCCCTACCGGCCAAAGATGAATGGGGCTGTAGAGGCAGCAAATAAGAATATTAAGAAAATTGTGCAGAAGATGACAGTGACTTATAAAGATTGGCACGAAATGTTACCGTTCGCTCTTCACGGGTACCGTACCTCAGCAAGAACGTCAACTGGGGCAACTCCTTTCTCCTTGGTCTATGGCATGGAGGCAGTCTTGCCAATCGAAGTTCAGATACCTTCTCTCCGGATAATGAAAGATGCAGACTTAAATGAAGATGACTGGATCCAGACTCGACTTGATCAATTAAACCTGATTGACGAAAAGAGGCTCACCGCTATCTGTCATGGTCAGACGTATCAAAAACAAATGATCAGGGCATTTAACAAGAAGGTCAGACCACAAGAGTATCGGGTTGGAGACCTGGTAATCAAGCGCATCATCCTTCCTCAAAGTGATCCCCGGGGCAAATGGACCCCTACTTACGAAGGGCCATTTGTGGTTAAACATGTGTTCTCAGGAGGAGCCATGATCCTAACCACCATGGATGGTGACGACCTCCCTCACCCCGCCAATGCAGACATAGTGAAAAGATACTACGCATGAATAAAAGACCCGCTAGGTTGACACACCTAGGCAAAAATAAGGGCTTCCCGGCGAACCAAAAGGGTTCGGGCAAAAATAAGGGATGAAATGAAAAATCTGTACACCCGGCAAGTTGAAAACCCGAAAGGGAGACTTGGGCAAAAATGGGTATCCCAGTGGACTGAAAACCCGAAAGGGCAGTCCAGGCAAAAGTTAGGGATAAAGCGTAACACTATGTCTCATTGGATCACTTCGCATCCGGAATTCGGTATCAACTATCTGGCTCAGAATTCGGCATCGACCAATCAGCTTCATCTTCAACTAGGCAGCAAAGCGATGAGACGCTTGGGGATATAAAGGCGATAGCAAAGTTGGAACCCAGTGGGATTGTTCACATAGCTGTTTTGTTTTCTTTTCAAAAATTGTAAATTCTGTGATTATTCGGCGGCATCATCTTACTAGGATGTCAGCTTCTTGTACAGAAACGCCTATTCACAGGCAAAATTCAAATCAATACAAATTCACTTGTCCATACAAGTTGCCATTTTTTCTTTTTTCTGTTTTGTCTTACGAAGGACGTCCAATGGTCATTTTTGATATATGCATTTGACATTAAATTGCTAATTTATAAATGTTTGCAAAAGATCAATTATAGGTGACATCAGAAACAAGGGCAATGTAAGGTTGTCTGATGCAGTCTGTTTGCTTTATCCGCCAAGGTACCAAGGTAGATTCGACTGAAGAATGTGACCAGATCATCTCAACGCCCCGCAGAGTAAGACAAGAATTCAGCAATACTCTCCCCAAGCTGAGTTGATTCCCCGTCAATCCTGAAAAGGCACAACATTCCCCGGCAGGTCTTAAAAGCTTATCCCTAGTAGATTCTGGAAGCTTGTTCCCTGCAGAATATGGACGTCTCTCCCGAACTTTATTCAGAGTTATTCCTCACAAGGGCTTATAACTGGGTTATCCTCAGCTAATCGCCACGGAAGATCGCCCCCAACAAAGTTCTTTCAATCCCCAGCGGAGTTTATCTTTCAATCCCCAACAGAGTTTACCTTTGGTGTTTCCCAGCGGAGTTTTTATCCCCAGCAGAATTCATCATTAAAGTCGTTGTTGTACCCCAAAATTTGCCCTCGCATTTTTCCCCAAGAAATCTCAGCTTCAAGCCTTTCCTGATTTTTTAAACTGGCTCAAGAATCGGACAAACAGACTTTTCTTGTCAGTCAGGCGAAATTAGGGTTTTTACTGATTTTCAGGACTCTGGATTGTTTCACAGTTGGCTTAGGGTTTTGGATGATTTTTGGTTCAATTTTGATCAGGCGAGCGTTATCTGGCATTTAATCAAGAATTAAGGTTTTATGGGCATATTCTCATAAGGATTTAAATTCCACAGCACTTTGCAAGATTTTCCAAGATTCGGGTTGGATTCGCATTGTTTTGACTTAATCAGTAAGAAGAGGCAGTTGGGTTGAATTCATGTTGTTTTGTTTGCGCCAGTCAAAGAAGATGTGCAGTTTGGAATTACAGTGCTTGGCAAAGAATCAGTGAAAAAAAAGGAATGCGCTTGATCAATTTATTTTGGTTAACTGCTACTTTGTTTTGGATATTGGAAAAGACAGGTTTAATTGATCAATATTACTAAGACATTGTTTTATTTAAGTTATTTATTATTCTAAATTGAATGATTGAAATTTATTTTTAAATTGTTTTAATTCAAAGAGTTTTAAATAAATAAATAAACAATAAAGAAAGAGAATTAGAGTTAATTGGGTAATGAAGATTTTATTGATATTTGAATTATTTGTACAAATGTTGTTTATAATTTAAATTACAAACAATAGTTTACATTAATTTAAATATTAAATAAAAAAAGAAATTATCCTATTTATTTCTAATTCTTCATTCTTCACTTCGTTCCGGTGCTCCATTATTCATCTGCAAAAAGAAAAGGAAAAGTCAAAAGCAGTTGAATTAATTAAAGACAGATAACATTTGCTCATCATTAGAGGCCACTGATTGGGATCAGTTAACCCTCTCTGCAAATCACGGGATTTCTCCCGGTTCACAAAGAGGGAAGAATTTTATTCATGAATGCAAAATGTCAAATGCATAAATTCCAAAGTTCAAACTGCATAGTTCAAGTTCAACCAAACTGGAAAAATCAAAGAAAAGTACAGTTTGCTGTCACAAAGGCCAAAGTCTACTCAAAGATATCAAAGAAGATAAAAAAGTGCAATTTACTGTCAAAATACAAAGTCCACTCAAAAGCTGTCAAGAGAAGATTCTGAAAGATATCAAAAGAGCACAAAAGCTGGATAAAGAATATGCAGAAGTAATGTGTTATGCAAGCAAAATCTTAATCATCATTTCCCAACGAGAAGGGGCCCCTTCAGAACAAAAAAGTACAACATAAATCATATTAAATATATTAACTGTACTATGGAGAGAAAAAGAGAGAGATAAGAGGAAGGGTTCAGGCTTTATGCAGAGGCAGGATAGAGAGGGAGAAAAATATACAAAACTCAAAGAAACTGATAAGCTAAAGGACAGAAGAGATACACACAGCATAACTGGCCAAGACCACCATACTGTCAAACAACCAAGCCAAAAAACTAGAAACAAAAAGCCATAACCTCATACCTGTCTCAAGAACCCAACATCCTGTCAAACACCTCAAAAACCATTACAAACACATAACATAACCTACAAACATACAAACGTACAGAGCATACAGCAAGGCAAAAGAAACCATACATCAAAAACCCTCAAGAAGTAAAACCTGCAAGCTGTAACCATATATCCAACCTCAAACCTGCTGAAGCCTAACCTTAAACCAGAAACACCACATACTGTCAAAACAAAAAAATATACAACCCATCTCAAAACCAACAATCTGCCTGAACCATACTAACAACCTGCTAGCACAAACATAACCAAGTTCAAACCTGAGCCAACCAAGCCTCAGAAATTTTTCATCATAGGCGATAAACATATTCAAAAGCAACACGAGAGAAGAAGAGAGAAATTTCGTTCAGGAGCAACAAAACATCAAAGCATGCTAGTTCCCAACCCCACAAGTCCTTCAGAATCCTAGATTCATCATTAGGCAATAAAGAAAATACAGAAGCAAGTATATTCGGGCATACTCAGAAGCAAATGTTCGAGGCAACAAGCAGACAGTAAAGGCATCAATCTCAGAAAGGCACATTTCAACAGGCATCAAACAAGGCGTCAATCCCAGTATAGTCAAACAAATCTAAGGCAACAAGTATACAGTGTTCAAGAAGAAGAAGAAAGAAGCATATTCAAGGCAACAGGGAGGAGAAGAAAAGAGATAATATCATGTTAAGTTCTCAGAATCCATCATAAAACCTAACCAGGGACATCAAGAGAGCTTCATTGCGCAAATCTCCCTCCGCTCGTTCCGGCCTCCTGAGCGCCACATCCCCTTTTCTCTCCTCCTTCTCCAAGGTCAGGTAGTACATCTTTCTCCCTCTCTTTTTTCTCCTTTAGCTCATAACAATAAAAGAATCAAGGTTTTAGTTCAAATCGAAAACGCGTACAATTCATAAAAGAAAAAGGAAACATAAACATTGAAATCGAACCTTGAATCACAAGTCCACTGAGCTCATAGAGGGAAGAGAGACCTTGGGGGTGACGCTGGTGGCCGGATGGAGGAATCGCTCAGGAAGATGAAGATGAAGAAGAACGTTGAACGAAAAGTACGAACGGCGCCGTCCCAAACCCTAATTCCCTTTACTGAACAATGAAAACTCCAAACCCTAAGAAATGTCTGTTTCACTTTGGGCCAGCATAATCAAATACCAAGCCCATTCCTACTAATTAATCCCTTTTTGTTACTTAATACTAACAATATTTTCTTATACAAACATAATTAAAAATACAAAATGTGATAATAATACTTTATCACAAAAAAAAATATTTAAAAACATATTTCTTATATACATAATTTAATTTCTAAATACTTGATTAAAATACATTTGTACATATCATACATTTTTTTTATCATATAATTAAAATTGAAAACTTTTTTTTAATTAAAATATATCTTTGTACATAATAGACAAAATACATATTTTTTTCTAATATTAAAATTCTTAAACACTTAGTTAAAACATTTTTGTATATAATAAACAATGATGCATCTTATACATTTTTCAATTAGAACTTGAACATACGATTTAATTAAAAAAACATTTTTTTTGTACATATTAAAAATATACAAATCAAAGATTCCTTAAAACACACATTTAGGTCAAAAACCCTAATCTCGCATTAATTTCATATTGTCGCACCTGTAAATATCCACATACACATATACTTACACACAATACATATACATCTCACACTTACACTTACACAAATACATTCACATTGCCCTATACACATTTGTTTATCTTATACTTGTATATTCGATATTTACATTTTGATCGCAAATTCGATTTGGTTGTAACTTATTGGATACTATAAGTCTCATCCCCATTCATACACTTGTACCCCCACTCCCGGATACCGTTCTGTAATAGCGTAGATTTTACATTCCGCAATTTACAGTTTTCCAATTATACCATGGTTATACCTAGGGTTTGTATGTACATAAAATCGAACGCTAGATAACCTAATACAAGACAAATACATGTAATCAATACACAATCACACTTGCACCCCCTAGGGTAATCTCACATGTTGCCTTCCAAAATGGGCCATGCTTGCACGTCGAGTATCTTTGGCAAAACAAAATCAAATGATCATAAGTCTCAAAGTGTTGCCTAAACGGAATGATCATAGTCCCTTCAAAGCAAATTGCCAAAGACACTTGGCATCATTGCATTCATGGTTCATACGATGACCCGCGCCCGTCCCGAATAAACTTCCTAAACGCAAGATTGTCCATCAATTTCAATGGTGGAACAAAATTGTTAAAAGGGGTTAAAACATAACAAAAAAACCTTTGAGTACAATAGGGTAGACAAAACTCTTAGTTACTTGAGATCAAACTTGCAAAAACACTTGCCTTCTTTTCAAAACCACAATCCACAACACTTTCAAACAAACTCTCAAAAACATTTGAAACGTCTTTTCGAAAAGATCCACACTTTTGTAAAACACTCAATCACGAGTCAAATACATTAGTTGCCTAAGACAAGGCATCTTTTTCCAAAACATTTTCAAAAGCACCCACACACACCACATTTTCAAGCAATCGAAAATCAAGGCAAGTGATCTAAAAAACCAAGTAACTAAGAGCCCATGGATAACCATGGATGAAAAGGGTGCTAACACCTTCCCTTTTCATAATCTACCCCCCGAACCCACGAAATATCTCAAAAGGTTTTTGCTGTGCTTTTTTAACCTTTCCTTTAGGATAAAATAAAAAGTCGGTGGCGACTCTTGCTCAACCGCACAAGTGCGAATACAAACGCAAAACACTAGTCAGTTCTCCCACCGTACCACAGAACTGGCGACTCTGTTGGGGATATAAGTATGATTCTTAAAAGTGGGGTTACCTTAGGGTTTAGATCACCGTTACTTTCTTACTTTGATTGACTTGATTGCTTTATCATTTGGGTTCTTTGTTTGGGTTTGTTGTAAATCCTCCACCCGGATTTGGGGCACCTTTTTAGGTAAATAGCGAAAACTGTGAGGGAACTGTGCGGGGTATACCGACATGGTTGAAGCAGTAAGCTATGTTAGTGTGACATATTTGTGAGTACCGGTAACCCTTGAGTAGTCAAGGAGAGTACGGGGCCGCTGTGTGATGTCGTGAAGCACTAACGAACTCTTAGAACCTTAATTGACCATCTTAGCCTTTTTAGGGGTAGTGAGATGACCGACTTTGGTGCAGTCCGAAGTTGGTAGATCCTCGATACTACACTCTTTTGAGGATTGTTTTCTTGGAATATTTTGGTCGCCAGTAAGTGGCTAAACCGAAACAATGAACACCGAAAACAATCCAATGATATTGAGCTCCTTAGAACCCGGTTACTTTTGATAGGACAGGTTTTAACCAACAAGCTGAAAGAGGGTAGTACTTGAACCTCATGCAAGCCTAAACCTAAGGACTTGTTTGCTTTGTGTGAATATTGTTTGCATGTATATACACTTACTTGCTTGTGCATACCTGCACATAACATCATGACATCATACCATAGCATTTTCAATAACCATTTCAAGGATCTCGAGGGTTCTTTTGATGCAGGGTTACGTTGAACCAGACATCTATCAAGGGGCAAGAGGTTTCTCCTCTAAACTAATCCAGTCAAAGATCAAGTACAACAACTTGAATCAGTGGCTATGACCCACTCGACATGGTGAGCTTGATTCTCGTGGGAAGACATCCACCGACACAAAGCTCTCCAATCAAAAAGATCGAGTGCAACAACTTGAATCAGTGGCTATGACCCACTCGACATGGTGAGCTTGATTCTCGTGGAAGGACGTCCACTGGTGCAGAGATCTCCAATCCAAGAGCAGAGTTTAACCTCTAACATTTTCTTGTGTTTACCCCAAGAGGTCCTTGAAAGCATGCATCCACATATCATGCATTGCATTTTGACAATCTTTCCTTTTTCAGGTTTCCTTACTCTCCTGCTGTTTATTTCAGCAAGAGATGGCTCTAGAAAGGTCTGTCAAAGACATCCAAGACCGGACTGCTCAGCTGCAGGAGATGTTCCTGAACTTGTCTCTGGGGCAAGAAGAAATGAAATCTCTCCTCACCAAGGGCTTGGAAGGTTCCAACAATGCCAGGAGTGATCAGATTGCGGAGCTGCAGTTTGATCTGACAACACTGAGGACTCAAATGATGGGACAGTTGGTGGGCCAGATGGCTATCATCCAAGACCTATCTCAAAGACAAGAGGAACTCAGAGTTCTTGTCCGCCAACTGCTTCCAAACAACCAACTGGGGCAAACATCTGAGGTTGAAGAGCAAGTCACCGCTCAGCCTCCATCAACTCAAGAAGACAAGGGGAAATCTCCTTTGCTAGCTTCAGGGTCACAAACCCATCAACAACCTCGCCAGCGGCAACGGGGCAGTCGGCGTAAGTAAGAAAAGTCGGGAAGACAGTTCACGGAGACTAAAATACCATCATTTTTCATACTGAAGCGCCTGTTGGAGGTCAATTTGCTTACCGTAAAGGATCCTCCTCAGAAGCTCAATACCTCCTCTCCTAACTATCATCCCGACGCATTCTGTGTTTACCACTTCTACAGCCCAGGACACGACACCAACGACTGTTGGGCCTTGAAGAACAAGATTCAAGATCTGATTGACATTGGGGTGCTGGAATTCATGCCAGACGGCGAGATGAAAATCTTCCGTTAAAGGGTTCTCCACTTGAAGTGACGAAGTTCAAGCTGAAAGACTTTTGCTTCTTTTTGAACTTTCAAAGTTGTAATTTCTTTTGCTGTCAAATAATATATTTGTTGATGTTAAACTCTGTTTTCATTAATGCATTGCATATGTTTGTCTTGAATTCATCCATTCGTTTCACTACTCTTATGCTTTTCTTTATGATATTTGACTCTTGATAAAAAGCTGTAAAGCCTTTAGAGGGAGGATGACGAAATAATACCATGATCTTATACAGTATGCTTTTGAACGGACCTTGCTGATGATGTACAGGCATTTCTCTCAAATCCCAAACACTGGAGTTATAAGGAAGTTAATCCCTAGTCAACCCCTTCGAGCCAAAGAAGTAGGAGTTTTCTGTTCTAAACAATCGAAACCTTTGATATAAACCCGGGGCAGGGTAGTATCTCAGTTAATCCAAGAGAAAATGCGCATTGAAGTCGCGAACTCTCAGTTCGTAATACAAAGAACGACGTCAAAAAAGAAAGCATTCCTTCGGAATCAAAAAATAAGGGTGGTTCCCTATCACGTAGACAGTCAATCTCTCAAAAGAGAAAAGCCCGCCGAGCCAAAACCTATAAAGGAGGCGTAAGAAAGCTGGGGCATCCCGCTGACAGTAATCCCGGAAAACGGTAACAGTCAGGCAAAAGTTAGGGATAACAAATCAAAATCAAAATAGTGAGGTCATTACAAAATCCTCAGCAACATGAAAAATGTTGAAAAAGAAAAAAGGAGATGATGACTGTCTCTCCAAATTCAACTGGTGAACCATCGCCCAAAAGTCGTTCCAAACTCAAAACAGAGTGTGACGCACAATTAACTGAGCTTAGGTTGAAGGACATCACGAAGAGCGGGTGGGTACAAATATACTTTGAGCCTTTATCCTTTGTTTCTTAAACCATGAACCAGGCCACGTTACAACCCTTCAAAAGTCCTAATTGAAGCATGGGTTAGTTCGAAAGCATACTGCTTCAAAAGGTATCCTGACTCCTGTAAGGCTTTACTCTAAATCTTGTGTTGACTAGTCTTATGAAAAATTTTCTGCTAAAAACGCATTTTTCAAAGCTTCGAGACAAACATAAACTTTGCATTATTCGAATATCACTGTCTGCATTCAACCCTTTTGTTTGACAGCGAAGAAATTCATACAGCGAATGTTCGGAGGAACGAAAACTCTCTCAGTAAGTCAAAATCACTTCAAAAGGATAACACTTCCATTACAAATCTCTTATCAACAAGGGGCATGACATGTCACAATTCAATTAACCTGGGTTAGTCCAGTCAAGGTCCAACAGATCTTTCAAAGTTCAGTTAACCTGGGGCAGTCCAGTCAAAATTTCAAGAAATCTCTCAATATGCAGAATGATTTGATTCAAGATTCCTTCATCACCACTTGGGGCATTCGAATGTCAAAAGTGTTCAACAAATCAATTACAACATTTCCAGACTCGATTCCTGTATCTAGCCAGGGCACGTCTGAAGAGTTCGAAGATTCGATTCCTGTATCCAGCCAGGGCATATCAATCAACTATTACATTTCCAGACTCGACTCCTGTATCCGGCCAGGGCATGTCTGAAGAATTCCAGATCAACGCCTGTAACAACCCAGGAAACATCTGTGAACGACCGATTGTAGACCAACACCTGTAATAAGCCAGGAATTTATCTACATCACCACTTGGGGCATTCAAATGTCAAAAGTGTTCAAAACCGATGCAGTTTTACACAAGCTCATCATCAGGAAGCCCTACACCGGTTCCTCTTCAAGATTTCTGAAAATAGTTCACGGGTTCTCCAAGTAAACGGATGTTAACCTATCACTTGTTCAGATTCTTTTCAAGACTTCTGAAAACAGTTCATGGATTCTTCCCAAGTAACGGATGTTAATCTATCAGCTTGTTCAGATGCAACCTTTGAAATTAGTTTACGGACGCTTCCCAACAACGGATGCGGCTCTATTGCTGATTCAACTTCAAGATTTCTGAAAACAGTTCATGGATTCTTCCCAAGTAACGGATGTTAATCTATCAGCTTGTTCAGATGCAACCTTTGAAATTAGTTTACGGACGCTTCCCAACAACGGATGCGGCTCTATTGCTGATTCAACTTCAAGATTTCTGAAAATAGTTCACGGGTTCTCCAAGTAAACGGATGTTAACCTATCACTTGTTCAGATTCTTCTCAAGACTTCTGAAAACAGTTCATGGATTCTTCCCAAGTAACGGATGTTAATCTATCAGCTTGTTCAGATGCAACCTTTGAAATTAGTTTACGGACGCTTCCCAACAACGGATGCGGCTCTATTGCTGATTCAACTTCAAGATTTCTGAAAACAGTTCATGGATTCTTCCCAAGTAACGGATGTTAATCTATCAGCTTGTTCAGATGCAACCTTTGAAATTAGTTTACGGACGCTTCCCAACAACGGATGCGGCTCTATTGCTGATTCAACTTCAAGATTTCTGAAAATAGTTCACGGGTTCTCCAAGTAAACGGATGTTAACCTATCACTTGTTCAGATTCTTCTCAAGACTTCTGAAAACAGTTCATGGATTCTTCCCAAGTAACGGATGTTAATCTATCAGCTTGTTCAGATGCAACCTTTGAAATTAGTTTACGGACGCTTCCCAACAACGGATGCGGCTCTATTGCTGATTCAACTCCAAGATTTCTGAAAATAGTTCACGGGTTCTCCAAGTAACGGATGTTAACCTATCGCTTGTTCAGATTCTTCTCAAGCTAACCACCACGGAAGATCGCGCTCGCCAAAATTCTCCCTATCCCCAGCAGAGTTCATCAAAGTTCCCCAACATAACTTATCAATACAATCCCCCAGAAGAGCTTATCCTTGTTATCCCCAGCCAGAGGATCCTCCAGAACTCATTTCCCCTCAGAGTTTAAGTTTCAGTATCCCCAGCCGAGCTAAAACTTCAAATTGTCAATCCCCAGCGGAGCCAGACTAGTGAACCTTCTCCCCACGGAATTTTGGAGGGCAAATCTTGAGTTCCCCAGTGAAGTCGCCAGAGTTACTTCCCATCAAGCTGAAGATTCTCAATCTGGCCTCCCCAGCATGAGTCTACTAGTTTGGAACCCCCCAGTAGAGGTCATCAGGAGTTCTCTTCCCCGGAAGCAGCCAAGGACTTATCCTCCCCGGCAGCAGTCAAGATGCTTTTATCTTCAGCCATCTCGGATTCATGTATCCTCAGCAAGATTAGCTCGTCAACTTACATGCGCATTCATCGCATTCATGTCATAAATATTGATGTCACGTACATTGCATCATACATCATAACATTGCATACAACTAACCCTTTGCCTTTTCAGGAAAGATCAGTCGACAGACACAGATCATCTCCCCAAGATTCATCCAGAAATAGTTCAGATGTGACCCGGACACGGTGACATTCTGATACTTATTCCAGATCCATCCAGACGCATTATCAAGAAACCCTACACTGGTTCCTCTTCAACTTCAAGACTTCTGAAAACAGTTTACGGATTCTTTCCCACAACGGATGTCAATCTACCAACTTGTTCAGACTCTTCTCAATTCCTGAAAACAGTTTACGGATTCTTCCCAACAACGGATGTCAATCTACCAACTTGTTCAGACTTCTGAAAATAGTTCACGGGCGCTTCCCAACAACGGATGCTGCTCAATTGCTTATTCAATCCCAACTCCTGAAAATAGTTTACAGATTCTCCAAACATGGACGTCAATCTGTTGCTTGTTCGGACCCCGATTCAGAGATGTTCCGAAACATGGAGGCCCTTCTGATACTTGTCCACTCACCATTGACATACAGTTCAACATGTCCAGATGGCATCTATAAGCCCATCCTCCTACCCGCAGTCACTAGATGGCATCTTTAAGCCCATCCCCAAATGGCATCTTTAAGCCCATTCACCTCCACCATCATATCGCCGAGTGCAAATTTTCTGGGCACTTTAGTGTCCAATCTTCTTTTACCTTCAAGTCGCAAAAGGCAAACTTGCCAATCTAACTCTTCAGGTCCAAGAAGATTGAACAGGGGCAACTGTTGTACCCCAAAATTTGCCCTCGCATTTTTCCCCAAGAAATCTCAGCTTCAAGCCTTTCCTGATTTTTTAAACTGGCTCAAGAATCGGACAAACAGACTTTTCTTGTCAGTCAGGCGAAATTAGGGTTTTTACTGATTTTCAGGACTCTGGATTGTTTCACAGTTGGCTTAGGGTTTTGGATGATTTTTGGTTCAATTTTGATCAGGCGAGCGTTATCTGGCATTTAATCAAGAATTAAGGTTTTATGGGCATATTCTCAGAAGGATTTAAATTCCACAACACTTTGCAAGATTTTCCAAGATTCGGGTTGGATTCGCATTGTTTTGACTTAATCAGTAAGAAGAGGCAGTTGGGTTGAATTCATGTTGTTTTGTTTGCGCCAGTCAAAGAAGATGTGCAGTTTGGAATTACAGTGCTTGGCAAAGAATCAGTGAAAAAAAAGGAATGCGCTTGATCAATTTATTTTGGTTAACTGCTACTTTGTTTTGGATATTGGAAAAGACAGGTTTAATTGATCAATATTACTAAGACATTGTTTTATTTAAGTTATTTATTATTCTAAATTGAATGATTGAAATTTATTTTTCAATTGTTTTAATTCAAAGAGTTTTAAATAAATAAATAAACAATAAAGAAAGAGAATTAGAATTAATTGGGTAATGAAGATTTTATTGATATTTGAATTATTTGTACAAATGTTGTTTATAATTTAAATTACAAACAATAGTTTACATTAATTTAAATATTAAATAAAAAAAGAAATTATCCTATTTATTTCTAATTCTTCATTCTTCACTTCGTTCCGGTGCTCCATTATTCATCTGCAAAAAGAAAAGGAAAAGTCAAAAGCGGTTGAATTAATTAAAGACAGATAAAATTTGCTCATCATTAGAGGCCACTGATTGGGATCAGTTAACCCTCTCTGCAAATCACGGGATTTCTCCCGGTTCACAAAGAGGGAAGAATTTTATTCATGAATGCAAAATGTCAAATGCATAAATTCCAAAGTTCAAACTGCATAGTTCAAGTTCAACCAAACTGGAAAAATCAAAGAAAAGTACAGTTTGTTGTCACAAAGGCCAAAGTCTACTCAAAGATATCAAAGAAGATAAAAAAGTGCAATTTACTGTCAAAATACAAAGTCCACTCAAAAGCTGTCAAGAGAAGATTCTGAAAGATATCAAAAGAGCACAAAAGCTGGATAAAGAATATGCAGAAGTAATGTGTTATGCAAGCAAAATCTTAATCATCATTTCCCAACGAGAAGGGGCCCCTTCAGAACAAAAAAGTACAACATAAATCATATTAAATATATTAACTGTACTATGGAGAGAAAAAGAGAGAGATAAGAGGAAGGGTTCAGGCTTTATGCAGAGGCAGGATAGAGAGGGAGAAAAATATACAAAACTCAAAGAAACTGATAAGCTAAAGGACAGAAGAGATACACACATCATAACTGGCCAAGACCACCATACTGTCAAACAACCAAGCCAAAAAACTAGAAACAAAAAGCCATAACCTCATACTTGTCTCAAGAACCCAACATCCTGTCAAACACCTCAAAAACCATTACAAACACATAACATAACCTACAAACATACAAACGTACAGAGCATACAGCAAGGCAAAAGAAACCATACATCAAAAACCCTCAAGAAGTAAAACCTGCAAGCTGTAACCATATATCCAACCTCAAACCTGCTGAAGCCTAACCTTAAACCAGAAACACCACATACTGTCAAAACAAAAAAATATACAACCCATCTCAAAACCAACAATCTGCCTGAACCATACTAACAACCTGCTAGCACAAACATAACTAAGTTCAAACCTGAGCCAACCAAGCCTCAGAAATTTTTCATCATAGGTGATAAACATATTCAAAAGCAACACGAGAGAAGAAGAGAGAAATTTCGTTCAGGAGTAACAAAACATCAAAGCATGCTAGTTCCCAACCCCACAAGTCCTTCAGAATCCTAGATTCATCATTAGGCAATAAAGAAAATACAGAAGCAAGTATATTCGGGCATACTCAGAAGCAAATGTTCGAGGCAACAAGCAGACAGTAAAGGCATCAATCTCAGAAAGGCACATTTCAACAGGCATCAAACAAGGCGTCAATCCCAGTATAGTCAAACAAATCTAAGGCAACAAGTATACAGTGTTCAAGAAGAAGAAGAAGAAAGAAGCATATTCAAGGCAACAGGGAGGAGAAGAAAAGAGATAATATCATGTTAAGTTCTCAGAATCCATCATAAAACCTAACCAGGGACATCAAGAGAGCTTCATTGCGCAAATCTCCCTCCGCTCGTTCCGGCCTCCTGAGCGCCACATCCCCTTTTCTCTCCTCCTTCTCCAAGGTCAGGTAGTACATCCTTCTCCCTCTCTTTTTTCTCCTTTAGCTCATAACAATAAAAGAATCAAGGTTTTAGTTCAAATCGAAAACGCGTACAATTCATAAAAGAAAAAGGAAACATAAACATTGAAATCGAACCTTGAATCACAAGTCCACTGAGCTCATAGAGGGAAGAGAGACCTTGGGGGTGACGCTGGTGGCCGGATGGAGGAATCGCTCAGGAAGATGAAGATGAAGAAGAACGTTGAACGAAAAGTACGAACGGCGCCGTCCCAAACCCTAATTCCCTTTACTGAACAATGAAAACTCCAAACCCTAAGAAATGTCTGTTTCACTTTGGGCCAGCATAATCAAATACCAAGCCCATTCCTACTAATTAATCCATTTTTGTTACTTAATACTAACAATATTTTCTTATACAAACATAATTAAAAATACAAATTGTGATAATAATACTTTATCACAAAAAAAAAAATTTAAAAACATATTTCTTATATACATAATTTAATTTCTAAATACTTGATTAAAATACATTTGTACATATCATACATTTTTTTATCATATAATTAAAATTGAAAACTTTTTTTTAATTAAAATATATCTTTGTACATAATAGACAAAATACATATTTTTTTTCTAATATTAAAATTCTTAAACACTTAGTTAAAACATTTTTGTATATAATAAACAATGATGCATCTTATACATTTTTCAATTAGAACTTGAACATACGATTTAATTAAAAAAAACATTTTCTTTTGTACATATTAAAAATATACAAATCAAAGATTCCTTAAAACACACATTTAGGTCAAAAACCCTAATCTCGCATTAATTTCATATTGTCGCACCTGTAAATATCCACATACACATATACTTACACACAATACATATACATCTCACACTTACACTTACACAAATACATTCACATTGCCCTATACACATTTGTTTATCTTATACTTGTATATTCGATATTTACATTTTGATCGTAAATTCGATTTGGTTGTAACTTATTGGATACTATAAGTCTCATCCCCATTCATACACTTGTTCCCCCACTCCCGGATACCGTTCTGTAATAGCGTAGATTTTACATTCTGCAATTTACAGTTTTCCAATTATACCATGGTTAGACATAGGGTTTGTATGTACATAAAATCGAACGCTAGATAACCTAATACAAGACAAATACATGTAATCAATACACAATCACACTTGCACCCCCTAGGGTAATCTCACATGTTGCCTTCCAAAATGGGCCATGCTTGCACGTCGAGTATCTTTGGCAAAACAAAATCAAATGATCATAAGTCTCAAAGTGTTGCCTAAACGGAATGATCATAGTCCCTTCAAAGCAAATTGCCAAAGACACTTGGCATCATTGCATTCATGGTTCATACGATGACCCGCGCCCGTCCCGAATAAACTTCCTAAACGCAAGATTGTCCATCAATTTCAATGGTGGAACAAAATTGTTAAAAGGGGTTAAAACATAACAAAAAAACCTTTGAGTACAATAGGGTAGACAAAACTCTTAGTTACTTGAGATCAAACTTGCAAAAACACTTGCCTTCTTTTCAAAAACCACAATCCACAACACTTTCAAACAAACTCTCAAAAACATTTGAAACGTCTTTTCGAAAAGATCCACACTTTTGTAAAACACCCAATCACGAGTCAAATACATTAGTTGCCTAAGACAAGGCATATTTTTCCAAAACATTTTCAAAAGCACCCACACACACCACATTTTCAAGCAATCGAAAATCAAGGCAAGTGATCTAAAAAACCAAGTAACTAAGAGCCCATGGATAACCATGGATGAAAAGGGTGCTAACACCTTCCCTTTTCATAATCTACCCCCCGAACCCACGAAATATCTCAAAAGGTTTTTGCTGTGCTTTTTTAACCTTTCCTTTAGGATAAAATAAAAAGTCGGTGGCGACTCTTGCTCAACCGCACAAGTGCGAATACAAACGCAAAACACTAGTCAGTTCTCCCACCGTACCACAGTCGTCCTCAGCAGGCCTCTCATCAAAACTTCGGCAAAATATCTCGGCCACAGGGCAACTCCCCGGCCGATCGTCAAAGATTTATTTTCCTAAGACGAAGTTACATTCATAAACATTTCACACTTTCATACATCTCGCTTACATACATGATAAAGTGCATACAACACTATCTCATGTTGAACATCATGACATCATGCATATCATACATCATGACATTGCGTATAACTTATGTTTTTGCCTTTTCAGGGAAAAAGACAATCCCAAAGACAACTACCTTCAACTGTCACAAATTCCGGATTCGATACCTGTATCTAGCCAGGGCATATCTGAGAGTGATCAGTTTCCAGACTCGATTCCTGTATCTAGCCAGGGCACGTCTGAAGAGTTCGAAGATTCGATTCCTGTATCTATCCAGGGCACATCTATCAACTACAACATTTCCAGATTCGATTCCTGTATCCAGCCAGGGCATATATGTTGACCACATTTCCAGATTCAATTCATGTATCTAGCCAGGGCATATCTGTTGACCACATTTCCAGATTCGATTCTTGTATCTAGCCAGGGCATATCTGTTGACCACATTTCCAGACTCGATTCATGTATCTAGCCAGGGCACGTCTGAAGAGTTCGAAGATTCGATTCCTGTATCCAGCCAGGGCATATCTATTGACGACCATTTCCAGATTCAACTCCTGTATCCAGCCAGGGCACATCTGTGAGCCACCGATTGTAGATTCGATACCTGTATCCAGCCAGGGCATATCTGCATAAGGAGATTGAAGATCAAACACCTGTAACAAGCCAGGAAAACATCTGCCCTTCTCAGATACATAAAGTTCTCGCTAAGGAATCTCTTATGCGATCAACACTTCCAAATGGCATCTGTAAGCCCATTCCCGACAAAGTTCTGTCACATCTCCAGATGGCATCTATAAGCCCATTCCCGCCATCACATTCACTGATACTCCAACATGCGAGTGCAAATTTCCGGGCACTCTAGTGTCCAATCTCCTTTTACCTTCGAGTCGCGAAAGGCAAACTTGCCAATCTAACTCTTCAGGTTCAAGAAGATTGAACAGGGGAAACTGTTGTACCCCAAAATTTGCCCTCCCTTTCTTCAGGAAACCATCTTGGATTTTTTAAAGTCCCCCTGAAATAAATCCAAGTCCTGAGTTATCTTTTTTTGCCCAAGCAAGCCACTTACAAGAGCAAGATGATCTCACGAACTCCAGAAGCAACGCTTTTATCTTGAGAAAAATCAAATTCTAAGTGCTTAGAATGTTTCTTTAAAATAAGTGTTTTTAGAAAAATCAGCGCTTTAGAACTTCTGGACCCATTCCAGATGAAGACGGTCAGAAGTTGCAAGCTTGGCTCAGCATGGTCAGAAGTTGGCTCTTCAGCAGCTACATCAGTTCAATCAGAAGTTGTAAACGTGGTTCAGAATGTAAGCCTCAAACAGAACATGCCCCTTCAGCAGTTACACAAGCTCAGTCAGAATTTGCTAAAGGAATGCAAGAGAAGCAGGAAAGTCTGAAGGCTCCTTCAGAACAGGTTGAAATCAGAAGATGAAAGGTCAGAAGAATAGGTGTTACACTGATACAGAATCTCTAAGTCCAGATTGTCCAGAAGCAAATCCAAGAAACGTACCAGAAAATCAGGAGAATCTCCAGAGCTTACTAAGACAACAGGTAGCCAAGGCCAGAGCATGGTTTACGCTGTTGATTCAACGCTGGTTTCCATTACCAGAATGTTGGTATTGACAGGTCTTGTCACCATTTAATGCCCATTAATGCTTCCAACCACTCCTGAGCATTCACGTGTGGCTTGGAAAACGCTTTTGCACAGATTCTGGCATGGGTCTTCACGCCACCGCCCACTTCAGAGGTCACTTCTCCCCAATCTACGCCTGCTGCTGCAACCTAGGCTGAAAGCTATCTGTATCACAACTTCCCAGGAATTTCTGTCAAAGAACAAATTCAAACTCTGTTGGCGCTTTAAATGTTCAAGGCATCCACAAGGATTTTGCCTATAAAAAGAGAGGCTTCACCACTGCAAAAAAGGTTCAAGAAAAGAAACAGAAAAATTGCTAAAGAGAGAAACAGAACTCCTAGCAACACAGCATTCTGAAACTCTGCCAAAATCTCCAGCTTTGTTTCATAACTTTGAGTTTCTCACCTTCAACTTCATCAAATATCCAGTTCTTTTCTGTAAACCAAAAACACTCTTTCCAAACTTCTGACCCTACTCACGTACACCTTTACTTCCCCTTTTCAAAATCTGTCCAGAACACCACCAGAACCAGAACCAAAAGCTAAAACTTTCACTCACCAACTTTTCCAAACAGTCAGGTAAGCACCTGCTGACCCTCATCACACTGTTAAGCATCATCAGATGTGCATATTCAAATAACATAATGTAAATATCATGTTGTTGCTGTTCATGTTCTGAGGATTTTCATACCTCAGAACGTTCTGAGCCAGTAAAGGACTTGCCTGTGACCTTGGTGATTCTGACCTCTGAAACATTTTTGTATTTGCTGGATCTGTTCCAAGTATGTTTCCTGTTTTGTGGAGTAACAACAGGATTGCAGATGTTCTGATTAGTACAGGAAAAAGCCAAGTGCTGACTTTGACGTTAGCACATCTGAAGCCTGTTTTGCTGTCAATGATATCAGAACCTCTGAGAATTATTGTCTTTTCAACAGAATCAGAACTTCTGGTTTCTCCACTAACAAACTTCTGTCTTGCAGCGCAGGGAAATCAGAACTTCTGATTTCCCTACTAACAAGGTTCTGTTTTGCAGGTGCCAGAGTCAGAAGTTCTGACTTATCCAGTTTCACTAACAGGTTGATCATCTGGCAGCGGATCTGGGTCAGAACTTCTGATGACCTCCCAGCAGCGCGCGGGCTCCCTCTCTCTCTCTATATCTTGTTTTTTGCTATTTTCTTTTTTGTCTATTTTTCTCGTTGAACCCCCCATGTACAAATGTGTATCCCCCTCCCCTAATTGTTGTAATAGCGTAGGATTTTACATTTTCTCTTCTTATTGCTAGTAATTAGGACGTGTATGGCAAGATAAAATCAATGAAATAGAAAAACCTAATTCAAAGAAAAAAAACTCTTGTATGCAATAAAACACACTTGCACACTAACACCCCTAGGGATACGTCCACTTGTTGCCTTTCAAAAATTGGGCCATATTGCATGTTAGGTCTCTTTGGGCAAAACAAATAATTCAAATGATCATAGTCCCTCGATGACGCCTTTTTTTTGCCTAAAATGATCAAGTCCCTTAAAGAAAACATTGCCCAAAGATACTTGGCACCATTGCAATTATGGTCTAAACGATGACCCACGCCCGTCCCTTTCACATCTTAACACAAGATTGTCCACCAAATACAATGGTGGAACAAAATTGTTAAAAGGGTTAAAAGCATAACAAAAATCTTTGAGAACTTTAGGGTAGATCGCTCTTAAGTACTTGTCAACTTGCAAAAACACTTGCCTGTTTTTAAACCATACCTCACAACACTTTCAAAATAACTTTCAAAAACAAATGAAAACCTTTTCAAAAGACATACACCTTTGTATACATCCCAACATGGATCATTACAAAGGTTGCCACCACATTGGCCTCTTTTCAAAACATTTTCAAAACACACACAAAGCACCATTTCAAACAATGGGAAAAAGGCAAGTGATCTAAGCAAGTAACTAAGAGCCCATGGATAACCATGGATAGAAAGGGTGCTAATACCTTCCCTTTCTATAATCTACTCCCCGAACCCAAGAAAAAATCTCAAAGGTTTTTGCTGTGCTTTTTAAACCTTTCCTTAGGATAAAATAAAAAGTCGGTGGCGACTCTTGCTCAACCGAAACATTTGCGGAAAAAAACGCAAAATCACAGTCAGTTCTCCCACCGTATCACATTAGGCTTGTATTTTTGTTTGTGTAGTTGGGCAGGCTGTGACTAAGTTGCAGTTTGTGGCTTGAACTGTAGGTTTTGTTTGGCATGTGTGCTTAGCAGGTTTGCTTGAGTATGGTAAACAGGTTTGTTGTTGTTTTTTGGACAGGCAGGTTTGCTTTGGGTTATGCATAGTTGCTTTACAGGCTTGTAGGCTTGTGAGTTTGAGTTTTGGAAACAGGCTTGAGTGTTTGTAATACAGGTTATTTGTTTGGCCTGTGAGCAGGTTTTCTTGTTTTGAGAACAGGCTTACAGGTTTTTGTTTGAGCTTGCAGTTTAGCAGGTTTGTAACTTGCAGTTTTTGGTAAGTTGCAGGTTGTTGAGTTTTGGGAGGCAGGCTTGCTGTTAGTTTTGTGTCTTGGAAGCAGGCTTCAGGTTTGCTTTGGGCTTGCAAGTTTTTGACTTGCAGGTTGTGGTTTTTCTCAATGTTTTCTCCCTCCCTGTGGACTGTTATGCAGTAGCCTCTTCATATCTTTTTTTGTTTTCTTTTACTGTCTTGAAAAAACCTGCTTTTGCCAAAACTGCAAACTCTCACTGAGGTTCTCTCTTTCTCTCTCTCTCTCTCTCTCAAAAGCACTTTTAATTGCTTATTATATTTTATTCTGAAAAGTCTGTTGGCCAGAAAATGATGATAGCTAGGACAGGTCTCTTTGGCTTGTAACTTGGTTTATCTCTCTGCACTGTGTACTTTGTTTCCATATTTTCTGCATTGTGTACTTTGCTCCCATATTTTCTGCATTGTATATTTTGCTTTGACAGTTTTGTAACTCAGTTTGACATTCAATTTGCAGTTGTAGTTAGCTTGCCATGCTTGCTCATGCTGACTTGGTTGACTAATGCAGTTTGAAACTCAGTTTGCTGTACCCTTTGCTTTGCCTTGCAACTTGCCTATGTTTTTGCATTTTGAATTAATTGTATGCTTGCAATTTATATCTTTTATTTTTCTCTCTGTGAACCGAGAAGAGCGATCTTCTTGTGATTTGCAGAGAGGAAAATAAAATATGATGAACATAGCATTTCTGATTCCGGCCGGTAGACTTTAATGATGATTTTTCTTTTTATCTGCTTGAAAATTCTTTTTTCAGTTAATTGTGCTGATTTCATTTTCTTCTGTCTTTTGCAGGTAAGTACCAGTTGGATGATGGAGGACGCAGTAAAAAGTCAAAGATCTCAAGAGATTTAGGCTTAGATTTATTTTTCATTTATTGTAAACAAATATTATCCTAAACATTATAGTTGTAATCTTACAATATTCGAATAAATTTGTAACCATATTTGAAGTAAATAAAAAGTCTTAATCAAAAGAAAATTCTACTGTCCAATATCTTTTCCATCTTTCCCTTATATTTATTTAATTATTTAGGACTCTTAAATCAAAATAATTGAAACCGTGTCTCAATAATTCTAATCCAGATGAAATAAATAACCAATAAACTTTGCAGTCTCGCAACCTTGCATCAATCACAATACGAGTAGTATTCCAATTAACATATGCGTTGTACAATTAAACAAACAAACATTCCATAAACCTTTCACTCCACTGATCTAAACAAATTCCTTAATGTTCCAAACCAAAGTCTCAGCTTTTATCCCAGATATTAAGGTTTTGAGAAATAACCAGTAATCTTGAACAAGCGTAAAAATAATGTAACAGTTAACCGAATTTTTGAGGATTCAGTTTCTTCTGAGAAATGCGAGCGAAAACCCTAATCCTGGATTACTGCCAAAGAAAGATCTGTCTGATTGATTCCTGAGTTAATCTTAACAAATCAGAGAAAACCCTAATTCTGGATTGACTGATAAAGAAAAGTCTGTTTGACCGATTCTTGAGCCAATCTCAAAAATCAGAGAAAACCCTGGGGTTGTGATTCCTTGTGAAAAAGGGAGGGAAAATTTTGGGGTACAACAGTTTCCCCTGTTCAATCTTCTTGAACCTGAAGAGTTAGATTGGAAATTTTGCCATTCGCGACTCGAAGGTAAAAGATGATTGGACACTAGAGTGCCCATAAATTTGCACTCGTCAAAGCATAGTTGAGGGAATGGGCTTAAAGATGCCATTTGGAGATGTGACAGAGTCTTGTCGGAGATAGGCTTAAAGATGCCATCCAAGAATATTTGTTGAACTGTATGTTGTAGGTGAAAGAATGAGTATCAGAAAAGTATCCGTGTTTGGAACATCTCTGAGCTGGGGATCTGAATAAGCAATAGATTAGCATCCGTGTCGGGAGGCATCCGTGAACTATTTTAAAAAATCCTTGAAGTTTGAAACTTGCTAAACTTATCCTGCGACGGATGAAATATTAGCTGAAACACAAAGTTATGATGTATGATGCAATGTATGTGTTATATCAATGCTTATGATATATGAATGTAATGAACGCGTATGTAAGCTGATTAGACGTCTTGTTGAGGAAGATAAATCCTGGATAGATGGAGATAATAAAATCTTTGACCGCTGTCGAGGAAAATAAATCCTTGACTGCCGCTGGGGATTGAAAATCCTTTGATCATTGAAAATGAGAAGTCCTGGGACCACCGTTGGGGAAATCAGGAGTTTGGGTTGTATGCCAATCTACTGGGGATTCCTGTTTTGAGGAGATCTTCATCGGGGAATATCTGAAAAACTTTGAGGAATTGAGAATGAGAGTCTTCATTCTGTTAGGGGAATTAGTGTTGAGGAGCCAAGAACGAGAATCTTCGATCTGCAGGGGATTTGAAATTCTGACAAATTCATGCTGAGAGTAAAGAAAGCTCCGGAGAATCAAGGATGAGAGTCTTGATTTTGTTGGGGAGTAAAAACTCTGTGGGGAATAGCCATACTATTGAAGAGTAGCTATCCTGCTGGAGAGTAAGACTCAGGATCCTGGAAAAAGCTTATTCCTGTTTGGAAGAAGTTCAGGTTTAGGTTGTACGCCACTTTGAGAATGAGAATCTTCATTCTGTCGGGAGCATCAGAAACTCAGGTGTTATACCACTTTGAGAATGAGAATCTTCATTCTGTCGGGAATATCAAGAGGTTGGGAGTATGCCAATCTACTGGGGAAGCAAAAATGAGAATCTTCATTCAGGCATTTGGGTCAGAAGGTTGGGAGTATACCAATCTACTGGGGAAGCAAAAATGAGAATCTTCATTCAGGCGTTTGGGTCAGAAGGTTGGGAGTATACCAATCTACTAGGGAAGCAAAAATGAGAATCTTCATTCAGGCGTTTGGGTCAGAAGGTTGGGAGTATACCAATCTACTGGGGAAGCAAAAATGAGAATCTTCATTCAGGCGTTTGGGTCAGAAGGTTGGGAGTATACCAATCTACTGGGGAAGCGAGAAATGAGAATCTTTATTCAGGCGTTTGGGTCAGAAGGTTGGGAGTATACCAATCTACTGGGGAAGCGAGAAATGAGAATCTTCATTCTGTTAACAGTATCAGGAGCTTGGGAATATACCAATCTCTTGAGGTTTCAAGGATGAGAATCTTCATTCTGTTAATGGTATCAGGAGCTTGGGAGTATACCAATCTCTTGAGGTTTTAAGGATGAGAATCTTCATTCTGTTAATGGTATCAGGAGCTTGGGAGTATACCAATCTCTTGAGGTTTCAAGGATGAAAATCTTCATTCTATTAAGGGTATCAAGAGCTTGGGAGTATACCAATCTCTTGATATTTTAAGGATGAGAATCTTCATTCTGTTAATGGTATCAGGAGCTTGGGAGTGTTGTACCCCAATTTTTACCCCTAAGATTCCTCTATCATATCATATCAACTCGATCATAACAAGATCACATTAGGGTTGGTTCTTCCTCTTTTTCTATCTCCTATCTTTAAGTTTGCTCTTGAGGAATTTCCAAGCACCTTGGTTGTGTATTTTGTATGTGTGTTATTGACTATATTCTAATCAAAATACAAAAAAATATTTGTCTTTGTCTTTGTATATTTTTATTTTGTAGGTACCAAGTCGAAGCATCTGACAAATAAGGATTTCTGGTATTATTTTCCTAAAATCTCTATTTGCAAAGAAAAAGAATTAAAAAATTTCATTTTTTTCACTGATGCAATCGATTGCTCTTAAAGTGCAATCGATTGCACATAGTGTATTTTACGCCATTTTTGAAAAAAATACACTGTGCAATCGATTTGCACTGTAGTGCAATCGATTACACATCGTGAAAATTTAAAAAAAAATCAGCATTTTAAACTTGTCAAATTTTGGCTCCAATTTTCCTTCACTTTTGAAAGATGTATCATTAATTCAAATTTTAGTGCCAATCTTTCATTTTTAAAAAAAATTATCATTAATTCAAATTTTGGCTCTAATATTTGAAAGAATTATCATTAATTCAAATTTTGGCTCTAATTTTTGAAAGAGTTATCATTAATTCAAATTTTGGCTCCAAGAATCAATTACCAAATTACCGCTAATCCCAATCCTAAAACTCTATAAATAGAGCTCTCATTTCATTCAAATTTCAAGCTTTTGATAGCCAAATCCACCTTGCTAAAAAATCTCTCAATTCTCTCCATATACCAAATTCACTCAAAGCTCCATTTTCAAAAAGTTAGTAAGCTTTGCATTGACGCTTACTAATCTTTGAGCTAAACCTTCATCCAAACACTTTTTCTTCATCAATTCTCTACATCCAAGCTTGGCCAATTGATTCTTGTGGTTGAATTGAAGCAAATTCTTGAAGTTGTTTTGATAATTCTCTAGATCTACCTTTGGTAAGTTGGATAATTCATCTTTCACAATGTGATCTCTTGTTGATCTTTGGGTTTGATTCTTTAAACATTATTTTGTGATTCCAATGGTGTTATTTTCTCATAATTTGATGGAATTTTCATGCTCAATTGGACCCATCATCATAAGGTGTTTGATGGAAAGTTTGAACAAGAAATTGCCCTTTTAAAATGTTGTTTTGCTACTGTAACAGTATGCAATCGATTGCAGTAACTGTGCAATCGATTGCACAGAAGCGTTTCACATAATTTTTTTTGAAAATAACACTGGGTGCAATCGATTGCACAGTTACTGCAATCGACTGCACAGGGACATAATGCACTTTTTTGCCTTGTTTTGGGGCAGCTTTGATCCAAAATGATTTTTCTACTCACTCTTTTTGATTGTTGGTTTGGATTGCAATTTTAAATGTCCAATTTATCTTTAAACTCAATGGACTTTGTGATGTAGATGAAGTTGGATAAATGTTCATCAATTCAAATCTACCTAATAGTGAATTATTTAATTCATTTTTGGTGCTTTGGATTAATGATATGTTTAGTGCTTTAATCCATCTAGAGGAGTGGTTGAATTTAAAGATGAAAGAATTTTGAAATGGTGATCCAAATTAGCTTATCATTCCCCTCCCTCTTCATCTTATCCCTTTCTTTTTTAATTGTGCTACATGTTAAGGGATGGTGATCTCTATATCATTTATCCAAATATGAAGTACATAGATTTCTATTGACCGGCCTCAAAATAGGTGTGACTTCTACATAAGTCCACTCACGATTGCTTAACATGGCGCTAAATTTTGTCCCGATTCGAATAAATGATCATTCGTGGCCCAAACTTATGATTGCAAGCCCAAGTATGTTAATTTGATCTCTTTGATCCAATAACCTTGAGATTCATTGTATGGAGGCTTTGGTTCTACCAATCCTCTAATGGATCTACAACACCTTTGGTCAACGCGGATCACTTAAACATCATTGATCATTACATGTTGCCTTGTGAGAATTCCAAAATGGATGATATACTTGACAAAAAGCAAATGCAACTTGTTGTGTGGAGGCTTTGGTTCTACCAATCCTCTAATGAGTTCCAAATGCAAGTTTCAAGATGGTCATCCAACTAACCACTAATTACTAACAATTAACTTTACTTTACGCTTTTATTTTCATGCTTTATGTACCATTTACTTTTAGCATTTTACATTTCATGCCATTTTCATCTTTGCTCACTTGAGCATTTACTTTTATGTCATTTTTATTTTGCTCACTTGAGCTTTTATTTCTTTTTAAAGACACCTAATAATCAACATAAACCATAAAAATCATTAATGATACTTGGACTACATGGTTACTATCCTTTGTATTATGGAGTGATGGACTTCTTGGACTTAGGATTAGAGACCTTGGCCTATCTTGGAGACTTTGTGACTTTATTTGATATTTTGTCTGGAGTTCTTGAGGTTTACCTCAAGACATTGGGTTGTTCGTTTGTTTTGTGTGCAGGTTATTGAGATTACGATCTTTGTTTGTAATCTGGAATTTACCCGTATACAGTCGTTACTCTGTCCAATTTTTGCGAAGACTTAAAACACTTGAAGTTTGGTTCTCTCAAGAGGTCTAGTATCTTTGCTTGCTTGGTTTCAATCCGAAGAATGGGAATTATATATTGACTCATAATGTCAAGTATTGGCTTCTTGTTGGTTAGATAGTTCTTATCCCTAGCTTTTACCTTATGCTTTAGGATAGCCTCTTCTTCTCCTCCCATCTTATTTAATTTCAAAAATCTACTCCCTCCTTTAAAAAAAACTCTTCTTGTTTTGAAACTTGAAACATTTTCATAATAAACTTGGACTTAGGTCCATGCATCTTCGAAACATTTTCATAAATAAATTTCAATCAATTTAATAATACCTTGACATTTTTGTGAGAAGACTAAAAGTCAATCAATCTCATTTCAAACCATTTTTGCCACTTTGGATTTTTATTTTAAAATCTTTTCTTAAAAGATTAGACTCTTGTCAATCCTTGTAGTGATGCAAACAACTATACTTCTATAATATGTAGTAAAGAGAGATATTTTCCACTTGAGTGATGAGTGAGGCATTGTTGATTTTAAAATCCAAGCCATATCCTCCACTTTGAGATGATGCAAATTCTCCTTTCTCATGATTGTGGGTAGTAAGTATGTATTCCACACGGACAATTGTGATGATGTCTTATCTCATAAAATCAACCAACACACTTGTGTTTCAAATTTTTAAAAGAGGAACTACGTGTACCCTGATCCCCTATTGCACGAAAGGTGGTACGTAGGCACTAAAGGTTCGCAACCGCGGCGGGTGCAAAAATCATAAAAATATTTCTTTTCTCACCTCCACCATCCATTTTTTATATAACACATTTTTATAGCCAAAATATACAGATTTTTCAAAGAGGTTCCTGTGGAGTACCGTAGATGTTTAGGGTGCTAATACATTCCCTTTGCATAACTAACCCCCTTACCTTGAATATTTCCCCCTCTTTTTGGGTTATTCGCTCTTTTCCCATTCCTTTGGAAACAATAAAGCACGGTGGCGATTTTTATTTTGATTTGTATAAAGTCTAGTCAATCCAATGGCTTAGTCTTGCACATTTCTACCGCTACAGGGAGTATACCAATCTCTTGAGGTTTCAAGGATGAGAATCTTCATTCTGTTAACGGTATCAGGAGCTTGGGAGTATACCAATCTTCTGAGGTTTCAAGGATGAGAATCTTCATTTTTGAGAGAAAAAGAATTTTAGGAGCTTCACTTGTCCATTATTCTGCCGGTGGGTTGTTTCTGCTGAGATTTTAGGAACTTGTCCGGAATTCAACTGAAGTAAAAGCTTTGTCGAAATTTAGGAACTTGTCCGTAATTCGACTGAAGGAAAGCTTTGTCGCTTGAATTTGATTGTACCTTTCCTGAAAGGTAAAGGTTAGTGGCATATATCAAACAGTGATGTTCTCAAAATAAATGAGATCACGTTGCATGATGTCCTGATGCACGAAGGTGTAATGTTTTTCAAGATGACCTTTCGCTGGGGAAAATAAATCCCGAGCTGATGAAGGAGAAAAGAGTTGGATTCTTCATCTCTGGTAGTGAAGATAATCAGAATAAATTGCTGAGAGATTTATCTGAAATATCAAAAACCTGGAATATCTTCCACTGGCATAAGAAAACAGGGAGATCTTAGTGTCGATCTGACCAAAACATAGAGGGTCTTGGATTAACTTTGATTCAACCGGATGATGGAAGAATCTTCGACGATCGTAACTTCCAACAGGTGATGAAGGAATCTTCGATGACCGTAACTTCCAACAGGTGATGAAGGAATCTTTATCTGTCGACCAAACTGCGTATGCTATAAATGTTGTTGAAATGTAATTTGTTTTGGAGAATAAATCCTTGACAAGTGTTGGGGAAATAAACCCATGACTGCTGGTCTGCTAGAGAGGTGATGAACTTCTCGAGGATGCTTGAATTCACTTTTTTAGAAAGACTCCGGAGAGATTCGTCATTACCCCTAGTATCAAATGCTTGTGGCACTGCCATGAAACTTGGATTGTACGTAACCCTTTGATGAGATTGACATTTTAAATGCCCCAAGTGATGGTGAGGGAGACTTGCCCCAGGTTAAACCGCAATTGAGAGATTTCTTGAAATCTTGACTGGGTTGCCCCAAGTTTACCGGATTTTGAAAGATTTGTTAAAATCTTGACTGGACTGCCCCAGATTTGCTGGACAATACCAAACCAAGTCCCCTTTTTATTGATGGGAGATTTTTGCAATGGGAGTATCATCCCACTTGAAGTGATTTTTATTCACTGAGAGAGTTTTCGTTCCTCCGAACATTCACAGTATGAACTTCTTCGCTGTCAAACAAAATAACCATGTGCAAACAATGATATTCAAATAATCAAAGTTTATGCTTGTCTCGAAGTTTTGAAAAAATGCGTTTTTTAGCCAACAACTTTTTATAAGACAAATTCAACACGAGATTTAGGACAAAGCCTTACAGGAGTCAGGATACCACTTGTAACAGTATGCTTTCGAACTAACCCATGCTTCAATTAGGACTTTTGAAGGGTTGTAACGTGGCTTGGTTCACGGTTTAAGAAACAAAAGGGTAAAGGCTCAAAGTATATTTGTACCCACCCTCTCTTCATGATGTTCTTCGATCCTAAACTCAGTTAATTGTGTATTGAACTCTATTCGAGTTTGGAACGACGTTTTGGTGATGGTTCACACAAGTTGGATTTTGTTGGAAGGCAGTCATCATTTTTTTCGCAACATTTTTCATGTTGTTGAGGATTTGTAATGACCTCTTTCTTTTGATTTTGTTATCCCTAATTTTTGCCTGACTGTTCCTGTTTTCGAGATTACAGTCAGCGGGATGCCCCATCTTTCTTAAGCCTCCTTTGTAGGTTTTGGCTCGGTGGGCTTTTCTTTTTTAAGAGATAATGACTGCCTATGAGATAAAGAACCATCACTGTCTTTTGGTTCCAAAGGAATGTTTTTGATGTCATTCGTTGTATTACGAACTGAGAGTTTGCGACTTCAATGCGCATCTTTTGAATTAACTGAGAGACTACCCTACCCCAGGTTTAAAGGTTTCAATTTGTGTTTAAAACAGAAAACTTCTACTTCTTTGGCTCGAAGGGGTTGACTAGGGATTATCTTCCTTATAACTCCAGTGTTTAGGATTTGAAAGAAATGCCTGTACATCGTCAGCAAGGTTTGTTCAAAAGCATATTGTTATGAGATTATGGCATTGTTTCGTCATCCTCCCTCTAAAGGCTTGTAGCTTTTTGCAAGAGTTAAATATCATAAAGAAAGTAGAAAGCATAGTCCAAGAATAGTGAAAACGAATGGATGAATTTAAGACAAACATATGCAATGCATTAATGAAACAGAGTTTGACATCAACAGATAATTGTTTGAATAACAAAGGAAATTACAACTTGAAAATTCAAATGAAACAAAAGCCTCTTAGTTCGAACTTGTCATTTCAGGTGGAGAACCCTCAACGGAAGATTTTCATCTCGCCATTCGGCATGAATTTCAGCACTCCATTTTCAATCAAGTCTTGGATCTTGTTTTTCAAAGCCCAACAGTCGTCGGTGTCATGTCCAGGACTATATGAGTGGTATACACAAAACGCGTCACGGTGATAGCTAGGGGCAGATGTTGGGATTTCGAAGAGGATCCTTTAAAGCAGTCAGATTGACCTCTAACAAGCGTTCCAGTATCAGAGATGATGGTATATCAGTCTCAGTGAAATGTCTTCCAGATGTATTTTGCTTACGCTGATTACCCCGTTGACGCTGGCGAGGTTGTTGTTGGGCTTGTGACCCTGAAGCAAGTTGGGGAGCCTTTCCCTTGTCTTCTTGTCTCAAAGGAGGCTGAATGATGACCTGATATTCAACCCTAGTTGTTTGCCCCACTTGGTTATCTTGAAGCAGTTTGTTGACGAGAACCCTGAGCTCTTCTTGTCTTTGAGCCAGGTCTTGAATGAGAGCCATCTGGCCCACCAATTGTCCCATCATCTGGATCTTCATTGTTGCCAACTCAATCTGTAGCCCTTCCAACTGATCATTCCTGATGCCGCCTGGATTCCCTAGGACCATGCCCCTTGTGAGGAGAGCTTTCACTTCTTCTTGCCCCTGGGATAGGTTCAAGAACATTTCTTGAAGTTGAGCGTTTTGAGCCTGGATATCCTCGACAGTTCTCTCTAGAGCCATCTCTACTGAAATAAACAGTAGGAGAATAAGGAAACCTGAAAAGGAAAACCTGTTATGATACAATGCATGATATGTGGATGCATGTTTTCAAGAATCTCTTAGGGTAAACACAAGAAAATGTTAGAGATTGAACTTCGATCAACATCTTTGACTGGAGAACTTTGTATCGGTGGATGTCTTTCCACGAGAATCAAGCTCACCATGTCGAGTGGGTCATAACCCTTGATTCAAGTTGTTGTAATTGATCTTTGACGGTGTTTGTTTTAGAGGAAAATCCTCTTGCCCTTTGGTAGATGTCTGGTTCAACGTGCCCCTGCATCAAAGACCCTCGAGATCCTCGAAATGGTTATTGAAAATGCTATGGTATGATGTTATGATGTTATGTACAGGTACACAAAAGTAAGCAAGTGTATATACAGATAATCACATTCACACAAAGCAGATAAGTCCTTAGGTTTAGGCTTGCATGGGGTTTGTAGGTAAGTACCCTTTTGAAGTTAGCTGGCTCGACCTGTCTTAGAAATAGAAACCGGGTTCTAAGGAGCTCAATATCACTGGATTATTTTCTGTGTTCATTGTTTTGGTTTAGCCACTTAACTGGCGACCAAAATATTCCAAGAAAACAACCCTCAATGAGTGTAGTATCGAGTATCTACCAACTTCAGACTGCACCAAAGCCGGTCATCTCACTACCCCTAATAAGGCCAAGATGGTCAAGTAAGGTTCTAAGAGTTCGTTAGTGCTTCATGACATCACTCAGTGGCCCCGTATTCTCTTTGATTGACTCAAAGGCTACCGGTACCCACAAATATGTCACACTAACGTAGCTACTGTTTCAACCATGTCGGTATACCCCGCACAGTTCCCTCACAGTTTATTTTTACTTACCTAAAAGGTGCCCCAAAATCCGGGTGTAGGATTTAAAACAAACCCAAACAAGGAACCCAAAAAGTAAAGCAATCAAAGCAATCAAGGTAAGCATGTAAAGGTGATCTAAAACCCTAAGTTAACCCCACTTTTAGAAAGTTCCCCAGCAGAGTCTCCAGTTTTGTGATACGGTGGGAGAACTGACTTGAGGTTTTGTGTTTGTTTTTGCACTTGTTCGGTTTAGCAAGAGTCGCCACCGACTTTTTATTTTATCCAAAGGAAAGGTCAAAAAGCACAGGAAAGACCTTTGAGAAGTTTTCTTAGGTTCGGGGGTAGATTATGAAAAGGGAAGGTGCTAGCACCCTTTTCATCCATGGTTATCCATGGGCTCTTAGTTACTTGTTTTAGATCACTTGCCTTTGCTTTTCAATTGTTTGAAATGGTGCTTGGTGTGTGCGGTTTTTGAAAATGTTTTGAAAAAGATGCCTTGTCTAGGCAACCTTTGTAATAATTCTTGTTTGAGTATATACAAAGGTGTGTGTATTTTTGAAAAGATATTTCAATGTTTTGAAAGTTGTTTTGAAATTGTTTTGAAGTGGTGTTGTGAAGTGTGTTTGAAAATGGCAAGGATGTTTTGCAAGCTTTTGATCAAGTAACTAAGAGTTGTCTACCCTATTTTACTCAAAGATCTTTCTTATGTTTTTAACCCTTTTTAACAGTGTTGTTTCACCATTGTGTTTGATGAACAACCTTGTGTTAGGATGTTAAACGGGACAGGCGCGGGTCATCGTATACAATCATTGAAGGCAACTTGTGAGACTCTCTAGCAATTTTGTAAGGGACGAGATCATTTTATCGAAGGCAACATCGAGGGTCATCGAGGGACTACGATCTTTGTTTATCGAAGGGGCATTTGCTAGAGTGTCTCATACTCGAGGGACATGATTGTGTTTTCCGAGGCAACAAGTGAGGTTACCCTAGAGGTGCAATTGTGAATTGTGTATTGATTTTCATGCATTTATCTTGTATTAGGTCATCTAGCGATTGATTTTGAATCTTCTCATACAAACCCTAATTACTATGCAGTATATTGAAAGCGATAAATTACGGGAATTTAAAGTCTAAGTTATTACAAATGAGTATCCGGGAATGGGGGTACAAATTATTTACAAATGGGGATGAGTCTTATCAGAATAATAATGTCTCAAATATATGTTACAACCAAATCGAACTGTCGCAATTCAATGTAAAAATTATAACAAATCTAAGATAAAGAAAATCAAATAAATATGAGATGCATGTATTTATTTACAAATGAACAGATAAAAATTTAACCTAGTGAAGATTAAGTATGATTATTATTTTTGTGTTTTTATTGATTATGTAAAGGAAAAATTTTAAAAGAAAGAAAAATTATTTAAATTAAAGCTTCTATTATTTACATATTTTTATTAATCAATAACTAGTTTTAAAGAAAACCAAGAATTATTTAAATTAAACTGAATGTTCTTTTTTTCGTATTTTGATTATAAACAAAATTAATAATAATTTTAACTAAAAAAGTAAAGCCAAAATTAAATTAGTATTTGTATTAACTAAAAGAAAGAAAGTAAAAAAAACATTAGTCTTGAAAGAAAGATATGGGCTTAGGATTATGGCCCAAATAAGAACAAGAATCAGATTGAAGGGGGGTGCATTGGCTAAAATGTTGTGGGCTAAAGCGTTTGTTTGGGCAAAGGCCCATAATGGAATGTTGTAACAATTTTAGGGTTTGTCATTTGGTTAGGGTTTGGAGTTTTGGTTACAGCGGCGCCTCCTTTCACTCATCTCTTCTTCTCTGTTTCATCTTATCTTTCTCAGGCCATGGTTCTGACACTCTTCCTAAGCCCGGCTACTGGAGCGCCGCCCCCTTCCACTCTTTCATCCTCTCACAGTGGTCCACGCTTGGTGTTTTGAAAGGTGCGAATTGTTCATTAACGTTTTTTAGGGTTTCACAATTATGTTTGTTTCTTGATCGCTTGCATGTTTTAATCTTATGGTATTTTGATGTTTATATGTAGTAAAAGCTTGAGGGTTTGAGAGACGTACCTTGAACGTCTTGCTTCTGAAAAACGGTGGAGGGAGAGGGACATGAGGCTGGTGGCGCTTCTTGGTGGCCAGGCGGGGAAGAGAGCGTGATGGTTGCTTGCTTGATTTACTGGTATCTCTGTATTTGATTTGTTTGATGATGAGCTTTAGTTTCTGAAAACTACTTGTTTGGCTTTGAGTTTTGTTGATGATGATGAACTTTTGCTTCTGAATCGTGTTATTTCTGAATCTCTCTCTTTCTCTTTGCTGAATATTGTTGATGAAATGGTTCTGAAAAAAATCTAGCTTTTTGAACTGAACTTGATGATTTTGTTGATGATGAATATTCTGAAACTGTTTTTGTATTGCCACTTCTGAATCTCTCCTTCTTCTTTGGGTGTTTGAATATCGATGATGAATGTATTTCTGAGATTGTTTTGGTATTGTCACTTCTGAATCTCTCCTTCTTCTTTGGGTGTTTGAATATTGATAATGAATGTATTTCTGAGATTGTTTTGGTTGGGTTTTTTGAACAAGTTGCAGTTTTGGCTTGGACTGTATGTTTGGGTTTTGCAGTTTTAGATGCAGGCTTGAGTTTGCTTGAGTTATGAAGGTTATGTAATGCAGGTTTATTGTGTTTAGGCTTGTAGTTTTGTTTGTGTAGTTGGGAAGGCTGTGACTAAGTTGCAGTTTGTGGCTTGAACTGTAGGTTTTTGTTTGGCCTGTGTGCTTAGCAGGTTTGCTTGAGTATCGTAAACAGGTTTGTTGTTGTTTTTTGGACAGGCAGGTTTGCTTTGGGTTATGTAGGGTTGCTTTACAGGCTTGTAGGCTTGTGAGTTTGAGTTTTGGAAACAGGCTTGAGTGTTTGTAATGCAGGTTGTTTGTTTGGCCTGTGAGCAGGTTTTCTTGTTTTGAGAACAGGCTTGCAGGTTTTTGTTTGAGCTTGCAGTTTAGCAGGTTTGTAACTTGCAGTTTTTGGTAAGTTGCGGGCTGTTGAGTTTTGGGAGGCTGGCTTGCTGTTAGTTTTGTGTTTTGGAAGCAGGCTTCAGGTTTGCTTTGGGCTTGCAAGTTTTTGACTTGCAGGTTGTGGTTTTTCTCAATGTTTTCTCCCTCCCTGTGGACTGTTATGCAGTAGCCTCTTTATATCTTTTTTTGTTTTCTTTTACTGTCTTGAAAAAACCTGCTTTTGCCAAAACTGAAAACTCTCACCGAGGTTCTCTCTTTCTCTCTCTCTCAAAAGCACTTTTAATTGCTTATTATATTTTATTCTGAAAAGTCTGCTGGCCAGAAAATGATGATAGCTAGGACAGGTCTCTTTGGCTTGTAACTTGGTTTATCTCTCTGCACTGTGTACTTTGTTTCCATATTTTCTGCATTGTGTACTTTGCTCCCATATTTTCTGCATTGTATACTTTGCTTTGACAGTTTTGTAACTCAGTTTGACATTCAATTTGCATTTGTAGTTAGCTTGCCATGCTTGCTCATGCTGACTTGGTTGACTAATGCAGTTTGAAACTCAGTTTGCAGTACCCTTTGCTTTGCCTTGCAACTTGCCTATGTTTTTGCATTTTGAATTAATTGTATGCTTGCAATTTATATCTTTCATTTTTCTCTCTGTGAACCGAGAAGAGCGATCTTCTTGTGATTTGCAGAGAGGAAAATAAAATATGATAAACATAGCATTTCTGATTCCGGCCGATAGACTTTAATGATGATTTTTCTTTTTATCTGCTTGAAAATTCTTTTTTTAGTTAATTGCGCTGATTTCATTTTCTTCTGTCTTTTGCAGGTAAGTACCAGTTGGATAATGGAGGACGCAGTAAAAAGTCAAAGATCTCAAGAGATTTAGGCTTAGATTTATTTTTCATTTATTGTAAACAAATATTATCCTAAACATTATAAGTTGTAATCTTACAATATTTGAATAAATTTGTAACCATATTTGAAGTAAATAAAAAGTCTTAATCAAAAGAAAATTCTACTGTCCAATATCTTTTCCATCTTTCCCTTATATTTATCTAATTATTTAGGACTCTTAAATCAAAATAATTGAAACTGTGTCTCAATAATTCTAATCCAGATGAAATAAATAACCAACAAACTTTACAATCTCGCAACCTTGCATCAATCACAATACGCATAGTATTCCAATTAACATATGCGTTGTACAGTTAAACAAACAAACATTCCATAAACCTTTCACTCCACTGATCCAAACAAATGCCTTAATGTTCCAAACCAAAGTCTCAACTCTTATCCCAGATATTTAGGTTTTGAGAAATAACCAGTAATCTTGAACAAGCGTAAAAATAATGTAACAGTTAACTGAATTTCTGAGGATTCAGTTTCTTCTGAGAAATGCGAGCGAAAACCCTAATCCTGAATTACTGCCAAAGAAAGATCTGTCTGATCGATTCTTGAGTCAATCTTAACAAATCAGAGAAAACCCTAATTCTGGATTGACTAATAAAGAAAAGTCTGTTTGACCGATTCTTGAGCCAATCTCAAAAATCAGAGAAAACCATGGGGTTGTGATTCCTTGTGAAAAGGGGAGGGCAAATTTTGGGGTACAACACCAACCTAGAGCCAAGTGTCAAAGAGCGCCTAGTTCAACTATTAAATGAATATGTTGAGATCTTCGCCTGGTCATACGAAGACATGTCGGGACTCGATACAGATATTGTGGTTCACCGTCTCCCTACAAGAGAAGACTGTCCACTAATTAAACAAAAAGTCCGCCGAATGAGACCCGACATGTCTGAAAAGATCAAAGTTGAAGTTATGAAGCAGTTCAATGTTGGGTTTCTTGCTGTTACTTCCTATCCACAATGGGTTGCTAGCATTGTGCCCGTGCCTAAGAAGGATGGCAAAGTGAGAATGTGCGTGGATTAGAGACTTAAACAGGGCTAGCCCTAAAGATGACTTTCCACTACCGCACATTGACATCTTGGTTGACAATACAGCTCAGCACAAGGTATTTTCTTTCATGGATGGATTTTCAGGTTACAACCAGATCAAAATGGCACCTGAAGACATGGATAAAACTACTTTTGTTACACAGTGGGGTACGTTCTGCTATAAAGTGATGCCATTCGGACTGAAGAATGCCGGGGCAACCTATCAGCGCGCCATGGTAGCTTTGTTTCATGACATGATACATCATGAGATTTAAGTCTACGTAGACGACATGATAGCCCGATCACAAACTGAATAAGAACACCTCGACCATCTGCAAAAGCTGTTTGTCAGGTTGAAGGAGTACAAGCTCAGACTGAACCCTAATAAGTGCACTTTCGGAGCCAGGCCTGGTAAACTCTTGGGTTTCATTGTCAGTAACAAAGGCATCAAGGTTGATCCGGCCAAAGTCAAAGTTATATAAGAAATTCCTTCTCCTCGCACTGAGATTAGAGGTTTCTTGGGACGCCTAAACTACATCGCAAGGTTCATTTCTCACCTAACATCAACCTGTGAGCCAATCTTCAAGCTATTGAAGAAAGATCAGGTAGTTAAATGGAATGATGACTGTCAAATTGCTTTCGATAAAATCAAGGAGTATTTGCTAGAACCTCCTATCTTTATGCCTCCCGTCGAAGGAAGACCGCTAATCATGTATCTGACCGTCTTAGAGACATCGATGGGGTGCGTACTGGGCCAACATGACGAGTCTGGCCGAAAAGAGCATGCCATTTATTACCTTAGCAAAAAGTTTACCGATTGTGAGACCCGATACTCACTGCTCGAGAAAACTTGTTGCACTTTGGTATGGGCTGCTCGCCGGCTAAGGCAGTATATGTTGACTCATACCACCTTACTGATATCTAAGATGGATCCGATCAAGTACATCTTTGAAAAGCCTGCTTTATCTGGAAGAATAGCTAGATGGAAAATGATTATGACCGAATACGATATACAGTACACGACCCAAAAAGCTATAAAGGGGAGTGTACTAGCTGACCATTTGGCTCATCAGGCTGTCGAAGATTACCAATCCATGAAGTCTGACTTCCTCGACGAAGACATTATGACCTTGGACAACATTGAAGATTTTAGACCATATGACGGACCTGAACAAGGATCCCGATGGACCCTGTACTTTGATGGTGCCTCCAATGCACTTGGTAACGGTATCAGTGCTGTGCTCATCTCACCAGAAGGTTGCCATACACCATTCACCGCCAGACTCTGCTTCAACTGCACCAACAACATGGCCGAGTATGAAGCTTGTATCTTTGGTCTCAAGGCTGCCATAGACTTGGGAATCAAATCCTTGATTGTATTTGGGGACTCAGCTTTGGTCATCAGTCAGATCAAAGGAGAGTGGTATACTAAACATCCAAACCTCATCCCTTACAAAGAACATGTCTTGACATTGCTACCACATTTCGAGCAGATTACCTTCGAGCACTTCCCGCGAGAAGAAAATCAGCTAGCGGATGCTCTAGCTATAATGTCATCCATGTTTAAACTTAACTGGGATAATGAGGCCCCCCAAATCACCATTGAGGGGATGGACGAACCTGCACATTGTCACGAGATTAATACCGAAGAAGCAGTGGACCGACCTTGGTTTCACGAAGTCAAAAGGTATCTCGAGGCCCAAGAATACCCTGAAGGAGCTTCAGTCAACGATAAAAAGTTCTTGAGGAGGTTCTCAGCTAAGTTCTTCCTGAGCAATGATATCCTATATAAGCGCAATCATGATTGCATTCTACTCCGTTGTGTGGACAAGGTTGAAGCTGAGAAGATCATGGCTGAACTGCACAATGGTACCTTTGGCACTCACTCTATCGGACATACGATGGCTAAGAAGATCCTACGGGCAGGCTATTACTGGTCTACCATGGAAGCTGACTGCCATCAACATTCTTGTACTTGTCACAAATGTTAAATCTATGCGGATAAGGTACATATACCTCCAGTTCCTCTCAATGTCTTGACAGCTCCTTGGTCATTCGCAATATGGGGAATCGACATGATTGGAGAGATCAAGCCTACAACATCCAACAGACACCATTTCATTCAGGTGGCCATTGATTACTTTACCAAGTGGGTCGAAGCAGCTTCCTTCGCCTCCGTTACAAAGAATGTTGTTGCCCGCTTCATCAAGTAGAACCTCATTTATCGGTACAGTATCCTCGACATGATCATCACTGACAACGGTACAAACCTGAACAACACTATGATCACCGCCTTGTGCGAGCAGTTCCAGATTCAACATCATAATTCATCTCCCTATCGGCCAAAGATTAACTGTGTTGTCGAAGCTGCGAATAAAAATATCAAGAAGATCATACAAAAGATGACAGTCACCTACAAGGACTGGCATGAAATGCTACCGTTTGCTCTGCACGGGTACCGTACCATGGCGCGTACATCAACTAGGGCAACTCCCTATTCTTTGGTATACGGCATGGAAGCTGTTTTACCTATTGAGGTTCAGATTACCTCCTTGAGAATCATGAAAGATGCTGGTTTGAGTGAAGACGATTGGATTCAGATCCGGCTTGATCAACTTAACTTGATTGACGAAAAGCGACTTACTGCTGTTTGCCACGGTCAGACGTATCAAAAACGGATGATCAAGGCTTTTAACAAGAAAGTCAGGCGCCAGGTATATTATGTCGGAGATCTTGTAATCAAGCGGATCATCTTGCCGCAAAGTGATCCCAGGGGCAAATGGACTCCTTCTTACGAAGGACCATTTGTGATCAAAAACATATTTTCTGGTGGGGCAATGATATTAACCACCATGGACGGTGACGACCTGCCGCACCCTGCGAATGCAAACATAGTCAAAAGATACTACGCATAAATGACCCGGCAAGTTGAAAACCCGAAAGGGGGACTTGGGCAAAAATGGGCATCCCGATGAATCGAAAACCCGAAAGGGCGGTTCAGGAAAAAATTAGGGATAAATAAAAAAATTTGTACACCCGACAAGTTGAAAACCCGAAAGGGCGACTTGGGCAAAAAAGGGTTTCCCGGTGGATCGAAAACCCGAAAGGGCGGTCCAGGCAAAAGTTAGGGAATTAAAGCGTATGACTATGTCTCGTCGGATCACTTTAAGGACAATCTCTTCACATACAAGCTCTGAGCTTCTGATCAACTCAATCATCTTCGGACAAAGAAATGAATGGACAAGATATTCAGAGTTACGAAGACTATAGCAGAATGGGAACCCCATGGAATTTTCACACATAGCCATCTTTCTTTGTATAAATTTTTCTCATTTTTATGACAACATTCTCTTACTAGGATGTCTGTCTCCTTTGTACAAAATACTTACACAAAGTTAATACAAAGATACTTCAAAGTGCAGAAAACTATTTACCTTTTATTCCCTTTTTACACTTGTGTTTTATTTGAAAACGTCCAATGATTTATTTAATAAGCATATGTATTTGAATATAATCACTATTTACAAATGAACGAAATGAGAAAGAATAATTACTGACAGGTTAAAAGTATGGGAAAATGTCTCTAGGCTATTCCAAGAGAAATCCCCTGCAGTACATCATCTAGATCCCTAGCGGAGCTAAAACCTTGAAATACATATCCCCAGTGGAGCTAAATTTCAAAATCCCCATCAGAGTTAAAACTTCAAACTCTCAATCCTCAGTGGAGCCAAAAACTTTGAACTACAGATCCTCAGCAAAGATGAAACCTTCTTCCCCAATGGAGTCAAATTTCCATACACAGTCAAATCAGTATGTCATTAAGATCCCCAGCGGAGCTGAAACTTTCAATCACCA
Organism: Vicia faba; assembly: GCA_948472305.1. Classification (NCBI taxonomy): domain Eukaryota; kingdom Viridiplantae; phylum Streptophyta; class Magnoliopsida; order Fabales; family Fabaceae; genus Vicia; species Vicia faba. Next base: position 28,588,290 of record OX451739.1, read on the forward strand.
GCGGAAACCATCCAGTTTTCCCCAGATTCTCCAGCAAGTTGTCTTAAAATCTGAGAATCAAACAGATAACAGTTAACTTTTGCTTTATCCCCAACAGAATGAAGATTCTCATTCTTGAATCCCCAGTAGAGTGGCATACAACCCAAGCTTCTGATATCTCCAACAAAATGAAGATTCTCATTCTTAAAGTGACATACAACCTAAACTCCTGAATTTTTTCCAAACAGGAATAAGCTTTTCCCCAGGGTCTTGAACTTACTTTCCAGCAGGATAGCTACTCTCCAGCAGTATAGTTACTCCCTACAGAGTTTTTCATCCCCTAACAGAGTGAAGATTCTCATTCTCGATTCCCTAGTGAAGTTTCCAGAGTCTTCTTTACTCCCTAACATGAATTTGTCAGAATTTTTAATCCCATACAGATAGAAGATTCTCATCCTTGACTCCTCAGCATGAAGTCCCCAAGGATTCAAATTCCCCTAGAAGAATGAAGATTCTCATTCTCAGTTCCCCGCAGAAGCCATCAGAGCCTTATTTATTTTCCAGCAAATCAAGGTTTTCCTTTGTTTAATCCCCGGCAGAGATCTCCAGAATTTTCCTTATTCCCCAGCCGAGTAAGGATTCTCCTTGTGTAATCCCCCGGAAAGTCGTGAAGGATTCTCACATCGCCACATAAGTTGTCAAAGTTTTTGATAATCCCCGCGAGTTGCCAAGGATTCTCTATCCCCAAGCAGTCAGCAAGGATTTCTTATCTTCAACAATCAAAGATTTTGAATCTCCTGCAACGGTCAAGGATTTATTTTCCCTGGCAGCAGTCAAGAATTTTATTATCTCCAGCTATTAAGGATTTATTTTCCTCAGCAAGACAGCCAATCAGCTTACATGCGCATACATTACATTCATATATACATTGATAAAACACATTTTATTGCATCATACATGTCATGCAACATAACTTTGTGTTTCAGCTGGAATTTTACCCTTTTCAGGATAAGATTAAAAGTTATCTTTAACAAGTGTTCAAAGATTTCAGATACAGTACGAATACACTCCAGACATGGAAGTCATTCTGTTACTCATTCAGATTATATTTTAGATACGCTCCAAACACGGATGCCATTCTGGCCCTTACACAAGAAGTTTGATTCTCCCCAGTGCAGTCGCCACGAAAGTCATTCTGTCACTTATTCAGATCCCAGTTATAGTTTCAGATACACTCCAAACACGAAAATCATTCTTCTACTCATACAGATCTCAACTTCAGATACAGTCCAGATATGCTTCAGACACGGTTGCCATTCTGTCACTTATTATGACTTTCTCCCCAGCTCAGAGATGCTCCAGACACGGAAGCCCTTCTGTCGCTTGTTCAAATTTCAGATTCAGATATAATACAGATACACTCCAGACGCGGAAGTCATTCTGTTATTCATACAGATTCTAATACAGTTACAACTCGGATACGCTCCAGACACGGACGCCATTCCCTTGCTCATATAGACTCAGTCTCTAGATACAGATCAGATACATACCAGACGTATATACCATTCTGATACTCATTCTTTTGACTTATAACATGCAATTCAACAAACATTTTTGGATGGCATCTTTAATCCTATCTCCGACAAGATTCTGTCACCTTTCCAAATGACATCTTTAAGCCCATTCCCTCAACTACATTTTGACGAGTGCAAATTTACGGGCACTGTAGTGTCCAATCATCTTTTACCTTCGAGTCACGAACGAAAAACTCGCCAATCTAACTCTTTAGGTTCAAGAAGATTGAACAGGGGAAGCTATTGTACCCCAAAATTTGCCCTCTCATTTTATCAAGATTTCCCCTCACAAGACTCATTGGACTCCAAACAAAATTAGGGTTTGCTCTGCTCAAGACATCTCCTTGCACTGATGACCTGAAATTAGGGTTTGAGTTTGCACAGGGATTTTTGGACTTCCAATTCTCAATGTGACTTTCATACTTCATGTTGGACCTATAAGATTGCCCATACCAAGTTTCAAGCCTTGAATCAAATTTTGCCCAGTCAATTGGACAGTTGACCTAGAAATCAACTGTATTGGGGAAAAAGTCAACTGTGGCCAATTTACAATCAAACCTTATAATTTTTTATCCACAACAACATTATAGACTCATATGGACCATTTGATCAAGTTTGGACCACAACTCCTCAAGAAATTTGATCAGATCATCAAAAGGGCAAAATAGTCACTTTTAGGGTTTTGACTGCAGAATGGCAATTTCTGATTTTTCACATAGCCAATGGAAAATTGGGTTCAAGCATGGTTTTAAGGACTCAATGGCATCATCTTGACCTAATCACAAGGTTTAAAAGATCTCAAATGCATTGGACTGACAAATGAATTTTCCAGTCAGCTGATCAAAAATCAACTGTACACTGAAGAGTCAAACTTTGACTTTTTGGTCAAAATCAAGTGCCAAGGGTCATTTTTCATCAAGATGTGTCAAAACATGAAACTTGTTCACCAAGAAACCTAATTTTCAAAATTAGGGTTTAAAATGGAAAATTTTCATAACTTAGAATTTTTCTAAGTTATGAAAATTTCTTATTTTTTCCTCAACTTTGCCCAACTTTTTCACCATGATGCAATTGGATTCAAACAAAACTTCCAACATCAAAGTTGTATTCCTCCATAAAATATACAACTTTGATTCACAAATTTTTCCCAAAAGATGCTTGGATCTCAAGTTATGATTTTGTGAATAAGGATCCATGAAACTTTTAACTTAGTGAAATTTTGCCCTAGTTTAGGCAGGATTTTGACCTATCTTCATGGCAACTTTTAACATAGTTCCAATTGGAATCTCAAAATGAATTTCAAATATGGATTGTAGGGCATGTTACAAGCTTTCCAAAATGTCTAAGAACTCTCCAAGATCATTTGTGGTTAGGGAGAATCGAAAGTTTGAAAATGGCAAATTATCACTTTTGCCCAAGGCATTTTGCACATTGATACAAGTTGCAAATCTGTCCAAACCTTGCTTGTACTTGGTTTACAGGTTCTAATCCTTTCTACACTCATAAATTAAATGAAAACACATTGGATTAAGGCTTTGTTCTGATCTATGGAGCATTACACATTGAATTAATCCATTTTTGACAAAAAGATAACAATGCCATTTTCATAAAGCACACTTTATGTCAAATTGTATTTCTTGAGCCATGGACCAAAGTTCTTGCAGCAAACAAAGTTCACTAATATCAGGAAAGGTGTACCAACTCTCAGCAGACTTGGTGCTAGCTTGTACAACCTTGGCATTGTCACTTCTCACCTTTTGCTTCAAAAACAAGAAACCTTGTAAAAACTCCACAACTCTTCAATCTGATAAAACCAAACTTTGTGCACATTTTAAACAAGTTCAACACGTTGTGCCAAGCCAGAAACACGAGCTAGAAAGTTCTCAAACCCTCCAAAACACCAAAACACAAGTTCTTGCAAAAACAGGGCAGGTTCTGCAGATTCACTTCCAAAATCAAATCCACTCGTGTGTTTTGTCCCAAACCACTTCAAACACATTCTAAACAATACACCTAAGTTGTCCAGACCATTCTCAAGCAACTGTAATCTTGTTTTCACACTTCACCATTTCTACTTTGAAACTTTGCAGGTTGAGTTCTACAAGCATATTCAGGCCATTTCAAAGCAAGCCAAGCATTGGGGAAGGTTGAGTGAACTTCAGGAAAGCTAACACGACCTTCAGGCCTTATCAAAAACCCCTATATTGCCATACTCGAGCTTGACTGAAACAAGTATTTGACAAACTTCTATCTCCTTATTTAGGAATCATTAGGCTTAGGTTTGTGAAGCAAAAATGTAGTCCTCATTGTCCTTGAGCTGTACATATGCATATAATCCATTTATGTTAACTGAGCTAGGAAATTCTCTCTGGTCTTTGAGAGTTAGATCAAGTTTTTTACATGGTTAGAATCGCGTGATCATGAGCTATAACTTTCATGTTGCAAGTTTTTATTTTTGAGCACGTATGCAGGAGTTCCAGACTTGAACATGGCGCGCGCGTTGTTTTTTCTGTCTCAAGGACAGGGATGAAGGAAACGTGGGCTGGGCTTGGTTTGGCTGACTATTGACACCCCCATCCTGCTTTTTGCACCCCCTTGGCCCATTTCTCTTATTTTTTATATTTTTTCATTTCTATTTTTATTTTCTGACTTTATTATTTTTTCTTGAACATTTAAAAACACAAAAATATTTTCTTTATTTTTTGGCATTTTATCATATTTTTATTTTATTTTTATTTACATAATAAATAATTATTAGGTTAATATTACTTTATTTTTCTAAATAAAATTGTAAAAAATATTAAATACTTACATATTTTTATTTTTATTATATTATATATATAAAAATATTATTTTCTCACATTTTAATTTTTTAACACTTTTATATATATTTTTATTTATTATCTTGTACATAAAAATAAATAAATAAATAATATAATATATTTTCTTTTAAAACCAAAAACTAGGGTTTATGCCCTTTCCAAAAATAATCATAATATTTTTCTTATTTTTTTTAGACATTAAATAAATATTTTTGTTTGCATACATAAAAATAATACAAAAACATTCTTTGCATATTTATATTTATTTGTACATTTAAATATTTGTCCATTTATTTATTTGTGCAATATTTCAATTTAGTTGTAATAATAGTTTTAGGGTTTATTTTTGAACAATATCCCCTTATTCAAACTTGTATCCCCTCCCCATATCAATGTTGTAATAGTCATAGATTTACTTTTACGCATTTTATCGCTTTCAAATGCATGATAGTAAGATTAGGTTTTGTATGACAGTCCGAAATCAAAACAAATAACATGACTAATATAAGACAAAAATGCATGAAAATGACAACACAATGCACACAAGCACCCCTAGGGTTTCATCCACTTGTTGCCTTAAAAACATGGCCATGGTATGCATGCTAGGTATCTTGGCAAAATCAAACAAAATAAAAAAGATCATAGTCCCTCGATGACGCTATCCTGGTTGCCTAAACAAAAATGATCTAGACCCTCAAAAACTTGCTAAGATACTTGGCACAATTGCTATCATGGTCATACGATGACCCACACCCGTCCCGTTTAATATCCAAACATAAGGTTGTTTACCAAATACAATGGTAAAACAACAATGTCAAAAGGGTTAAAAATATATAGGAAAGATCTTTGAGTAAGGTAGACAACTCCTAGTTACTTGATCAACTTGCAAACATCCTTGCTATTTTCAAACTATCACACAATTTCAAAACATTTCCCAAAATAAACTTTCAAACATTGAAACATTTTTCAAAAGACAAACACCTTTGTATACATTCAAACAAGAATCATTACAAAAGTTGCCTAAACAAAGGCCTCTTTTCAAAATACTTTCAAAACCACACACAAAAGCACCATTTCAAACAATTGGAAAAGCAAATCAAGTGATCTAAACAAGTAACTAAGAGCCCATGGAAAACCATGGATGAAAAGGGTGCTAGCACCTTCCCTTTTCATAATCTACCCCCCCGAACCCAAGAAAACATCTTAAAGGTATTTCCTGTGCTTTTTGACCTTTCCTTTGGATAAAATAAAAAGTCGGTGGCGACTCTTGCTAAACCGAAACATTTGCGAACACAAACGCAAAACCTCAAGTCAGTTCTCCCACCGCATCACACATATCTTAGTGTAATTCAAACACTAGTCTATCTTGCTAATTATACACACCATCATATATCAATTTCTATCACTCTATTAGCAAGATATAATTCTTCACTTACATGAAGACATTGTAACGAAGTCAAGCACATACTTCGTTATCTTAGGGGTAAATGAACATGAGTTTGTTTTATTCTAATGTATCCAAATTAGAATTAACAAGTTATGCATAAACACGTTATTTGTCATATCTTCATAATGGTAAATCACACATATTATTTGTTTACTTATAGTGGTAGAACTATTTCATCTAGACCCATGAAATAAATCATACTAACAACTTCATCTAATCATGAATAAATTTTCAGCACTACATGAGACAAGTCGAGAATGCGTTTGGTTGAGATCCCTAATTCAACATACAAAAAGAGACTTATGGTTTTACTTCTGAAAAAATAAATGCAACAATCATATATGAAGATAATACTGTATGCATCACTCAATTGAAGATGATTACATTAAAAAGAAATTGAACATAACACATTTTTCCAAAGATCCTTTTCACTCATGATCTTCAAAAAAAGTGGTGATATAAACATAAAACGAATTTGTTCATGTGATAAACTTTTCGACTTTTTCTCAAAGTTACTCTCAAACAGAACTTTTAGCTAACTAGTACAGACGATTGATCTTTATTATTAAAGAAATGATCGTTCGTCTAAGAGAAAAAAATTAATATATTATAAAAAAATATTATATTTTTTTTTTACTAAATTTTTTCCATCCGAATAATTTCTAATAAGATTTTAACGAGACGCAGACCCCTTTGTTATTTTTCAATTTTCATCCATATCAATGAACAAAAACAATCACAAGAAAAAGCGTGACGCATAAACCCCAAACAAAGTCTTCTGTAAAACAGTTGCGGCGAGAGTTGAAACAAGGCGACGAAAAAAGCAGTGAAGGAAGTGAAGAATGGCGACGGAACTCGAAGAACTCGTGAGCTTCCTATCTTCACCATCGCCACAGGTAAACCTTTCTTCAAATTTTCACACTGAAGTTGTTCAAAATATCACCCTATTCACACATATTGTTTAATTTCCCGTTACAGATCACAAAAGCCGCCGTTGACATAGTTCGCGGATTAACCGGCTCCGACGAAGGCATACATTCCTTATCCAATCAAGCAAATACCTTGATTCCCTCACTGTGCCGTCTCTTAACGGCACCCAAGGTAAACATATTATCACTGCCGTTAGGGTTTATACTTATTGTTTTGGAGTTGATGATGATGGGTTGTGTGTGTGGTTTCAGGAGGTTTCTGAGGCGGCTGCTGAAGCTCTTGTTAATCTTTCGCAAAATTCAAATCTCGCGGAGGAAATGGTTCGAATGAGAATTGTTGAAACCACAATGGATGTTTTGTATAAGCCGGAGTGTCGTGTTACTCGTTTGCTTGTTATGCTTTTGGTGAATCTCACTCAACTTGATGCTGGTACTGATTCCTTGCTTCAGGTGTGCTTTTGTTTTTTTATTTATTTTGAAAGTAATTTCGGCCGTTCCTTCAATTCAATTAGAAAAAAATAAAGAAGAATAATATTTTGGAAGTTGTCAAAACAATGGTTGATGTTGGGATAATTACATGGTGATTCGATTAGCAAAATGAAGTAAATAATCTCGAAATTGAATGGACAAATTCATCGTTTGTATTTCAATGCATACATGATTTGTTTTTCATGTACAAGTAACATCATTCATTGATTTATTTATCAAAAATTGACATTACTTTATCCTCTGCAATGAATTGCTCATTTTAAATGAGCCGGAAAAAAAAAGAAGGTAACAAAACTATGGAAATTTACAAAGTTAAAGAATGTAGACGGGGTGACGTTATTTGTTGTGTCGGAAAAAAAAGTTTAGTTTTTCCCTTGCTCGCTAACAGTTCACCATTTTCATCTGCTTATCAGACTGATGATGAGAAGGTGCGTGGATTATATGTTATGAAGCTTGTGAGATCATTTTGTAGAACCACCCACGAGAATAATGGTATGTCCTTCTGACTTTATATAACTAATTGTTTCGTTCTCATCGTTAAAGCTCTACATCTTTATTTTTTTTTTAAATTTTAATCTTAAGATGTTTCCATATTTCTTAAGAACTCCATGTGTTCATAAACTCCTGTCTGTTGATTGTAGCCTGTTTGAGTTCTTGGCGTATTATTGAATTGTGAATAGTTTATTCTATGCCGAGCATCTGAGGCACCTGTTACTAGAGGATTAACATTCAAATTTGTCTAAAATACAAAAGTAATGATTGTAATGAAACATATAACTTGTGTTCAACAGTTTGTGAATAGTATTATTAGAAAAAATGTCATTTTAATTTGTACTGTTGACTTTGTTGATAATTGTCCCCTAATTGTCATGCTGATTCAACGGATTGTTTTTTACCAGATGATTCTTTTGAACATGTTGGTTCCATACTTGTTAACATCACAAAGCAGCGTGCGGGGAGGGAGCTTCTACTTGACCCAAAACGGTCTCTATTAAAGCAGATAATTAGACAGTTTGATTCAAATAGTTCATTGAGAAAGAAAGGGGTATGTGAAAAATAACTGCACAGTAAATGCTTTCAGTTTCCTCCTTGGAAAATGTTTGATTTGTGGGTTTTTAGAAGTTTTCTATATTTAATTGATCTGATTTTTCAACTAGTTTTGAAAGAAGTGGTCAAAAGATGATTTATTGCGTTGACAGATAATAGACTCTAGAAAGATGTATAGTATTAATGGTTATATAATATATGAAAGATGTAGAATAGAACAACAATGGATGGAGCTACTACTCCTTGCTGTAATGACAATTACAAGGAAAATGAAAACAATGTTCCCACAATGAGAATATCCCTACTTGTGTGAGGGTGAGGAAGATTCCCACTCCCAGCCTCAATTCTACTCCAAATCCAGCCTCTCCGCATCATGTGTGACCTCCCCCTTTTGACATCTCTCCTTCATTCCTCCCATGCTTCCCTCCACTCCTTGGTTGCCACGTGTGCAGTTTGTTATGTCCTCTTCCTAATTCCCTTTTTTACCCCTCCTCCTATACACAAACTTCATAGGTCTATCAACAGTTTTCCTTGCTGACGGTTTAGTGCTTGGCAAAGTTAAACATTATGGCCTTTAAAAGGATCATTTAAACTGATTATATAAATTTATAATGTGCAACAGATACATGGTCTTGAGTCTTGAGTCTTGTTTGGTTCTTGCTGAATCTTAACTTAATGGATTTGTCTGAGATATGGCTTTATGTTTACCAGTTTCCTCAGAAGATAACATTGATTTTTGTGATTATATTCTGTTGTTACTTATTATTACTTAGGGCCAAGCTTACATTGGTAGTTCTTTTTCGGTCAATGCTAAAAAGTTTATGGGATAAATTTGCCAAGGACAAAATTCTATAAGTTTGGGTCTTTCCTCACCTAAAAATTGTTGTGGTAATGCAATCAGGTCTCAGGAACTATTCGCAACTGTTGTTTTGAAGCCGAGAATCAGCTACAAAATTTGCTTTTGGTATCAGAGTTCCTATGGCCTGCATTACTTCTTCCAGTAGCTGGAAACAAGGTAACTTGCTCTACTTTTTCTGACCTCAACATTAATCTTTTGCATATTGAGGAATAAGTATTGTTCAACCCAACCCAAAAAACATTTAAGTGCTCAAAATAGTTAACTTGAATCACTTTCCACTTGGTAATGGCCGTAGTTTGCTTCATGTCTATCTGTACATTGTCTCCTATGTCCATTTGGGTCTGTCTTGTTTTTTTACGAGGTTAAATGTTATTTATTTCATTGGCCTCAGAACTTAGAGCAACTTGATCTTGTGGCATACTTTCAGAATGTAATCTTGAGGGCTTAAATTTGTTTCCTGTTTCATCTTTCATGTCTCATGTCACTTGCATTGATGAATAACTTTTTATGCAGATCTACAGTGAGGAGGACAGAAAGAAAATGCCACTCGAACTTGGGAGTGTACTTTCGATCGAACGTGAACCAGTTAATGATCCGGAAATCCGCACTCAAGTATTGGAAGCCATATACTTGATCTTATTGCAAGTAAGTTAGAAATTTTTACACCTTTTTCTCCTCAAATTATTCTTTTCTTCTTTACTGCATATGCACTTTGAAGACAACTTGTTTTCCCCAAATCTGTGCTTTGGGACATTATACACTGAAACAATAGTCCCTCAGAATCTTAATACAATATTTACATTTGTATGCGCGTGCGTGCACACATTTGACAGAATTGATTTGCTCGCTCCCTGGCTCTTTCCAATTTCTAAGCCCACTAGATTTGTTGTAAGTCAGATTCATGTTTCCAGCATTCCTTCAGGCTTTGCTCAGACCCAATTTCTCCTCGGCCTGCAGAGTAACATCCATCATTTCTGCCAAATCTTTGGGTTTTTGCAGCCTCACTTCAGCCCTAACTTTCTCCCTCAATCCATTAGAGATCATTCCTAAGATGAGTTCTGGATCTTGTTGGATCTTCAAATACCCAGAAAGTGCTTCAAAACTCCTTTGAAATTCCCTCACCGTGCTTTCTTGTTTCAGCTCCAACATCATCTCCACCACATTCGAAACCACCGTGGGTTGAAACCTTCTAAGCATGACATTCTTGAATTCACACCAATTGGGTGTTGTAGTGCTTGGCTCCCACCACTGCATCCATGCGAGGGTTTCTCCTTCCATCGCCATCAATGCAGCGCTCAGCTTGTACTCCTCAAGCAGTTGCCTAAATCGAAAATAACGCCCAACTTTCCAATCCATCTCGGTGCGTCTTCTCCACTAAAAAGAAGGTAATTCCACCTCTGATGCCTTCTTTCTGATTCACTCTGCGTGGATCAACTCCCAGTTCCAAGTCCGTCATTGGCATCCCCAAAATTGTTTCTTCCTCCACCGTTACCAGTTTTGAGGTTTGAAGTCATCGTTGGGTCCCCTTGTTGCTGGTTCCCCATGATGAGCATTTTCATCGCTTCAAGAATCTCTGTCTTCATAGTATCCATTCTTGCTTCAAACCGTCTTTCCACTTCCTCTGGTCAAAGCTCCATTGTGGTGGAGTTTCTGTTCTTGTGCACACCATAAATCACTCCAAGATTGTGTTGCTCTGATACCAGTTGAAAGGTTCAATTGGTACAAGGGAAAAAAGTAAGAATTCTCCAGGAATTATATGAGTATGGAATAAGCCGGCTGATTCGAGAATGCCACTCCAATTACAATTGAGTTCCAAAAACTAACTCCTTTTCGTCCAATTACTGTTTATAATTCTGTTCTGCTAAGAGAATTAGTTATTCTTCTGTTATAACTGTTACTATTATGTATAATTCTGTTTTACTAAAAGAATTAGTTACTCATTTGTTACACACCCTACTAACAGCATGTCTACTGACAAAATAGTCCTCCCCTCCCCTCCAAAATGCCCCTCCCAAGCAGACCCTTAAATTTTGTCTCTTTGCTTTATTTCTAAGTTTTTTTTCAAGATTACTAGTTATGTTGTATATTTACTATGCACATAGTAAATTATATTTATATAATTGGATGGATACTGTAAATACTATATTTGTATCAAATAAACTGTGACAACTTTACAGCTCTATGGAGACTTTACGTGTGTACATAGATTCTCTTGTTTGACAACCTTTGGTATGGGAAATTGGGGAAATTTTACACTGCTTTCTGTAAATTGCATACTGGTATATTCCTTCTCAATGCATCAGGTTTATGTTGTGAGCTGCCATTTTTTGCAGGAGGCGGGTCGAAGGGCCTTTTGGTCTGTAAACGGGCCTAGAATAGTACAAGTCGGTTACGAAGATGAGGAAGATCCAAAAGTGATGGGAGCGTTTGAGCAACTAGGATCCTTGGTATTTTTTTTCCTTTAACCTCCTCCCTAATCCTCATTTTTCTCTTGTAATTTTATTATGTTAATCACTTGCATGTTACTGACAATTTTTTTGATCCAGCTGGTTAACGGCAGCGGTATTGAGGAACCATCCACTGAGACGACACAATAGTTATACTTTATTTTTGTTCTATGTACACAACACATATCTCCATAAAAACTCTCGTTGTGAAGGTAATTCAAGTCCGGTTTTCTATTTTGAATTTGGAATTACCATTTTTCAAATGTGTAAATTATGTGACTTAGAATAGTTTGCAAAATTGTTTCATGGCCAGTGAGAAATGCTCTTGATGTTGCTAAAGTTCAGTTTACTATTTCTGTTTCTGTATTTGGATTCTCCATCGTAGTGCAAGTGTGAAGTTGATAAGGAAATTTATCATGATTGCTTGAAGGATTAAAAGCCCATTTTTGGTGTATCAATGTTGAAATCACATAATTGAGTCCTAAGAAATTCAAATTGAAGATATACCTATACATGAATCATAGAAGCGAGTGTATGTATGACGAGGTTAGAAATTTACATAAATTTGTTGGCTACAAATACCGTCACGCGACAATTTTGGTGTGATAAAAGTAATAAATAATGGGATCCTCTAATTATTTAGTTTAAGATTTGGTTCTTGAAAATGAAGGTTTTTTTTAGTGGAGGTTGAGTAGAGGTAGCAAACAGCCATGTCTGCACTATTTAAGTCTGTTTTGCAAAAATCTGTAGAAAATCGTGGTAGGGTGCAAACATAAAACTTTGATTTGCTCTTAGGGATGACAATTGGATGGTACCCACAAAATTTATCCACGATGGATAGGATAAAAATCTATAAAATGGGTAGGCTCAAGCAATGACCCATTAAAATAAATGTGTATACAAATATCTTAATATCCATCCAGCCCTGTGTTTGTAATAATATATTGTTCTGGATTGAGTCTGCCCTGACCCAAGAGCAAGAACGAAGGCCCAATCCAAGCAACTCTTCAAGGAGCGCGCGCTCGTGGATTCCCGCCAGCTCGTCGACCAGAAGCTGCAGCCGTGCTCGCTGTTACCCCGCGAACATGGTGTCCTCGACCACGTGAGCTCCAGCTCGAGCACCCTCCTCGTAGGGCAGACTCTGACCGTTACCAAATCACTTGAACTCTGGAAAGTCCGTGTCCTCGTCCCTCCTCATTTCTCCCAGAGCATCACCAGGAAGGAGACCACGTGCGGGTCTCCACTACACACGTAAACCTGGCAGTCCTTTTATTGGGCCAGTCTTGGTCGGCCCAATGAAAGGATATTGGCCCCGCGCTGGGGGTTATAAATACCCTCTGTTCCCAGAGGGTCAGGTATTCATTCTCTTACCCATACATACACTTTTTGCTTGCTCGTACCATCACTCACTTTAGCATCGGAGTGCCTTGCAGGTACCCCCATCTCGTTCAACTTCCGCTCAGAGCCAGTCGTGACAGTCTAAGTCTGATCAGGTAAGATCAGTGGCGCCGTCTGTGGGAATCTAGTTTCCCCGTCTTGCAAAACCTCGAAGACCAAAGCTCAAATCACCTCCTACCGTCATGGCTGACCAAGTTCGTGATGACCAAAACATCCGCGTCGTCGACACTAACAACGACCTCGCAAATAAGAATGGACTCACCGACAACGCCGGTATTCCCGGTCATAACACACTCCCCGGGGGCGCCAACCCCAGGCCCTCAGTCCACCGCGACGGAGTTACTGCATCATCCTCTTCAGTCCCTCCGCCGCTCGAAGAAGACAACGCATCTCCCACAAGCCACCGAGCTGCCCAATTTCAGGAAGTCCCTGTCCCCCGCCGGGGCAGATGTCACAACCCGCGCGCTATTCGCGGCGATCAATCAGACGAATTACCTCATCTTCGCCCAAGGGGAAAGATTGAGGGCACTGGAAGACGACCGAAGACCCGCGAGGAGGCACAGGAGGCCCCAGACTCCACCTCCTCGAGTAACAGAGGTACATCTCCCGTCTCCCCTGCGGAGACAATACATAGACGCCTCCCGAAGCCCGTCACCCCCGACCCTCGGGGAGACGACCCCCTTTGGAGAGGCAACCCGTCATTGAGGTCAGAGGGCGCGGCCACACCCTCATACGTCAAGAAAGAAGACACTCTGGAGACGGGCACAGAAGAATCAACCAACGAGCACCACGCTCGAGGGATGCCCAACACGACCAAGACCGTCGGGCTCGACAATATTACAGGTCCCCATCCCTTTCCCCGGAGCGAAGTGACGAGGACGACCCCTGCGGTCCCCTGTCACAAGCCATCATGGAGGCGCCCATTCCCCCCGGGCATGGAGAAGCCTCCACATCTGAAGGAGTACGACGGAGTCGCGGACCCAGTCGATCACAAAGACGAGTTCGAGACTATGCTGCACTACCACAACATCGGGGGACCCATCAAATGCCGACTCTTCCCCACGACCCTCAGAAAGGCAGTAATGGATTGGTATAAAGGCCTCGCTCAGGGATCAATCACCTCGTGGCGAAACCTGAAGAACCAATTCATAAGTTTGTTCGTTCACTGCGTCTCGACGACACCCAAAGACCGAGGCGGCTCTCGAGGCCATCATCCAGAGACAGGATGAAACCTTGAGAGAGTTTATTAATCGCTTCAATCGCGAAGCCATATAGGTCCCCTGCGCGGACCACATGAAAAGATATTTGCTGGAGAGTGGGCTCTTCCTCGGCACAAAATTCAGAAAGGCAGTGGGCCTCGAGCCACCTAGAACATTCGATGCCCTCCTCGAGAAGGCCCGGGCGTATATGGATTACGAGGAAAGGGAGGCGACCACCGGGACCTCAGGACTCGCGGATCCAGCAGCAACCCGCGCCAGGAAGCTGCTCCTCCTCGACGAACCGGGGATAAAAGAAAAGAGGACAGACCCCGAGAAGCCCGAGAGCAAAGAGGACCCTCAGGGCGTTTTACCGAATACACTTCGCTCACAGCTTCCCGCGAGCGCATTTTGGCGGAGTGTGCCAGCACAAACTTTAAAGACGGCAACGTCAAGCGCCCCCGACCTGCTCCCGCCAAGCCCGGAGCAGACAAGAGCAAGTACTGTCAGTACCACAGGAGCCATGGTCATCTGACTGAAGATTGCGTCCACCTCAAGGACGCTATCGAAACCCTCATCAAGGGAGGGAGGCTCGCCCAATACCGGCAGAGTACGAGGCCCTGCTCGCAGGACTAAGGCTAGCCGAGGACCTGGGAGCCCGCGAGATACAAATCTTCACGGACTCACAACTCGTTGCTTCCCAAGTCCAAGGGAGTTACCAAGCCAAAAACGACAGCCTCGTCGAATACTTAAACTTAGTCAAAAAACACATGACAAAGTTTGAGCGAGCAGAAATATCACACGTCCCGCGCAAGCAAAACACAAGGGCAGACATATTGTCCAAACTCGCAAGCACGAGAAAGAAGGGCGGAAACAAGTCCGTTATACAAGAATCCCTGTCACGCCCGAGCATCGAAAGGTCCTCGACACCCGTCGAGGTACACGCCATAGGAGATGCCTCGTCCTGGATGACCTCGGTGTACAATTTTCTGACAAAAGGAGAACTCCCCTCAGACCAGACAGAAGCAACCATCACGAAGCGACGAGCATGCTCCTACGTGGTGCTCGAGCACAAACTATACCGCAGGGGATTCTCCATCCCCCTCTTGAAGTGCATCGACGAATCCACAGTCCCCGAGGTGCTGCAGGAGATACACGAAGGGATTAACGCCCAACACATGGGTGGTAAGTCCCTGGCGAGGAAAGCCCTTCGAGCGGGGTACTATTGGCCGACAATGCAGCAGGACGCCAAGGAACACATTAAGAAGTGTGACAAGTGCCAGAGGCACGACGACATGCACCTCGCTCCCCCTCACGAGCTGAGCATACTGTCATCCCCGTGGCCGTTTGCGTGGTGGGGGATGGATATCCTCGGTCCTTTCGTGCAAGGAACTTACCAAAACAAGTTCCTCATTGTGGCAGTGGATTACTTCACGAAATAGATAGAGGCCGAGGCTCTCGCGAAGATCACCTCGCACAACATCCTTCATTTCTACAAAAGAAACATCCTCGCCAGATTCGGGATCCCGAGAGCACTGGTCACCGACAACGACACCCAATTCACCGACCACGGATTCCAAGACTTCGTCACCAAACTGGGAATAAAACAACACTTCACCTCGGTCGAGCACCCTCAAACCAACGGGCAAGCCGAGGCCGCTAACAGAGTCATCCTTCGAGGACTTAAACGCCGGCTCGGTGAAGCTAAGAGAGGCTGGGTCGAGGAGCTGCACAATGTCTTGTGGGCATACCGCACCACGCCCCATTCGACGACGGGCGAGACCCCCTTTCGACTAACATACGGCACCGAGGCCGTCATCCCAGTAGAAATCAGGGAACCCTCCAGGCGGACAGAAAATCCCCTCGACGAAGAAATGAACGACGAGGCACTCAGGGACGAACTCGACTTAGTCGAGGAAATTCGATCGGGGGCGGCCCTGCGCGAGGCTACCCTAAGACAACGAGTGGCCCTATGTCACAACGACAAGGTCATTAAACGCGATTTCGAGATCGACAGTCTGGTGTTACGAAGAAACCAGAAAGACTCCCGCGAAGGGAAATTGGCCGCGAACTGGGAAGGGCCTTACCGCGTCCACGACACCACAGGTACCCGGGGCATACTACCTCGAGCAGCTAGACGGAGAACCATTACCACGACCCTGGAACGCTGCTAAACTAAAGCAGTACTATAGTTAAAAAACCCTTAACACCAAGGACTCTCGTCGTCGAACATCCAGTCAACAGAGAGAAATGTCTCGACCACGTAGATAGGCCAAGGTACAAGCCCAATCTACGCCCAAACGACATAACATCGTTCAGCCAAACGAGCACGAACGACAGTGCCCGACATGGACACCTCACTCGAGCTCCACCGTCGAAGTACCCATATGGCAGGACACCCAACTCGCGATGGGCAGTTCACGCCACGAGCAAGCGACCCCGACCTGGGTCATACGCCCGAGCAAGCGGCCTTACTCCGCACGACGATGCATTTCGAAGTCCGTCGGACCACCAAATGGGTCGAAAGAATCTCCACTCGAGGACGTAACTTAGGCAAATTTTGCCTCAAAATACCAGCCCGAGCACAAACGTGACTCGAGGATGTAACTTAGGAAAATTTCGCCACAAAATAACAAGCCGAGCACATGCATGCCCCGAGGAAATAACTTAGGCATATTTCGCCACAAAGTAACAGTCGAGCACAGGCGAGACTCGGGGACATAACTTAGGCAAATTTTATCACAAATATAAAAACTTAGACACGAGCAAATATTAAGAGCAAATATTAAAGGTCAAAATAAACATTCATTCAAAAGGCTCGTAAGCAAAGACAAACAAAAATAAACCGACCAAGAAGGCCGACGATGTTCAGAAATTACAGGCACGGGCACGCAGGCCCCAAAAAATATGCACGGGCACGCAGGCCCCAAAAAACAACTATCAATAAACAGGCACGCAGGCCCGACCAGAATTCCACGGCTAGACTTCCCCGGGGCTACCAGCATCCACGACAGGAGACTCGGGAGGAGGCACGACCTGACCGTCGATGATCTGGGACATGAAACCCACCCCCTCGGTATTCAGACCCGGATTTAATAAAGTGAGCTGGCTAACCGCGGGCCTCAAAACCATCCGCCAAGGCGCCAACACAGTTCGTTTCGAGGAGATGGATGTGCGCGACCAGATCTGAGCGACTCCGCAAGGGTGCTGTCTCCTCCGACTCATCTTCAGCGGGGAGCATGGCGACCTTCATATCATCGACTTCTTTAGCCATACGCTCGTTGTCGGTCTCCAAGAGTTCCCGGTCTAGTCGAAAACAGTCCATCTCCTCGGCGACCTTCCCCGAGTTCTCCTTC